>CM040125.1:225895862-227095862 GCA_022559845.1 Amorphophallus konjac | reverse complement strand
TCATGACATGAGAGATGTCACTTCAAAGTCCATCAAGGAATTCAAAATTGGATCAGAAGGTTCCTGATGTCAATCCCAATCCTGATCCAGATTGGCCATGGTGGAATAAAGCAGTCAGAATTTGCCAGTTTTGACCGCTCCCATCCAGTCCTGGCTGATTTCAGCCAGTTCTATCTCACCTCCTCTTCCCTCCCCCCCCTCCCCCCCCCCAAAAAAAGGGGGATTTTAGCCAGTTACATCTGATTATGGCTGATCCCCATTGATCCTAGATGATTCCGGCAATTCCCCCCTGTTCTTTTGGGTCAGCCAGTCCTGATGCCAACCTGGATTGGCCGATCCTTCAAACGGCGAGTCCATACAGCAGAAACATAATAAAATTAATTGCCCATCTCTTCAGCGTTCTTTAATGTACCTAAAGCCATTGACTATATCTTGGATTTCCAGCTTGTAGATTCCCGGAAGGTACTTGACATGTATCTGAAAGAGAGGTTAAAATTTATAGATCCCAATTTCATTTGGACAAAAAGGATCTGCAGATTGTCATTTTGATAATTAAAAATGTTTTGAGTGGTTCTTATAGTTAAGTATGTTAAAATCCTTTTACTTTCCTTGAATCTAATGTTAAGCAAACCCATGAGGTAATTGCGCACATCATGAAGCCAGCATATTTTAACTGCTTTTGTGCCCAGAATGCACGATTACTTGTGCATATACGAGTACAAAAGCATGCAGCACTCTTCTCTTCTTCACCCACTCCCCTCATTTGATGAATGGTGAACTTTTGACTTTGCAGGAATTTGTACACGAGAAAGATACAAGACCGCCAATTCTGAAATCTTCAGCTTCTTCTACTCAATATGGTTGCACCATTTGTTCCAGTGGAGAGAATTGCAGGACAGTTCGTACAAAAACAAAACTGATGAATATCCTAATTGAACGAGGGAAACCATATGAAGTTAAGTCAATATTTGATAACTTGGTAGAAGAGGGCCACAAACCTTCTCTGATATCATATACAACTCTGTTAGCTGCCTTGACAAGCCAAAAGAGCTTTGATTCCATTCCTAAAATCATTTCACAGGTTGAAAGATATGGGTTAAAGCCAGACCCAATATTCTTCAATGCCATAATCAATGCATTTTCTGAATCTGGGAATGTTGATGAAGCTATGGCAACATTTTGGAAGATGAAGGACAGTGGCTGTAGACCGACAACTAGCACTTTCAATACCTTAATCAAAGGATATGGAATTGCTGGTAAGCCTGAAGAGTCACTCAAACTCTTAGATATGATGACCCGTGAAGCAAATGCAAGACCTAACCAGCGGACATACAATATGCTCATCAGAGCTTGGTGTAACAAGGAAAATATTACAGAAGCATGGAATATTGTATACAGGATGGTTGCTTCTGGTGTGAAACCAGATGTGGTCACATACAATACTATAGCAAGGGCTTACTCTCAGATGGGAGAAACCAACAGTGCTGAAGATCTGATCTTGGAGATGCAGTCTATGAACCTGCAGCCAAATGAACGCACATGTGGCATTTTAATTAGTGGTTACTGCAGTGAAGGAAATATGAGAGATGCATTGAAGTTTGTGCATCGGATGAGGGACTTTGGAGTAAAGCCAAACTTGGTTGTCTTCAACTCTCTGATTAAAGGATTCCTGGATGCTGAGGATTCTGCTGGAGTTGATGAGGTGCGTAGACAATATGATTGCATATTGGCTTCGTCACTCTTAACATGCAAACATCTCTAAAAAGGAAAATACTTAAAAAGTGAATCTGTAAGTCAGACTCTGTCACAACTGTGCTAAGAAAGCATCAATGTAGTTTTGTGATTTGTTCATTTTATTCCTTAGTACCAAGATATTCAAATTCACTACTTCAGGTATATGTTTATCTATAAACCATGTGATGTCAGTTACTTTGACAAATAGAAGCTCAGTTCTTTGCATTATTGAAATGTATTGTACCACAAGAGGCTCCTGAAATTGGACTCCTTGATGCCTAGGCAGCAATTCAAAGTTTAGGTGGCCCTACTTCCACTTATTTAGGGGTTAATTTCTTACGTATAATCATGTATAGTATGTTGCATATGTAAATTGATAAGCTTTTAGATAAAAAAAGGGTATTACAACTTGATGATCGAGGCAAGAGGACCAATTTCAAGGTCAACTTCATCTGTCTGCATTTATTTTTTTGGAATTTCTTGGGGCTTAGCAAAACTTAGGTGGTGTTCCCTTGGATGCCATGTCAGCAATTGGCCATAGAATTTCTTTGAAGTTCTTCAGTATTGCTGACTGGGGATTGGACAAATGTTTCTATACTTTACATTATTCCATCTAGGTTGATTTTAGAAAAGATTGCCTTTTTTTCTTTTTGTAAATGCTGAAGAGCCATGGCTCTAACTATGCAATTTCCCCTGTCAATGATCATGGTGCCTCTCAATATTAGGTAACTGAATGTATGATTTTCATTAAACTAGACAAAAATAACTCAGAGAATTTATAAACTATTTTCCATTTAGTGTGTTTTTCAGTCGATTTATTGCTGATAGAAACCAAACATTTATAAACATCATCATCAGAGTCTTATCACATTGTTTGGGGTCGGCTACATGAAACTTATTTCACCAAAGAATTCTATCAAGTGCTATATTCGTATTTAAACCCAAGAAGCCAATGTCCCTTCTAATAACATCACACCATCTCATTTTAGGCCTTTCACGAGCTCTTTTACTACCATCCACTAAGATTTGGTTACATTTTTTAAGTGGTGCAGAGTTAGGGCAAACCAAGCCAAACATTTATAACTGAGCAGTAAATCTCACAATGTATTATGCTTCACTAGGTATTGACGTTGATGGAAAGATTTGGGGTCAAACCAGATGTGGTGACATTTAGCACCCTGATGAATGCATGGAGTGCAGCTGGACAGATGGGTAAGTGTAGGGAGATCTTTGATGATATGGTGGAAGCAGGTATAGAACCTGATGCACAGTCATATAGTATTTTTGCTAAAGGTTATGTTCGTGCGGGGGAACCTGATAAAGCTGAGGCCCTTCTGATAACCATGGAGGAATATGGTATGCGCCCAAATGTCGTAATCTTTACCACTATCGTCAGTGGGTGGTGCAGTGCAACCAACATGGAAAATGCTATGAGGATTTTTAGGAAAATGGGTGAATCCGGAGTTAACCCCAACATAAGGACCTTTGAGACCTTGATATGGGGATATGGAGAAGCAAAACAGCCATGGAAAGCAGAAGAGCTGCTCGAGACAATGAGAGAAGCTGGTGTGTCGCCTAAGAAGAGCACCATTCAACTCGTGGCGGAAGCCTGGAGATCTATTGGGTTACTGAATGAGGCTGGTAGGATTTTGGGCACTCTAGAGAACCTAGAAGCAATTCGTCAGCAAGATGGGAAAGAAAATAACCCTGTTGAGAGCTTGAATGGACTTCATCAGAGACTGAATTTAAGTTCATCACATTCCATGCAGCTATCAGGTGCTGATCAGCTTGCATGGACTGATGGGACCAAGAGAGGTCGTATGATATTAGGGGATCACATGTCAGAGAGCTTGTGGACTGTCACAAAATCAGCATTTCTTAGTCACACATGCAAATATGGTGTCAAACCTGCAACCATTTGTCAGAAACTGTCCCATGTTCAACTAGGAACCTCTCTGCATATTGTAAATTCTTGCAGACCAGTATTCCTTAACTGAGACAAGCGGCTTTCTGATGTGCTGTTTTACAGCCCCTGACATATTCTTGATCGTGTTCAAGGCTATCCAGCATCATGCAACTTTTGTCAATACAAGTTCCTGTTGTCAGAAGAAATCAAAATGATTCATATGTTACTGCACCACATTATTAGTGGCAGAATTGAATATATTTTAGCAGTTCTTCAACTTTTTTTAATGTTACCAATTCCTGCGGATTGTGGTTGCAGAATTGATCAAGACAGCCCACCAATTTGTTGTCTCTTATTCTCTGTTCCATGATACGACACGTTTACACTCAGAACTCAAGAGAAGCACATCCTCATGTAAAAAGGACATACACCATAATTTCTTCACAAATGCGAAATGTTTTGTTTGCAGCCTCATTTTGTAAACAGTTAAAAGTGGTGGCTTTTGTGCTGCATTGGTATAATTTGCAGCGAACTTTTGGAAGCATGCTGGCGATAACGCAACATCTGTATGTCTCCAGTGGATGCATACTAAACAGTCAGATAGATTAATCTTTTGGTTTAATTAAGAGGAAGATGAGTGAGCCTGTCTACACTGAGATTTAAAATAGAAGTCTCTTTATTAAATTGGTTGGAAGAAATTGTGATCGTTGCTTGCACTGACCTTTCCATATGCCATGCTACTATTACAGGCGCAGGGCTTTAGGTTAATTGATGTCCATTTCTAATCCAAGCCTCTACATTCTGTCTGGTTACTCTACTAATGAGCAGTATTGGCGAATTACCCCTCAGAGCATCAGAGTGGTAAGACACATAATTAAGAACATCACGAGCGGAAAATTGTCTGCTCAGAGCACCACTCAATTTGGTTGTCGGGTACCATAGAGGGAAAAACAGAAGAGTAAGGCGACTATATGTAAATAATGGCTTACCTGACAAAAAGTTCTACGTGGACTTCCAAAATGACGTTTGATATCACCAATTGAACCCGCACTGAGAAAATAATAAAGCTAATAACTTGACAACGGTTGAAACAGTTGACTGTTCCTACGGACCTTGAAGCATCAAACACTGCAGGTTTGGTTATTCAACATATGGGACAAGCCATACTCACATGTTTAGTAATTGGAAGGGTATCAGAACACACCGAATACAACTGGTCTTATAATAGGAAATCAAATAATCCTGCATTGATAAGTCAAAAAAAAAGAAGAAAAAAAACATTGAATGACGCGAAAGCAAGCACAATTTAAGCAGCTGTTGTTTACCCATTTCCAAACTGAAGAGCTCCCCCCCCCCCCCCCCCACACACACACCCACCCCTTCACGTACAACAGATGGATCTCTGGATCTTCATTTTGAATTCCCCCCCTCCCGCGCTTTTTTTTTTCAAGTTTGTAAAGGTGTGGGAGCAGATCGGAGGATCGTTTGATCCAAATGCAATTGTCGACTGTGGATCAGGGATCAAAATTTCAACTAAAAAACACCACAAGTCAGATCTGATTTGGTCAGGCAATTGCTCTTTTCCGTCTGCAAGTGGCACGGATCGAACCGGAGGAGGGAACATGTAGTGTATATAAAATCCATTTCTATGCAAATTGAGACAGATTTTATAGCCGGTTATGTGCGATTAATAGCAAGGTCACCATTTGGAAAAAAAAATAGGACCTACGCATATCACAAGTCTCTTTTCCATCTGCCCGTTACCCAAATTACAACTAAAATATTTGTTCGTGATAGACTTGAAGTAGTTTTTCGATATTTTGAATTATCTGCTACGATTTTATTTACCTTCCTTCATAGATTAAATATACCTAGCGTAAGATTTGTCTTCACAAGTGAGGAACCGTGCAAAGGAAAGAAAAGTGGGACGACAGGTAGCAAAGTGTTGAGTGGAGAGGGCAATTATATTTTTTCAAAATCTTACGGTGGTGAGTGGAGAGGGCACCACTGGAACATCCTGGATTTTTTAAAGAATTTTTAGGAATCAAATAAAATTATTAAGCATTTAAAAGGTTTAATGGATTATTAAATAAATTATGAGTTAATTAAATTTAATTGAAAGCCCAATTTATATCCAAGTAAATAGGCCCACTTAGATTAAGCCCATAAATCCAATACTAGACTTTTAGCTCCGCTTTGTTTGGGGCTTAACACAAGAATAAGCCCATTTTAGATGCAATTTATCCCTTTTTGCATTGGCAGGAGTAGATTTAAATGATCTACTTAAAAGTAACTTAAATTGGCTTAAGTCATGTTAACCTATCCCACCTCCACAAGTGGGATACTTTAACCCAATACCGCACCAAAGCAAAAAAGCATAATCCAGGAACATGTAAACCCACTTATATTTAATCGGGACATCTTTAATCCCATACCAAAGCTCACTTAAGGCCCAAACTCACTCTAGAAACGTAATAGGATATATTTTCCTAATTTTAGTAGATAATTAGGGATAATTATAAAGAGAAATTGGAATGTAATTCAAACTCTAGCGCCCTGGATAGTGGCGGTCTATCGCAAAACCGCTACTTGCTGAAGACGGTCCAGGGGCGACTGCTTTCTCCTTCCGGAAATGAGATCTGTAGAAGCATAGAAAAATAGGATTTTTACCATCCCAGTTCCTATGGATCGATGCTATCCAATGGCGAAAATATGTCTAGGACTCTTGGGGATCGATCCTACTCCAAATTAGGACTCTACTTTGATCAAACCCCTCAGCCCTAGGTCACTCCCTATAAATAGACCCTAACTTCGTTCTACGCGAACCCTAGTTTTGAAGCTCGTGGTTCGAAGGTAAGACGTCGTCATCTCAGGTTAAGTCTTTAGAAGATTTTGTTTCCTATAGTATTGTCTAACTCCCCTCTAAATTTCATGTTAGGAGATCAAGCCGCTGAGGAGTTAGAGGACCTGCAAGTAGCTGTTTCTCTGTAGAACGCACAGGAATAAGGCTGTCCGTCCGAAAAAGGCTCGAGATTTAGAGACCTTAGTAGGGGTAATTTCATATCCAACCTTTAAAGTTAATTGTTCCCCTTCGTGTCTTCTAACTTTTTCCTCCAAATCTCGTGAATTTAGACCAAGAGGTTAAGGAGTTAGAAGGTCGAGAGGTTGCTGGTTCCACGTAAAATGCGCAGGAACATGAGCGTACTTCCAGTCAGAAATTTGAACTCTAGGAGCAACCCTAGAGGTAGGTTATCTCATGATAGCTCAAACATCAAGTTAGGAACAAAAGCCCTCTAACCTTGCTTGATTTCATGCTTTATACGTTGAGAATTTCATGTTTTTCCATGACTGTGCAATCAGGTTTTTCACTGCATGCTATCCTTGCACCTTAATTAAAAGAGAAGAATTCTTACCCCAATTTATGCCCTTTCATGCACTTTCTTCATGTTAGACATGTTACCATATCCTATCTCTCTGTTCCCTTTAGTTTCTATGCATTTATGGCCCTGGATAACACTTGCACATCGGATTTTTGCTTCTGTCTGTAGCAGACAGAAGGCGGTTCCTCAGAGACCGTCTCCTGTAGAAGGCGGCCCTCGACTGACCGCACCCATCAAGCGGCGGCCCCGTACTGACCGCTACCTGGTTTCTGAAACCAGGTTAAACGCCGTTTATTCCTTATATACATCTATTGTTGTGCATGCCTTAGTCTAGTTATTATATCTCTAGTCATGGCGCGTTTCATACTGCATATTTTAAGTTCAATTTCTTGTAGTGTTAGCATGTGTTAAACTTATTTTCCATTATTTGGTTTTACTTTGATCTATGTTTTGGCACGTTCCTTTCTTACTTTATTTCTATTTTATAAGTTCACATATAGTGGGTATTCCGGTACGTTGCTATTAGTTATACTTGCACTTGATAGGAACACCTCTTGGACTTGTGATCCTCTCCGTCATATATTCCTTCTGTCGTACTAGGTGATCATGTTTCAAGGCCTCCGTAAGTCTTCGTGAGCCTGGGATTCTCACTAGGACGTCGAGCTGGTTGTACCCTAAAAATCCCATTGGTCTCGAAAGCACTTGTGTTATCGGCATTTTCCTGCAAACTGGACAGATAGCGCTCTCAGGTGACTGCCAATTCAAAGTAGCGGCCCTAGCGCGACTGCCTTCTTCCAGGCCTGATCATTACGTCGACCCAGTTCCTTCTTACGCCGACTCCTCCTTGTTGCTTGTCAGATAGCGGTCTTGGCTTGACTGCTAATTCATGATAGCAGTCCTGGACGGACCGCCGTCTGCTATCTGGTTATGGAACCCGAGGTTTTAGCAAAGGGTTGTGTCTACTCTATTCCTAGATGGTCCTCTGATTATCTAGAACCCAACATCTCATACATTAATTTATTAATGAACTATGAAAATTAATGAACGTACCGTTATGCTGCCGAATTTCTTCCGTAGCATGATCTTGTTCTTAATTCATCATTGAACTCACATGTTCATATTCGGTGCATTCTTACCTTGATATTGTTGTCATTAACTATTGTTTGAACTTTATATTATTGGCTTGCATTTATTATTTCTCGTGGAACTAGCTTGATTTATAACTTGAAGATGCAAGAGCGGGCACGGACAGTGTCCAAGGGTTCGACGCTAGCCCCTCAACGGATGGCTAGAAATATACTATAAACCATGGGGTATGATGAACACTGGCGTCGCATTACGTCGGGAGTACTTTTTTGATAAATTGGTGAAAATCACGAGGCTCATCATGAAATTATACTTACTTGTTACATGACTTTCTAGTGCATAGCCTCTACGGCTATGAAAAGTACATTCTCGTTACATTCTAATACATTCTCGTTAATGAAAGGCCAAACTTACATCTATATTTCAATCTTGCTTGGTCATGTTCACATATCTTGTTCACGCCTTGTTACTGGTATTACTTTGGTTTTATTCGTATGATTTATCGTATTTCCTTTGTCTTACCTTCCAGAGTTAAATTGCTAATTACTTAAATCATGCCTTCATGTTGATACGAAGACACCTACTGGGCAAGTGTGCTCATTCCCTACTTTTTCTAACTTTTTCAGGAAACTCTAGTGAATCGGATTCGAATTACTCGAATGACAGATCCGAGGCTTATAGCGAGTGAAGATCAAGAGAAGCCCTAGATAGTTTAAGAGTCATGAGTCATATTGTAACTAGATGCCTTCACTGCAATAGGCGGTGAAGTTGATCATGTTATGTAATTTTCTTTTTTCTTGAATTTAGAGTATAGAGAGTCAAGTCAAGTGTCGTTGTATACCTTGATTATTACGATTTAATAAAGTTGGATTTTTAGTACATTACATTGTGTTCACTCTTCTTATGTGTGAATGATTAGCACTATGATTGTCTTGCTAGTTTGAGGCGTATTGTCGGCTGTTCACGTTCCCGACCTAATTCGGAGTGACAGTTAAGTTGGTATCAGAGCCTAGGCATAAGTAAATCCTAGAAAAATATCATGTCAGAGGTTAAGTCCAAGGTTTAAGGACCCATACCTATGAACTAGGAAAGAAATTTCTGAACCCATGTGAGAATTGGGTAGAGCAAGGGATGAGCTAGTTTCTAGAAATTAATCTCTAGATTAATATCCATAGATTCCATAGAAAATAACTAATTATTTTCTATAGAAAACAACTAATTATTTTCTCAGGCACCTTACTTACATGATGGCCGCGAATCGTGCAAATTGGTGAGCTATGCAACAGGCTATTGCGGGTCTCACCCATGCCCTTCAGACTGTGGCTCAGGCTGGTGCAAGGGTAGGCGCTGGTGACCTACACCGAAACTTTCGGAGTATGAACCCTCCACGATTCTCTGGATCATCAAATCCCGATGAAGCTGAAAACTGGATTGATGAGATGGACCAGTTCTTCAATGTTATGCAATGCACCGACCAAGAGAAGGTCTTACTCGCCGCATTTCAACTTAACAAGGATGCCTGTACATGGTGGAAGGCCACCTCGGCTCATCTACAAAATGCGCAACTCACTTGGGAGGAGTTTCTTGAACTCTTCCGAGATAAATATTTCTCCGAGCATGTCAGGGAGAGGAAGGCTGCGGAATTCGCGTCCCTTCGACAGGGGATGATGACCGTAGCGGAGTATGAACTCCAATTTTCAAGGCTGGCGCCGTATGCTCCGCATCTTATCAGCACGGAGATTTTGAAGGTGAATCGCTTTATGGACGGTTTAAGGGCCCATCTTTGTCTAACAACTTGGGCCTCAAAATATCCGCACATATACGGAGATGGTCTATAGAGCCCACCTATGTGAAAGGACCCTTGAGAAGGTGGAGAAATTCAAGGGTAAAGGAGTAGAATCTAGCTGGAAACATGATAAGCGAGGAAGGAAAGAAGACAAATTCAGCATCATGGGCACTTACAAATCCCGTGACAATAAGAAGCGGTCCCGTAATGGCAACGAAAATGGTAAGAATAAGAAGGTAAAGGAGGAGGAAAAGTAAGTCATGACTGTTGACACCAGTTTTATGATCAATGAGTTAGGTCATCTCCTTATCTATATTTTATGATGTCCCGAGTTATTCGCCGGTTTATTGGGTCATTGTTGGCCAATTTTTGGGCTTATTTTATGGGTTGTTCTCCCTGGTTGGGCCTAGTTCCACTGATTTCTTGACATTTAAGCTTATTGGGCCTAGATAAGGGCTAATAAGGATTTTATTGTAGATTAACTTGGAGATTTATCGGCCTGTATCTCTTTTGCCACGTCTACTAGCCTAGCAGTCTATCACATGACCGTTTGGTTGACGTTGGCGGTCTTTTGCTAGACTGCTAGGAGGCAGAGAGTCATGTTGGGTTTCTTTGGTCTTATCTTTTCTAGACAACTGAGCTTAGCGGTCTATCCTTTGACCGTTTCTTCAGCCTTGCGGTCTATCGCAAGACCGTTTGGGTAGACAGAGAGTCCTGCTCTGTTTGTTCTTCCTCTGCTTCACCGTGGTCGAGTTAGAGTCCTTGATCTCTCGATTTCTCTCTAGATAGAGGCTCTCAGAACCTTCTGTTTGTTTCTATAGACTCTTGGCAATATTTTTTCGAGATTTATCTAGTTTCAGGCCGATTTTTGTGTCATTATCCCTCCAATTCGAACCTAGGGTTTAGGGGTCTATAAATAGAACCATTGACTTCATGGCTTGAGGAGGAGATTTCTAGAGTTTGTCACAAAGTGCTGCTGTGTTCTGGAGCGAGTACCAAGCAGGGAAAAGTCATTTCTATGTCCATAAGGCTTCTGGTCCAGGGAGTATTAAGTTCCATTTGTTTAGCTTGAGTCTTTTCTTTCTTAGTTTGTCCTTCTCTTTGCATCATCATAGTATTTTTCCTCTTCTTCTTCCATGTTCTCTGCACTCACACCACGTTTTTAAAACATCCTCCTATCTTTTCCATGCCCCACAGGGGTTAAAAAACCACCAACCCTAGGTATTCACCCTTCCTCTTATGCACTTTAGTTTAATTACATTATAGATACTACACTAGTCCAAGGGCTTATTGGGTCATTTTTCTTTGTGTCTATGTTGTTTTGCAGGTTCACAGGACTCATTGCACGAGGCCCAGCTCTTCTGGCCGGCCAGGAGGGGTGGAGATTCAAAGTTCCACGTTACTGTTCTGGGCACCCTTGCGGTCGTGTGGAGGGCCGTTTGCAGATTCTAGGCGATCTATCGTAGGACCATTTGCGCTCTATTAGCGATCGTCTGGAAGACTGTTTCCTTCCGCAGCACCTGGTTTTTTCTCTCTCCCGTGGGCGGGTGACTCCACTCGGCTCTTTCCAAGGTATATATTGCGGTTTTATTGTGTTATTTACCTTGGTGGCGATCACATCATTCCTTATTTGGGCATTGTTCACCATCTTGCTTATTTGCTCTTTTATTTTGGTTGCTCCACACCCTTGGTGTGTGCTTTCTTTCGTTCCTTTGCCCCACGCCCATGGCGTGTGTTTTTATTTCTCCTTTTTCATTTCTGCAATATTTGAGATGACATGCCCACATGCTTCAATTTCATGTTGATTGCTTGAGTTAGTACACCACTTGCTCACACATATTTCACATCACATCATTCACCACACATTCACACCATCACACTCTCACAACAAAAAACTATCAATAATCTATAAATTTTTGGCGATCAGGGTGGGACGTCTAGTGCCAATCGTGCTGAGTTTCTGTCTGACCTGCTGTTCTTAGTTGTTCTTAGTTGCCCTTGTGTTTTCCTCAGTTTTCCCATTTATTCCCTGTTATTTTCTGCTCTGTGGTTCCCTAGCGGTCTCCTCCCTGGCCGTTTCTGGCTTAAAAGCGGTCTAGCGATAGACCGTCTTATCTGTTTAGCGGTCTCCCATTAGACAGTTTCTCCAGTTATAGGTATGCATCCCGAGGTTGCTGAATTTCTATAGTTTTTGGCTATGATTATTATTCCTGGGTGCTATCTGGTCTCCTCCTCTGTTGTGGCATATATATATCATCGTTTGCATATTGTTTTCTAGTTCTTAGACTAGAAATTGCATGCACTCCGGTGCACATAGGGTCATTCATCTCTCATATCGTAGTTGCATTCCCACCTTGG
The DNA here is from genome assembly GCA_022559845.1 of Amorphophallus konjac. Lineage (NCBI taxonomy): Eukaryota > Viridiplantae > Streptophyta > Magnoliopsida > Alismatales > Araceae > Amorphophallus > Amorphophallus konjac. The sequence goes on along the minus strand of CM040125.1, from coordinate 227,083,612 downwards.
TGTGTGATCCTCTTGCCTCCATATTCTTTGGGGCCGACTAGGTGACCGCATCAGGGACCTCCATAAGTCCCCGCGAGCCGTGGATTCCCACACGGACGCCGGGCCGGTTGTACCTTTACCACCCGTGTCTAGGTTGCATAAGTAAGGGAGAATTTACACCTAGAGTTGACCAAGTTCCCAAATATCCTTCCTATTAGGAACTTGTTGGTGGAGAGAATATTTTAATTGAAATCATTAACGTTCTAAAGGAAGAAACAAATAAAATCTGTGCATCATCATAACATGGTTGACTTTGGTTGTCTCATCTCTCTCTTATTTGCATAAGTTTGGAGTCATCTTGTCTAGTCACTTATTTGTGGTTGTTTGTGTTGTTTGCTTTGTTTCAATGTATTACGTTACATGTGGAGTTGCTTTCGTTCCTTAGACTCATCTTCTAGGGGCAATTCCTCTTTCACGTCTTATTTCAATCCCTTGTTTGAGTCCAACATGTCTTCCTACGATCTTCCCCGTTCCAATGAGGAATCTCTTCCCCATGGTCTCTTAGAGGACCCGTCCAGGGTCATTCAAATTTCATCCGGAGAAGGGTCCGTCCCTCCTCCATCCTCTATGTCCATGGAGGGTGCGCAACCCTCCCTCTCCTCCAATAATCCTACTAGTCACACCTTGCAGATGATGGCCCAGTTGGATCCGACCCAACTTCAGGCCCTTTATCAGACCTTGCAGGGGTTCCACGATTGCATAAGGTCTGTCCACCACCTCCATCTCTCAGTCTAGGGTTGATGGGCCCAAGGTTCCACCCATTCCTATTGATCTCACCCCGATCCAGCCCAAGGTCCTTCGATTCTCCAGTCTGGAGGCGGGCCAGTCCTCTGGCTCGGCCCATCAAGTCCTTGATAAAGGAAAGACCGTTCTTCCCTCATTTACTCAGACGGAGTCTTATAGGCCTATTCCATCAATGCCACAAGCCCTTGTCGGCCTGGCCGATTTCACTCGTCCTCAGCAAGGGGCAGTCCATGTCCACTCCAATTTGGGTCATCCTCTAGCCCAATACCCTTCTTACAGGCCTCCACCTCCTTCTGTCTATCCTTCGGCTCCTCTCCTTGAGCTCACACCACCTACTTCATCTCGGGAATAGGAACTCTTTGATAAATGGGCCGCCATGCAACAACAACTCGACTTCCTTCAAAAGCGGGTTGGCCCACAATCTCTAGCAGATGTCCTAGTTCCCAGCTTCCATAATATTTGATTCCCTCCCCAATCTAAGCTCCCCACGTACCACAAGTATGACGGGAACAACAATCCTTTCATTCATGTAAGGGACTTTATGTATGAATCAGCGCAGTTTCAGTATGATGATCGCCTTATGGCGTATTTGTTCTGCCGATCATTAGATAGAGTTGCTCTAGAGTGGTTCTATGCTTTGCCACTAGAAGATGTCGAGAGTTTCAAGGTGGTAAAAGAAAAATTTATTCAAAGGTTCCAGGACCGGGTCGGCCCGGAATATTCATTCACAGACCTTGTGGCCGAAAAGATGAAAGCAGATGAAGACTTTGCTACTTATGCCGACAGATGGAGGCAGATGGCCACCCATGTGCCAGGTCATATTTCGAAGGAGGAAAAGGTCAAGTTGCTTATCTCCAATGCTACACCCACCTTCCAAAACATATTGGCCATGAATGATATTGCCAACATGCACCAACTTTATAGCCGGGCGAGATTTATTCAAACCCAATTCAAGGACTCTCCTATCCATTCTATCTTTGAGGCCCAAAAGCCCAAATACAGTAAAAAGTCTCAGGGGCCCATCACCGAGGGAGTCCAAACCAACGAATAGGTGCAAGCCGTTACATTCCCCTTCCCTAATCAATCCGCTCCGCTTCGCTTCCCACAAACTCCCCGTAACCCCCAATTCTCCACTCCGCAAAGTGCCCAACCTATCTTCACTCCACCAAACACCCAGCCTATCTTCTCTGCTCCACAAAATGCCTTCCCCGCTCCGCAATAGCCACAACAACCTCCGCAATATCACAATGTCCCTCCACCCAACGGCTACACCAATAAACGCCCCGCTCTGAAGAGAGCGTAATATCCTCCTTTGCCCGAGTCCCTCACAGACATCTTTTCCGCTCTCATGTCAATAAGTGCAATCCAGCTTCCTCCGGAACGGCCCAACTGGAACCCGGCCGTTGATCAGTCCAAATACTGCATGTTTCATAGACAGCCCGGGCACACTATTGAAGGGTGTTATCAGTTCCGAGATCTGGTGTATGATTTACATGAAGGGCAGCGCATTGATTGGGCCGAGATGCATAAGGCCATTGTGGAAATAAAAGAGAAAAGAAGGCAAGCGCCGAGGCAACAAGTGCAGCAGCAACAAGCACCGCAGCCACAGCAGCAGCAACAACCTGTTCAGGACTTGGGGATCCACCAAAACCCCATGCCGAATCATCCGCCCGCTCCGCAACCACAACCACCGACACTGGCTCAGGTTAACCTTGTTCAACCCCCGGCCCCTGACGCTGGGTGGTCCTATGACAATGAAGCCTCAGTACAGCGGCTCATGGCCCTCCACCATAACTACCGTAACCCTTCTTTACCACTATGGCGTATTTGTTCCTCCGATCATTAGATAGAGTTGCTCTAGAGTGGTTCTATGCTTTGCCACTAGAAGATGCCGAGAGTTTCAAGGTGGTAAAAGAAAAATTTATTCAAAGGTTCCAGGACCGGGTCGGCCCGGAATATTCATTCACAGACCTTGTGGCCGAAAAGATGAAAGCAGATGTAGACTTTGCTACTTATGCCGACAGATGGACGCAGATGGCCACCCATGTGCCAGGTCATATTCCGGAGGAGGAAAAGGTCAAGTTGCTTATCTCCAATGCTACACCCACCTTCCGCAACATATTGGCCATGAATGATATTGCCAACATGCACCAACTTTATAGCCGGGCGAGATTTATTCAAACCCAATTCAAGGACTCTCCTATCCATTCTATCTTTGAGGCCCAAAAGCCCAAATATAGTAAAAAGTCTCAGGGGCCCATCACCGAGGGAGTCCAAACCAACGAATAGGTGCAAGCCGTTGCATTCCCCTTCCCTAATCAATCCGCTCCGCTTCGCTTCCCACAAACTCCCCGTAACCCCCAATTCTCCACTCCGCAAAGTGCCCAACCTATCTTCACTCCACCAAACACCCAGCCTATCTTCTCCGCTCCACAAAATGCCTTCCCCGCTCCGCAACAGTCACAACAACCTCCGCAATATCACAATGTCCCTCCACCCAATGGCTACACCAATAAACGCCCCGCTCTGAAGAGAGCGTAATATCCTCCTTTGCCCGAGTCCCTCACAGACATCTTTTCCACTCTCATGTCAATAAGTGCAATCCAGCTTCCTCCGGAACGGCCCAACTGGAACCCGGCCATTGATCAGTCCAAATACTGCATGTTTCATAGACAGCCCGGGCACACTATTGAAGGGTGTTATCAGTTCCAAGATCTGGTGTATGATTTACATGAAGGGCAGCGCATTGATTAGGCCGAGATGCATAAGGCCATTGTGGAAATAAAAGAGAAAAGAAGGCAAGCGTCGAGGCAGCAAGGGCAGCAGCAACAAGCACCGCAGCCACAGCAGCAGCAGCAACCCGTTCAGGACTTGGGGATCCACCAAAACCCCATGCCGAATCATCCGCCCGCTCCGCAACCACAACCACCGACACCGTTTCAGGTTAACCTTGTTCAACCCCCGGCCCCTGACGCTGGGTGGTCCTATGACGATGAAGCCTCAGTACAGCGGCTCATGGCCCTCCACCATAACTACCGTAACCCTTCTTTACCTTCTACCCCCGTTATCCTCCCATTTAACCATCAAACCCCTCCATCCCCCGCAATCACCAAACCCCTCATCCTACCATCCGTTTCTCTCATTATCCCACCTATCTCCCCTCCACCGCCAATACCCGTACCCATCATCACCATCCCTCCGTCAAACCCTTCACTCGTCATCCCTCCACAGCCTGTCATCACCACTACTCCCATAACACCCATCATTACCACCACTACTCCTATCACCCCTACGCCCCCTACCACATCATTCATCCTCCCCGCCGGGCCCGTCAAGCTGCTTATCTTAAGCCTATCTGATACCATGCTAGCCCAAAACCTTGCCCTATGGAGCGGGCGTCTGTTCCATAGGAATTACCATTCCACAGGTGCACCTGCCCCTAATCCTCAGTCCTCGCAACAGGCTGTTGATCAAGAGGAAGGGGATCCGCTGCTAGGGACACAATATGATTTGCTACATCATCTAGACCGGGTGCTCACTAAGATTTCCGTGCTTGAATTGATTAAAAGGTCCACACTTCACCAAGATGCACTTCACAATTTCCTTCAGAAGGTGATAGTAAACGAAGACATGGCAGTGGGCAGCCTACCAACAGCCCTGGCTACAATCTCCAAAGGGCCAGCAATTACATTCTCTGAGACTGAACTGGCACCTCCCGAGGCGCGACAAATGGCGCTATGCATTTCTATCACTCTGAATAAAGTCAGCATAGACGCAGCGTTGGTCGACACCGGGGCTTCTATTAATGTCTGCCCTCTCAGCACTTTAAGGGCCTGCAACCTTTCAGAAGATCTGCTAAGGCCGACCCCGCAGCATATGACAATTCCAGAAGAGCATGTCACGGGGTAGTCACCATTCAAGTAGAGCTCGGGCCTCTTACTATGCCAATTAAATTTTATGTGTTGGACATCGACCCTATGTTCAAGGCTATATTGAGTCGTCCGTGGATTGATAATCTCAATGCCGTACCGTCCACTGCTCACCAGTGCCTTAAATTTCCTTTTCAAGGGAGGGTGGTCAAGGTGAAGAGCATGTCCACGGTCCAGTCTGTCAAGACCGTCTCCGAGAAGATCTTGCCAACATTATGGACCAGCAATCAGCCTGTCATCTCAGTGCTGGATCTAAACTTTCCATGGGCCTATGCGCCACGCAAGCCCACCACCACGCCAGTGAACGTCAAAGTGAAGCCCCAGATACGAGATTCTAAGGGCTGGAATATGATATTAAAGCTGGGCTATCAGCCGGGGAGAGGTCTCGGTGCACAGTTACAGGGGCGGACTAAACTGGTCCCCAAGGGTAGAAAAATGAATAGGAGGGGCCTCAGTTACCAAGAATCCTCACTCTCCCTTTTGGGCGACTCTGGACCATTAACATGGGACTACCGCCAACATTTTGTCAGGGGCCCTCTCCAACTAGGCACATTGAAAGCATCACTAAGTTAGCCCAAGGATAGAAATACAGCTTACACAGTCGATAGCTCGCTATTGCTGCCTAAGGGGCCGGTTGATGATATGCTTGATTTCAGCCAAGCATTGGAAAGACTGTTTTATGAAAAAAGAAAATTGCCAGAAGAATCAGGAGGTGCGGCTTGTGCGTTATGAACTAAAGAAGCCATCTTACCACTCGCGGGAAAGAGGGAGCTCACCCGTCATCTTCACTTGGTCTCCTTCCCGCCTGTTTTCATTCTTTCTAAAGATGGCATATATACCCCGCTCACCTCCTATCTTGATTGATCCATTCATGTTCAAAATACCAACTGACTTCCTTATCGTCAGGACTTGTGATTGCTGTCCACCTGTCGATCTGTCTACTCCATTCTTCTCCTCCTCCGACCCCTTCCTCGACATTTTCTATCCATCCAAGTATCCCTTTAGGCTTCCTCCTCCGCCTTCTTCTCCATCTTGCAGCATGATCTCCACTGGTCTCAAAAAAAAAACGTCAAATTTGAAATGGAGATTTCAGTGGAAGATTACGCTATCTTCTCTCCATCCTCCTCCCAGGGGCATGAGGCTCCTGCTGTCTCCCTCCCACTAGATTTTCTCTCTCCTAAGTTAGACGTAGGGTCCGTCGAGTCTAGGGTAGTAGAGTCTGTTAAGTCTAGAGAAGTAGGGTCTTGTCCTAAGTCATCCAACCCATCCTTACTTGAGCCGCGCCCGTCGGCGCGACGTCCTAAATCTGTCCCTGATAGGTTCTTGCAGGACCTAGCTCAGCGATGTCATACTCTACTTAGATGCCCGGAGTTCATAGCTATGGCGATTGTGATCGAAGAAGATGAGGAGCAAGGCGGGGTGTCGAGTGACGACGGATTGGGAGTCTATGAAGTCATGGATTAAAAGGACCTAGTAGGTCTTGAGGACAACGACGTAGACGACACTGCTGATTTATATGCACATGGCTTAAAGAGATTTGATGAGCCATCATCAGTAGTGGATGAACCTACGAAGGAAATAAATCTGGGAACTGAAGAGGACCCCAGGCCCATTATTATTGCCGCTAATCTCCCTCCAGAAGTTGAAGAAGATTTAGTCAAAGTCCTGAGAGAGTATAGCGATTCTTTCGCCAAGTCTTACGAGGACATGCCGGGTCTTGACCCCTCTTTGGTGGAACATCGATTAGTGCTTAAGCCAGGGGCAACACCCGTAAAGCAAAGATCAAGGAGATTTCACCCCCACATGGCCTTAAGGATAAAAGAAGAGGTCGATAAATTGTACAAGGCCAGATTCATTAGAGTTATCTTATATCCCCAGTTGGTGGTAAATATAGTCCCTATCATCAAGAAGGATGGAAATGTGCGCATTTACATTGATTTCAGGGATCTAAATAAAGTATGTCCCAAAGATGATTTTCCGCTGCCTCATATAGATGTATTAGTGGACAACACCGTCGAGTATAAGGCACTATCATTCATGGATGGTTATTCAGGATACAACCAAATCCGTCTCGCTTATGAGGATCAAGAGAAAACCTCCTTCACCACGCCCTGGGGCACATATTGCTATGTGGTTATGCCATTTGGACAGAAGAATGCGGGTGCCACTTATCAAAGGGCGATGATGGCTATATTCCACGACATGATGCACGTTTACATAGAAGCTTACGTGGATGATATCTTGGTGAAGTCAAGGACTAAAGAGGAACGCTCCGCCATTCTAGCTAAGGTGTTTCAGAGAGCTAGGGAATATCAGTTGAAAATAAATCCAAAGAAGTGTATTTTTGGAGTCTCTTCAGGGAAATTGCTAGGCTTCATAGTTAGCAAAAGGGGGATTCAGATTGATCCTAACAAAGCAAAGGCCGTCATGGACATGCCTCCACCTAAGAATATCACGGAACTTCGAGGATTGATTGGACACTTACAATTCATCAGAAGATTCATATCCCAGCATTCTCAGTGGTGTCGCCCGTTTTACGAATTGCTAAAGGCGGGTCAAGTTTGAATGGAACCAAGATTGTCAGAAGGCCTATGAGGATCTAAAGGTATATTTGTCCAATCCCCCGGTTTTACAACCTCCTGTCCCTGGGAAACCCTTAATCCTATACATTTCTATCATTGAGGACTCCCTAGGAGCTGTCCTAGCACAAGTAAATGATGAAGGCAAAGAGCGGGCAACTTATTACCTCTCCAGGTTATTTAATCCCGCGGAGGCCAAGTACACTACCATGGAGAAAACTTGTGCCGCCTTAGTTTGGGTAGCTCAGAAATTGAAACACTACTTTCTAGCCCACCTAGTTAGGTTAATCTCTAGAATGGACCATCTCTTAGAAAAGCCTATCCTTTCTAGTAGGTTAGCTCGCTGGCAGAGCTTCCTCTCTCAGTTTGACATCACATTCGTTGTTTAGAAGGTGATTAGAGGATATGCCATCGCTGAGCATCTCGCCCATCTTCCTATCCCCTGCACTCACTCTATTTAGGATGATTTCCCTGATGAGCATCTCTCTATTCTTACTCACCACCCCTTTTGGTCTCTGCACTTCGATGGTGCACTCAATTCCCAAGGTCGAGGGATAGGAGCTGTTCTACTTACTCCGGAAGGAGTAACGGTTCTCTTTGCTTATGAGCTTCATTTTCTTGCTACCAATAACATCACCGAGTATGAAGCTCTCCTGGCTGGATTGAAGCATGCCTACCTCTTAAGAGCACGCTATTTAAACATCATAGGAGACTCTCAGCTCGTTCTGCGGCAAGTTCTGTCCACGTACCGCACTCGTGACCTGAAACTCAAGCCATATCAGGATTTGGTCGCTCTCTTGGCAAGGCAATTCCGCAAGCTGATCTACATCCACACTCCTCGATCTCAGAATATCCTTGACGATGCCCTGGCATCATTCACTTCCTCTTTATCCTTTCCTCTCAGTCGAAGCACTGAGACCATCGTCGTCCAGAGATTGGACGCTCCCTCTCTTCAGGATCCTTGGTACGATAACCTTAGAAAGATTGTAGAGGCTAGGGCTGAGAAGGAAGAGTTGAAGGAAGTGTCTTTAACTGAGTTAGATAAAATTCTTGAAGAAAAAGAGTTGCCGTGGTACCATGAAATCGAGCTATATTGTAGAGATAGATCATTCCCAGAAGGGGCAAGCGTTGAGCAGCGCAAGGCTATTAGAAGAGCCGCCTCGAAGTACACTATCATTGCTGGAGAATTATACAGGCGTGCTCTCAATGGGATGCTCACGAGGTGTCTCGATGATGATGAGGCTTGGAAGGTGGCCGAAGTAGCCCATTCCAGTGAGTGTGGAGATCATGTCAATGGTCAGGCTTTAGCGAAGAAGATCCTTAGGCAGGGTTACTATTGGCCCACTCTAGAGGAAGATTACTCCCTCTATGTCCGGAGGTGTCTTAAATGTCAACTCCATGCTGATAAAATCCACGCTCCTGTCTCATCTCTTCATCCTCTCTCTGCTCCTTGGCCATTCTCCATGTGGGCTTTTGGCATTGTTGGCCCGCTCAAAGATCCCAACTCTCAGACCAAGCAGAAATTCTTTATCCTCACCGCCACTGAGTACTTCACCAAGTAGGCTGAAGTAGAAGCATATGCAGAAATTAAAGCTACTATGGTGTGCCGCTTCATCATGAAGAATATCATCGCGCGGTTCAGAGTGCCAAGCAGCATCGTCACCGACAATGGACCCCAGTTCATCTCTCAAGAGCTCCAGGACCTTTGTAAGAAGTTCAATATAGCATTGCATCATTCATCTCCATATTATCCTCAAGGTAACGGTCAAGCTAAAGCTACTAATAAAACCCTTCTTAAAATCATAAAGAAAACATGCGAATCTCACAAATTCTCTGATTGGCCTGAGCGATTAGTGGAAGCTCTGTGGGCTTGCCGCACCTCCATCCGTACTCCTACGGGGCAAACCCCCTATGCTCTCACTAACGGGATGGAGGCGGTGCTCCCATATGAGATCTTAATCCCTTCCCTAAGGGTACAGCTCGATAAGGAACTTAATCTCGATGAACGTCGGGAGACGTTGCTCGTCCTGTTGGAACTCTTGGATGAGAAGAGGATGAATGCGGCTGATCACGTGTCCGCTTATCAAAAAAGAGTTTCGCGTTATTTTCAAAAGAAGGTAATTGAGCGCAAGTTTCAAATAGGTGATATAGTTTTGAAACGTAAATTCATTAGGTCTGGGGGTCCTAGGTCCAAATTGTAATCTAACTGGGAAGGGCCGTTCGTCGTTAGAGAAGCTTATCTAGGGAACGCGTATCGTCTAGTCAACGCAGAAGGTGAGGAGTTGTCTCACGCTTGGAATGGGTTGTATCTTAAGCACATTCCCCCTTAGAGTCAGGCTAATGAAGGCTCGGTAGCGAGGTGTCCTTTCCTTGACCATGAAGGGAGGATTCCGAGTTTAGAAAATCACACACTTCACGACATCCCTGGTCGGGTTTCCCAATTTTGTGTAAACATCATTTCTCCCTTGGCCATGCTTGGGGGAAGTGAAAGTCCCTGTCCGTTTCTCTCTTCGACTGAATCTAGGGGCAAGAGGCAAATAAGGGGTGATGACTGATCTAGACACCCTGACGAGAGGAGGGCTCAAATAGGGGCAGTCAGTTATGACCTAATTCCCCCCCCCCCCCCGCAAAAAAAGGCAATGATGACGCCAAAGCAAAAGAAAAGGCAAAGCCAAAAGCTTATTCCAAAAGCTCAAAATTCAAAAGATCAAAAGGCTCAAAGTACGAGACTAGGCATGGCAAGAGTGGCAGTACAGTTTCCCCGCGGGACGTCATGAGCCCGATCGTACGCGTGCCTAGAGTGGATGAAGGTTCGATGACGGACACAAAGTCCCGACGCAACAGACTAAATCTCTGAAGGGGTTGTCATGAGAAGGATTAAGCCCTAAAAATCTCTATACCTAGTCTAAGCTTACCCTCCAAATTCACTTTCCCTTTTTAGGACTAAAACTATACCCTGGGTATGGCCTCGAAAGAAGCACCGTCACACAGGTTGGCCCTGGCCAAGGTTTGTCACCTCAAAAGCACGATGAGCTCAAAAGATTCTTAGAGTGACAGGTAGGGCTCTTGTTGTTGGGACGGAATTAGCTTTCAATATCCAAAAAAATCAGATATTTCAAAATCCAAAAAATCAGATATTTCAATATAAAAAAAATCAGATATTTCAAAATCCAAAAAAATCAGATATTTCAATATAAAAAAATCAGATATTTCAAAATCTAAAAAAATCAGATATTTCAAAAAACTAAAAAAATCAAATATTTCAAAAACAAAAAAAAGATATTTCAAAAACCAAAAAAATCAGATATCATAAAAACATCAGAAAACCAAAAATACCATCATTCTCGCATAGCATGCATTGCATCAATACATTTTCATTCTATTTCGCCTATTTAATAAGGCACCACTCCTTGACCAAATATTAAGAATTGGTCATTCCCTAACTTGCTGCAGGCAAGGGGTTGAGTCTAAGAACAGATCTAACTTGTTTTCTTATTTTAAGTGTGTGTAGACACAGGTCCCATTGTCCATGATTCGAAGGTTGCAAGTTTCTCTATCTCCCATCCCTTGCGGTCTACTGATAGACCGCTTAATCTACCCTAGCGGTCACTCAGCGACCGTTTTCTCCACCCGAGAATCAAAACTCAGGTTTGTCTGTCCCTTCGTCATAGCGGTCTATCTCTAGACCGTTAGTGTCATTCTGGCGGTCCAGTAGACGACCGCATGCTTCACCCAAGAACCAGAAAACTTAGAGTTTTCTTGGTTCTGTCCCCTTGCGGTCTATCGCTAGACTGTTAGGCTCGCCTAGCGGTCCTTTTCTAGACCGTTTTCAAAACAGAGAAATCTGTCCCCTTTTATCCATCAAGCTATGGGTATGATTTCATTGCACATCTTTTTAACCAAACATCTTATTTATTCATTCAAACTCATAATACATCATTCTTTCAATGAAATTCAAAACATGATAAAGGAATCTTAAATTACATTCAATTTCCTATCCACGTGAGGCCGGACCTTGCGTAATTCTTGCACATAAGCTTGGTACTCCTCTTTTTTTCTCTATCACTTCCGCTGGCAAGGTACGAACTCGGCTGATCTCTTACATGGTCAGAGCGCTCCGAACTGCCCGTTCATCCTCCTCAGTCCCGATCTTCCTAGCTTGGAGGGGAGGGTAGTGAGGTAGTGCTAGAACCGTATTGCGAGGTAGCCCGACTTGTAAGTAACACCGGTGTGGGTTGTAGATCGCCAAAGTAGTGTTCCCCACTAGCTGCAAGTCTAGGCCTAGTCGTCGGGGTAATCTGAGGGTAATGCCTTGAAGAGCCCGCGGTCGCATCACGAACTTGTCAATTGGCAAAGTGTTGAGGAAGATGCGTCAATCATCCCTTGTCTTCTTGTCCGCGGTCCGGCATTCAACCTGTGAAGAGAACTCAAATGCACCTCCTATGGAGTGGAGTGGGTGGCTCCCGAATATGCGGCTAGTTGAAGGTAAGTCCTCCTTGGGTAGAAATTTGAGTCTAGTTCCCATCCAACACTCAAGGATGATCATTGACCCAAAGAGGGGACCTCCTAGTGAAGCTGAACTAAGGCCTTTATAGAGGTAGGAAAAGACGGCTTGAGAGATAGATAGACCCCGCCAAAACCCACTAATAATGCTGAGATTTTTGATATCTAAGAGGTGGTCGGGTCGGTAGTACAAAAGAGCAAGACCCCGCACAAGCAAATGGAGATGGCTTTTGCTATGGCTTCATATTTCCCATACTTATTTTTACAATAAGAAGTGATCCATTGGGCCAAGGGTATCAAATGGATATGGCGAGGGCTAATCATGGTTTTCACATCTTTTGGATTGGGTAGGAAGTCTCCCAAGATGAGTGATGGGTCTATAGGTTCAACCGTGTGACACACCAAGTCTTCATCCCCCACCTTAGTCTTAGGAAGGGCTAGGTAGGTCTCTACCTCTTCTATAAGGACAATGTCTTCAAAGGTTGGGAATGTGAAAGTGTGTGTTTGAGGGTGCCATAATTCCACTAGGGCTGAAATGCTAAGTCAATCATAAGAAATTTTCTGAACATTCTTGGCTAGAACCAATAAAGGGTGAAGGTGCCATGCCCTTACGATTGAGGTAACTTCTAAAGGGAGTTCTTTTATCATGGGAGCCTCCCACTTCAAGTAAGAATAGCATCTTGGGCCAGGAAGGAGCTAGAAAAGGAAATAAAAAAGAGGAAAAGAAGAATAGAGGACTGTCATGAGGAGAAACTTGAGGAAATTCATGATTGTTGAAGTTGATTTGAACTCACCTCTCTTGAGGAGCTTGTGCTCAGGTGCTTGGGGATTGAAGTAAGCCGCTACAGCTCCCCATGCTCTCTTCTAGCCAGCTTTGGTTCGGTATAGGCCACCTCTCCCGTGGTGCTAGCTTCAAAACTCCTCTTCATGGTGTTTTTTGGGTGATTTTGAGGGAGATTTCAAGGTTTAAAGCAGATTTCTGGGTGTATTCCTAGTTATAGGGCTTTAATTCTAGTCTTAAAATATTAGGATTGAGACTAGATAGCTTCGGATTAAGTTAGGATAAGTTTTAACACGGATTAGGTGCTTCTAGCCCCGGGTTCAAACTCTCACGGAGAGTCCCGCTCGAATTTGACTATCTTTATTTCCCGTTTTAAGCACACTCAAACGGTCGACAGATGACCGTTTCTTCCCTTCCTTCACCGATTTCTCTCCCGCTCGCCTAACGATCCTGCCTCGACCGTTTTCTTCCTTCTAGCGGTCTTCCAGAAGACCGTTTCCCCCTGTTCTCCCCTGTTTTGATCACTCTTCCTTTTTTAATCCTCGGTTTCCTCTCTCTCTCTTTCCCGCTCACTCTCTTTCTCTATCGGTCAGTCCTAGAGGTCGTTGTTAGTGAGTCAACATTTGCATTCACAGATTTTGTATTTAAAAAGACAAAAAGATCATACATTTCATTAACATAGAGTCATGTACATGTGTCCAAAAAGAAAAGAAAGGTACAAGTCATGCCCCAACGGGTCCCTCTCCTGGACCCCCGCTATCCCCGGTGCCCTCGTGCCTCTTCGCCGGCGGGGCCATGGTGGTACTCCCCTCCTCTCGATGTCGTCGTCTCCTCTCTACGTCCCCATTCCTCCGAAGGTTGGAGGAACTGGTAAGGAAGTCTAGGAAGGCGCTGCTCCATGCGCCGCTCTACGATGCACTGACTGTAGGTCCTCGGCCCATCATCCGGACCGTTTGCTCCACGGCCCGTAGCTCGATCCTCAGATCGTACGCCTGGCGTCAAGCTTCCCTCGCCTCGGTCCGGTAGTGCTCCAAACCTGCCGCTCTCGCGCTCAGCCGCTCCACCTCTGCCCGGAGATGGGCTACCTCAGCCGCCTAGGCCCGGAGACGCTCCGCCTCAGCTCGGGCGCGCTATACCTCACCCAGTGCTGTAGTCAGCTCCCTCGTCTGCATAAGCATTCATCATATTAATCAAAGTTCATTCTCATATAGCATTTAAGAGAAGTCGGTCAGTTGCTTAGCCTCTCTGCGAGAGTGGCCTCTGCCTCCTCGGCCCGAGTGACTGCCCGAGGGAAGTCGAAGTCCCGCTCTGCTCGGCCTGTTGGCTGGGAAGACGAGGACGGAGCATCGGGTCCCTATCGTCCTGCTCCCTTGGCTCGCTGCATTTAGACATCTCAGTCAATCAATCATGCATAAGCATAAACATTTAAGCTAAGGATCAAAACTTACCAGGAGGTCCAGAGAGCGCTGGAGCTCGTCCGTCTGCTGAACAGTGGAATGGAGGAGTCCCTGAAGCTCCACTATCTGGCCCTTGGGGTCTATCTGCATATAGGAAATCTGATAGTTAGTGCATCATTTATAGGTGTCAATGCATTTAGAATGTAATTTAGGGGTTTGAGTTTAGAAGTCGTACTGATCGTCGAGCGCCACAGAAAACCTGATCGCCATACCTCCTGGCGTAGGCCTTCAGGTAGGCCTCATCGCTGCTGGCTCGGGCTCTTACCACCAGACCTCTCCTGGTCCAGTCTCGTGCCTGGTCGATCGCCCATGTCACCCAGTCGATCTCCCCGCTCAAGCCCTTTGAAGGCCGTCCAACTCGCACATCGTCCCGCGCCGGGAACTCCACGTCCGGCTGGTGCACACCTCTGGTCCTCATGATCAGTCGGTGGTGGATTGGCTCGATGATGTTCATATAGTGCAGTCATATCTCTCGTCCCGCGTACGCCTGGGCCACCTCCACCTAGGGCCGTCCCTCGTAACCCTCGTCACGGTACGGTGTCCAGCGCACCTGAAAAAGCATGCATTTAAATCGGTGTCAGCATTTATAAAAGCCTTTAAATGCATTTAGAAGTTTTAGAGTTTAGAAGCTTACCGATGTATAGGGGAACGTGTCCATGTCATCCTGGATCGCCCGCGCTAGACGCCGCAGCGACCCTGTGTCTCGAACTGCCATTCATCGTCTCGCGATGGGTACCCGGTTCGGCTGTACCTCTCTTCCCCACCCTAGGTCGGGGAGGTACAGGTAGCTCCATACCTGCATTAGTCAAATGTCAGCATATCACAATCATAATCATAAGCATTTAGAGTCAAGCACTTTTACCTGAAGTAGGGGTGAGAAGCCGCCCAACATCATCTGCCGGTCTGTGGTGCTCAGCGAGTCGAACAGAAATGCCAACACTGCAGCGCCCCATGCATACCCTCCGACTTTGCCCAAGTCCCACACCAGTGGGAGGAGTCTGACTCTCATTCCGTCCGCCCTCATCGCAAATAGTAGCTTCCCGAACCACAGCACCAGGAAGCGGTGCAGGATGTTGTCTCCCTCTAGTCCCGGTCCAGCGGCCACTCTCTCTCTGGCCTTGTCTGTCAGTCTCCTGAGATGCTCCTCTGGTAGCTCTCCCACGGCTATCGCCGCTCCCCTCAGTCCTAAGCTCTCCTGTAGGGTCGCCTATCCTAGCATCGACGAGTGGCACCCTAGTCTCAGCAGCTCCAGCCCAAGTAGCTCCTATGCCAGCTCTCGGTAGTCGACATATGTCAAGCCTGTCACCGGCGCTCCGTGCACTCTCAATCCCATGATCCTCACCACGTCCTCGAGCGTCGAGATCATGTGTCCCCACTGGAATAGGAATGACCGGCTGATCGGATCCCATCTCTCATGCAGCCCGTAGAGCAGTGCGGTGTCGATCCTTATCACCTCAATGCTGAGTAGCTCTCTGAAACCCATCGCTCCTAGTCTCTCTCTCTCTGATAGTCCGGCAGTGCCAAGTATACAGCTCGGACCTGTAGCCAAGAAATCCGAGTCCGCCTCTTCCCCTGCATCCATTTAAACAATCAGGGTCAGTCATTCATATAGTTTGTAAATCATATACATTGCATTGCATTTTAAACAAAAACATGAAAAATCACTCTGGTTGCCAAGCGGTCGTCCCTGGACCGTTTCTTGTTCACAAGCGGTCGTGCCCTAGACTGTCTGGTTCCCTAGCGGTCGCTGGAAGGACCGCTAGGCGCCCAATACATGGGCGTTGTTTGCCTTGTTTCCCTAGGGTTTGGAAATGGCCTGAAGGCCGTTACATCGTGTTTAATGGGTCCCCAGACCCATTCCCATTCCATTCCCCACACATGCATGGTCTTGAAAAATTTAAAATAATATTTTTTTGGGGGTCTCGGCTTACCTCCGACGACCGTCGCCCGGACGCTGCCGCCGGTATCTCCTCTGCCGTATGGGCCTCCTTTTCATCACCAGTGGCCTCTCCGGGTCCTTCCTCCACCGTAGGGACTTCGTCCATTGCCGGTTGGGACGTCGGCCGTTCTTCCCCCTCCGGAGGGTTCACCGCCGCCAGAGGCTCTTCTTCTGCCTCTATCTACTGCCGAAAATGCCGGAGGGCCCTTCTCTTCACCATCCCCGGTGCCCTAGTGCCTCTTTGCCGGCGGGGCCATGGAGGTACTCCCCTCCTCTCGATGTTGTCGTCTCCTCTCTGCGTCCTCATTCCTCCGAAGGTCGGAGGAACTGGTAAGGAAGTCTAGGAAGGCGCTGCTCCGTGCGCCGCTCTGCGATGCACTGGCTGTAGGTCCTCGGCCCATCATCCAGACCATTCGCTCCACGGCCCGTAGCTCGATCCTCAGATCATACGCCTAGCGCCGAGCTTCCCTCGCCTCGGTCCGGTAGCACTCCAAATCTTCCGCTCTCGCACTCAGCCGCTCCACCTCTGCCCGAAGATGGGCTACCTCAGCCGCCTAGGCCCGGAGACGCTCTGCCTCAGCTCAGGCGCGCTCTGCCTCGCCCAGTGCTGTAGTCAGCTCCCTCGTCTACATAAGCATTCATCATATTAATCAAAGTGCATTTTCATATAGCATTTAAGAGAAGTCGGTCAGTTGCTTACCCTCTCCGTGAGAGTGGCCTCGACCTTCTCGGCCCGAGCGACTGCCCGAGCGAAGTCGGCGTCCTGCTCTGCTCGGCCTGCTGGCTAGGAAGACGAGGACGGAGCATCGGGTCCCTGTCGTCCTACTCCCTCGGCTTGCTGCATTTAGACGTCTCAGTCAGTCAATCATGCATAAGCATAAACATTTAAGTCTAAGGATCAAAACTTACCAGGAGGTCCAGAGAGCACTAGAGCTCGTCCCTCTGCTGAACAGTGGAATGGAGGAGTCCCTGAAGCTATGCTATCTGGCCCTGGGGGTCTATCTGAATATAAGAAATCAGATAGTCAGTGCATCATTTATAGGTGTCAATGCATTTAGAATGTAATTTAGGGGTTTGAGTTTAGAAGTAGTACCGGTCGTCGAGCGCCATGGAAAACCTGATCGCCGTACCTCCTGGCGTAGGCCTTCAGGTAGGCCTCATCGCTACTGGCTCCGGCTCTTACCACCCGGCCTCTCCTGGTCCAGTCTCGTACCTGGTCGATCACCCGGGTCACCCAGTCGATCTCCTCGCTCAAGCCCTTTGAAGACCGTCCAACTCGCTCATCGTCCCGCGCCGGGAACTCCACGTCCGGTTGGTGCACACCTCTGGTCCTTATGATCAGTCGGTGGTGGATTGGCTCGATGATGTTCATACAGTGTAGTCATATCTCTCGCCCCGCGTACGCCTGGGCCATCTCCACTAAGGGTTGTCCCTCGTAACCCTCGTTACAGTACGGTGTCTAGTACACCAGAAAAGGCATGCATTTAAATCGGTGTTAGCATTTATAAAAGCCTTTAAGTGCATTTAGAAGTATTAGAGTTCAGAAGCTTACCGATGCATAGGGGAACGTGTCCATGTCATCCTGGATCGCCCGTGCTAGACGCCGCAGCGACCCTGTGTCTCGAACTGCCATCCATCGTCTCACGATGGGTACCTGGTTCGGCTGTACCTCTCTTCCCCGCCCTAGGCCGGGGAGGTACAGGTAGCTCCATACATGCATTAGTCAAATGTCAGCATATCACAATCATAATCATAAGCATAATCATAAGCATTTAGAGTCAAGCACTTTTACCTGAAGTAGGGGTGAGAAGCCTCCCAACATCGTCTACCGGTCGGTGGTGCTCAGCGAGTCGAATAGAAATGCCAGCATTGCAGCGCCCCATGCATACCCTTTGACTCCGCCCAAGTCCCTCACCAGTGGGAAGAGTCTAACTCTCACTCCGTCCGCCATCATCGCAAACAGTAGCTTCCCGAACAGCAGCATCAAGAAGCGGCGCAGGATGATGTGTCCCTCTGGTCCCGGTCCAGCGGCCACTCTCTCTCGGGCCCTGTTTGTCAGTCTCTCGAGATGCTCCTCTGGTAGCTCTCCCACGGCTATCGCCGCTCCCCTCAGTCCTAAGCTCTCCCGTAGGGTCGCCCGTCCTACCATCGACGAGTGGCTCCCCGGTCTCAGCAGCTCCAGCCCGAGTAGCTCCTGTGCCAGCTCTCGGTAGTCGGCATAAGTCCAGCCTGTCACCGGTGCTCCGTGCACTCTCAATCCTGTGATCCTCGCCACGTCCTCGAGCGTCGGGATCATGTGTCCCCACGGGAATAGGAATGACCGGCTGATCGGATCCCAACTCTCATGCAGCCCGTAGAGCAGTGTGGTGTCGATCCTCATCACCTCAATGCTGAGCAGCTCTCCGAAACCCATCGCTGCTAATCACTCTCTCTGATAGTCCGGCAGTGCCAAGTATACAGCTCGGACCTGCAGCCAAGAAATCTGAGTCCGCCTCTTCCCCTGCATCCATTTAAACAATCAGGGTCAGTCATTCATATAGTTTGTAAATCATACATTGCATTACATTTTAAACAAAAACATGAAAAATCATGCTGGTTGCCAAGCGGTCGTGCCTGGACCATTTCTTGTTCACAACCGGTCGTGCCCTGGACCGTATGGTTCCCTAGCGGTCTCTAGAAGGACCGCTAGACGCCGAGTACATGGGCGTTGTTTGCCTTGTTTCCCTAGGGTTTGGAAATAGCCTAAAGGCCGTTACATCGTGTTTAATGGGTCCCCAGACCCATTCCCATTCCATTCCCCACACATGCATGGTATTGAAAAATTAAAAATAAGATTTTTTTTGGTGTCTCAACTTACCTCCGACGACCATCGCCCGGACGCTGCCACCGGTATCTCCTCTGCCATATGGGCCTCCTCTTCATCACTAGTGGCCTCTCTGGGTCCTTCCTCCGCCGTAGAGACTTCGTCCATCGTCGGTTGGGCCGTCGGTCGTTCTTCCCCCTCTGGTTCACTGCCGCCGGAGGCTCTTCTTCCGCCTCTATCCGCTGTCGAAAACGCAGGAGGGCCCTTCTTTTCACCATCCTTGCGATGGCTGGGTGTGGTGGTTCACGGTGGTCGCCGGTGGGTCTTGTCGCTGGAATGGCTGGAGCGGGGTGGGTTGTGATGGAATGGGTGTGTGGGGAGAATGAACGGTGTTTCTATTTTTTGAATTCGCTTAGAAGCCAAGCGATCTATCGCCAGACCGTTTAGGCCCTCTTGGCGGTCTAACTATGGACCGTTTGTTATCTGAGTACCTTCATCGAAGAATGTGAACCGCCTTTGCCCATGCGGTCTATCTCTAGACCGTTAGGGGTCTTCTTGCGGTCTATCGTGAGACCGTTTTCTGTGTTGCATATTTGATGATTTGGCATGATGTATTTGTTTGATTCTTGGAGTTATTTTGGTATGGTTCATGTCTTATTTATGCCTTGATGATGTCTCATGATCATTATATGGATATGATTATTGATTTATGGCTAACCCTGCTTATTGTTGAATCATAAATGCCATCACATGCCATCCGTTTTCGCCAGGCAGGTAAGTCAAGTATCTCGATCCTTAGTCCCTTAATGCATTACTATATGATATCTATGATATACTATCTCGAGAATCGGCTGGTCATTCATGTGTTCCGGGATCTGATGCTCCCCTTTAACAAAAATGATGATGATCTAGGTGCACATGTTTAATCGTTGGATAGGCCGTTAGGTTGGAAGAGTTGGGGACGATGGTTCTATCTTACACGCCGTGGTTGCAGATAGTATCTTGACCCTGATTTATCCGGTCTAGCAATACTATTCTCGAGTATCTTCCTATTTTATCCTTTCTTTGCATTCGTTTTGATGATTTCTTTTTTTTTTAACCCAGCATGCATCATGCGCATCTTTGAGCATTCATGTGCCCTCACCTGTCTAAAGTATCTCAGTAATGGTGGATAACTATGTATCCATGGTCTTGAGTAAGGAAAATCATTCCACTCTGAGTTGGAAGGTTTCCTTCCATCTATTTGCTCGATTTGGTTAGCTGAAGATTCTTGCCTGGAGTTTAGTGCTCATCTCTTTACTTTCCTGTTTGCTCTGACCGCCTATCAGCTGTGTGTTCCAGTGAGGAGGTTGGTCGTGACTTTAGTTCTCTTATTTGATAGTTCCTCCAGGCATGTGTCATTCCGTTTGGCCGCTCCTTGTGATTGGTTTGAAGTTTTTCAGAAGATTCCTATTGCTCGTTGGTTGAGAACGGGTGTCGATTTATCTTAACGCCCGCTTTTCAGTCCACTCCGCTTCAATTTTCGCTTCACCTCCATGTTCCATGTTACTTTCACTTCACCTCCGCTCGCTTTCCTGCCAAGAGGACGTTAAGGAGGGGCATCTGTTGACACCCATTTTATGACCAATGAGTTAGGTCATCTCCTTATCTATATTTTATGATGTCCCGAGTTATTCACCGATTTATTGGGTCATTGTTGGCTAGTTTTTAGGCTTATTTTATGGGTTGTTCTCCCTGGTTGGGCCTAGTTCCACTGATTTCTTGACATTTAAGCTTATTGGGCCTAGATAAGGGCTAATAAAGATTTTATTGTGGATTAACTTGGAGATTTATCGGCCTTTATCTCTTTTGCCACGTCTACTAACCTAGCAGTCTATCGCATGACCGTTTGGTTGACGTTGGCGGTCTTTTGTTAGACCGATAAAAGGCAGAGAGTCCTGCTTGGTTTCTTTGGTCTTATCTTTTCTGGACGACTGAGCTTAGCGGTCTATCCTTCGACCGTTTCTTCAGCCTTGCGGTCTATCGCAAGACCGTTTGGGTAGACAGAGAGTTCTGCTCTGTCTATTCTTCCTCTGCTTCGCCGTGGTCGAGTTAAAGTCCTTGATCTCTCGATTTCTCTCTAGGTAGAGGCTCTCAGAACCTTCTGTTTATTTCTATGGACTCTTGGCAATATTATCTTCGAGATTTATCTAGTTTCAGGCCGATTTTCGTGTCATTATTCCTCCAATTCGAACTTAAGGTTTGGAGGTCTATAAATAGAACCCTTGACTTTATGGCTTGAGGAGGAGATTTCTGGAGTTTGCCACGAAGTGCTACTCCGTTCTAGAGCGAGTACCAACCAGGGAGAAGTCATTTCTACGTCTATAAGGCTTCTGGTCTAGGGAGTATTAAGTTCCATTGGTTTAGTTTGAGTCTTTTCTTTCTTTGTTTGTCCTTCTCTTTGCATCATCATAGCATTTTCCCTCTTCTTCTTCCACGTTCTCTGCACTTACACCACATTTTTGAAACATCCTCTTATGCACTTTAGTTTAATTGCATTATAGATATTACACTAGTCCAAGGGCTTATTGGGTCATTTTTCTTTGTGTCTACGTTGTTTTGCTGGTGCATAGGACTCATTGCACGAGGCCCAGCTCTTCTGGCCGGCCAGGAGGGGTGGAGATTCAAAGTTCCACGTTGCTGTTCTGGGTGCCCTTGCGGTCGTGTGGAGGGCCGTTTGCAGATTCCAGACGGTCTATCGTAGGACCGTTTACGCTCTATTAGCGGTCGTCTGGAAGACCGTTTCCTTCCGCAACACCTGGTTTTTTCTATCTCTCGCGGGCGGGTGACTCCACTCGGCTCTTTCCAAGGTATATATTGCGGTTTTACTGTGTTATTTACCTTGGTGGCGATCACATCATTCCTTATTAGGGCATTGTTCATCATCTTGCTTATTTGCTCTTTTATTTTGGTTGCTCCACACCCCCGGTGTGTGCTTTCTTTTGTTCCTTTGCCCTACGCCCACGGCGTGTGTTTTTATTTCTCCTTTTTCATTTCTGCAATATTTGAGATGACATGCCCACATGCTTCAATTTCATGTTGATTGCTTGAGTTAGTACACCACTTTCTCACACATATTTCACATCACATAATTCACCACACATTCACACCATCATACTCTCACAACAAAAAACTATCAACAATCTAAGATGACGGCTTGCACGTTCTGAGAGAAGTTCGGTCACTCAGTCGAAGAATGCTGGAAGTGCCTAGGAGCTTGTCTACGCTGTGGAAGCCGGGAGCACCACATGCCGGATTGCCCCCTCATGAAAGACCAACCTTCTAATGGCGGGCGTAGGCGACATGTTCATCTTAATACCATATTGGACGAGGAAGCACCCAAAGATGATGGGTTGATGGAAGGTACATTTCAAATATATTCCCATCCTACTTTTGTACTATTTGATACTGGTGCTTCCCATTACTTTATATCTACTACTTTTGTAAAAACTTTGTCAGTTTCACCTGTCCCTCTACCTTCAGACCTAGCTATCACAATGCCTTTGGGTCCTGTAACTAAACTTACAACCCACTACCCAAATAGTCAGGTAACAATAGAGGGCCATAATCTCTCAACAAATCTCGTATGCCTTGATATGGAGGGCTACGAGGCTATTTTAGGCGTAGATTGGTTATGTGACCATTATGCCGATATCAACTCTCGCAATAGGAGGATTACTTTTCACAAACCAAGTGTTCCAAAATTTTCTTTCCTTGGCATCAAGTATAGAAAGCATCATGCTCTCATTTCTTCTCTTCACGCCGCAAACTTATCTCGCAAGGTTGTGAAGCTTTCCTTACTTCTGTGATCATTATCAAGTCCAAAGAAATCATCCTAGAAGAAATCCCTATAGTAAAAGAATTTCCTGATGTTTTTCCATCCAAATTACCTGGTTTACCGCCCGAAAGGGAAGTGGACTTCTTTATTGAACTCGTTCTTAGAGCAGCACCCGTTTCAATAGCTCCTTACAGGATGTCCCCTATGGAACTCAAAGAATTGAATAAATAACTTCAGGAGTTACTAGAGAAGGGCTTCATTCGACCCATCACATTCCCTTGGGGTGCGCTGGTCTTGTTTGTTACGAAGAAGGACAGATCTCTCAGGCAATGAAACACCCAATGCCGCGTATCGATGAGCTCTTTGATCAAATCTCTAGAGCAGAATATTTCTCTAAGATAGACCTCAGGTCTGGTTACCATCAGCTCAGAATTAAAGATGAAGATTTCTACAAGACCGCATTCCGTAGTAGATATGGACACTATGAGTTCGTGGTGATGCTGTTCGGGTTAACCAATGCCCCTGCAGCATTTCTGCAACTCATGAAAAAAAATTTTAGGCCCTATCTCGACCGATTTGTGGTCGTTTTCATTGATGATATTCTCATCTATTCCAAGACCAAGGAGGAACATGAAGAGTATTTAAGAATAGCTTTACAAACATTAAGAGAACACTAACTCTACGCGAAGCTCAGCAAATGTGAGTTCTGGCTAAACGAGGTCTCCTTCCTTGGCCACATTATCTCAAAAGAAGGTATCGCTGTGGATCCTTCTAAGGTCGAAGCTGTCAAGAACTAGAGCCGACCGACAACTGTACCCGAAGTTGAACTTTCCTTGGCCTGGCTGGTTATTATCGGTGATTTATCAAGGATTTCTCAAAAATCGTTGTTCCTTTGACTAGGCTTACAAGAAAGGAGAATCCCTTTATATGGTTGTGAACATGTCACATAGACATTAAAAAGAGAGGAATTTAATTCTTTGCAAAATAAAAAGAAAGTGGGAATAAAGATAGAGATGATGATAAGGAGATAAAAATAAAAGATGGGGGAGGGAGCATGTCTATGTGATCGCCAGAGGGGTTACCTCAAAGAATAGTGATCGCGAAGAATACCTTGCAAGCGGGTGTGGATGTGAGCTCAACTTC
The DNA here is from genome assembly GCA_022559845.1 of Amorphophallus konjac. Lineage (NCBI taxonomy): Eukaryota > Viridiplantae > Streptophyta > Magnoliopsida > Alismatales > Araceae > Amorphophallus > Amorphophallus konjac. Next base: position 227,059,878 of record CM040125.1, on the reverse strand, counting down.
TTCCTTCTATCGATCGGCCGATGACGGAGATTTTTATTCTTGATTACCCTGAAAAGAAACAAGCAAAGACAAAAGATTGGATTAGCCAAAGTGTATAGTATCAATGCTCTATGAAAATCTCAATATGCAACAGGGGCATGAACACACCTTGTGTGTTTGCTTTAAAACCCCTTAAGAAGGAGTAAAAGGTGGGGAGATGTGTATGCAAATATGAATATCAATATATGTGGGTATTATAGTATATGGTGATGTCGATGGTGCCAAAGCACTATAGCAAAGGTACCAGAGATATGCACGTGTAGATTAAAGAAAAAGTGAAAGAAAGATTGAGAAATAAAGATAAGAAATATATGAGTTGCCCCTTTTATGCTTGTTGCAGCGACAGAGAAATTCGAGAGGGTCAACCATGGCAGAAAACAAACGTAGGAGAGAGGGAGATCAGCAGCTGCAGGAGAACCAAACGTAGGAGAAGTACGTTCTCCTTCTGCAGCGCGAACTTGCAAAGGAAGAATAATAAAAGCAAACTCTGAAAGCTATCTCTCTCTGTAGAGGCTAAGCTCTATATCTTCTCTCTAAAAAAAGGAATCCCCGCGGAAGGCCAAAAGAGGGGAGACTTATAGGGCTTAAAACCTTATTCTAATAGGATTAAAACAAGGTTAAATTCCCAGGACGTAGATATCCTTCCTTAGAAGAACTTTGGAACCAAAATGGAGAAGGAACGCCACGTATAGGAAGTTGCAGACGCACTGGACACGGAATGGAAAAATGGCGACTACTTCACTAGCGTCAATTAAAAGGGCGGCCATTCAGACTGTCACTAATTCCTTGGTAAATTATATAAATAACGGACTTTCCATATTTGAAAATAAGAAACAGCACATGCGTAGAAAGGCATCAATTAATGAACGCCCGCTTAAAAAGGCGTTAATTCTTTGAATTTTTATTTTTAATGAAAATCGTAAAACCAAGAAATGGCGCCCGTGCAAGCAGTCGCCCGTTCTTTAAAATAACGACACTCCAAACGGTCGCTCATTAAATGGCGCTCAGAATGAGGTCTCAAATTGCAAATAAATCTAGAAAAATAGAAAAATCTTCTTATTAAACCAGTAATGAAGTCCACTTTGGGGTATTACATCGTGACATAAAATTTTCTCATCATAGTATCAATTTTGACGTGTCTACAACTGTCCCGCCTTGACGTCTACTTTGCAGGGGAGTGGGACGGAATGAAGCGTAGTGGAAATGAAAACGGGGTAAAAACGAAATGGAATGAAGTGAGGAACGGACTGAAAAGTAGATGCCAAGGTGTGATGTGACACGCCTCTGACACTAAGCGTTGGAAATCTTTCCACGGTTCTAAATGAAGCAACCTCGGATGGTTTCGGGAAAGCAACAATTGTCGGGATGAAAACTAAACTAACAAATACGCACGCGGGCACGAAAGGAGAGACACCATTGGAGAGCGATTACCAGCCAATGTGGACGTGCTACAACCAAGGTGGATTTGCAGGAAAATAAAGAGAATGAGATAGTAATCTAATCAAAGGATGTTTTCAAGGAACCAGCCTGAGCGGCTTCAAGGAGAACATAGTATTCAATTTGGAATAGAATATCTCATGTCAACTCAAATCATGAGCTAGTGGCCCTCATTACTAACTTAATATGGGGATTTTCAATATCTAAGCTCAAAGTCCTACATGATGCATGCTGGGCTAAAATAAAAATTAAAACAAATTAAAAATAGAAAATAATCAAGGATAATATTGCTAAACTATCCAGACTTTGTCAGGAATCTAATTCTCTGAGCTGTCACTAAGCCGAAGCCCGTTTATCCACGCACTAACTCAGAAAGTGGAATCGTCGTTCCAAGCCTTACACGACCTAACAGCCTATCCGTGCGATCAAGACTCCCTTGGAATTATTACTATTTTTGATGAAGGGGAACTCAAATTCTAAGTTCATCAGAATCACAAGGTCCTTGATATTCTATAATAGAGTAGATAACATATAGTAAAAATGCATACAGGAGGGATACAGGGAAAAGAGAAATGTCATTAAAGGCAAACCCTGAGTGCCTCGGCAGCCTGTGTAAAGCCTATTTTTTCCTACACTCAAAGATCATCAGCATCGCAAGAAATGGATATGGTATTCATGTAAAGATAGCATATATACGCTCATTGGAATAATAATATGCAAATCATCATAATTCATACGAAATTTAGAATCAGCATTATTCAAAGAAATGGCGACCGTGTGAGGGGGTGCTCAATCAAGAAATGGGGGGCTCAATCAAGAAATGGCGACAACGTGATGGGCGCTATTTAAAGAAATAGTGGATATGTAGTAGTCGCCAATTCCTTGCGATTCCAGAAGCTCGTGTTCTAACCGGAAACTGAAATTTCAGCCCTTTTCTATGGTAGAATTGGAACTAAACCTGTGAACTGAAACTTCCTCTCTATAAATAACACCCCAAGAGGTCTTCCTTTCATCAAATAAAATATCTAAGACTCCAAGGAAGGTCTAAAAGAAGTTTGAAGTGCAGATTTTCAAGAAAACAGAGCAAAAAAAATAGAGTTTTGAAGCTTGAACCATGGAGAACCTCTTGCAACGTCAATTGAAGAGATCAAGGAGCGGATTTGCAAGAATCACGGAGATTGATTGACACATAAGTTGAAGAATTGCTACAAATCAAGTAAGTAATCAAGGAAAACTAGCCCTATCTCTCTTCCTATCCTTTCTTCTCTACCCAAAATGCTAATAGCATTCTATCTTCTCTTCTCTTCCTTTTTTTTAGGATTACCCACTTATTCCGGGGGCTAGAAGATACACCAAGATTCAATGGCTTCCCTTACTTCTTTCCAAAATCACCCTTGACATGAGATCTCATCTCACCAAGTGGCATCTCTTAGGCTTAGTGACCCATGCCAAACATTACAACGATATTCACTTTGATTGGGCCGTCATAGGAGCTCTCATAGAAATATGGCACCCACACACCCACACCTTCCTATTCCCCACTTTCGAAGCCACCATCCTATAAGAAGAGGCGGAGATGCTTCTAGGATTGAAAACTATGAAGCAAGGAGAGGAAGAGAAGATAACAACCATGCAAGAACCGATAAGTGCCATAGAGATGCTAGCAAGCTTAATCCCAAGCCAAAAGATGATAGACCAAATAAGGGTCACAAAAGGGATAAACTTAATGAAACTTGCGGCATGGGTGTACAAGGCATTGGGAAAAGAGAATAAGGAGGAAGAGATGGAGTTGATCATGAAGGCGATGGTGATTTGCCTTGCGGGATCAATATTTTTCCCTTCAGTGGATGATTTCTTAGAAGAGGAGCAATTAAGTGCTATATGCGGGATATGGGAAGGCAAAAGGATCGGGCCAGCGGTCCTAGCCTATCTCTATAGTGGGCTCACCTCAGCTTCTATGGGAAGGCCCCTATATGGGTCAATGCTTCTATTCACAAGTTGGGTGGACCACCATTTCAAGTTCGATCCATGTGAGGAGTCCCAACAAGCCTCTAGAATTTTCTCCAAGAGCCCACTCCACTACATGACGGGTACGCTAGGCTTGAATGATAGAGTAATCAACCGGATACCCAAGCTCAAGAAACCGGTGGATTGGTGTGGACACCTCAAGGTTATGCCACAAAACGCTTTCACATGCGCACCGGGCCTCCTCAAGACACAAGATCTTCATGCAAGGCTCTCTCCCGGGGTGGAACTAAGGTTGATCAGCGCCACCGAGCTCGTTCTCTATAACTCACACCGATGCCTCTCACAACTCGGTCTTCCCCGCCATCACTTCGAGGAGGCTTCTCATCTCCCACCAATTAAAAAGAGGGAACTAAGCTTAAAGGGTGATGAAGAAGAAGTCAAGACAATTCAAGCTTTGTGGCGGGTCAGCAAACTTCACCGGCCCGTGGAACGAATAGAGGAGGATAGAGATCAATGGAAAGCATATGTAATAGCTCTTAGGAGTTTGAGGCCCAAGGTGGCTCATTAAGCATGTAATGATCCTTTCCTTTTAATAAATAAAAGTTCTTCCTTGATTGAGCTAATAAAAGAGCTAAAAATGATCAAAACTTCCAAAATCCCTCAATTCTGTCTAAAAAACGAGGCTCTGTCTGAAATCGCGACCACCACAGAAGTCGCTGATTCATGAAACTACGGCCTTGACATCGTCGCTAATTAACTTAATCTTTTTTTAATAAAAATATCAATTCCACAATTGACGCCTTCGCATACAGTCGTTTATTAACATAAGAACGCCCCTCCAAACGGGCGCTGATTCTTTTACCCCCTTTCTGAAAAAGCACAAAAAATTCCTCAAAATTCCTTTAAATAACGCTTTCGTGAGTAGCCGTCCATTCATAAAATGGCGCTTGCTCAAATGGTAGCTAATTATAATCATTAATGCGTCTCATCATTACCTGTCAGTTCACGAATCTCAACGGACACCTTAAATAGCGACCCCATGCATGGTTGCTTAATCATGAAATGGCGTCCTAACATCAGTCGTTGATTCTGGATATTCCAAAAAAATCCAAATTCAAACCAATGGATGCCCCTGTGCCCGGTCGTAGATTCCTGGACTGACGACTTTCCTCCGGTCGCCAATTCTTCTAACTTACCACCACTAACTCCGCCCGTTAAAACTCCTCCTCTCGCCATTCTTTCATTCCTTTCTTCTCTTCTTCGTTCTTGTTTCTCTGCTACCCCCTTCCACCGATGACAACCACCGCGACGGCAGCCCTCTCCCTCACTCTCTCATCCTCTCATTCTTTCCATTCCAATGGCATACGTGGGTGGCTCGGGTGGTGCTGGGAAGCGACAACGCGTGTTGGCCCATGCCGTTGTCGATCTTGACAACGAGGAAGACCATGCCGGCGAGGAGGAACTTCCCCCTACGGCGGCCGAGGAGGCTCCGACGGCGGAGCATGAACAAGATGAAGATGAAGAGGGAGAAGAAGATGAAGAAGGTGAAGACACTGACGAAGGAGATGAAGAAAACCGAGACGGTGATGAAGATGAGGGTGATGAAGATGGCGACGATGACGGTAATGAACAAAATGAAGGCAATGAAGGTGAAGAGGACGATGAAGACGAAAGGGGTGAGGAAGAAGATGAACCAGAGCAACCGCGTCCTCCCCGCCGGCCACTGCGGGGAGGACTAATGGATCCTGAGCCCAGCAAGGTCAGGCCCAACCCCTGCCATTTATTTTATTGTTTTTTTTCTAAACACAATCTATCACCATCGGGGAGGGGAAAAGAACCAGACGCAGGAATTGACGACTGCATGGGCGGCGTCATTTCCTATATTTATTTTTAAATAAAATAAATTTGAAAATGGTGACATAGCAGAGGTTGCAGATTCCTTTTTTTAAGATTTAAAATAAATAAACATAAAGAAATAGCGCCTAGATAACCTGTCGTCATTTTATTTCACATTATAAAATAATACATTTTTTATTACAGAAGAAAAAAGGCGTTAAAATAGAAATCTCAGGGAATTGGCGCCTGAGACTTGGGTGTCTTCTCATAATATGACGGCCACTGGGTGGTCGCTATTTAAAATAGTGATGCAATTCTCTTTTTTATTTTTCTTTTTTTCATTATTAACTAATATACTGATTTTTTGTTCTTTTGTCTGTTGTATTTTTTTGTGGCAGGGATTGATACGGACTCGCATCTCCTGGGTTCAGGTGCGAGCTGCATAATATGGGATGCCCGACTTCCAGAGGGCGAGCGTGGAGGCGATGGGGTTCGGACCCTTCTTCGGCATTGAGCCGGTACGTCCCGACTTGATTTTGATTCAGGTGTTGAGGGAGAGATGTGACAGGGCTAGTCGGGCATTTTGATGCCTTGGGGGCACATGGTGCCGAGCCTGGAGGACATAGCATGGATTACGGGGTTGAGAGTAGATGGGGAGGCGGTGAGCGGGGTGACCCTCCCGGATTATGGCGAGCTAGCATAGAGACTGCTGGGTTTTGAGACCGTGGCTGATACCCCGAGAGATTGCAGGACAGTGTACCGTACTGAGCTGACGAGGGCCATGGGACTAGGAGACTCTTGGCAGAGGTCGGGAGAGTCTTTGGGAGATTGGGCAGAGAGACTGATAGCGAGAGCCAGAGCTGCTTATTGCCAGGACGGTCGGCTCTGAGGGAGAGAGCGGACATGGACTTGAGGAGGTTTCTATTTCTGATGCTCGGGAGGTTCCTATTGGGGATGAAGGGAGATGATATCAACTGTCGGTTCTTGGGCATACTAGAGGACTTGGAGGGAGTAGGGCGATACGCCTGTGGGGCTACCCTGCTAGCGCACCTGATAGCCGATCTGTCCACGGGGACAGGTCGCGAGACGACAGTCAGTGGCTTCTCTCCTTTTCTTCAGGTATGCATTTTTTATTATCATTTGCAATTAATTATGTCCCACTTGAATGCCCATGATGGATGTTTATGCATATGACTAACAACTATGGATGCAGGTGTGGAGTCACCTCTACATGCCCATGGATCGCGTTAGCCCCCGACCTGGAGACGCATACTCCTTCCCACTGGCGCGATGATGGTTGCCATACCTGAGTGGAGCACCTCATGCCTATGAGCTGAGGGTCCTCAGGTGGGAGTTTCGAGACTTCCCGCCATTCACTGGTACGTGCTTAATCATGATGTAATTTGTTTTTTATTAGGATTATATGATGATAACATGATATGCATGCAGGTGGTGTGGAGGCCCTACCTCGTGATGCCCGATGAGGGCTAGCCTTGGGTCATACCGGGTCGACCTCGGTTTGGGCGTGACCTCTGGGTCCATTGCCTGAACGAGATCGAGCCGCTACGGCTATGGCTGGTGATGAGGACACTTGGCCTACACCAGGAGTGGGTCGAGTGTGCGGAGTCGCGTGGGATCGGGCAGAAGACCCGAGGGCGTACAATGGTGACGGATTGGAGGCTGTGATTCTCGGAGCAGTACGCGGACTGGCAGCAAGGTGGTACTCCAGTCGTCTCCCACGCGGCGGACAGCTCGGCGTACCTACAGCGCTACTGGGAGACGTACGCTGGCCGGCCCCAGATGAGGGTCGTAGGGGTATGTATGAATGTTTTCTGTTTCTAATGTTTAAAACTTTATGCTAACATGTGACAAATGCAGGATGCGTGGGATGCAGTGGTAGTGGATGTTCCTGCCTACCTCCATAGTGTGGAGGCCCAGCTTGCGGCCATGAGAGCCGATCTGGAGGCCCTGGTGAGTATGCACTTTCTATATGCCATTAGTTATTTCTGAAATTTGATGTTCAGCCACTGACGGTCTCAATAAATGCAGCGTGCCCAGCACGGAGCAGCAGCAGGAGGGGCTGGAGGTGGTTCCTCGAGTTCGAGGGGGCCGACCACAGAGATCACCACCCTGGAGGAGTGACTCGTTGGGGCGGTAGTGCGGGCTGAGGCAGCAGAGCGCGACTTAGCTGAGCGACTAAGAATGATATTCAAACTCATTTTAAATATTTGGGAAATAAAAACAATATGCTTATGATGTGTTGAACACCGCAGGTTGCAGAGCTACAGGAGGCACTCGCTCAGGCTATTCATGCCCGGACTGAGCTCATGATCCGCGACCGGCGGATCACAGAGTTAGAGGAGGAGGCGAGGCGCCACGAGACAGGGGTGAGTAGCAAAACCTCGTATGCATGTTTTTCTTTTCATAAATGTTTTATGCCATGATTCTCATAAAAGATGCTGAATGATGCAGGCTGCCGAGTTATAGGATGCACTCACTCGGGCGGCTCTGGCCGGCACCGAGCTTACGATCCGCGACCAGCAGGTCACAGAGCTAGAGGAGATGCTGAGGTGGTGAGAGGATCTGCCAAGCGACATGATGGAGCTGAGGATCCTCTTCGAGGTGGAGAGGAGAGGCCATGCTCGCGAGAGAGGAGCGGCTGGCACGTGAGCGCGAGCTCATGGAGTTGAGGATGCGACTGGCCATCATAGAGGAGTGGCTGAGGACTACCGAGGAGCGCCTACAGAGGGGCCGGGAGCGAGCAGGGGCCGCGGGCCACTCCAGCGTCTTCGCCAGCATGGGATATATAGCAGGTTCCAGAACTCAGCTGAGGAATGAGGCAGACAAGCGAGAACGAGCCGTTGGATCGGCTGCTTCCCAGGGGTCCATGCGCCCACCACAATCCCTTCGCCAGGACGAGGGTGAGGGGGAGAGTAGGAGAGAGGAGGGTGGAGGAGAGAGCTAGAGAGATATTCTTTGTACTCCACCATCTACATTTTGTACATATATATATATATGAAATAAAAAAGCATGTTTATTACCTGAATTTGTCCTTTTGTGTGCATTTGACTCATGTTCTTCTTCCTGTTCCTGCATTCCACACTTAAGCAAACAAATTAATCAATCTGTCCGGCTTGGCCCCTTGCTCAATAAGCAAGGGGATGTCCTTTTTGACCTTGATGAAGGGTCAAGGGGCCAAGCCTTTAATTAACTAAGGCAAATAACAAAGAATAGAGGAAAATGTGAGATGCAGGCAAGCAGATGTAAACTAGAATTGAAAGATGCCCACACACAAATGAAAGCAGGCAAATGATATGGCAATATGAAGAAGTAGGGCACTCTCTGGGAATTGGCGACCAGACAGATGGTGCCAATTATTATAATTGAAAATGACGACGACAAAGAAGTCGTAGATTGAGAAAATAATGCCCCTTGTCTGGGCGCTAATCGAAAAATAATTCTTTTTTTCTTTTTCTTTCTTTTTTCTTTGGAAAATGACGACCAAGGAGGCGTCGCTGATTAAGAAAATAACGCCCCTATAACTAGGCGCTAATCAAAAAATAATTCTTTTTTTCTTTTTTTTGAAAGATGACGTAGCATGGTACAAAGGTCCCAAAACCTTACACATTCACCATCTTAAATTCATTAATCATTCTTAAAAAGTTTAACAAATGGTCAAACTGCATAAAAAGGGCTTTTACTCGTGACGTCGTGTGGCGCCTCCTCCTAAGTCCATTTTTACGGTTCTTCAAGCTTATGACATACCGAGGAGGGGGGAATAGAAGATGATATTTGAGAAGTCCACGAGGGGTTTCGAAAGATCCAGGAGACTTCCCTCCCCTACCCTATTGCCTGTTGGGGTTCAATCTTTGGCTTGGGGATATTTTTGTTGCCCTTTTTATTTTTGCTCTTATTCATGCATGCTTACGACCAGGGTTTTCATTGCGGAGACTTTGCCCTCTTGACATGCTTTTCTTTTGTATTTGATTTGAAATTTTCTTCCTTTTCAAAAAACTTAATTATACTTTGGCTTTTGTGGCATATTGTTCTCTTTTGGGCCCTGACTTCCACCTACTAGGGCGGTAGGTAGGTTTGGTAATCTGCCCAGGATCTAACTTCCCCCCTTGTGGACCGAAGAGAAGAGAACGGGTAAAGTCTTTACACTCTCAGTTTGGCTTTGGCTTTCCTCGGATTTTGCACCGCTAGAGTTCATGAGCTAAGCGTGTTGTGTGCGTTGGTATTGACCCAAGGTTAAATTATCAAGACTGAAGACTAAATTAGAGATTTTGATTTTTTTCAAGCTTCGTGGCCCACGCACCATGCCAGCCAATCTTTTATGATTTTTGTTATTATTATTATTATTATTATTATTATTATTATATTTTTTGTTTGATTTTACTAAGGCTTAGGGATAGTATTTCTTAAGGTACAATCCATTCCAAGGGTGAGCCAATTCTTCCCCTTCAGCGTTAATCAGTTTATATACATTACCAGGGTAGACTTCTTTTATTACATAAGACCCTTCCCAATTTGGTTGGAGTTTTGAGCGAGGTCCACCTCTTGACACACGTTTTTAGCCCGCAAGTTGCGTCATTGCTCTTATTCATCATTTTTGATGTCCCGAAATAACCATTATTTTAGAGTCTTCCTTGGATGGATTTCGAGCCCATTTCATTATTCCATTCCCGTTGAGCCTTAGAGCCCTGGAGCCTATTCCATCACCTTTCGACTTTCCAAGTCGACTTACGGACCATTTAGGTCGACTTCCCTCAGCATTCGGCCCCTTTCGCTGCATAGTCTTGAAAAGTGGTCCTTTTTCATCCCCTTATTTTCTTCTATTCATTAAGTGTCCTTCACCAAAGTTGTTACATTTTTAAAGCCCTACATTTTGTTCTTCTATGCCATTATCCAGTTCTCCACCGTTTTCAAGTCTTAGTGTTTTTCTCTGTTCATACCCTATTTTCTCTCTCTTATGATTATTTTTTCATCTTGATCTCTTCACAAAAGTTGTTCATTGTTGGGTTATCTACAATTTCTTCTTCTATCACTTTTGCTAATTCTGCACCGTTTGGGAGATATGATCCAATTTCTAAAGTCACGCAAGGTCTACCCTAAACGGTCGTACAAATGGCCGTTTATCATTGCAAACGGTCGGTTGACGACCATTTACTCCTTAACGGTTGGTCAACAGACCCTTAAGCCAATAAGAGTCCAGCCTGCTATGGACTCTCTCCATAAACCTGCGCGACGGGCCTATCTTGCGCAGCCATAACTTTTCGAATACTTATCCAAATTGATCCCCGTTTTTTTCTACTTCTAGCCCTTTGTATTATCTTGAATTTGGTTCATAGAAATCAAATTTTTATGGGCTATATCTCCTAAAATCTTGGCTCAATATCAGATTTTATACATTTTTGACCAACAAAAATTCTGTCAGATTAGGCTCTGGGCCCTTCTTGCGGCGGGAATATCTTCCAGATCGTTCCACCAAAAAGAGTCCCATTTTCTCTTATGTCTTATCTTGACTATTATCTCTAGAATGATCCAGAGATCTCGAGATTTGGTGGACTCTATCTTCTGGAATCGTGGGAGAAAGTTGGGGATTTCACCACTTTTCTATATAAACCTTCCCAGATTTTCTGTGCGACGGGGGTGTGTTTTCAAGGCGATGGCGAAGCCATGCCGAATTGTCTTCATCATCCTTTGACCTTAGCCTGAAGAGGGAAGTATGAGCTTCGTTTTGGTTCCTTATTTACTCAATTTCATCAACGTTTGCCCTCTCAACTTTGCCCCTACTTTTGGTAAATCATCACAGTTTGCTGATTTCTGCTACAAAGTCCACGACGGGGGCCTGTTCATCAAGCCGGGGCGGAGTCATGCTTCATCCTTTTCTTCCTCTCTCAACTCCATCTTGAAGAGGGGAGTATTAGCTTCACGTTCGTTATATGTTTGTCTTTTTTCTCATATCTTTTCCCCCACTTCCAAGCCCCAACTTTTAAGGTTTCACCACACTGTTCTGCACTTTGCTGAAACTCAGATTTCTTGCGACGGGGGCATGTTTGCGTCGCTGGTGCGAGGCCGTGGGGCACTCTTTATCCGCCCTTTCAACTCCAGGCCCTAGAGGGAAGTATAATCTTTCTTTTCCTTGGTTTTGGGCTCATTACCTCATCATCTTCATGCATATTTTTTGTCCTTGACTTTTGCACTTTCATTCTGTTTTTACACTTAGTCATTTTTCTCCCATGTTCTGCACCCTTTTATTTTCTTGAATTTCCACTCCATTTTTCACTGATGTCTTCCCCGTTTTAAACCCTACCTTTTGCCCTAGTTTCACCACAACACTCCCACCTTTCCATAGCATCCTCTCTTTCCTCTTTTGGTGTTCTATCTTGTGAGATATTCATCATTCTTTGAGCCCATTTTGTGCACTGTTCTGGATTTTCGACACAGTCTGTATTTTTTTGCCAAATCTCTAGTGTCATAACTTTCTGTCCCGACCTTCTTTTGTAGTGATACTTATTCCTACTTCTTTACAACACTCAAGTCTTCTGTCATCTCAAATTTCTCCCCATTTGGACATCGTTTCCCCTACTGTTTGCATCAGTCTTTGCACCCACTTTATAGTGTTTGCACAGTTTTTCTTGTGACATGCACTTTTTCACCTTGTTTATCTATGTTCATCATGGCATATTAAATCAATTTCTTCATGTTAATCTCATCACAAAATACACACCTATTGTTTGCACCATTCCATAGGGGTTAAAAACCCTCCCCCGGTGAGTTTGCACTTAGCATTTTCTAATGGGTTTTACATCTTGTTTTGTGTTTGTTTCACAGGAAAGCATGGAAAGTGAGGCCCTTACCTTCTAGCCGGCTGAAGGCGAGGAGAGGTAATCCACAAATCCCCGCATCTTGATATTGAGCGCGATCATCCTCTTTTTCCAAGGTACACAACGTACATAATATTTCATATCCTTTGGCATTGTTATTCCTTGGTGGCGATCACGGTATTCTTCTACATCCTTTGTCGCCTTTTTAATGATTGTATGATCATGCTACCATCTTCACATAGTCACATATGCATGTTATTCACTTGATTGGTGAACATAGGCCTTCATGCTTATTCATGTGATTTGTGGGATCGGCATGCATATACACATCCACATTTTCCACATCTACACCCCTTTTTTGGCGATCACGGTGGGACATCTAGTGCCCATCACTTGTCTCATGCTTTGCTACGATTTTGGTGTGTATGTCTATGATTAGATAGCATTTCATGCTCATATTGTTCACTTTGTTTGCATCCATGCTGTTATGCTCATATATGTTCATTATATCTTGATTTGTTAGATTTAGGCTAGAAATTGCATGCACTCCGGTGCACATAGGGTCATGCATATTGCCATATTGTAGTTACATTTCCCCTCGGTAAGTGATCCTCTCGCTCCCATATTCCTTGGCCTCGACTAGGTGATCTTATCCGGGACCTCCATAAGTCCCCGTGAGCCGTGGATTCTCACACGGACGTCGGGCCGGTTGTACCTTTCCACCCCTTAGGCTTGCATTTGCATACGTTGTAAAGGAGTTAACCCTAGTCAACCCAAAGTTTGAGCCTTATTCCCTTTAGGATACCTATCTTGAGGGAATTAATCTTAATTTAAAGGCCCACCAAAACTTTGACAATAAAATATTTTCCATCATATTAACTTGGTTAACTTGGGTGAAATCTTGCATATTATTTGTGTTGTTTGGGCTTGTCCAAGCCCATTTGTGTCATTTTATGTTACATCCCCACTATCCATATAGGTTTTGTCATTAGGTCCATTTAGGCTAGTCCATTATGTGTGTTCATTCATCCAGTCTCATTGTCCTAGGTTTCTTTTTCTTTTTTTTTTACCTTTGCATTATTGAGTCAGCCCCCCTCCTTGATCTTCAAGCCCTTACTTCCCTCATTGTATGCCCTTGATTTTCCCTATATAAAGTCTCCATTTGCCTTCATGGAGCGCCATTTTTCTCCTATATATTACCCTTCTTCATCCCCATCTTCCTATTCCCGCCTGGATTCCTCTTTCCACGCGGGCCCATCTCCTCATGTCCCTTCTGACTCACAAGCGAATCTCATGGCCCACTCATCACCTCTTGTTAGCCAATGGACCCGGTCCAGGCCCAAAAACTCACTGTTGATCACCTTAATGGGCCTCATTCTCATAACGGGCCTCATTCATCTAATGGGCCTTATTCCTTTAATGGGTACCATTCTCCTAGCGAGCCTTATTCCTTCAATGGGCCTCATCCTTCTAACGGGCCTCCATCTTCTACTCTTAATGGACCCCCTTTCTTTAGTAGGCCTTCTTATTCTCCTAATGGGTCCACTTCTCTTAATGGGACCGCTCCTCCTGCCCATGTTGCTGCTGGCCCAATCGGTCCTCATTCTTATGATCATGATTCTTCCAAGCCCATGTATCCTGCCACTCCTAGAATGGGCTTCCCTTCTCCTCAATCTGGATCCCTTTATCTAGCCCACTATCAAAATCCTGGTCCAAATTCACCCTCTCTTGCTCAGGTTGGCTTGCATCCTTCTTAGTCTCTCCCCATCGAGGAGATGATTGCTCAAACCCAACGCCAGCTTGATGAACTTCAACGTCAAATTGATCTCAAAACTTCTTTGAGTGTCCCGTTTGCATTCCAAGGTCTTCAGCTTCCACCGCGCTTACAAATTCCCGCATATCGCCGCTATGGTGGAGCTGGTGACCCCTATGTGCACTTGAAGGAGTTTTTTTGTGAGTCGGACCAATTCCGACATGACCAACGCTTGATGGCTTATTTATTTGGTCTGTCTCTAGAAGGTCCGGCTCTGGATTGGTTCTTTGCATTGTCGCAAGATCAAGTGGTGAATTTCCAGGCCGTTCAAGAGAAATTTCTTCAGCAATATCAAGATCAGGTTGGGCCCAGGTATTCCATGGTTGATCTGACCCATGAGAAGATGAAGCCCGACGAGGAGTTCTCTACCTTCGCCGACCGCTGGCGTCGCCTAGCTGTGCAAGTCCCGGGGCATATTCAGGAGGGAGAGCAAACCAAAATGATCATTTCTAATGCAACGCCCGAGTATCGGTTCATCTTAGCCTTGAATGACATCACCTCTTGGCAACAGCTTTATAGCCGAGCCCGCTTCATCCACCAACAACTTTTAGGTTCCCTTGACCCAGAGTCCCTCACCTTCACCTTCAACGCCCACATACGCCTCCTATCCATCATCTCACACATATTCTTCAATGAGTCAGCCCTCCACCACATATCCTTTCATGAGTCAGCCTTCCGCTCCCCCACACCCATATACCTCCACATCTCCACATACCTCCACATATCAACCCTCCACGAGTCAGCCTTCTGCCTCTTCATACCCGCATGAACCCCCACCTACAGTCAAGGAAACACCACACCCCGAGCAGGTGGATGCCGTCTATATGCCCCCTTATCCTGCTCCGCATATGCCTTCACCAAATCCTTCCCTTAGCCATGCGCCATTGCCTACGCAACCTCCGCTTCCATCCCCGCAACCTTCTCTATCACCTTCCCATATCCCTCGGCATCCACCGTACCCGAAGTGGGCTCTTTCTCCGCCGTTGCCGAATTCTTTTACAAACATTTTTAGTGCTTTGATGGCCGCTCATGCATTGCAACTCCCTCTGGTTGTGCCTTGCCGACCCATGGCCAGGAATGTGTTTCAGTATTGTGAATTTCATCGCCAGTAGGGGCATTTGGTTAAGGATTGCCCCGAATTTTGAGAGTATGTTTATGGCCTGGAAGATAATAAGAGGATTGATTGGGCCGCCATGCATGAAGCTATTCTAAATCTCCGTAGCAAGCAGCAGCAACAATCGCCGCCCAAGCAACCATCTCTACTACAAGGCCAGGGGCACCCCTGTGATCCCTCATCTATCGATGCACCTGCTCCGTCACCTGTTCCGTTATCTATACCACCTTCTCCATCTCCTACCCCATCTCCACAAACTCCGCCTACCCTGTCCCTTGCTCAGGCTAGTACCTCCACTTCTGCCACTTCCACCGCCACTACTCCTACCCCCAATGCCGCTCGGCGTGTCGTGTCAATACGTCGATGTTGGGTCCCACAACCTTTTATTTCCCCTTTACCTCCTTCCTCACCCTCTCCATCTCCACCTCGTTACCTTCATTGCCCGCATCACCATCTCCACTACCCCTACCGCCATCACCACAGCCTTCATCGCCTCCTCCCCCGAAGACTCCTATTCCATCACTTCCACCATCTCCACCGCCTTTGCCATCCCCTTCGCCATTGTTGCCCGAGCCTGAGCAAGCTATACCTACACCTCCACCTTCGCCTTTACCCCCTCCTATGCCTCCACCTTTTCCCTTACCTCCACTTGAGCTTGTCATTGCCACTATCCCTCCACCACTCGCATTGCCCTTACCCCCATTTACGCCTTCTAAACCTCCACCTCCGCCTTCCAAACCTATTACTTCCATTTCTTCCCCATCCATTTCCACCCCACGGAGCGGGTGTGCGCTACCTTTGGTGCCCCTCGGGTCTGGTCCCCAGGGAAATGACAAGCCAAGTTAGGACAGTTTAATGCCGGTTCTGCACTATAAGATTCAAGATTTCATTTGCCGCATGCTAGTCCGAGTCTTGGTCCCAGATCATCTTTGGGATAATGTGCCTGCATTTTCTATGGAGACGGTTGCTAAGAAGAGCTCCCTTGCACTAGTGCCAGTTTCTTCACAAGCGAGGCCGATGGCAATCTCATTGCTTGTCGGAGGTTCGATTATTAATGTTGTTATTACTCCTCGCTCGATTGATGTTCAGTTCACTGGCCGAGAGGGGTTCTCTTCTCAGATTATGCTAACACATACGGCCGCCAGGATCCTGATGGATTCGCTATTCAAGGGGCAATTGGCCGTATCTTCAGCACCCTCCAAGGACATGCTGCACTTGTTATGCAATCTCCCTCGGTTTATTGGTGAGTCGGCCACGTCAACGCCACGCGTTACTCTTCCTCAGTTTTGTCCTACTCTTCTGGTAAGGGAGTTATGCTTCAGTCCCGATTGCCGAATGGAGATGCCGGATCTCATGTTGCAAGTGCCAAGTGACAAGACTCCGTGGTTTTCTGATGTTCATCCCAAGGAGTCATCTATCCAAGAATGTCCGCCAATGGTTAGCACTGGGTGTCTAGGGGCAACCGCCCCGACGAAGCTACATATTCATGACTGGGCTAGGTCGTCTGCCAGATGGGCCTGTTATTTGAGGAGACATTACAGATTGAGAAGGCCAAAGGTCCGGGTCCGCACCAGGCAGGCCCGTGTTCAAGGGATTGCTACTAAGAAGAGGCAGCGACGCAAGTACAAAGGCCGCGTGTTGTGCACTCGAGGGGCCACTTCTCCGTCTTCCCCTCCTCTCCAATCATCCTTTCTTATACTCAGCTCCCACCCTTGGGTGGTGTACCTCCCTTCCTCTAATCCAGTTTCTATAATCTTCTCCTCTCTTTTCGGGTCCACAAACCCCCATTCTTCTTTCTCCACTCATCCGGTGTCTCCTGATCCTCCGTTCTCTCATGATTTTAGGCCTCGGCCTATGTCATTCTTTCATCCCACTTTCAGGACTTCTTCCGATCCTTCTCTTCTGGTATCCCCGGGCTCTACTTATGATCCTTCCCCGACCATGTCGGGTGATTACCATTTTCTTTCCCCGACCTTGTCGGGTGACCATCATTCTTCTTCCCCGACCCTATCAGGTGTCTGTCATTTTTTTCCCCGACCTTGTCGGGTGATTCTCACTCTCCTTCCCCGACCCTGTCGGGTGATTCTAATTCCTTTTCTCCGACTACGTCGGATGATCACTCCTCTTCTCCCTTATCTTTGCCACAATCTTCTCATGGTCTCTCTATTCTTTCCTCCTCACCCTTTCGGGGTCATTACCCTTTTTCTTGTTGTTTTCGAGGCTTTAGCCCGCCTTGATCTCAGTTAATCCCTGATTATTCTGTACTTGGTTCCTTGTTATTAGGGCCTCAGTGCCTTAACGAGGGAGTTCTAGCCCTCGTCTCTCTTCCTTTTTATCCCTTCTTCGTCCAGTATGATGTCTGCCACTCCTCTATGTCGAGGAATTGAATCCTTTGCTCTCCTTTCATCCTTTATCCTGACAAGCAAGGAAAATAAAGTTCATACTCCTCAAAGCTCGATGATCAAAATTACTTCAGGAGGCCGGTTTCCACGCCATCAATTTGCAAAGGTATCTTTGATTTTGTGCCGGAACATGTTATCATTGCTATTACTCTGTTATTTCTGCACGCGCTTATAATGTTGGTTCCTTAAAATATGGTTGAGTGGCCTTAGGCATTAGTTAGTTTGCTTAGTCAAATGAGTCGCTTCTGCAGCATCTTAGGCTGGTGATAGCTCTGCGCTGGGAGTCTAGTTCTTTTCCTGATTGTTGAGGGTGACCTATGAGCATGGATTTTTCACACACTACACGGCGAGCCATAGCATATCTCTCTAAGGCACACCGTTGCTGCTTTGGCCATACTTTGGGTATGCACGAAGGCCTTTTCTCTTCTCTGCTCGGCCAAGTGCAGGGGCAAGAGATTGATGGATAAGATGACTAACCTAGGCGCTCCCTAATACGAGAGAGGTCTCAAATAGGGGCAGTCTTGACCCTCAAAAGTGAGCTTTCACGCTATATCTGGCCAATAAGGGCTAAAAAAATGAGAAAATGAATCAATGCAAAATTATGAATCAAAGGCATGGCAAGAGTGGCAGTACAGTTCCCCGCGGGACGTCATGAGCCCGGTCGCATGCGTGCCTGATAAATATGGGTCTGAAAATCAAAGACACAAAGCCCCAGTGCAATTGGCTATCTCTTTGAGGGGTAGTGTCCTGGAAGGAATTCGAGCCTTGATATCTCCCATCCTGCATGAAGCTTGTCTCTAATTTTTTCTTCTGCTTCTCCCTCTTAGGCTGGGTTGTATCCTGGGTATGGCCTTAGTAGGGGCACCGTTCTTTAGAAGCGGTTGGTTGTGGTAAGCCACCCTCACATGCACGTCCTGCTCAAGGGAAGCCTTTAATGAAAGGGGTAGGAACGACGATCCATGGTCAATAGTTTGAGCCCGTCTTTAGGTGTTGCGGATTGCTATGTCAAAATCAAATTTTTTTAAAAAAATCAAATATTGTCAAAAATCCAAAAAAATCAAATACTTTAAAATTTCAAAAAAAATCAAATATTTCAAAAACCTAAAAAATCAAATACTTCAAAAAAATCCAGAAAATTGAAATACTATTGAAAATCTAAAAAAAATCAAAAAAAGATCACAAAAATCCAAAAAAAATGTGTCTTTTTCATGCATTTGCATTTGTTTTAAGGAAAGATACGTAATCCGTTTGCTAAGTGTGCAGGTTGCAAGTACTCAGGCATTCCTTGCTATATCTTTTTGCTCTGCCTCCTGTCCACATCTTTGATCTGTTCTTTCCTTCTTCGATCCACTCTCGATCTGTTCTGAAGCTCATATCATTCCCAGCTTTTGTTTGCAATGATCATATCTTTATGAGAGGGCTTTGCCTCACGACTATGAACCTGGCGGTTCTGCTTCATTTTGATCTTGGGTTTTGATTGAAGGGCGTATTTGTTTATGTCTTTTATCCCGCCGTGTCCTTGTCACATGTTTATGTCCCACCGTGTTGTCCCACCGTGTTATCCCACACATATTCTTTTGTCCCTCACCGAGTGTTGTTAGTTGTCTTGCACATGTTGTTAGTCCCCCCTTTATGTCCCGTGTTCTTGTCCCAACCGTGTGGTCATCCGTAATGTTCTTGTCCTAACCGTGTGTTGTCCCACCACGTTGTTGTCTTGTCACACCGTGTTCATGCATGCATGTTGTCTGTTCATGCCATTGCATATGTGCTCATTTGCCTTTGTTATGTTATGTTGCATTGTCTCCCATTTCATTTGATCGTTATGTTATGTCGTGTTGTTTGTCGTTCAGTTAATCGTTATGTTACCTACATTATGTTTATACTTGCTTATCATATTTATCTTATACATGAAAATCCATAAACATCAAAAAATGAAAATCTAAAAAAAAAATGCCATTTTCATCTGCACAGGTAAGTCAGGTATGGCTCTCTATCCCTACTCATTGTTGCATTACTATATGGTATCTATATTGTTATATTATCTCGAGAACCGACTGGTCATTCACGTGTTCCAGGATCTGACGTTCCCCCCTAACAAAAATGATGATGATCTAGGTGCACATGTTTAATCATCGGATAGGCCGTTAGGTTGGGAAAATTAGGGAACGATGGTTCTATCACGCACGCCGTGGTTGTGGATAGTGTCTTGACCCTGATTGTTCCGGTCTAGCAATACTATTCTCGAGTACTTTCTATTTTAGCTTTCTTTGCATTTGTTTTGATGATTTCTTTATTTTAGCCCATCATGCATCATGTCACATTTTGAGCACGCACGCCTCGTGATCCGTTCAAGGTTGTTCCGAAGTAATGGTTAATTGCACTTCAATTCACTTGGATAAGAGATTCTCATTCCACTCTGAATTTGAACGATTTCTCTGATCTTTCGCTCGGTTTAGTTGGCCAGCGTGATTCATGTCTGATTTTAACTCAGTTATATTTCTCCTGCTTTTTACGTTGTGCTCTTTCCGACCCCCTCATTGTCTGTGGATTGTGTCCCCGATGAGGTTGGTCGTGTTTCCATTTCCTTTTGTTAGTTTAGTTCTCCAGACATGTTTCATCCGCGTCAGCCATTCTGGGTGGGTAGTTCGGCGTTTTCGGGAGAATTCCTGTCGCTTGTTGGTTAAAATGGGTGTCTTCTGCCTTGATGCCCGCTTATCAGTTCTCTCCGCTTCATCTCCGCGTCATCTCCATTTCACGTCGCTTTCGCTTTTGCTCCATCTCTATTCCATTTCACCTCCGCGTCGCTTTCGCTCGCTCCCTTGCAAAGCGGACATCAAGGAGGGGCATCTGATGACACCCGTTTTAGCCCGCAAGTGGCGTCATTTCTCTTATTCATCATTTTTGATGTTTCGAATTAACCATTATTTTAGAGCCTTGGATGGATTTCGAGCCCATTTCATTGTTCCATTCCCGTTGAGCCTTGGAGATCATTATTTCTTAGAGCCCTAGAGCCTATTCCATCACCTTTCGACTTTCCAAGTCGACTTACGGCCCATTTAGGTCGACTTCCCTCAGCATTCGGCCCCTTTCGCTGCATAGTCTTGAAAAGTGGTCCTTTTTCATCCCCATCTTTTCCTCTATTCATTATGTGTCCTTCACCAAAGTTATTTCATTTTTAAAGCCCTACATTTTCTTCTTCTATGCCATTATCCAGTTCTCCACCATTTTCAAGTCTCAATGTTTTTCTCTGTTCTGACCCCATTTTCTCTCTCTTCTGATTATTTTTTCATCTTGATCTCTTCACAAAAGTTGTTCATTGTTGGGTTATCTACAATTTCTTCTTCTACCACTTTTGCTAATTCTGCACCGTTTGGGAGATATGATCCAATTTCTAAAGTCGCGCAAGAACGGCCCTAAACGGTCATACAAATGGCCGTTTATCATTGCAAACGGTCGGTCGACGACCGTTTACTCCTTAACGGTCGGTCGACAGACCGTTAAGCCAATAAGAGTCCAGCCTGCTCTGGACTCTCTCCATAAACCTGCGCGATGGGCCTATCTTGCGGCGGCCATAACGTTTCGAATACTTATCCAAATTGATCTCCGTTTTTTCCTACTTCTAGCCCTTTATATTATCTTGAATTTGGTTCATAGAAATCAAATTTTGATGGGCTATATCTCCTGAAATCTTGGCCGCAATATCAGATTTTATACATTTTTGACCAACAAAAATTCTGTCAGATTAGGCTCTGGGCCCTTCTTGCGGCGGGAATATCTTCCAGATCCTTCCACCAAAAAGAGTCCCGTTTTCTCTTATGTCTTATCTTGACTATTATCTCGAGAATGATCCAGAGATCTCGAGATTTGGTGGACTCTATCTTCTGGAATCGTGGGAGAAAGTTGGGGGTTTCACCACTTTTCTATATAAACCTGCCCAGATTTTCTGTGCGATGGGGGCGTGTTTTCAAGGCGACGGCGAAGCCATGCCGAATTGTCTTCATCATCCTTTGACCTTAGCTTGAAGAGGGAAGTATATGCTTCGTTTTGGTTCTTTATTTGCTCAATTTTATCAACGTTAGCAGTCTCAACTTCGCCCCTAGTTTTGGCAAATCATTACAGTTTGCTGATTTCTGCTACAAAGTCCACGACGGGGGCCTGTTCATCAAGCCGGGGCGGAGTCATGCTTCATCCTTTTTGTCCTCCCTCAACTCCATCTTGAAAAGGGTAGTATTAGCTTCACGTTTATTATATGTTTGCCTTATTTCTCATATCTTTTCCCCCTCTTCCAAGCCCCAACTTTTGAGGTTTTACCACACTGTTCTGCACTGTCATTTTTCTCCCATGTTCTGCACCCTTCTATTTTCTTGAATTTTCCACCCCATTTTTCACTGATGTCTTCCCCGTTTTAAACCCTACTTTTTGCCCTAGTTTCACCACAACACTCCCACCTTTTCATAGCATCCTCTCTTTCCTCTTTTGGTGTTCTATCTTGTGAGATATTCATCATTCTTTGAGCCCATTTTGTGCACTGTTTTGGATTTCTGCACAGTCCGTATTTTTTTGCCAAATCGCCCGTGTCATAACTTTCTGTCCCGACCTCCTTTTGGAGTGATTCTTATTCCTACTTCTTTACAACACTCAAGTCTTCTGTCATCTCAAATTTCTCCCCATTTGGACATCGTTTGCCCTACTATTTGCATCAGTCTTTGCACCCACTTTACAGTGTTTGCACAGTTTTTCTTGTGACATGCGCTTTTGAACCTTGTTTATCTACGTTCATCATGGCATATTAAATCAATTTCTTCATGTTAATCTCATCACAAAATACACGCCTATTGTTTGCACCATTCCATAGGGGTTAAAAACCCTCCCCCGGTGAGTTTACCCTATATCTTTCATGCTACTTTATGCACTTGAGCAGATTTCTACACTTAGCATTTTCTAATGGGATTTGCATCTTGTTTTGTGTTTGTTTCACAGGAAAGCATGGAAAGTGAGGCCCTTACCTTCTAGCCGACTGGAAGGTGAGGAAAGGTAATCCATAAATCCCCGCATCTTGATATGGAGCGCGATCATCCTCTTTTTCCAAGATACACAACGTACATAATATATCATATCCTTTGGCGTTGTTATTCCTTGGTGGCGATCACGGTATTCTTATACATCCTTTGTCGCCTTTTTAATGATTGTATGATCATGCTACCATCTTCACATAGTCACATATTCATGTTATTCACTTGATTGGTGAACATAGGCCTTCATCCTTATTCATGTGATTTGTGGGATCGGCACGCATATACACATCCACATTTTCCACATCTACACCACCAGGTTTTACAAAGATTTATTTAATTACCATTTCACCGACTTTGAATTTTCTCTCAATTACTTTCTTCTGATAAAAATGTGAAAGTCTGTTTTGATAGACTCGCGCATGTTCGGCGGCGGTCAAACGGTTCTCATCTAAGAGCTCCAATTGTGCATGGAGAGATTCACGGCGCTCATCAATGGAGAACTTCTTGTCTAATTGTACTCTAAGAGAAGGATTAAGGATCGCATAACGAACTACCGCCTCCATTCCGTAGGTGAGGGCGAAAGGGGTTTACCCGATAGGAGTGCGAATGGAAGTACGGTAGGTCAATAGAGCTTCTACAAGCTTCTCTAGCCAATCCACAAATTTATTAGCTTCACACGTTTTCTTGATGATTTTAATCAAAGTTTTATTGGTTGCCTCTGCTTGGCCATTGTCATGTGGATAATGAGGAGACGAATGATGCAATGCAATGTTATACATGTTACAGAGGTCCTGAAGTTCTTGAGAGATGAACTGTGGTCCATTGTCGGTGATGATGGTATTTGGAATGTCAAATCTTGTGATGATATTCTTCATTATGAATTTGCACACGGTTGATGCTTTGATCTCCGCGTATGCTTCTGCTTCCGCCCACTTGATGAAATACTCCGTGGCCGTGAGTAAAAATGATTTAGATTTTGTGAGGAGGTTTGAATCACCAAGAGGTCCAATAATATCGAAACTCCACATGGAGGAAGGCCATAGGGAGGACATAGGATGGAGTGAAGAAGGAGGAGAATGGATTTTATCGGCATGCAGTTGGCACTTGACACACCTTCAAACATAGATGGAGCAATCCTCTTCTAGAGTAGGCCAATAGAAGCCTAGCCTAAGGATTTTCTTAGCTAACATCTGGCTATTGACATGACCCCCACAAACTCCTGAATGCGCCTCTTCCACGACCTTCCATGACTCATCATCGTCGAGGCAACTTAGTAAAACTTCAGTGAGACAGCTCCTATAAAGCATGCCTCCAACCAAAGTGTATCTCTGAGCAACTCTTCTAACGGCTTTCCTTTCTTCTGCCATGGCCTCTTCAGGATAAGACTGATCTTGACAATATTTAGCAATCTCGTAATACCACGGCTTTTCCTCGTCATCCAGCTCTTCTTCTAGATCTAGTAGCATGATCTCCTTGTTTTCGATGATTCCACCTTCCTTAACCTTCTTAAGCACCTCCTCCTTAACATTAAGAAATGCAAGATCTTTGGTAGCAGGAGTAAGACGCTTCTGAATGATAACAGAATGGAAATCTCTCTCGGGAAGGAAAACCAAGGAGGAAGCAAATGAAGCAAGAGAATCAGCTAAGATGTTCTGATTTCGAGGAACAAGGATGAAGATCAGTTTAGTGAATAGCTTAGCATAAGCAGAAGTAAGTTCCTGGTAGGGTTTGAGTTTGGGATCGAGCGTGTGGCATTTGGTAAGCACTTGGCGAAAAAAAAGCTGACTATCACCTACAATCCGTAATTGAATAGCACCGAATTGATGAGCGGCCTCAAGTCCGGCCAGAAGAGCCTCATATTCAGCTATATTATTTGTAACTGGAAATGCAAGCTAGGAGGCAAGTGGAATGGTAATACCCTCAGGTGATAGGAGAACCATGCCAATCCCCTTACCTTGAGAATTCAAAGCTCAATCAAAATGTAATGTCCACATCGAATCGAGCAGATTGACGGACATTAGTTCCTCATCTGGAAACTCTGAGCAAGCAGGATCAAATCTAGGGAGAGGGTGATGAGCAAGATGTTCTGCTATGGCATAGCCTTTAATTACTTTTTTCTGAATGTAAGTAATGTCGAACTGAGAAAGGAAGCTCTGCCATCGTGCTAACCGATCGGTAAGAACAGATTTTTTGAGAAGGAACTTGATGGGATTCATGCGAGCAATGAGATGAACCTCATGAGCTAAGAAGTAATGCTTCAACTTCTGAACTACCCAGACTAAAGCTGTGTAGGTCTTCTCCATAGCTATATACTTTTGCTCACAGGGGTTGAAAAGCTTAGACAAATAGTAGGCTGCCCTCTCCTTTCCTACTTCATCAACATGCGCAAGGACAACACCTACTGAGTGATCTAGGACTGAAACATAAAGAACAAGCGGTTTGCCTGGAATTTACGGCCCCAGGAAAGGAGGATTGGCCAAATAATCATTCAGTCCATCAAAAGCTGCCTGACACTTGTCATCCTAATTAAATTTGACTCCCGGCTTAGTAAGCTCGTAGAACGGCCTACACCTTTGTGAGTGCTGGGAGACAAACCGGCGAATAAATTACAACCTCCCGATCAATCCTCGAACGTCCTTCAAATTCTTGGGAGGAGGCATATCTCTTATTGCCCTCGCCTTGTTGGGATCAATCTCAATACCCCTCTTGCTAACAATGAACCCCAACAACTTACCGGACGACAAACCAAACACACACTTCTTGGGGTTCATTTTCAACTGATATTCCCTGGCACTTTGCAACACTTTGGTTAGAAACCCAGGATGCTCGATCCTTGTTCTTGATTTCACTACCAGGTCATCCACATACACCTCTATATAAATATGGATCATATCATGAAAAATAGCCATCATGGCCCTTTGGTAGGTGGCCCTGGCATTCTTGAGTCCAAACGGCATGACCACATAACAGTACGTGCCCCAAGGTGTAGTGAACGAAGTCTTTTCTTGATCTTCTTCAGCCAGGCGAATCTGGTTGTAACCTAAAAAGGCATCCATAAAGGAGAAGGTCTCATACCTGTAGGCGCCCGGAGACGGCGGTGTGGGATTGGGTGAGAGATGTGAGATGGAATGGGTGAATGGGAGTCTCCATGCGAGGGTACCTACAGAGGAACAAAAAAAGATTAGAACGTGATAGCCAGAGGTCGTTTTACATGAACCTCGCATGATGTTAATCGCAGGGAGATGTTCAAGATGAAGAGACGTGGGTTTCCTCTTCCTCGTCCTCGGCCAGCCAAGGGCAAGGAGCCCTGCTCATCCCTTGTGCTGAAGTCCAACAACGTAGCTCAGAAAAACACAGAAAAGAAAGCCATTAGTGAACTTGGAGTGTAGTATGTGATCTAACAACTAGAAAACACGTAAGAAACTAGTGGCCAAAGTACCTGGGGGTGTGTGGGAAGGAAGGATGGCCGAGACTTTCGACCATCTGCCTCCCCTTTGTTTTTTAGGAAGAAAACCTCTTATGTTGGGTCTAGGATGCGATGCTATACTTACCTGGAAGTCGAGATGCACATAGGAAGCAGAAGATGAGAGGTGGAGAAGTTCAAACCAGGTTGAAGGAAGAAGGAGTAGCCTCCGGGACAAGGTTCCGGGAGTTCTCCCTTCTCCTTCGTGTCAACTCTCGAAAAAACCACCCCTCCCCGAATCTCCCAACTCTCTCCCCCAAAAATCCCCTCCTCCTTTCCTCGCGTACTGGAGGTGGTGGAGTTTTGGTTCGACAAGCCGAGGGTTACAAAACATGGGTGGAGATGGTGCAGAGCGAGGGAGAGAATGTGGCCACGAGCTGGGCCACATTCTGTGACCGAGTAAACAAGGGGAAGGCGGCCAAATCGTTGGCCACCTTGAGGAGGAGGGTGGCCAGCACTCTGGCCACCTTCCTGGGGAGGGCGACCATCGCCCTGGTCGCCCAGGACTGGGGGCGGCCAGGACCTTGGCCGCCCAGACCCATGGTGTTGGGCCCCTTATATGGACGAGGCCCAATAGCCAAGGGGCTATGGGCTGGGCTTAAAACTGAAACATCGGTAGAAATGAGTACAACAATCAAGCGTCATTCACATGAGGACCCGTTGGGGATCCGTAGGATGTCCAAAATTAGGCATCTACAAATGCCCCTTCGGAACGCCCGTTTTGCAAGGGAGCCCGGCGGACTGATAAATGGGTGTTTCGGTAAAGAAACAAGCCTAATGAGGGCAACACGCTCAAAGAGATTCTTGAGCGGAAAACAAGTTTCACGCAGGGTCGCGTGAGCACCAAGTAATCAAATAAGTCATTGGCAAAGGTAAAGAAGGACAGTCAAGAGAGGACTTGTATCTGCAGCCACGTGGGGCCCCCTAACA
The DNA here is from genome assembly GCA_022559845.1 of Amorphophallus konjac. NCBI lineage: Eukaryota > Viridiplantae > Streptophyta > Magnoliopsida > Alismatales > Araceae > Amorphophallus > Amorphophallus konjac. Next base: position 227,033,031 of record CM040125.1, on the reverse strand, counting down.
TGGCGTTGTGCGGGACTTGAGGGGATGGTCGCATCTAGTGCTCAAGGAGATACAAGACCTAAATAAAGTTAAGTAAAAAAGGTATCAGGATAAGGGAATACAATGACTCGTTGAATCATGAGGTACTCGAAACGGTCTTGCATAAAACACATTTTCTACTGATCAAATCGGAGTGGAATCACATCGACTCATTCGCGTGAATTCGGCAAGAATCGAGGGACTCAAAGAAACTGATGCGGGGACCAGAAGACCCTGGGTTGGTCAGATCAACGTGGCCTCCCTGCTTCTGCATCACAGCTTCCAGATGAAATGGATGCATTTTTGTTTTCTTTTTTTGCATATATCTTTTTTTTTATTTTTTTTCTTTCAAATGCGGCTAAAAAAAACCTATATGATGCATATTGGGTTTAAAATAAAAACCTATCTAATGTAAAGCCGGAGGATTTATTTGCCTACCTCCGAACAAATCGGTCAAGAGTTCAAGAAATCTGTCATCCTATGCTTGGTGACAGACGTGGTCCGGATCCAAAGTAGGGGTCCATCGTTCCACATTGTAATTAAGCATAGTCGAGAATTCGGAAAGTCCGTCATCCCGTGTTAGGCAGCAGGCGACCATCGAATAGCTTAAGGAGTATAAACTCTTCACGGTTTTTTTTAGAGAGGAACTCGGAGTTTATACGCTCGAAGCTATTAGCCTCCGGCGTTCTACCTAAGATGCAAGGTAACAAGGCCTTGTCGCCTTTTGGTCCCATGGATGTGGAGACCTGCAGCTGCATTAGCACACGTCAGTAAAGTTCATCAATGATAATAGGAATATGATAATAAAGACATTTCATTCAATGAACTATTAATCTATCACAACAAACCATGTATAACCGATTGAGCATAGCTTCACAAAGAAGAGAACAAGGGGGACTAGTTGGTTGGCTACCCCAGGGGCTGGGCGGCCAGGGTGCTGGTCGCCCAGGCCGGGGTGGGCAGCCATCGGTTTGGTCGCTCTCCCTGGTCTTATCCCAAACCATGGGAGTTCGAGCCAGGGGGGACTCTTAACCTATAAGGGGCTACGGGGCATGGTTTACTCCGTAGTTGATCAAAGGATTGAAGCAAAGGAGTGGTTCCAAAGGAGGAATAGACAATGGCGTCTTCTTCCACCCCATCAGGAGATCACGAGCTGGGTGTTCTCTCTGACATGCCCGGCCACCTGAGCCATCTCGTGAAGCAGGGCAAGGTATGGTTTGTGAACAAAATTATTTTGTTGTTTTTGTTTTTGATGGGGTTTGGCATGTTTATTGCTTAATCTCTTCTTCTTTACCTCTTAAATGATGTAGCCCGTGCCTGCTTTTCCTGGGGCAAGGCATGCCCGTCGCTATGGCTGGCTTCAAGATTTAATGGATATGATTACTCCCGCCATGAGGGTATTCATGCATCACTGGCATCTGATCCGGTTGGTCATCATGGCGAAGCGCTTCAACAGCATGCGGTTGAACTGGGAATCATTGGCGGCATTGATCGAGCTGTGGCATCCAGATACACACACCTTTGTCTTCCTTGAGTTTGAAGCCTCAGTGCTGGTAGAAGAATTGGTTTTCATCTTCCAGTGGGGGGACTTGGAGGTGGGCGAGCTGATCGACCTTCTTCCCTGGGATGAGATCCTGGCAGAAATTGTAAGAGACAAGCGCGAGGTTCGTCGGATGACGGACCAACGAGGGATCTTAGTTGATCGCTTAGCAGGATGGCTTGTGAGCCATGTGAAGGATAAAGAAGTGGGTGCCGATCGACTGATGCAAGGCGTGACATTATGCTTAGGCGGGGCACTACTCTTTCCAACGTCTGGCGATGTGCTGAGGCGAGAGTATGTAGGGCCCCTGACTCTCCTGTGGACGGGACATTCTCTTTCTCGAGCCATGCTGGCTCACATGTATTGTTGGCTGACTCAGAAGAGCCTGGGTGGCAGCGCCATGGGAAGTTTATACCTTCTGCAGCTATGGATGGAAATCCACATGAGTTTTGATTTTGACAGCGAGGCAACCACTACCTCTAGGATATTTGAGAAGAGCGCCATCTACCCTGTGAGGGCCATCTTTGGTCCTAAAGATCAGGTGATATGTAGGACATCACTACTAAAGACCAGAGACGACTGGCGCGACTACCTGAATTTCCTATCTGAGGATGATTTTATGTTCGTGTCGATGATGTACCGACATGAGGAGTTCAAAGTTCGCGGATCATCAGAGCAAGAATTATGGCTTGTGGGGACCGAGGACTTGGTGTTGTACCAAGGGCACCGCTGCCATCGCCAGGTGGGGTTACCCAGACGGATCCCATGGGCGGCTTCAAAAGGAGGATTGATTGCCAAGTGCCTTCTGGGGACCGATGCGGATCGACGGTGACTAGGCAAGATCAGGAAGGCGTGGAGGCGCCATGCCACCACGGTGAAGGCTAAAGTGGATGTGGAAGAGGACAAAGATGAGTTGGGGCGCTATGTGAACTACCTCCAAAGCTTCAGGCCAATGGTGAATGAATTTTACATGAGGAGGCAAACCTGATTAGAGCTTGTCCAGCATTTTTCTTTCTTAGGATTGTGTTAAAGCAAATGAACTATTTTTTTGTATTTTCCTTAAGAACAATGATTGAATGAATGGTTATGGAACTAAATGGATGAAATAAAGTAGTGTGAATGGATGTGGGATCGGATTTGCATGAATTTTTGTTGGTTTTCCATTTTTTTTCATTTTTTTTGGCTGAACAGGGAGGAGGGCGGCCAGGGTCTTGGTCGCCTTCACTAAAGGCTGGGCGGCCAGGACCTTGGCCACCCTCTGCTTGGAGGGTTGGTTAAAAAGGGATGGCTGCCCCCTTCATTTGGGCGACCCTCGTTGTGGACGTCTTGAGAGTTAGAGAACTTGGAGCGTAGGATCTTTGCTTGAGTGAGATTCTAGCAACTTAGATCCTCTAATTTGAGTGATGGGGAGAAGTAGAAGAGCTCGTTATGAAATTATACCCGACCCCTCTTCTTCAAATGAGGAGGAAGAGGAGATTGAAGCTACGGGGAGCCCATCTTCTTCGGCCACAGTCTCTGCAGACTTGGAGGAGGATGGAGGTGATGAGAGTGATGGGGAAGAAGCCATCCCCGATGAGGGTCCGACCGGAGAGGACGATGAAGATAATGATGATGATGGCGAGGCCGATCAAGAGAAGGGAGGGCAGCCCAAGAAGGTAGGCTTCGTACCCTTGCTTGGCATTCATCAGATCTTTTTGTGTATGTGTGTGATGGGTAGGCGGATGTTCGAGGAAGGCTTGGAGAGGGGTGAAACCAGTGGGCGGCAAGGGTCCTGGTCGCCCACCAGCCTGGGCGGCTAGGTCGCTGGTCGCCCAGTGCTGGGGTGAGGGCGGCCAGGGTTTGGCCGCCCAGGGACATAGGCGGCCAACACCTTGGTCGCCCTACTCCCAGGGCTTGTGGAAGTGAAGAAAAAATGTGAGAAACAAATGAAATGGCTTGGAAGATCTAATGATTTATTTATGTTTCTTCTTTTAATGTATGCAGGGTCCAAGGAGGATACGAGCTCGAGTCACATGGGACTTGGTATGGGCTTGGTACCATGCCCTTCCTCTTGGGCAGTGAGAGAGAGTGGATAGAATGGGCTTTGGCCCGTTCTTCAGGATCCGGCCCTTCCAGGTGGATGCCACCTTCTTGACGGCGATGCGAGAAAGATGGATGGACAGCTGCAGAGTGTTTGTGATGCCGTGGGGTCACATGATACCCACGCTTGAGGATGTGGCTTTCTTGACGGGGTTGCCAGTGGCGGGGGCCCCGGTGCTCGGCCGTGAGCTGAAAGATTATCATGAGGAGATAGAGGACTTGCTCGGGCCACAGTTGGTTAGATTGAAGAGACCAGTGACCAGTCTTCCACCCGAGAAGATTAGTGCCGCGATGGGGCTCGCGAAGATGACACGCGGGCTGCTAGAGGACTTGGACGCGTACTTAGGGTGAGTGAGATAGAGACTCAGATCACAGGGGAGGAGCGAGCAGCAGGAGTTGCGACTTTTCTTCTTGTACTTCTTCGGGAGACTGTTGTTTGCTACCACATCAAATAAGGTGAATCTGAAGTATCTCTTACTGGTGCGGGATCTAGAACAGAGACCTCAGCTTGCGTGGGGGAGGGCGATGCTGGCGCACCTCTTCGCCCACTTGGATCCGGTACTCCCAGGTTCAGGGAACCTGGGAGGTTTCACACCCTTCTTACAGGCATAAGTCTACCCCTTCTAGGCATGTTGATTCAAACGTTTGACTGATTGATTAATTGCTCTTTGTGGTTTCAGATTTGGGGGTACACTTGGTTCCCTCTAGGTCGCGGCAAGATCCCGCCAGCCCTAATGCAGGTGGTTCCCTTGATGGCCAGATGGGAGATGGTCCTGGATCAGCGCTTAGTGGCCACTAGAGTCTCCGACCTTAGGACAGCACTAGATGAGTACCCCCCCAGCGGGTGAGTGTTTTGGAAAAGAGTTGTGTGATTTGCTTTAGCGTTTGTCGAGTCCTCAATTAGCAAGGTGTTCATTTTTCCTTTGATGTGTGGCAGGTGATTTGGACCCCTTACACGACAGAGGACATCACTACCCAGCCTTGGGTGAGGGAGGGGCGAGCTTGGTTCCGCAGGGATACAGTGCTATTCTGCGTGAACCTGAGGGAGCCACTCTTCCTTCGCCTAGTGCAGAGGACCTTGGGATGGGACTAGCCACCAGTGGCGATTCTAGCTGAGCATGAATCGGACCGGGAACGTCGTCAGACTTCGACGAGCGATCAGGATTGGGCCTCCTGCTACCGCAAAGAGGTTGAGGCACTACAGGATGGCCCCTCACATGAGCATGACCAGACCGTGAGGAGTAGCGAGATTTACTTGGCAGATTATCAAGACCGGTATGCCAGACGGCTTCGTCTCGACACCCGAGAGGTGAGTAGCTCTTTTAGCTTTCAATTGTGATGTTTCTTGTTTTAAGCAAAGTGCTGAGTGAGCTTGGGACTGTGGTGTGCAGATGTCGGAGACTGACAGTGTGAAGATACTCAAGGATCGGATAAGTGTCCTTAATTAGACGATAGTGAACTTACGACACGAGATCCGAGAGATGGTAAGTCAAGAATAAATTGATTGATTTGGAATTGGAATTGATTGAGCTTGACTAACCATTTGCCCTTTTCCGTGCCAGTGAGGAGAATTTGCCTACGTGCGGGTGAGAGCAGGAGGGGAGGCCGGACCTTCGTCTCGAGTCGGTGCCCTGGAGGAGCTAGAGGATCACCTAGTCGGGGCTATTGAGCGAGCCGAGGAGCGAGAGGCCGAGCTGGCCGAGGCGGTAAGAACCTAGCACTCAAGTTGAAAGTAGTTCTCTTCTTTGTCATCTTTGCTAATTCTTTATATGACTGTTTGTTTTCTGCAGAGGAAGGAGATAGCGGCCGGCCTGGCCATCCAGCAAGAGCAAGGTGCACGGATAGAGGAGTTGACCCGACACCTAGGAGAGCTGAGTTCCGTCGAGAGGATCGAGGGTCGCCTAGCCGAGGCGAAGGAAAGAGAGGCCGAGGCTATTGCTCGAGAGATGGCGATGGTAGTTCGGGAGCAGCAAGCTCTCGATCAGCTAGAGGCCTTGCGACGACGGGTGCTGCGGAGGTACCAGGGCAGAGGTGCTCCAGGAGAGGGAGCTAGGCCTACGACTCCTTCCGAGTAACTCATGTCTTTGGGAGATGTGCATTTCACCATGGACAAGCTTATGGGTATGATGTGGTCCCCTGCAGAACAGGGAATAGTCCAGCCAGCTGCGTCAGGTTCGAGAGCTTCGCAGCCCTCACGGTTGCGAGACATAGGAGGTGGAGGCGGAGACGAGAATGATAGCCGGTGCAGTCGACCTCGCACTAGCACAGATTAGGAGGAGATAGAGAGAGAGAGATGCACAGCTGAGTAACAGCTGCCCCTTTTGTACACTGGGGGTATGCCCCTAGCATGTTGTATCAATGGAATGTGATGGACATGTTCGACAATGAAATGAGCTTTCTTCAGTGTACTTGCCTTGATGTTGTCTTCCCTTTCTTACCTGTTTCAACCACACTAAAGGGAAAAGGTTAGTGTAGTATGTTTTTAGCCCCCTGCCAAAAGTAGATAGTACCTTTCTTGATGCAGGGTCAGAGGGCTAAATCTTATTAACAAGATTTAGAAGAAAAAGGAAACGTGATATGCGCATGCAAGCAGGCAAAATGTAAGCAAAAGGAAAATATGATCATGCAAAAATGCTCATGCAGATGCAAAACATATTTTTGGATTTTGGATTTTATGCATTTTTTATTTTTTATTTTTTTGGTGTTTTGTACTTATACGTATTTTTTGGAGTTACGAATTTTCAGATTTTTTTTGGGATTTGAATGTATCGAATTTTTTTGTGTTTTGTGTTTTGTTGTTGTTTTTGGAACGCCTGGTGACCACCCATGTGGCACCTGACCTACGTGAAGACTCCTCGAATGTGGTTTTCTAAATTACCTCCCAAGTATCTTGAGCGCACATCTAGGTTGATTTGGGCCTCTAGATTCCTCGAATGATGGTCCCGCCGGTTAAGTCTTATCCTGATGACAATGTCGTCATGCCAAGCTTAGGCTCCCAGTTACTTCTGACCACAGGGATACACCCAAAAAGTATTTGAGGTAAATGATTTACCCGATCCGGGTCTATTTCCTCACAACTCTAGATGGTATATGATGGAACACCTTGGAACCCTAACGGTCAACCGCGCGACGCTGACCCGGAATCAGATGCCGTCGCACCTATAGGTGACGCGCTTGCATTGACCTAAGCCCAAGGTAATATAAGAAAGCGTTAGGGTAGTAAATAGGGGTCTAGAAACACAGAGACCCCTTCGCAGCGATGGCTTCTGTTGTTTAGAAGTGAACAACCATAAGTGTATTTTGTTAAATAAGGTTGCAACCCAGACGAGATTCATCCTTCAGGACCTCCAGTAAGCTTTACGTCTTTTGAAGGGAGAAGGAAGAAAGTAGGGGGTAAACCTCCTGAGAGGACCAGGGAAAGCCGTTAACCCGACGAGCTAGGTGAGGGCCTACTTGACTTTCTCCTTTTGGCAACTTCGAACCATACCCCGAGCATTATGACGTTAGATGCCCCTGATGTGGGAAAATTTTGATTTGATTTGTTGAATAGAAGGGGTTTCATCTGCTAGGGTCAGGCACGGTCACGACCAGGCTTTTCATATGACTTTGTCACATATACATAATTTTTCTTTTCTTTTTGTTTCCTCCGGGGAGAAGAATATTGTCATTTTGTTTTGGAATTCCCCCTTTTTCTCATGCTTGCGGGGACACTGCCCTCTTCTCATGCTCTGACTCGGGCTCGAGGGGATGAATCCTACTCTCGCCTTAAGGATCTTGTACTTCGGCTTTCACATGCTCAACGTTTTAAGGGCGCTGGCTGTCTCATTTGGTCGAAGAGAAGAGGAACAAAAGAGTGTTGCTTAGCTGGAGACCTTCGGATGAGGCCTCATCAAAGGTGATGCTGCCCATTTGGACAAATACGTGAGTGTGTGCAAGTTGTTTTTCTTCTTATAAACATAGGCCGACGTGGCTGGACAGGAATCTCCACGGTTCTGGCGGACCAAGACCCGATACCTACCACATCTTGACGGCCCCAATCTAGCATGAAGGGTTGATGCAAATGAGTTTGGACTACGTGGTGATCACCAAGCGTTGATTTTTGATTTTCTTCTTTTTTGTTTGTTTGTTTTGAGATTTTTATATATTTTTTTTTGTGTTTTTGAATAGTTATGTACAAGGCCTCATGAATAAAATTTCTTGAGGTATACCCCATTCCATGGATATGTTAGTTCCACGCCTTCGGAGTCTACCAATTTGTAGGCATTACTTGAGTAGACTTCTTTGATAACAAAAGGACCTTCCCAATTTTCTTGAAATTTGGCCCTTAAACCGATGGTTTTATTGATTTTCCTTTTCAAAACCAATTCACCTACCCTGAATTTTCTCTCTAGAACTTTCTTGGCATAGTAACGTGCAATTCTCTTGCGATATACTTGTGCATGATCGGCCGAAATCATCAGTTTCTCATCTAATAGTTCCAGCTGGGCTAATAGGTTTTCTCACCGTCGCTCGGGGTCGAGCTCGGAGTCCAGCTACACTCTTAGTGAACGAATAAATATTTCATATGGGAGTACCGCATCTGTCCCAAAAGTAAGTGCGTACGGGGTTTGACCCGTGGGAGTTCGGACGGAAGTGCGGTAAGCCCAGAGGGCCTCAATGAGGCGATCTGGCCAGTCTGAATAGTGGTGAGACTTGCAAGTTTTCTTGATGATTCTAATGAGAGTTTTATTTGTAGCTTCAGCTTGTCCATTTCCTTGTGGGTAGTATGGAGATGAATGATGCAAATTGATGCCATATTTACCACACATGTCACGGAGCTCCTGGGATGTGAATTGCGGTCCGTTGCCGGTGACGATGTCACGGGGAACGCCGAACCTTGCAAGGATGTTGTGTTTGATGAACTTGACCACCGTTGCTGCTTTGACTTCTGTGAACGCCTCAGCTTCCGCCCATTTCGTGAAATATTCTGTAGCGGTGAGGATGAAGGACTTTCTTCGGATTTCTCCGGTTCTATCCTCCAGGGGACCAACTACGTCAAATGCCCACATGGCTAAGGGCCAGGAAGCTATAAGAGGATGAAGTGAGGATGAAGCAGCGTGGACCTTGTCCGCGTGGAGTTGACATTTAGCGCAATGGCGGACAAAGTGAGCACAGTCATCGTTCATGGTGGGCCAATAGTATTGACGAAGGAGTTTCTGAGCAAGCATGCGACAATTCACATGGCCACCGCATTCGCTGGAATGTACGGCTTCGACAACAGCTTGAGATTCAGCCTCGTCGAGGCAACGGATGTAAACTCCACTGAGAGATTTGCGATACAAGAGACCACCTATAATGGCAAAACGCTCCGCAGCTCAGCGGATGGCACGCCGATCGGAAGCAGTAGCATAATCGGGGAAGGAATGATCCCTGAGATAGTTTTCAATATCGAAGAACCAGGGGTTGCCGTTTTCTAGATCGATCTCAGGCTCATGGGAGATGACGTGGACCTGAGAAGAGGGCTCAGAGAATTGCTGGAACCAGGGATCAGAATGTGAAGGGGTGTGCATTCTCTGCATGATGACTGAGGATGGCGGCCTTTCACCAGGGATTGGAAGAGAAGATGCCAGAGATGCCAGAGCATCGGCTAGAATGTTTTGAGCTCTAGGGGTGTGCACTAGGGTGAGCTTCCTAAACCGCCGGACTACCCTACCAACCAGGTCTTGGTAGGGTTTCAGTTTCGGGTCCCGGGTTTGGTACTTGCTGAGGGATTACCGGAGTATGAGTTGAGAATCGCCAATGATCCGGAGGTCCTTAACTCCGAGTGCCAGTGCCACCTTTAAGCCCATGAGGAGTGCCTCATATTCAGCCACATTATTTATGGCAGGGAAGGTTAACTGACAAGCACGGGTAATAATGACACCTTCCGGGGACTGGAGAACAGCTCCGACTCCACAGCCCTTGGAATTGAATGCACCATCGAAGTAGAGAATCCACGAAGGTTCACCGTCTATAATGGCTCCTAACTCTTCGTCCGGGAAACTCTCATCGACAGGGGAGAATGTAGGGAGTGGATGGTGGGCAAGGTGTTCGGCAATGGCGTGCCCCTTGACTGCCTTCTGATTGACGTAGGTGATATTGAATTGATTGAGAAAACTCTGCCACCTCACCAAACGATCGGTTAGGGTAGGCTTTTCCAGCAAGTACTTGATGGGATCCATTCGTGCCAAGAGTTTGACTTCATGTGCAAGAAAATAGTGCTTTAGCTTTTGAGCGACCCAGACGACAGCCGCACAAGTCCTCTCCATTGGAGTGTATATCTGTTCGGCTTCATTGAACAGTTTGGACAAATAGTAGACTGCGCGTTCCCTTTTAGCGTCGTCATATTGGGCCAATACTGCTCCGACAAATTCATCAGTGGTAGAAACATAGAGCAATAAAGGTTGACCCGGGACTGGGGGTGACAGGACGGGAGGATTTAACAGATAACTCTTCAGGTCATCGAAGGCCTTTTGACATTTGTCGTTCCAATCAAATCTAGCCTCTCCTTTCAACATATCGTAGAAGGGCTTGCATCGCTAAGAGTGATGAGATATAAATCTCCTGATGAATTGCAAATGCCCGATCAAACCACAGACTTCTTTGATGTTCTTGGGAGGATGCATCTCGGCAATGGCCTTAGCTTTGTTAGGGTCGATCTTAATTCCTCTCTTGCTGATGATGAACCCTAGAAGCTCGCCTGAAGAGTCCTCGAATACACATTTCTTGGAGTTCATTTTAAGTAGGTGCTCCCGCGACCGTTGGAGAACTGCATGGAGGATCTCTGCGTGGCCACTCCTGGTTCTGGACTTGACCAGAATATCGTCCATATAAACTTCCATATAAGTGTGCATCATGTCATGGAAGATAGCCATCATTGCCCTTTGATAGGTTGCTCCTGCGGTCTTAAGACCAAAGGGCATGACGACATAGTAATAGGTCCCCCACTGAGTGGTGAAAGATGTTTTCTCCTGGTCTTCCTCCACTAGGCGGATCTGGTTATACCCCGATAAGCCATCCATGAAAGAGAGCATCTCATAGCCGACGATGTTGTCTACCAGGACATCTATGTGTGGAAGAGGAAAATCATCCTTTGGGCAAGCATGATTAAGATCACGGAAATCTATACAGATGCGGACCCTACCGTCCTTGTTCATCACCGGGACGATGTTAGCTACCCATTGAGGATACAAAACTACCCTGATGAACTTGGCCTTATGGAGCTTATCCACTTCTTCTTTGACCTTGAGTGGGAGCTTCGGATGAAGTCGCCTTAACTTCTGTTTGACAGCTCGAGCATCGCGTTTCAGGACCAGACGATGTTCAACTAAGGACGGGTCCAGACCCGGCATGTCCTCGTAGGACCAGGCGAAAGCATCGGGGAATTCCCTGAGAACTGCCACAAGTGCAGCTTCCTCTTCAACAGTTAGATTGGCACTTATCAATATAATCTTCAGATTATCCTCAGTGCCAAGATTGATTTTCTTGGTGGATTCGTCAATGGATACATTAGGCTCATCAAATCTCTTGGTTCCATCGACGAAGGAAGCTATCGGATCACTACCCTCTTCTAATGGCTCTTCTTCTTCTTCTGCATCATCCTCCTCTTCCAAGACATACACCCCTAGACCGTCATCTGTCGGAGATCGTCTAGTTCAATTGCCCCTAGGGAGATGGGAGTGGAGGTGAATCCAGAGACCTGACAAAGCTGTGCGCATTTATCGGCCAATTGGCTGATATAACGCACGGGAACCTGACGGACACTAGACTTTTTGGAAGGGAAAGATGCTATGTACAAATCTGAACCTAACCTAGACTCTACCCTACTATGTACAAGAGAATCTTGTGGAAGGGAGTTCAAGGTGGAAAGAGTCGGCCCTTGGCCGAGGGAACCATTTTCCAAGGAGGCCGTTTCCTCAATAGCGAACTCGCAGGCCCACATTTGAGAATTGGCGTTTTTTTTTGTGGTCATGAGTGAAAGTACAAACCTGATGTGTGGGTGGCCTCATGACCGGATAAGTAAGAAGCGAAGGAAATGGTGGATGGAATAGAAAGGGGATAAAGAGAACAGGTGCGGGCCTGTCTTTAGCAAGGAAGACACCCGATGAGGAAACCTTGTCGGGAGGTTTATCCAGGTGGAAGAGGGAGAGGAGACCGAAGTCTTCCTCGAGTGACGAATCGGGTGGATTTTCATTTCTCTGTGGGACTTCCACTTTGTGATTCGGCTCCTACCGAGTACCAGGCTGAATCGGCCCTATGACGAAGCGACCGTACACCAAATCTTTGCCTAGAGCGGCCCCAGGTGGCTCTCCTGGAGAGTAGCACAAACTTGCGCGACCCTTAGCAACCCGGAGTTTTCTTCTATGCGCGGGCCCTTGTTCAAGCTGACCTAGGCCTTTACCCATAGTGAAGCCCATCCTGGCCATGATCTCCCATCCTTTACCCAGAGGGATGTTGTGATGTGTAATCGGCCGAGGAAGGAAAGGGGAATCGGGTGGACCTAAAGCAGACGGCCCCACCGCGCCCTCTATGGAGAGAACGGGTTTCTTGCCCTTATCCGGAATAGTCATGAAGGGAATCTATTCGGAAGTGATGGCATTAAGAGTTTCCACTAGCAGGATACTCCTGATCTTGATTACCCTACCATTGTAAGGGAATTTAAAACACTGGTGGGCTGTGGATGGAATCCCAAGGGTTTGCTCAATCCAAGGCCGCCCTAGGATGGCCTTATATGCAGGGTCGACATCGAGGATGAAGAAATCCGATGTCATAACCATCGGTCCTAAACCAAGTTGGAGGGTCACCTTCCCTTTCGCGCACCTTTTGGAATTGTCATAAGCTGAGATGGTGGTGCATACCTCTTCTAGATTTTCTTCCTGGAGGCCAATCTTCTGGATGGTCTTCATGGGACACACATTGATGGACGCTCCCGTGTCTATGAGGGCGGAGTCAACTTTAGCTCCGTTGAGAGTGACAATGAGGCATAACGGGAGTGACCTACTTTCTGGCAAAGTAAGGTCTTTATCAGAAAATGAGATGGATGGTCCACATGTAAGGTCCATGATAGCTTCGGTCACGCCGCTTGATGGGAGATCTTCATTGACCATGATTTTCTGAAGGAATTGGAGTAGAGTGGCTTGGTGTGACGAAGATTTCCTGAGGAGCTCCATGATAGAAACCTTAGCAGGGGTCCTATCTAGATGCTGGAGAATGTCATACTCCATGGGAGGACTTTGAGAATTAACCCCTTCCTCCGGCTGGGATTGCCTTTGGGATGGGGGAATAATGCGATTCCGGAGAGTGACATTGACCGAAGCTTCCTTCGGGTCATCCTGTTCCAAAGGTTTTGTGCGAATGAGCTGTAGGGGAGCTGGAGAGCCAAAGATATATGAGAGGGAAACTGAATCGTCTCCAGATTCCGCAGGAGAAGGAGGAGGGACCGATTTTGGCTGAGGTGGTCTTAAGAGGACCAAAGGGCGTTCCTACACTAACTGAGCTTGTGTAGAAACATAGGGCTCTTGATGTGGCACTTGAGGAGGGTTGATTAGGGTGAGTGGGTTTTGGGTAGCACTTGGAGATTGGCTAGGTGGTGAGATCAAGTTTCGAGATTGAGAGAACATGTTGATGTTCGCCCAGGATTCATGAGCTTCGACTTCCATCTTCCCGTACCAACCTGGGAATCCTTCCATGCCCCACATCTGAGTCCTTTTGAGAACTCATGGTTCCATTCTGATCACCGTGTTCACCCACTCGTGTTGCTTTGAAGTAGATGGATCTTTTGTGGGTTGGTGAGTTGGCAAAGGGTTATGCACAATACCGAGGTCCCTATTGGGCTTTTTGCGGTTGGCAATAGCTAGCTTCACATCTGCCTAATTGATTCTTTCCTCATCATTCATATCATATACCCAATCCCAAAATTGGAAGCCGTTGAATATATCATGGCCGGGAGTTTGGTGATATGGGCAATATCGGGAGGTATCGTCGTTGGGAGGGACTCGCTCCCGCTGAGGGGGAAGCTGAATGGAATCTGAGGACATAAGGGCAAAGAATATGTCACCTAAAGTTTCAGGCAACGGAGGATAAGAAGCCCTTTTTGGCCTAGGGGGGCCGTAGCTTTGAGGTGGAGGAACATTGGAATAGGGCTTGGGATTAGCTTGCCCCTGGCTAGCAAAAGCCTGAGTGGAATGGGAGACCTGGCGATTATTGGTCTTGAAGGACTGGCCAACTGCATTGACCTGTTCATTTATGGTGACACCCTCGGTGGTTGGGACAGCCGGGGCCTTTCTACCCTTGGTGCGGGGCTCAAATAAAGGAGGTAAGGTAGAGTCCCTTACCTGAGCTTGAACTATTCGAGCTCGATTGTAGAGTTGGTGAAAGGTGCGGAGTTCACTAAGCATTAGGATGGCCCTAAGCTGTGGAGTGGCATTGTTTACTAACATGGTAACGGCCTGGGATTCAGAAATAGGAACCTCCGTCCTAGCAGCCATAATCCTCCATCGGTTCGCAAAACTAATGAAGTCCCCGTCGGACTTCATCTTCTCCGTGACTAGGTCAAATAATGTGGGGGAAATGGATGACATGTGACCAAAGTGTGCGAGGAATCGCTCGGAGACTATATCAAAGTTGATGAGATCAATGGCCGGCAAGGATGCGAACCAACGTAGGACCTCGCCCTCAAGGGATTTTTGGAACAGATGAACTAACAAGACCCTATCGTGTAGCCATTGGTGGGAGTCCACAAGGAAACCTGAAAGATGATGATGAGGGTCAGTAGTGCCATCATACCTCCTATATTTGGGAGCCTTGAATCTGGGTGGAAAATAAGCATTAGGAAGCTTGCAATATTGGGCTAGCGAGTGGGGACGTGAATTAGGCATACTTTCGGCCAATGCTTGCCGAATGTAGCTTTGGATCTCCTGTCGGAGTGAGGGGTCCATCCCCTTCGAAGAGATACCCATGATTCGTGGAGTTGGGGGTGAAGGAACCCTTTGTGGAGGTGTCGGATAGCTGAATTGGATTGGAGTTTCGGGAATGGGTCGGCTCGTGGACCCTTGGAAAGGAATTTGAACACGGGAAGGTGCGGCATGTGGAGATAAGTGTGGGAGGGCCGGAGCCTTCCCACGAGAGGCCATCATGGCTAAATCCGCGGGGGAATAACGGGACAGCACGCTAATCAACTCTTGATCGTCGTGCGGAGATAATGTAGGAGCTCGTGGGCTACCACGACCATGGTCGCTCGGGGAAGACGAAGCCAAATCGGCGTGGGCGGCCTCATTTGGTGTGGCCGAAAACATGCCTATGAAGGCATCCAAACCATTATCCTCTACCTAAAATAGAGGATTGCCCCTAATTCCAGAATCGAATTGAGGTGGAAATTTCTCCTCATAACCTGGGTTTGAATAAACTCTCTCCATCCTAAACCAGTTGTTAGTTGGTTTAGAAAGGAGAAAATGAAAGATTTGGAGGGGGGAAAAGGAATTGATGTTTTCCGAACACAACCAAATGTAAACACAAGCAACGCCCAAATTTTTTTTCTGATTTCCACTTTCTTCCCTTTTTTTCTTTTTTCCTTTTGATTCACTCGGAGAAGAGGAGGAAAAACTAAGGGTATTGTGGAATGAACTCCGGGATCCTAGCAGAATCTTCACTCAACCCAAGGTGACTAATGGGACTTCCATGGTACAACCTGCCTGGCGACCGTGTGGGAATCCACGGTTCGCGGGGACTCAGGGAGGTTCCCGATTGGACTGAACCAATTGCACCCGAGTGGGAATCCCCGGGTGAAGGGTTCAATGCCAAAGAGAGGGTTTCCTAAAAGGGGTGATGACGGCTCTTCCTAAACCCAAACCCGTAGATTACCCTACAGAAACTAATCACACAATGCACAGACAAGCAAAGTTAAGAGAGAAATAACATATCTAGAACACACATATAATACTACTACGGAGGAGAAGTATGGAGAAGACAGAAGGCGACCAAAGTGATGGTCGCCAGTAGGTCTGGGCGGCCAGAGTACTGGTCATCCAGAGGAAAGGGCGACTAGAGTGCTGGCCTTCTAGCAGGGACCTAGGCGGCTAGGAGTCTGGCCTCCTTCTGTTCAAGTTACAGAAAACTAAAAAATAGAGCTACGGAAGTAAAGCTAATGTATCCACATAACTGCACTAATGTTTGACTTCAAGCATAATGGACTTACAATAGGCACTAGAGGGTCCCACCGTGATCGCCACTTCGCTTGTAGGCGCCCGGCGTGGGATTGGGTGAGAGATGTGAGATGGAATCGGTGAATGGGAGTCTCCGTGCGAGGTTACCTACAGAGGAACAAAAAAAGATTAGAACGTGATCGCCAGAGGTCGTTTTACCTGAACCTCGCAGGATGTTGATCGCGGGGAGATGTTCAAGATGAAGAGACGTGGGTTTCCTCTTCCTCGTCCTCGGCCGACCAAGGGCAAGCAGCCCTGCTCGTCCCTTGTGCTAAAGTCCTGCAACGTAGCTGTCACGCCCTGAGCCTTTAAATACATCGGAAGACTAGCTCGAGAAACGTGAACAGCTGGTATGGTAAGCCTCTTGCAAGCAAGAACGATCAGAGCGCAAGACAATCACACACATAAATGTAATTGCACAATATTTACTCAAACTTTAACTTATTTCATTATAATCAAATCAAATACTCAATTACAATCACCATTTCAACTTTCTTCATCATACTAGACTCAAGAAATAAGAAAATTACATAGACTCAATCTAAACATGTAGACTTCCTAAGTCTTCACTCATTCTTCATTCACTCTCGGACCCGCTATTTGTATATTCCGAATCCGATCTTGACTCACTTCCATCTCCTGAAAAGATTGGGAATAGGTAATGAGCGCACTTGCCCAGTAGGTATCTTCGCATCAACATGAATGTACTATTAAAGTAATTAACATTTTAGCTCTAGAGGAATAAGGTAAAATCATGCGAATGCGATCAATCACAAGTAACCAAAGTAACAAGATGATCATGTAAGATAGAATGAACACGTATGAACTAGCAAGAATGTAGTAAGAATATGATATGGCCTTTCATGAACAAGAATGTACTAGCAAGTCACATACTCATCACCCAAACATCTTTTGCTTATGAGCAAGTATTTGGTGAATTTATGTGGAATATCATGTAACAAGCAAGAAAGTCATGTACGTGTATCTTCATGATACCCTCGGATTTCACTTATTTATAGAGAAAGCACTCCCAATGCAATGCGACGCCAGTAGCATCATACCTCATGGTTTACAGTATGTTTCTGACAATCAGCCGAGGGGACGAGCATAGAGCCCTTGAATACAATCAGTGCTCGATCGCATCTTCAAGTATAAATCAAGCTATTTCCACGTTTCAAGCAATAAAATATGGCCAAGAATGCAAATAAATTCTTGATAACAATAATCAACAATGAACACTTCAACTTAGGACATGAGATATCAAGGATGATTTAAGACGATGTCATGCTCATGGAAATAATTCGGCAGCATAACGGTTCATTTATTATCATTTATAATTTAAATTAAGTATATTTAGACAATAAGCCGAGTCCTAGACCATCAATACTCCATCTAGGAACTTAGAATATCAACCCTTTGGTCAAACCTCGAGTTAAAGAAATTAGAACTGTGACGGTCTAATACTGGGCCGTTACATGAACATAACGGTCGAGTGTTGGGCCGTTAGAAAGGTTGAATCCAGAAGAAAATAGATATGGACCCAAATAGTGTGACGGTCATATATTAGACCGTTATATGTGCCTGATAGTCGAATATAGATCCGTTACATATCCAGAACCCGAAAACATCGATAGTGCTTTCTAACAATTGGGCTTTCACGGTACAACCAACTCGGCGTCCTAGTGGGAATCCCAGGCTCGTAGAGAATTACGGAGGCCTTGAAACAAGATTTCCTAGTCCATTGGAAGGAATATCCAATAGAGAGGTCCTCATGTTCAAGAATATGTTCCTATAGTCCAAAGTGTGAACTAATGGCCATATACCAGAATATATGCCATGTACTTAAATAAATGACTCTATAAATAGAAAAGAATGTGAAACAATGTGAAACCATGGTAAAAACTCCGTCATTACATCATTTAAAATTATAGTGTAAATACAAACTATAGAGTTTAACTTAATGAAATTAACATATGCTTGAAATAACTAGAGATGCTTTTAAACATGTAATTTCTATCATAAGTCAATTTATATTCTCAAGGTCATGAAAATAGGTTAAAACTTAGCTAACTAGGCTTATTTATAAGTAAATCTGACTGATTTCCATTCTGTCTCGGGTTGACAGAACACAGTTGTCTGACGGTCTAACATGGGGGCGTTACCTTTCTGTGACGGTTTATCGTGGGGCCGTTACAATGTTGTAACGCTCCAGTTATGGTGCGTCAAAGACAACAGAGAATTTTTAAACACAACAGAGGGTGTGACGGCTTATCGTAAGGCCGTTACAATCATATGACGGTCCTATTTTAATCCGTCAGAGCTTCTGCTGACAATAAAGATGAGGAACTATGTCCATGCAAGAAGAATCAAAATAACTAACTATGCTAGCCATGATAACGAAGTAAAGGCCATCTAGATGCATAGGTAGTAATGAAATAACAAGAGATAGCTTTTTATCTTCAATTAGGGTTGAAGGCATGCATGAATGTATAGACTAATCCTAAAACACAAAATTCATGAAGTATAACGCATGAAATCCAAATAAATTAGAGGTCTTTTATCCCTAACAATGTGTTTTTGCCGTTCATGAGATAACCTACCTCTTAACTGGGCTTTAAACTTCTAAATTGAGTCTTCAAGGGTCACCCTAGTTCTTCTCTTCCTGTGATTTTTTAGCAACTTCACGTCACTCTAACTCCTCGGTCTCTTACCCTAAGGACGTGAAATTTGGAGGTTGGGAAGATGAAACTAAGAGGAACAAAAAGTTCTAAAGCATCTAACTCTAATTACCTCGTTTAGCTTCTCTAATTTCTTGATCTTCAGCACCCTATCACACAGTTTCCTGGGTTGGTGTAATGAAACCAACAACTTTGGAAGATCCTAACTCCTTGGATACTCGTCCTCCTAACATGAAATTTTGAGAGTTGTCAGACCCTAGTATTAGAAACAAAAAGTTCCAAAGGACTTACCCGAGATTCTATCTCCTTACCTTGTTTCTTCACGAGGCAAAGTAAGGGTCGCTCAGTTGACAACTGGGCTCTATTTATAGGGTTTTGGCTAGGGTTTGAGGATTAGATCGATTTTAGAGTCCTTAATTGGCCAGAACCTGAACCCTAAGGGTCCCTAGTAACCTTACATATTATTCTAATTAGGTCTCTTGTAGATAGGATCCTAAAGATCCAATCTTTTTATTCTTTCTTCCATTCACGGAATTTATAGAGTGTAACGGACCAAGCTGGGCGCGTTACATGACTGTGGCGGTCGCACGATAGACCGCTACATCCAATGTGCGCAGAATTCAATAAAATTCAAACTCTTTTATTTGTTTATCCATATAATTATCTATATAAGGGGTATTTATCCATATAATTCGTGAATAGGCTAAATAACCTTCTAGAATATGGGTCAAACTTAATGGGCTTGGTCCTTGATCCTATTGGGCTTTATTTATTAAGGCTAGATTAATTGTTTAACATAATTAGGCCTTATCATGATTTACCCAATATTCATTAATTAATTCATTTAGACCCTTAATAATTCTAGAAAATTTTTAATTATATCAGAAATATTTTATAAAAATTCTAGGGCACTACAGTAGCTCAGAAAAACACAGAAAAGAAAGCCATTAGTGAACTTGGAGTGCAGTATGTGATCTAACAACTAGAAAACACGTAAGAAACTGGTGGCCAAAGTACCTGGGGCGGTGTGGGAAGGAAGGATGGCCGAGACTTTTGACCATCCACCTCCCCTTTATTTTTTAGGAAGAAAACCTCTTATGTTGGGTCTAGGAGGATCCTACATGCGATGCTATACTTACCTGGAAGTCGAGATGCACATAGGAAGCAGAAGATGAGAGGTAGAGAAGTTCAAACCAGGTTGAAGGAAGAAGGAGTAGCCTCCGGGACAAGGTTCCAGGAGTTCTCCCTTCTCCTCCGTGTCAACTCTCGAAAAAACCACCCCTCCCCGAATCTCCTAAATCTCTCCCCCAAAAATCCCCTCCTCCTTTCCTCGCGTACTAGAGGTGGTGGAGTTTTGGTTCGACAAGCCGAGGGTTACAAAACATGGGTGGAGATGGTGCAGAACGAGGGAGAGAATGTGGCCACGAACTGGGCCACGTTCTGTGACCGAGTAAACAAGGGGAAGGCGGCCAAATCGTTGGCCACCTTGAGGAGGAGGGTGGCCAGCACTCTGGCCACCTTCCTGGGGAGGGCGACCATCGCCCTGGTCGCCCAGGACTGGGGGCGGCCAGGACCTTGGCCGCCCAGACCCATGGTGTTGGGCCCCTTATATGGACGAGGCCCAATAGCCAAGGGGCTATGGGCTGGGCTTAAAACTGAAACATCGGTAGAAATGAGTACAACAATCAAGCGTCATTCACACGAGGACCCGTTGGGGATCTGCAGGATGTCCAAAATTAGGCATCTACAAATGCCCCTCCGGAACGCCCGTTTTTCAAGGGAGCCCGGCGGACTGATAAATGGGTGTTTCGGTAAAGAAACAAGCCTAATGAGGGCAACACGCTCAAAGAGATTCTTGAGCAAAAAACAAGTTTCACGCAGGGTCGCGTGAGCACCAAGTAATCAAATAAGTCATTGGCAAAGGTAAAGAAGGACAGTCAAGAGAGGACTTGTATCTGCAGCCACGTGGGGCCCCCTAACATGGTGTTGTGCGGGACTTGAGGAATGGTCGCATCTAGTGCTCAAGGAGATACAAGACCTAAATAAAGTAAAGTAAAAAAGGTATCAAGATAAGGGAATACAATGACTCGTTGAATCGTGAGGTACTCGAAACGGACTTGCATAAAACACATTTTCTGCTGATCAAATCGGAGCGGAATCACATCGACTCATTCGCGCGAATTCGGCAAGAATCGAGGGACTCAAAGAAACTGATGCGGGGACCAGAAGACCCTGGGTTGGTCAGATCAACGTGGCCTCCCTACTTCTGCATCACAGCTTCCAGATGAAATGGATGCATTTTTGTTTTCTTTTTTTGCATATATCTTTTTTTTATTTTTTTTCTTTCAAATGGGGCTAAAAAAACCTATATGATGCATGCTGGGTTTAAAATAAAAACCTATCTAATGTAAAGCCGGAGGATTTATTTGCCTACCTCCGAACAAATCGGTCAAGAGTTCAAGAAATCTGTCATCCTATGCTTGGTGACAGACGTGGTCCGGATCCAAAGTAGGGGTCCATCGTTCCACATTGTAATTAAGCATAGTCGAGAATTCGGAAAGTCCGTCACCCCGTGTTAGGCAGCAGGCGGCCATCGAATAGCTTAAGGAGTATAAACTCATCACGGTTTTTTTTAGAGAGGAACTCGGAGTTTATACGCCCGAAGCTATTAGCCCCCGGCGTTCTACCTAAGATGCAAGGTAACAAGGCCTTGTCGTGTTTTGGTCCCATGGATGTGGAGACCTGCAGCTGCATTAGCACACGTCAGTAAAGTTCATCAATGATAATAGGAATATGATAATAAAGACATTTCATTCAATGAACTATTAATCTATCACAACAAACCATGTATAACCGATTGAGCATAGCTTCACAAAGAAGAGAACAAGGGGGACTAGTTGGTTGGCTACCCCAGGGGCTGGGCGGCCAGGGTGCTGGTCGCCCAGGTCGGGGTGGGCGGCCATCGGTTTGGCCGCTCTCCCTGGTCTTATCCCAAACCATGGGAGTTCGAGCCAGGGGGGACTCTTAACCTATAAGGGGCTACGGGGCATGGTTTACTCCGTAGTTGATCGAAGGATTGAAGCAAAGGAGTGGTTCCAAAGGAGGAATAGACAATGGCGTCTTCTTCCACCCCATCAGGAGATCACGAGCTGGGTGTTCTCTCTGACATGCCCGGCCACCTGAGCCATCTCGTGAAGTAGGGCAAGGTATGGTTTGTGAACAAAATTATTTTGTTGTTTTTGTTTTTGATGGGGTTTGGCATGTTTATTGCTTAATCTCTTCTTCTTTACCTCTTAAATGATGTAGCCCGTGCCTGCTTTTCCTGGGGCAAGGCATGCCCGTCGCTATGGCTGGCTTCAAGATTTAATGGATATGATTACTCCCGCCATGAGGGTATTCATGCATCAGTGGCATCTGATCCGGTTGGTCATGATGGCGAAGCGCTTCAACAGCATGCGATGGAACTGGGAATCATTGGCGGCATTGATCGAGCTGTGGCATCCAGATACGCACACCTTTATCTTCCTTGAGTTTGAAGCCTCAGTGCTGGTAGAAGAATTGGTTTTCATCTTCCAGTGGGGGGACTTGGAGGTGGGCGAGCTGATCGACCTTCCTCCCTGGGATGAGATCCTGGCAGAAATTGTAAGAGACAAGCGCGAGGTTCGTCGGATGACGGACCAACGAGGGATCTTAGTTGACCGCTTAGCAGGATGGCTTGTGTGCCATGTGAAGGATAAAGAAGTGGGTGCCGATCGACTGATGCAAGGCATGACATTATGCTTAGGCGGGGCACTACTCTTTCCAACGTCTGGCGACGTGCTGAGGCGAGAGTATGTAGGGCCCCTGACTCTCCTGTGGACGGAACATTCTCTTTCTCGAGCCGTGCTGGCTCACATGTATTGCGGGCTGACTCAGAAGAGCCTTGGTGGCAGCGCCATGGGAAGTTTATACCTTCTGCAGCTATGGATGGAAATCCACTTAAGTTTTGATTTTGACAGCGAGGCAACCACTACCTCTAGGATATTTGAGAAGAGCGCCATCTACCCTGTGAGGGCCATCTTTGGTCCTAAAGATCAGGTGATATGTAGCATAGCACTACTAAAGACCAGAGACGACTGGCGCGACTACCTGAATTTCCTATCTGAGGATGATTTTATGTTCGTGTCGATGATGTACCGACATGAGGAGTTCAAAGTTCACGGATCATCAGAGCAAGAATTATGGCTTGTGGGGACCGAGGACTTGGTGTTGTACCAAGGGCACCGCTGCCATCGCCAGGTGGGGTTACCCAGACGGATCCCATGGGCGGCTTCAAAAGAAGGATTGATTGCCAAGCGCCTTCTGGGGACCGATGCGGATCGACGGTGACTAGGCAAGATCGGGAAGGCATGGAGGCGCCATGCCACCACGATGAAGGCTAAAGTGGATGTGGAAGAGGACAAAGATGAGTTGGGGCGCTATGTGAACTACCTCCAAAGCTTCAGGCCAATGGTGAATGAATTTTACATGAGGAGGCAAACCTGATTAGAGCTTGTCCATCATTTTTCTTTCTTAGGATTGTGTTAAAGCAAATGAACTATTTTTTTTGTATTTTCCTTAAGAACAATGATTGAATGAATGGTTATGGAACTAAATGGATGAAATAAAGTAGTGTGAATGGATGTGGGATCGGATTTGCATGAATTTTTGTTGGTTTTCCATTTTTTTTCATTTTTTTTTGGCTGAACAGGGAGGAGGGCGGCCAGGGTCTTGGTCGCCTTCACTAAAGGCTGGGCGGCCAGGACCTTGGCCACCCTCTGCTTGGAGGGTTGGTTAAAAAGGGTTGGCTGCCCCCTTCATTTGGGCGACCCTCGTTGTGGACGTCTTGAGAGTTAGAGAACTTGGAGCGTAGGATCTTTGCTTGAGTGAGATTCAAGCCACTTAGATCCTCTAATTTGAGTGACGGGGAGAAGTAGAAGAGCTCGTTATGAAATTGTACCCGACCCCTCTTCTTCAAGTGAGGAGGAAGAGGAGATTGAAGCTACGGGGAGCCCATCTTCTTTGGCCACAGTCTCTGCAGACTTGGAGGAGGATGGAGGTGATGAGAGTGATGGGGAAGAAGCCATCCCGATGAGGGTCCGACCGGAGAGGACGATGAAGATGATGATGATGGCGATGCCGATCAAGAGAAGGGAGGGCAGCCCGGGAAGGTAGGCTTTGTACCCTTGCTTGGCATTCATCAGATCTTTTTGTGTATGTGTGTGATGGGTAGGAGGATGTTCGAGGAAGGCTTGGAGAGGGGTGAAACCAGTGGGCGGCCAGGGTCCTGGTCGCCCACCAGCCTGGGCGGCCAGGTCGCTGGTCGCCCAGTGCTGGGGTGAGGGCGGCCAGGGGTTTGGCCGCCCAGGGACATAGGCGACCAATACCTTGGTCGCCCTGCTCCCAGGGCTTGTGGAAGTGAAGAAAAAATGTGAGAAACAAATGAAATGGCTTGGAAGATCTAATGATTTATTTATGTTTCTTCTTTTAATGTATGCAGGGTCCAAGGAGGATACGAGCTCGAGTCACATGGGACTTGGTATGGGCTTGGTACCATGCCCTTCCTCTTGGGTAGTGAGAGAGAGTGGATAGAATGGGCTTTGGCCCGTTCTTCAGGATCCGGCCCTTCCAGGTGGATGCCACCTTCTTGACGGCGATGCGAGAAAGATGGATGGACAGCTGCAGAGTGTTTGTGATGCCATGGGGTCACATGATACCCACGCTAGAGGATGTGGCTTTCTTGACGGGGTTGCCAGTGGCGGGGGCCCCGGTGCTCGGCCGTGAGCTGAAAGATTATCATGAGGAGATAGAGGACTTGCTCGGGCCACAGCTGGTTCGATCGAAGAGACCAGTGACCAGTCTTCCACCCGGGAAGATTAGTGCCGCGATAGGGCTCGCGAAGATGACACGCGGGCCGCTAGAGGACTTGGACGCGTACTTAGGGCGAGTGAGACAGAGACTCAGATCACAGGAGAGGAGCGAGCAGTAGGAGTTGCAACTTTTCTTCTTGTACTTCTTCGGGAGACTGCTGTTTACTACCACATCAAATAAGGTGAATCTGAAGTATCTCTTACTGGTGTGGGATCTAGAACAGAGACCTCAGCTTGCGTGGGGGAGGGCGATGCTGGCGCACCTCTTCGCCCACTTGGATCCGGTACGCCCAGGTTCAGGGAACCTGGGAGGTTTCACACCCTTCTTACAGGTATAAGTCTACCCCTAGAAAACACGTAAGAAACTGGTGGCCAAAGTACCTGGGGGGTGTGGGAAGGAAGGATGGCCGAGACTTTCGACCATCTACCTCCCCTTTGTTTTTTAGGAAGAAAACCTCTTATGTTGGGTCTAGGATGCGATGCTATACTTACCTGGAAGTCGAGATGCACATAGGAAGCAGAAGATGAGAGGTAGAGAAGTTTAAACCAGGTTGAAGGAAGAAGGAGTAGCCTCCGGGACAAGGTTCCGGGAGTTCTCCCTTCTCCTCCGTGTCAACTCTCGAAAAAACCACCCCTCCCTAAATCTCCTAACTCTCTCCCCCAAAAATCCCCTCCTCCTTTCCTCTGGTACTGGAGGTGGTGGAGTTTTGGTTCGACAAGCCGGGGGTTACAAAATGTGGTTGGAGATCGTGTAGAACAAGGGAGAGAATGTGGCCACTAGCTGGGCCACGTTCTCTGACCCAGTAAACAAGGGGAAGGCGGCCAAATCATTGGCCACCTTGAGGAGGAGGGCGGCCAGCACTCTGGCCACCTTCCTGGGGAGGGCGACCATTGCCCTAGTCGCCCAGGACTGGGGGTGGCCAGGACCTTGGCCGCCCAGACCCATGGTGTTAGGCCCCTTATATGGATGAGGCCCAATAGCCAAGGGGCTATGGGTTGGGCTTAAAACTCAAACATCGGTAGAAATGAGTACAACAATGAAGCGTCATTCACACGAGGGCCTGTTGGGGATCCACAGGATGTCCGAAATTCGGCGTCCACAATACCCTGGCGTATTATCGATCAACACGTCTATGTGAGGGAGGGGAAAATCATCTTTAGGATACCCGCGGTTAAGGTCCCGGAAGTCTATGCAAATTCTGACTCTTCCATCCTTTTCCATAACCGGGACGATGTTAGCCACCCAATTGGGATAAAGGATGACTCTAATGAATCTAGCCTTATGGAGCTTATCGACCTCTAATTTCATCTTTAATGCCATATGAGGGTGGAAATGTCTTAACCGCTGCTTGACCGGTACGGACCCTGACTTAAGTGTTAGGCGGTGCTCGACGAGTGCTGGATCTAGACCCGGCATATCTTCGTAACTCCATGCAAATGTGTCCTTAAATTCTTGTAAAACCTGAATAAGTGTCTCTTCTTCAGATGGAGGTAATTTTTTACTCATGAGGACAATCCTAGGGTTTTCCTCGGTACCCAAGTTGATTTCTTTAGTAGGTTCTTCTACAGAGGCTGATGGTTCATCAAATCTCCTCATGCCACTAGCAAAGGCATCAGCCTTGTCCTCATATTCAGCGTATACTTCATCTCCCTCTTTGATAGGGTCTTCATCGTTCATAATCTCATAAACCCCGAACCCTTCATCTAAGGAGCAAGCATCCTCACATTGCAAATTCAGCAGGGAGATAGGATCCTCCAAAAACTCAGGAAGGGCCAAACATGCCAGGCACCTCCTGACTAGGTCCAACAAGAACCTACGGGGAATCTACTTACCCTTGGCTTTCCCAATGGGAACTACCCTAGGACTCTTAATACTAGAAGAGGAAGATGAACTAGCTTGATCAATAAAATCTAAAGAAGAGGAGGAAGAAGAAGTGGGTACAAAAGAAGGTACAGAAGAATCCCCCTCGTTGGGGAAGAAAAGGAAGCCCGTTAACGGGCCTTGAATGAGCGGCCCTTGGATTGGGGCACACTCATGAGCAAAATAGGAGGTCTCCTCAACAGAGATGGAAGATTGAAAAGTTGGAATTTTGGCATTTTTTTTCATTTTCAAGGATGGCGATGGAATGAGAGTGAGGAGTAGATAATGGTGTTGAAATGGAGATATTGGAAAAGGATTGAATCAGAGATTGCCCGGGAGGTGGTGTGATGGAGAGCTGAGAAAATTGCTCGATGAGCAAAAGAGGAATCGAGGGTTTTTGTAGAAAATCGGGGGATAAAGTGATCAAGACCGTGGGTGATCTAGGGATGTTAAAGGAAAGCAATTTATCCAACAAACAGATAGCAAGTGATGGATGCACAGAATTAAGGGCAAAGAGGCCGGCCCATAGCATGTCTATAGTGAAGCCATCTTCAAACGGCACATCCGGCTCTCCGGTATCAGTGTAATTGCTAAGCAACTACCTCTTGTCAGTGATTACGACCGACTTTTATATCAACTCATGGATCAGCGGTGGCCATTCCGGATCAGTGGGCATAAACAGTCGGCTCAGGGTAACAGTAATATCATTCATATCAAACCACTGGTACCAGTCACACTCTAGATCATCCATCTTCCTTCTTTTAAACTTCCTCAAAGATTCCAGGGCTTTATATGCGACCAAAGGTGCTAAATGGCGAGAAAACTGGCGTGAATGCACATCTTGGTGGTCCAGGATAGAAGTGACCATCGTAGTCTGGTCGTCGGCCTGGTGAATGGACCCCTTCACAAAGTGAGTGTACAAGGTCCAGGTAAGCGGTTGCATGTCCATCTTGAGAGTGGAAGTCATAGCAGCCCATGGCTCCTTTTCATTTTCATCACATTTTTCCTTGCCCAGCCCCTTGTATCCCAGGCCGCCTCGGGGGATAAGCTTGTAATTCTTAATGGGCTTCACTCTACCTTGGAGACTGATACCCAAGCCTTTACCAGATCTGTACCCCATTCTCATCATGATGTTCCAACATGGGGTATTCATCATATTCTTCTTTTTCTTCCCCTTGGAGGGTAGGTGTGATGTTGGTGCTGCAACAAAAGAAGAAACTTGTGGCCTTAACAAGTCATGCCGCGGATCGGCAAAATCTAACACAGATAACACGGGCCTATTGGCCGGCCATATGGAGGGTACTAAGGTTGAAGAGTGTATATCGACCGATGGTAGAATAGGCATACTGGTGACTTTGATGATGCGCCCTTTATATGGAAATTTTATGCATTGATGGTTTGTAGAGGGCACGGCATCAAGCTCTTGGATATATGGACGGCCCAAAATGCCATTAAAAGTCGGATCCATGTCTAAAATTTGAAAATCTGCCGTAATTGACACAGGACCCAGCCCAACTTTCAAAGTAATCATGCCCATAGGCGACTTTTTTGTGTTATCATAGGTTGTGTGTATAAAGGTGGACGATCGTATTTCACTGTATGGAATGCCACACATTTTTAAAATGCTGGGAGGAAGCACATTGATGGACGCTCTAGTATCTACCAAACATTGTTTAACGGCCACTTTATTAATATCAACGGTGATGCACAAGGCATACTTCCTAGCCGGCTTTGGAGCTAACTCATGTTCATGAAAAATAATAGCCGGTTGGTCACCTGCCGGAGTTAAGACTGAAGTGATCTGTTTAGCGGGGATGTCTTCGTTGACCATCACCTTTTGTAGATACTGCTTTAAAACTTGTTGGTGAACGATGGATCTCTTAATGAATTCCAAAATTGAAATCCTTACCGGGATTTTGTCCAGATGCTTTAACAGATCATATTGGGTGCTCGGTATGGATTCTTGTTCTTGCTCTTGTTCCTCTTGCCCCTGTGCGGGCTCTTGCTCCCGTTGTGGAAACACACAGTGGAATATCCATCCACTGCGGAGCACCATAGTTTATGATGATCGTGCCTCTGTCGGGCTTTGGTTAGGTGGAGGATTGGTGCATGTGGAAGGGATATCTGGGTTAATAGATGGTGGAGGTGTAGCGACCGAAGAGGGAACCCTTAAGAGGGGCCGCGTCGGCTGAAGGTTAGTGGAAGCTAGATGGATAGGAATGGGAGCGGGATTAGAAGGGGCAGGCGATGCCTAGGTGGTTGGAGGTGGTGTAGGCCGGACAAGGAGGGGCCTAGGTGGAGGTGAAGGATTTGCGGTTGGCATGGGTCGGAATGATGGAGTCCTTGCCAGCGAAGGGTTAATGGTGGTGGTAGTAAGAACGGGTGCTGGTGAGGGGCGGATGAGGAGAGGCCTAGATGGCAAAGGATTTGTGGAAGGAGGAGGGGTTTGGTGTGGTGTGGGAGAAGATGGAAAATGAATAAGGAGAGGCCTAGCCGGCAAGGGTTGGTGGTGGAGGGAACTTGGTTAGTGGCACGCAAGAGAGGATGAGAAGGTTGAGGAAAAGGTGCTGGTTAGGGGGGTATTCTGAGCAGACGCGGTGGTTGGTTTGAGTTTTGGTTTAAAGCCCCGACAGAGGCATTTTCTTCATGTCACCCTTGCCATCTCTCCACTACATGGAAGGAGGTGGCAGGGTTCAACTGTTGATTTGGTGGGTGCTCCGGTAGTGGGTTGTGGACGATCCCCATGTCTAGTTGTGGTGCTGGAGCTTGTTGCTGCTGTGGAGGTTGCTGGACTTGCTGCGATGGCTACTAAGCCTGCTGCTGCCAAGGAGGTCTTTGTGCCTTCAATACTGCAATGAACCGGATCACCTCGTCCCAATCAATATCACCCTAATCATTCATATCATATATATAATCCTTGTGATGGGAATCAACACCGAGCACTAATATTTTATTTTTACATTTGTATCCTTTTATTTACATTTATATCCTTGGCTAATTGGGTTTGCAATTGTAAGGCATTATAAGCCAAAGGGTTAGTCATTAGGAGTCTTTGGGTTTCTCTGCAACAAGGCCTTTAGGTTTCTATGTAAAATACCAGTAGGTCCAGCAGGGCCCCCCACCTTATTTCCCATTGGTCCACCAAGGATCTAGGGCCCATGTGAGGCTAGTTCAAACTCCAAGATTGGACTTGGACCAAGGGCGAACAAGAATAGGAAAATTCAAATTTGACTACCCCATTTTCAAAGGGGCGCCCCCCTTTAATATAGTTTATTCATGTTATATTTTATTTAATTTGGTCATTTTACCACATGGGGGATTAATTATCCCATCCCTTATTTGCCCCTTCCTAACCCTAGATCTGAGGGTAGTTTAGGTCTTTTGTACATTTCTATATAATCCATGTGTTTTCCATTTTGTGGGAATTAATGAAAGAAAATTGCATTTGCACAAGAGCAAGCCCAAGGGCGCCCCTCCTCTCTCCTATCCCCTTGCAGCTGGATTGCTGTATTCTTAGGGTGGATTACCCAAAAAACTTGGTGGATTCCAAGTTGTATCTCCCCTCAGAGTGTGAAGCTCCGCCGCCGCCGCCATTGAGCCGCCATCGCACCACCACCGCCTCGCCATCGCAGATCTGTCCATTGCTGGATAAAGGTCTAAAGCCTGATTTTTAGCTCCCCATCAGGAGATCAGATCATGCTGAAAATTGGAGGGTGAGTTCCCCACGTCCCCCCCAGCCTCCATAAAAAAATTCACATTTTTCCTCCCATGTATTCCCCCCGATCTACAAATTCTGTCTCTATGCAGATCTGTGTTCCAACAACCCACTTCTTTGCCCTTTTGACCCCCTTTCCAATTTCAGATCGCTCTAAAATTTGGACTGTGTTTTCTGTCCACCAAAGCCCCTTTCCCCAAATTTTTTCACGATTTTAGGAGTTCATTTACCCCTCCTAGAAATCTCTGTGAAAACCGGTTTCTATTCTATCCTGTGCAGTCTAGATCCGACCCCTCTCCACCATAAAATCCATTTCCCTTGTCAAACGTCCTCAAAAAAATACATAAAAATTATTCTCGTGTTCCTTACTTCCCCCTCCATCTCCATAAAACTCCCAACTCCCAGAACCATAGTCTGATCCTCGTTCAAACCAAGATCTCGGGAAGATCCCAATCTGCCCGGTCTATTCTGAGCCAGAGAAGTCCGCCGATTCTAAATTCAGCCTCGGTAAATATAGAGATAGGAAAATTCCTGTAATAATAGGTGGTTGAAGATCTCTAAGCTGTCTTCGCAACGGCGTAAATTTCCCGTCGATCCGACGTCCGTGCTGATCGTAACAGTTGTTTTCGCCGGGTCACGCAACCTTGAAACTACTGAACAGATCCGTGGACAGCAAGCAACAACGTCCCCCGGCGGGCCGCCTCGCCTTCCACGAGGTGAACCAGTGCGTCCCCTTCCTAGGGATCGTCCCTCCAGGAGTCCACACCGCATCGGTACCACTCCTAGCCCGATCGGCTCGCCGACCAGGACGTGGACCCCACGCTTGTTGGCACACGCTATCACAGGAGCTGCCCAAAACGATGCCCGTCAACCCGAGCCCGCTACTCCTAGGTCCCACGTATAGCCCTTTACCTCCCTGCGTGGAGTGGGCAGTAATATTCATTGATGTAATTTAATTATTTACTATACAGAGAGTACAAAGTTCGGCCGGGGTCGTCTTCCCCACGCCCGGAGCGTGGAGGTATCATGTCCACTCCCCACTTGACATTTGCTTTACTCGTATATATTTTCATATGCCACTGCATGAGTGATAGGTTAATTAGCTCGTTATATTATTTCAATCACCGCTGCGAGAGAGTGAGCGTGACCCGCCCCGTTACTCGATCCGAGCACGCGAAAAAGTCGATACCCGAGACTCATTATCGGTTTCTCAACCGCGTAAATCCACGCATTTCCCTCACTTAGGGATGTCCGCGAGCTAGAGTCCCAGGTTCGCGTCCCATCCCGCATCAAATTGGTATTAGAGCGTAAGGCTGAGTCTAGGGTAGTCGGTCCAAGGAGTTGCATTGCATTCCTATACCCGGTATATCAAAAGGTGTTCCCAGAATGATAGGTTACGCCTATCGGGAAGGTAGCTCACTTGTGTGAGTGCGATCTTCGGATCAAACATCCACCACGTATCGGATATGGGTTGAGTATATGTTTCTATTCGAGTCCGCATTTTGCCCCTTTTCACCATTTAGAGTCATCTCTAGGTGCTTGCATTAGTCTTGCATAAACGTTTTGCATAAAGAAAAAAAAAATAAAGTGTTCCAATGCATAGGGGTAAGCACAGTTTGGTTTGGTTTGGTTTGAAGAGAATTTTTCTCAAACCAAACCGAACCGAATTAAGGCTTCAACCCGAACCAAACCAAATCAAACTAGTTTGAAACCAAACCAAACCAAACCGAATTAATTCGGTTTGGTTCGGTTTGAACCATATTCATCTCCCATTTTATAAATAAGATTGGATTCAAATAACATTACAGAAAGGTAGGGTAAAAGAATTTCTACCAAATAAAGTAAATATTAAAAAAATAACATACAAAGTTGTAACTTGTAAGAACAAGCTCCATAATATTTTCACATAAAAAATTAAGAACTTCAGTTACAGTAAAATAGAAGGTGATTTGAAACCTATTTCATAAAGTCGTAAACCCCATTAGAATGGCGAGAATTGGACTTTTTAAATTCAGATTTATAGTTACATATACATTTATAATAATTTGATAAAAATATTCTTAAATTCAGGTTATTCGGTTCGGTTTAATTTTGTTCGGTTTCTTGAACTTTAAAATCAAACCAAACCAAAATTTTTAATACCGGTTTGAACCCAAACCAAATTTTTTTAAATTTCAACCCAAACCAAACCGAACCAAATCGTTCGGTTCGGTTTGGTTTTCGGGTTGAACCTGAATAATGCTCACCCCTACCAATGCATGCCCACTCCTAGGGGAACCAATTCCCATCTCTTTGCAACTATGGCCAACCCTACGCCCAAGTCCCAATGAAAGAGAAAACCTCGATCAGACCCGTCCAAGGCAACAAGTCCGTGTCAAAGTATATTAGGGACTTTGATGAGTACCGATTGGGATATGGAGTTGGAGAGAAGAGCACCACGGCTACATTTCAGTTTCGGAGAGGTTTGCGGCTTCACTTCCAGTTTGAATTGCTTTTCCGCGACGTGACCACTCTGGCGCATTCTTATCTGGTCGCTCTAGAGGTTGAGCCTGTCGAGTCAAGTTTTGATGCTGCCCTTCGGCGAGCATCTACCTATCAGCAGAGTCCCGAGCCGGTCGGACAGCCTGCCCCACGGCCTTCCCCACCCCAGCAGGGGAACCCTTCCCCTAGAGCTCCTTTGCCACCTACTTTACCTTCCGATCTTTATTCGGAGCAACCGCATTTGGAGCCACCCGTGTTTCTAACGGGAAAGCTATTCATCGCCGAGCAACTACTTAGTTGGCTCAAGATAGGCTTGGTCCCTGGACCACCTTGCTATCCATCTATGGACCCTACACTACCCGTCAACTCCTTCCATACCACATTCTGATCTAGTCACCATGTTGATAGATTGGAAGACCTCATTAAGGGATTAGACTGGCAGTTGCAGTTGACGCACTTATTGGCCCGAGGCTTCGACCAACCCAATAGTCGTAGCTTCACACATCTAGCCTTAGGGTCCATTACCTCCATGTACACCGTAGGTCATGTCACCACGGAGGTTCTCTTATTCCTCCCCTTACCGGCCGAGATTGACTTCATTCCGCTTTTCCCGAGGGAGGAACCATACCTTCTATATGAGACCACCGTCCCCTATACCCTAGTGCATGAAGGTGACCACCTACACCTTCAAGAATTCCAAACGTGGGACCGTGTCATGGGGGAACCCATCACGAGGGGCCACACATTCTTTGATCCCTTCGACCCCTTCCCTAGTGAATCTCTGGTCCCACCATATCTATGCCCCTTCTTCAAGGAAGTTCACTATCACACCACTACCCCACAGGCCAGTCCGCCTACACTCCGCAAGGAGCCCATTCATTGGGGTATGGAAGAAGGTGCATTCAACTCTCCTGGCCCACCCAAACCTCCCAAATCCAAAAGGCCGTCAGTACATGCGTGGTGCACTTTGGGATATCTAGGAGTCCATGATTCTACCGACATTTGGTTGTGTCTTGTGTATGCAAGGCACACATTCGGATGTCCTGGTCCACCATTGTATATGTATGGGTCGGTCTAACAGTAGGTTTGTCTAGGGTCATGTGTGAGTCCGTGTTTTTCTTTATTTGTCTAATTTGTCAAGATTGTCGAGTGCATTAGTGAGTTCACATGTGTCGAGCATATTAGGAGTTGCATAGTCGGTCTATTGTAAGCTCGCGATGTCAGTCCCTTTCGAGTGTGAGGCAAGTCGGGTCTAATACGTACGTTGTAGACTTGTCAGAATTTGGGATCGACTCTATCTCAATATCTCAGATCCAGTCACATATAGGGACTCCGCGGTGATTCCAAGTGAGTCATTGAGCCGTCTCCTTCCTTTGAGAGTGACCCCACCCCGGAGTATCCACCACTAGCCTCATTCCCACAGCAGCATGTGCATATCGAATATATACGGGCAGAGCAGGTGACGATTACTTGGAGTGGAGCGTACTCCACGATACCTGGTATGGTGTCCGATCCGCAGGAGCCACTCGAGCAGCCGCACCCCTTACTCGACGGGGTCGAGTTGTTCCCACCCGGGGAGAATTGATGGGAATCAACACCGAGCACTAATATTTTATTTTTGCATTTGTATCCTTTTATTTGCATTTATATCCTTGGCTAATTGGGTTTGTAATTGTAAGGCATAATAAGCCAAAGGGTTAGTCATTAGGAATCTTTGGGTTTCTCTGCAAAAAGGCCTTTGGGTTTCTATGTAAAATGTCAGTAGGTCCAGTAGGGACCCCACCTTATTTCCCATTGGTCCACCTAGGATCTAGGGCCCATGTGGGGCTCGTTCAAAGTCCAAGATTGGACTTGGACCAAGTGGGGACAAGAATAAGAAAATTCAAATTTGACTACCCCATTTTCAAAGGGGCGCCCCCCCCTTTAATATAGTTTATTCATGTTGTATTTTATTTAATTTGGTCATTTGACCATATGGGGGATTAATTATCCCATCCCTTATTTGCCCCTCCCTAACCCTAGATCTGAGGGTAGTTTAGGTCTATTGTACATTTCTATATAATCCATGTATTTTCTATTTTGTGGGAATTAATGAAAGAAAATTGTATTTGCAGAAGAGCAAGCCCAAGGGCGCCCCTCCTCTCGCCTCTCCCCTTGCAGCTGGATTGCTATATTCTTAGGGTGGATTCCATAGAAAACTTGGTGGATTCTAAGTTGTATCTCCCCTCGGAGTGTGAAGCTCCGCCTCCGCCGCCATCGAGCCGTCATCGCACCACCACCGCCTCGCCGTCGCAGATCTATCCATTGTTGGATAGAGATCTAAAGCTCAATTTTTAGCTCCCCATCAGGAGATCAGATCGTGCTGAAAATTGGAGAGTGAGTTCCCCACGTCCCCCCCCCCCCAGCCTCCACAAAAACATTCACATTTTCCTCCTGTGTTTACCTTCCTTTACCATTTATTCCCCCCGATCTACAGATTCTGTTGTTTTGCCCCTGTGGTCATTTGACATTCATGGGTTTTAATTATTGCCAAACACTATAAGTCATTGATGTTTCCCACTCTCATATGATTGAAATACTTGATGCTTTTCCATGACAGATAAGCCAAGGAATGGAGTGGAGATGGCAAAAGTGAAAGCCCAATGATCGTGCCCAAGCAAGGATTAAAATCCCTTCAAAGCAAGAGTCAATTTTTCAAGCTGGACAGCTATCAGAAGATCAGGCTGGCTTCAAGAAGAGTTGACACTCGGCACAAAAGAGTCGACACTTCACATAGCCAAGGTCGATGCACAATGAAGAACACACTTGGCTTCAACGTCCAAAGGTTTGAGCATTCGTTAAGGAAAGGTCAAAGACTTAATAGACATCCTCAAGGTCTAAAGAGTTTGATGCCACAGACTTGAATTGTCACGCCCCGATCCTTTAATACAGCGGAAGATAATCTCAGGAAACGTGAACAGTCGGCATGGTAAGTCACTTGCAAGCAAGAATAATCAGAGCACAATAACAATCACACATAAGATGCAATTGCATAATAATTTATTCAAACCTTCACTTTTATTAATAATCAGAATGATTCAAGTACATCAATTATTCAACTACGTGACTCAATAACGAGAAAATTACATGAACTCAATCTAGACGTCATTGACTTCCTAAGTCTTCTCTCAATCTTATGTGACCTTCATTCGCTCTCGGACCTATCACTTGAATAACTCGAATTCGAATCCGAACTACTTGCATCTCTTGTAAAGATTGGAAAATAGGTAATGAGCACACTTGCCCAGTAGGTATCTTCACATCAACATGAAGGTAATATTAAAGTGATTAGCATTTTGGGCTCTAGAGAATAAAGTAAAATCATGCGAATGTGAAAAATCACGTGAATAAACTAAAGTAACATGATATTATCAAGTTAAGATATGATTGGGCAAGCATGATCAAGCAAGAATGTAATTATGGCCTTTCATGAACAAGAATGTAACGAGAATGTACTAGCAAGTCAAGCAAGAATGTACTCTTCACTTAGTAACAAGTACTTCGTAAATTTCTATGGATATTTTCACTTCACGAGCCGTAGATAATTTCACTTATTTATAAAGAAAGTACTCCCAGCGTAATGCGACACCAGTAGCATCATACCCCATAGTTTATAATAGTATGTTTCCAACAATCAACCGAGGGGACTAACATAAAGCCCTTGAACACAATCAGTGCTCGAACCGTATCTTCAAGTATAAATCAAGCTACTTCCACGTATATAGCAATAAAGTTGGCCACGCATGTAATAAGTTCAATAAGTGTTCAAGACTCAATGTCAATAATAAGAATGCACCAAATATAGATTTATGAGTTCAAGAAATGCATTAATAACTAAGTTATGCCTTGGAGAAAATTCGATAGCATAACGGTACATTATTTATCTTTCATACTTTATCTTAGATCTCTTTGAATAAGGTTACAAGTCTCGGACTATCATTCGTCAGTCTAGGATTATAGGACTATTAACCCTTGGGTCAAACCTTGGGTCAACTATTCAGAAAACTCAGCGGTCTATAACTGGGCCGCTATATTGATATGGCGGTCTGATATTGGGCCGCTAGAGTGGGCTGAATCCAGAAAGAAATCAATTGGACTCAGAGAACGTGGCGATCAGATACTGGATCGTTAATGGGACTTGGCGGTCGAGTATTGAACCGTTACAAGACAAAATTCAAAAAACATTGGTAGTGCTTTCTAGACAATTTGGGCTTTAATGGTACAACCAACTCGGCATCCTAGTGGGAATCCCAGGCTCGCGGAGAATTACGGAGGCCTTGAAACAAGATTTCCTAATCCATTGGAGGGAATATCCAAATGAGAGGTTATCAAGTTCAAGATTATGTCCCTATAGTGCAAAAGTGTAACTAATGGTCATATATCGGAATATGAGCCACGTATTTATAGAAATGACACTAAGATAAGAAGAGATTTTGTAATAGTGATAAACCAATCAGTGAACCACGTTTATTATCACCCTTAAAAGATGTATTTAATACAAAGTATAAGTTTTGGCAAGAAATTAGCATAAGCTTTAAAATAATCCTAAGTATGATAAAGAACATGCGATCCTAGAATATGGGCCAAACATCATGGGCTTGGTCCTTAAATCCTTTGGGCTTTATTTAAATAGGCTAGGTTAATTATTCATCATACTTGGGCCTTAATAATGACTTATTTAACCCAATATTCATTTATTAATCCATTTTGATCTTTAAACATTCTCAAAGAATATTTAATAATTCAGAAATATTTTATAAAATTTCCAGATCAATACATGATTGGACTGCAAATGGGTTTAAGGGGTTGAATGAAGCAAATTTGTGAAAAATCAAGCTTTCGGTAAACCGCCGGTCATGGACCGGTCGACCGGAATTGCCAGAACCGGAAAATGTGCAACAACTCTCAGAACTGGTTGACCGCACACAAGGACCGGTCGACCGCCCAGGTCCGGTCGACTGCCCCCCACTGCCGGTTGACCGAAATTGCCAGCAACGAAAAGTTCAAACCTGTAAAACTTTCGGTCGACCGACCACCTACTTCCAGTCGATCGACAGCCCCGATGCAGCTATTGTTGACTTCGTTTCCTCAACGTGGGCAGCCCCTTTTCTTGGATTTGTTTAATCCTAAAGTCACCCAATCTACCATGATTTGTGGATCTGGTCTGGGGCTTATCTATGGACCATTCAAAGAGATATAAAAACAACACAAAGGGGGTTAGAAACCCTAATGGATCAAGAGAGATCAAGAGTGGCTAGAGGAGACTATCCAAGGGAGAAGAGGTTACTGTAGCTCTGTGAACAGTACTTCGGGAAGGAGTTCTTCATCTATTTCTAAGGTGATTCAAGCTCATATCCAAGCTAGCAACCTCCAAGGCAGTGTAGCAACAAGCAAGGCTCTCAAGGGGATCCAAGGAAGCTAATTTCACAAGGAAGAAGAAGCCATTACTGCTGAAACAAGAGGAGAGCTTCGCGAAGAAGAAGAAGCCTCTATTGATGATCTACATCGTGTGAAGACAAGGAGAAAAAGATGCAGCCCTTGCTGAAGCATCAGATTCACCTCCTTCATTTTAGACAAGATCTTCTCGATTTTAGCATATCTCTATATCTTGTTTGAACATTTTCATCTTGTTCTCTTTTCATTTTGTTCAATCTATTGAAATTGAGAATCGTCCCTACTGTGGTTAGTATGAAGGCAATTGGAAGGTGCTCTAATCTGCGGTGTTATCGTCCCTACCGGTGGTTAGTAGGAAGGCAATCGAAAGTTCTCCTATCTGCGATTTGGTGCGCTGCACTAGTGAAGTCTCATCGGGTTTGGTGAGGGGTGGACGTAGGACTGGGGATTCAGTCCGAACCACCTTAAAATCTTGTGTGTTGTGGTTTGCTTGTGCGATTGCTTTGTGCTAGATGCATGCTTAGGTTCAATCTTTATTTTACTTGTCCATCCTGCTAAGCCAATCGTTGTATCCTTCATTAGGCTAGTTGTATTCCGCTGCGATTCTCTTTATCTAGCTTTAAAGAGCGGTGTTCTGCGAAAAGAGGGGCAAATCTATTCACCCTCCCCTCTAGATCCGCCATCCACTACTCAACAAGTGGTATCAGAGACTAATCTCTCATTATGGGGTCCAACAACCTGGAGAAAAATAGTGGATTGTCATCTAAGGGTTTGCTATCTGAAAGACATTATGTGAATAGGCCTCCTCATTTCACTGAAACTAATTATCCTTATTGGAAACAACGCATGCAGGTGTTCATTCACGCCCAAGATTACGAACTATGGCGAGTGATCAGCAAAGGTCCATATGAGCTTATGGATGATGAGGACTTGTGGACCAAGGAACAAATAAAAAAATCCACTGTCAACTGGAGTGCTAGATACTTCATGCAATGCTCACTCCATCCAGTAGAATTCTCAAGAGTAGCTACCTGCACAACTGCAAAAGAAATGTGGGACAGGTTAGAAGTGATTTATGAAGGAACCTCTCAAGTACGAGAAACAAAAGCCAACATTTTAGTTTCTGAATATGAAATGTTCAGGATGAGGCCTGATGAATCAATTCAAGACATGTATGCTCGCTTAACTGTGCTTACTAATAGTCTAACTGATCTGTGAAAGAAATATTCAGAGCAGAAAATTGTAAGGAAGATTCTCAGATCACTGACCCCAGCATGGCACACAAAGGCTACTGTGGTTGAAGAATCTAGAGATCTCACAACTACTAAGGTAGATGAACTCATCGGGTCATTGATGACCTATGAGATCAACCTAAAGAACAAAGAGGCTGAGGTACCTAAGAAAAAGTCCCTAGCTCTGAAAGCAGGACCCAGCGGTCAAAACACTTCTGATGAAGGTGAGTCTTCTGCAAGTGAGCGAGATGAGGATGACGTAGCCAAGCTCACACGTAAGTTCAGAAAATTTCTGAGAAAGGAAGGTAAGAGCTTCATGAGAGGAAGGTCACAGGTAAGGAATGGTTTCAAATCCAACTCTAAAAACTTTAAGAAAGCTAACAAGATCATTTATTATTCTTGCAACAAACCAGGGTATTTCAAGACTGAATGTCCTAAAATATTCAGAAAAGCTGACAAATGGAAGGGC
The DNA here is from genome assembly GCA_022559845.1 of Amorphophallus konjac. Classification (NCBI taxonomy): domain Eukaryota; kingdom Viridiplantae; phylum Streptophyta; class Magnoliopsida; order Alismatales; family Araceae; genus Amorphophallus; species Amorphophallus konjac. The sequence goes on along the minus strand of CM040125.1, from coordinate 226,993,419 downwards.
AAGAAGAAGAACAAGGCCATGGTGTCCACATGGAGCGACGAAGAAGAAAGTGATGATGGAACCAGCTTCTCGGATAAGGAAAAAGAAGATCTCTGCCTCATGGCCAGAGGTGACGAAGAAACTTTGGTACACTCTCTATTTGAAAATTTCACAATTGATGATTGGGAGGAAGCATATATACAGCTCATGGAGGAATATGACATGTACAAAAAGGAGAATAAATCATTGAAAAAGAAAATTAACTTGTTTGTGCATGATTATGATATGAATCATAAGATTGCTTCACTTGAAACTGAAATTGAAGACCTTAAGAAAATGATTGAGAACTTGGAAGAGAGAAGAAAAGAAATGGCTGACTTGGAAACTGAAAATGAAGACTTAAGAAATGAGATAGATAGCATGAAACTAAAAATGCAAACCTATGAAAAGGATAGTAAATTGGGCAATGAGAAGTATGATGCTGTCAAACAAGTCAACACTCAACTCCTTCAAAATATTGAAAACCTACAAAAAGAGTTGAAGGATAAACAACAATCATTAGAAAAGTTTGTAGATGGAAGAGAAAACCTAGATGCATTGCTAGGTACTAGAATGAATTTCAACAAGGAAGGGTTGGGTTTTAATCCCACAAATAAAAGGCCAATTGGGTTAAAAACTATCACATTTGTTTCCTCTTCTAATGCTTCTACCTCAAACACAACACCCACTCAAAATCAACAAAAATAAACTGATAAAGGAAAAGAAAAGGTTGAAGAGGAAGCCACTGAAATCCCCAAAAAGATTGCCCAAAAATCTCAAAAAAGTCGACCTTCCCCACAGCACAGGCCGACACTTCCTTGACCATCCCCAGCTCAGCCTTCAAGAAGCCACTATAACTGGGTTGCACATAGGACAGGTCAACACTCCCATTCATATAGGTCGACACCACCCTACTTTTGGGGTAATTGTGATTCCTTTGTGCATCAATCCTATAAGCCTCAATCCCCTAGGTGGCAAAACAATCACTTTCAACCTAAAACCAACCAGTGGCCTCAATAGTTTAAGAAGCAAACTTCCTCAAACGTCCACAAAATCCAACAAAGAGCCTATAAACAGAAAGTGAATGTCAAAGCTGAAAAGAAAAACCAAATCTCTGCTCTAAGCAAAGAAAACATGAATGCAAGGAAGGTTTGGATTCCAAAAGAGATGGTATCATGTTTTAAAAATCTGAAAAGGTTGATGGAACCCAAATTTTGATGGGTTCCAAACCCCATTGATTAATTCCTTGTGCAGGAGTGTCTTGCAGCTATGCATAACCGGTGGTACCTTGATAGCGGCTGTTCAAGACACATGACTGGAGACAGAACTAAATTCTGTCTCTTGGAGAAAAAGGAAGGTGGACACGTCACATTTAGAGGGGACAACAAAGGAAGAATCACTGGAACATGTAATGTAGGTAAGAACCTCTCCAACTCCATTGGAAACGTTCTGCTAGTTGAAGGTTTGAAATACAATTTACTTAGTATAAGTCAATTGTGTGATAAAGGTCACAAAGTGTTGTTTGACTCTCATGAATGTAGAATCCTTGAACCAAAATCTGACAAGGTAAAATTTTCTGGTAAAAGAGTCAACAATGTTTACATGATTGACTTAGATGATCCTGCTCACATAAACCTCTGTCTTGCTGCACCAAAATCTGACCTTGCATGGTTATGGCATCGTAGACTAGGACATGTTAGCTATAATATCTTACATAAACTTTTAAAGCATTCAATGGTGAAAGGTTTGCCCGAATTATCTTTTAAACAAGAAAATAAATTGTGTGATGCATGTGCCCTAGGTAAACAAATAAGAAAATCCTTCAAGGCTAGATATGCAAATATGTCATCCAAACCACTCGAGCTGATTCATATGGACTTGTTTGGTTCAACCAGAACTGCTAGTTTAAGTGGTAGAAAATATGGATATGTCTTGATGGATGATTTCTCTAGGTTCACATGGGTTTTCTTTCTCACACATAAAAATGATACTTTTGATGAGTTTCAGGCACTCTATATGAAGATAAAGCAAGACGGTGAGTTTAAAATCTCCAACCTTCAATCTGATCATGGTGGTGAATTTGAAAATACTGAATTCTATAGTCGCTATAGGGCTGAAGGCATTTCACATTAGTTTTCATCACCAAGAACCCCTGAGTAAAATGGTGTAGTTGAAAGAAGGAATCGAACACTCATAGAGATGGCGAGGACAATGCTTGCCGAACGGCAACTCCCAAGGAAGTTTTGGGCTGAGGCGGTAAACACGGCTTGTTACAATATCAACCGATCTATGGTAAGGCCACACACCAAAAAGACTCCTTATGAATTGCTGAAAGGTAACACGCCCTCTCTCTCACATATGAAAGTGTTTGGGTCTAAATGCTTCATCCATAATAATGACAAAAGAGAATTAGATAAATTCGAGCCCAAGAGCGATGTAGGTATATTCCTTGGATATTCTGATAGATATAGGGATTATAGAATTTACAATATTAAGAGTCAAACTGTAGAAGAGTCACCCCATATTTTCTTTGATGAATATCATGATGATTCTAAAAATGATAACTATTGTAGGAAAAATGATGAAGACGGGGAATTCCTAAGCATGAAGGAAAAGAATGATCTTCCACAAGAAGAAACAAGAGAAGATGGTGACCTAACTGAATCAAGCAATGCAAGGGATCAAGCTTCAGAAGAAGGTAATGATTTTACAGACATTAGAATTCTTAAGGATCATCCTTTAGAAAATGTCATTAGAAGCTTGAATGATCCACCCCGAATTAGGTCACATTTTAGAATTGTGGAAGAATTAGATCATCTTGCTCTTGTCTCCCAGATTGAACCCAAGAATATTGGTGAAGCATTAAAAGATGAAAACTGGATAAACTCAATGCAAGACGAATTAAACCAGTTTGAAAGAAATAAAGTTTGGCATCTTGTTCCTAGACCATCATCACAATCTGTCATAGGCACTAAATGGGTATTTAGGAATAAACTCAGTGAGGATGGCAAGATAATAAGAAACAAGGCTAGATTGGTGGCTCAAGGGTATAATCAAGAGTTTGGGGTAGACTTTGAGAAATCTTATGCCCTAGTAGCCAGACTTGAGGCTATCAGAATTTTACTTGCCTTTGCATGCTCCCTTAGAATAAAGTTGTATCAAATGGATGTAAAGAGTGCTTTCTTAAATGGTTTGTTCAAAGAAGAAGTCTATGTGGAGCAGCCCCCTGGCTTTGAGAACTCTAACAATGCATATTTTGTATACAAGCTAGACATGTCGCTTTATGGCTTGAAGCAAGCACCAAGAGCTTGGTATGAGAGACTAAGCTCATTTCTCATTGAGAAATGGTACACACGAGGTAAGGTAGATCAAATATTTTTTACCAAGAAGCAAGGTAAGAACATCTTGATTGTTCAAATTTATGTTGATGATATTGTGTTTGGTTCTACTAAATCTAAAATGTGTGAGGAATTTGCTAACCTCAAGACTAGCGAATTTGAAATGAGCCTAATGGGAGAACTCCAATTTTTTCTCGGTTTGCAGGTCAACCAAGGAGAAGATGGGTGCTTCATAAGTCAAGCCAAATACATCAAGGAGCTACTGAAAAGATTCAACATGACAAGCTGTAAAATAATTGCAACTCCTATGAGCAACACAACATCACTGGATTCGGATGAAAATGGTAAATTAGTGGATGCAAAAAATCTATAGAGGTATGATCGGCTCCTTGCTTTATCTGACTACATCCCGACCAGATATCCAGTTTAGTGTTTGCCTCTGTGCTAGATTTCTAGATAGTCCTAGAGAATCCCACTTGACTGCCGTCAAACGTATCCTTAGATATCTTGCTGGAACTCAATATTTGGGATTGTGGTATCCGTCATCATGTGATTTATCTATTATTTCTTATTCTGATGCGGACTACGCTGGATGTAAGCTGGATCATAAGAGTACTAGTGGCTACTGTCAATTTCTGGGCGGGTGTTTAGTTTCTTGGGCCTCCAAGAAATAACACTCGGTTTCCCTCTCAACTGCAGAAGCAGAATACGTTACTGCGGGGAGCTGTGGTACCCAAGTGTTGTGGATTAACCAACTCCAAGACTACTTAGTGGATCTTGGTTGTGTCTCGATTCTGTGTGATAACACCAGTGCTATCAACATTGCAAAAAATTCAGTCCAGCACTCTAGGACCAAGCATATTGAAATTAGGCATCACTTCATTAGAGATGAGGTCTTTAAGAAAAACTTTGAACTGCATTTTGTTGATATACAAAATTAGATTACTGACATCTTCACCAAGCCCTTATGTAATGACAGGTTTACAACACTCAGAAGGGAGCTTGGTCTTTACAGATCTCAGGCTAATAAAAATTGAAATGATGATCTTCTTCAGCTTGGTTGTGTGTTTTTGCTTATTGGTATCCATGCATTGTTTATATGTAAATATGTCATTCTGCATGTGGTGTAGCAGTGCATGTAGTTGCATAATAAGGTTGAATTCATGTTCACGATGCATTGCATATGGTGTAGCATCATTCTTGCATGGCCATGGTATATTAAATGTTGAAGTGTGGAAAGACAGGTTATGCTTGTCTAGAAACACTCACCATGCGTGAGGATTCACCTCCGCCAAGTACCATGCGTCACTGTCGCATGTAGGCCATACAGTAAGGGGGAGCTATTTCTTTGAAGCATTCATGCATATGTTTCATCTTCATTCAGTTACCATCAATAAGTGTACAACCATGGGCCGGGTCATGAATTTCATTTCTGATCATTCCCCTTGATTACAAACATTACTCCTTGAATGCATTCACTGCATATCCTTAGGGGGAGTCTTGCTGCTTCTCTTAATCTCTTACAATCTGAACTTCAATGGCTTCCAGTCTGCAACAGACAGAACTATGGCGTAAGAGCTTTCTATTATATGAACTGATGATTGTCCATCCAATAAAAATAGTTCAGATTTAATGATTTCCTTAAAGTTCTGCTATAATTTTTGAAATCATCTATGTTTCGTGGTGTTAATAGACTTTAGCTAGCGATTACATGTTGTGCCTTGAATGACTATCCTGAAATTTGAAAATTCAAACTTCATGGCAACCTTGGTGATACACTAAAGCTTAGTATTATTTTAAACACCTTGATGAGCTGGAATTCCTGACAGTAAATTTGACAAAGCAATGATATTGTTGCACGGAGAAATATGTCACGTCCTCAAAACAAGTGACGAATGATATGTCATGATGTGCCCCTGTTATCTCTGTCTTAATTAAATTAGATTCAAGGCAGAGCAATGGCATAATTTCTGAGAAATATATCTCCTCATCAAAGAAATGAGGTCAGATATGTCATGAGGTGACAAAGCTATCTCTGTTCAATCTGAAGCATAACAGTCAGTCTTACCAAATACCTAAGAATATTGGCGTCTAACCAACGTGTATTCTTACGGATATGAGGCATATACTAGACTCGATTGCTCATAAAATATGAGTCATGTGCATACAAATGTAAAATATCATGCAAAACAGTGCTGCAATCATAAAATTCCATGCTTTATTCATGCTTGTTTAACCTCAATACTAATTTGTGCTATTCCCGATGAAGTTATTGAATATGGATGTATAAGACAAAGGAATGTTAACCACTGCCATGATATGCACTTCTGGTTCATTTCTATTAAAACATGGATGTAGATGCTTTTCGAACTCTATTGTTGATCTCGGATTTCATTAGCTTTGAACCATGTATCTTGCTCACGGCATGTTTCAGGTCGGCATATAATGGCTTGCTCTAAACTCATATTCCGCTCTGATCTCTAGGACATGTGTCATTGTCTCTACCTTATCCCTCCTTTTTGCTGTTGTCAAAGGGGGAGAATACTTTTGTGAGTTGCCTTTGTGAGTTGTCAAAGGGGGAGAATAACTTTGTGAGACGAGGGAGAGTCAAAAGTCCCTCATCATGCATACACTCAGGTGGAGAGCAGCATCCATAATCAGGAGGAACTTGAATAGCATTCTCATGCTCTGAAAATCCATGCATACATATCAGCATTCTTACAAATCATCCATGCATAGCATATCATCACTCTATATCTTGAGTTGCATATGTTATAAAATTTGCCATCTTGGACATTACTGCCAAATAATGACTCACAGTGTTGCCATCATCAAAAAGGGGGAGAATGTTGTGCCCCTGTGGTCATTTGACATTCATGGTTTTGAATATTGCCAAACACTATAAGTCATTGATGTTTCCCACTCTCATATGATTGAAATACTTGATGCTTTTCCATGACAGATAAGCCAAGGAATGGAGTGGAGATAGCAAAAGTGAAAGCCCAATGATCGCGCCCAAGCAAGGATTAAAATCCCTTCAAAGCAAGAGTCAATTCTTCAAGTTGGACAGCTATCAAAAGATCTGGTTGGCTTCAAGAAGAGTCGACACTCGGCACAAAAGAGTCAACACTTCACATAGCCAAGGTCGATGCACAATGAAGAACACACTTGGCTTCAACGTCCAAAGGTCTGAGCATTCGTTAAGGAAAGGTCAAAGACTCAGTAGACATCCTCAAGGTCTAAAGAGTTTGACGCCACAGACTTGAATGGACTGCAAACGGGTTTAAGGGGTTGAATGAAGCAATTTTGTGAAAAATCAAGCTTTCGGTCGATCGTCGGTCATGGACCGGTCGACCGGAATTGCCAGAACAGAAAAAGGTATAGCAACTCTCAGAACCGGTCAACCGTACACAAGGACCAGTTGACCGCCCCTGGTCCGGTCGATCGCCCCCCCACTACCGGCTAACCGAAATTGCCAGCAACAAAAAGTTCAAACCTGTAAAACTTCCGGTCGACCGACCACCCACTTCCGGTCGATCGGAAGCCCCGATGCAGCTATTGTTGACTTCGTTTCCTCAACGTGGGCAGCCCCTTTTCTTGGATTTGTTTAATCCTAAAGTCACCCAATCTACCATGATTTGTGGATCTGGTCTGGGACTTATCTATGGACCATTCGAAGAGATATAAAAATAACACAAAGGGGGTTAGAAACCTTAATGGATCAAGAGAGATCAAGAGTGGCTAGAGGAGGCTATCCATGGGAGAAGAGGGTACCGTAGCTCCGTGAACAGTACTTCGGGAAGGAGTTCTTCATCTATTTCCAAGGTGATTCAAGCTCATATCTTAACTAGCAACCTCCAAGGCAGTGTAGCAGCAAGCAAGGCTCTCAAGGGGATCCAAGGAAGCTAATTTCATAAGGAAGAAGAAGCCATTGCTGCTGAAACAAGAGGAGAGCTTTGTGAAGAAGAAGAAGCCTCTGTTGGTGATCTACATCGTGTGAAGATAATAAGAAAAAGATACAGCCCTTGCTGAAGCATCAGATTCACCTCCTTCATTTCAGACAAGATCTTCTCGATTTTAGCATATCTCCATATCTTGTTTGAACATTTTCATCTTGTTCTCTTTTCATTTTGTTCAAGCTATTGAAACTGAGAATCATCCCTACTGCAGTTAGTAGGAAGGCAGTTGGAAGGTGCTCCAATCTGTGGTGTTATCATCCCTACCGGTGGTTAGTAGGAAGGCAATCGGAAGTTCTCTGATCTGCGGTTTGGTGCGCTGCACTAGTGAAGCCTCACCGGGTTTGGTGAGGGGTGGACGTAGGACTGGGGATTCAGTCCGAATCACCTTAAAATCTTGTGTGTTGTGGTTTGCTTGTGCGATTGCTTTATGCTAGATGCATGCTTAGGTTCAATCTTTATTTTACTTGTCCATCCTACTAAGCCAATCGTTGTATCCTTCGTTAAGTTAGTTGTATTCCACTGTGATTCTCTTTATCTAGCTTTAAAGAGGGGTGTTCTGCGAAAAGAGGGGAAGATCTATTCACCCCTCCCCTCTAGATCCGCCATCCACTACTCAACATCTGTCTCTGTGCAGATCTATGTTCCAGCAACCCACTTCTTTACCCTTTTGACACCCTTTCTAATTTCAGACCGCTCTAAAATTTGGACTGTGTTTTTTATCCACCAAAATCCCTTTCCCCAAATTTTTCCACGATTTAAGGAGATCATTTACCCCTCATAGAAATCTCTGTGAAAACCGGTTTCTATTCTGTCCTTTGCAGTCCAGATCCGACCCCTCTCCACCATAAAATCCATTTCCCAAGTCAAACATCTTCATAAAAATACATAAAAATTATTATCGTGTTCCTTACTTCCCCCTCCATCTCCCATAAAAATCCCAATTCTCAGAACCATAGTTTGATCCTAGGTCAAACCAAGTTCTCTGGCATATCCCAATCTGCTCGGTCTGTTTTGAGCCAGAGAAGTCCGCCTGTTCTAAATTCAGCCTCGGTAAATACAAATATAGGAAAATTCACGTAATAACAAGTGGTTGAAGATCTCTAAGCTAGCTTCGCAACGGTGCCAGTTTCGCGTCGATCCGATGTCCGTGCTGATCGCAGCAGTTGTTTTCGTCGGGTCGCGTAACCTTGAAACTGCTGAATAGATCTGTGGATAGCAAGCAACAACGTCCCCCGTTGGGCCGCCTCGCCTTCCACGAGGTGAACCCATGCGTCTCCTTCCTAGGGATCATCCCTCCAGGAGTCCACACCGTAGCGGTACCACTCCCAGCCCGATCGGCCCATCAACCAGGACGTGGACCCCACGCTTGTTGGCACGCGCTTCCATCAGAGCTGCCCAAGATACTACCCGTCAACCCGAGCCCGCTACTCCCGGGTCCCACGTGTAGCCCTTTACCTCCTTGCGTGGAGTGGACAGTAATATTCATTGCTATAATTTTATTATTTACTGTACTGGGAGTACGAAGTTCGGTCGGGGTCATCTTCCCCACGCCCGGAGCGTGGAGGTATCGTGTCCGCTCCCAACTTGGCATTTGCTTTACTCGTATATATTTTCATATGCCGCCGCATGAGTGATAGGTTAATTAGCTCGTTATATTATTTCAATCATCGCTGTGATAGAGTGAGCGTGACCCGTCCCGTGACTCGATCCGAGCACACGGAAAAGTCGATACCCGAGACTCATTGCCGGTTTCTCAACCACGCAGATCCATGCATTTTACTCGCTTAGGGACGTCCGCGAGCTAGAGTCCCAGGTTCGCTTCCCGTCCCGCATCACCTTGAAGTGAAAATAATGATCTATGTTATGACCGGGCTGCCGATGGTAGACATAGTACCGAGAGGTATCCACATTCTGCGACCAGATCGCCCCCTCCTTTGGCAATGTGAGGGCATTGGCGGCCATAAGGCGAATCCTTCATTTGAGTTTGAATGTATCTTGCCTTTTCATATAATTCCTCCATGGTGTTAAGCTTGTTCATGGCCAATATATGTCGGAATTGCGGAGCGGCATTGGAGATTATCATCTTTACTTGTTCCGACTTGGACATAGCACCTTTTAACTTCTTGGCCATCGACCTCCATCTATCGGCAAACTGTACAAAATCCTCATCGGACTTCATTTTCTCGGCCACAAGGTCCGTGACAGACAAAGAAGGACCCACTCGGTCTTTATACTTTTGCAAGAACTTCAGCTGAACAATATCAAAGTCTCCGGCTTCGGCTGGCTCCAGGGAGTAAAACCATTTAAGGGCCAGGCCATCAAGATACCTTCTAAATAGATAAGCCAAAGAGGTCTTATTATCCTTCCAGGATGATGCCTCATACATGAAATCTTTCAAGTGGATGAACGGGTTGCCCGTTCCATTATAATGCCAGAAGTTAGGCATCTCTGACGGGGGCAAGTGGAAGATCGGAAGAGTAGGGAGAGTAACCTCCGGAGCATTCTTGGGGGCTGTGACTCTCTTAAGTTGCTCCTCCATACTAGCAATCTTTTGGAGGAGAAGAGTATTTGTGTCGGACTCGACTGGGGCCGGATTAGTAGGAAAAGGGTATGGCATAGGCCTTTTCAAAAATTGAGGAGGAGGAGGGTGTTGCGACCTAACCACAGAATGGCTTGCCGGTTGGGCCGACGCAAAAACAATAGGAGTTCGTGGATGAGATGGAACTTTTTGTGAGACCGCCTGGTCATTAGAGGCATTGATTTGAAGGCCACCCGTGGCCTGAGGGGGATTTGATGAAGAAGAATGGACAGATTTCCTTTTAAGAGCGGCCTGGACCGCTTGACGTTGGGTATCATCCAACTGGGACAGAGCATTGATGAGATCATTCAAGTTAAAGGATGGGGAAGCTTCCCCTGGTAGGTGTTGAGTGATGGGTTGAGTTTGAGAGGAAGGCTCAACCCGTTGAGTGGTGGTGTCCACCACATAGACTTGAGGGTAATGAGAAGAAGAGGGAGTATAGTCTCCCTGATAGTGAATGGGGCCTTGAGGGGGAACCTCATAGGATGGGTCAAATTGACCCTCCTCACAACCATCATATGCGTACTCATAGTTGGCCATGTTGACAATTCTACCTGACCGAAGCATCATGGTTGTTACAAGGGAATCAAATATGAATAGCAAAAAGGCACTTCAACTAGGTTGTCAAACAAGTTGTGATGATTGCGCAAGACTTTAAGGTTTTTTGGAGATTTAATCAAGATGGATTTTAATGAAGTTCTCTCACCTCAATGTGGATCCTAGTTGCAATTTGGGTGTGAACTCCGGGTTAACTAGGTTCTTTCTCTCTCTTCACAAATGCATGGGTTAGCTAAACTCCATGGTACTTCAAAAGGTACAACCAGCCCAGCATCCGTGAGGGAATCCACGGGTGCGAGGACTTATGGAGGCCTTTGTTAGGGAATTTCTAATCCAAATAGACGGAATACTCAATGGAGAGTCCTTCCCTTCCCAAGATGGTATGGGAAATCCTAGGAGTGTAGAGAGAGGAGGTCTCTCAACCAAATGCCCTAATGCAAACTAACGTAAATAGGATCAACAACAATGTGAAGATAATCAATAACCCAAGCAAACAAGTCAGATCAGTCGCAGATATAGCAATTCTGTGAAATCAGGAGAAAATGGCGACCAGACAGTGGTCGCAGTATCAGTAAATGGCGACTTTATGACAGTCGCTGATTAGTAAAAATATGGTGAATAGTGAACGGACAGAAACATCGCCTTGGAGTGAGGCGCAAAAGCTGTAAATGACGCCTCCGTAGAGGGTCGCAGTTTGTAGTAACAAATAAATAAATATGAAGGAACGTGAACAGTGAATATATAAACGGCACCTTGTGGTTAGGCGCTGAATATGTGAATGGCGCCTCTATGGAGGGGCGTAGATTATAAAAACAACAAAAATTATGAAAAAAAGTTTAGATGAGCGCCTTTGTGACAGTTCGTTGAATCTGCAAATGGCGACGACTGAGCGGTCGTCGATTGATAACAAAAATCAAATTCTCTTCTTAAAAATGTTATGGAAAGTGCAAAATTGGCTAATCAAGTGGGAGGTGTGCACGGGGTGCAAAAAAGGAGGGTGCTACGTGGAACACAAAGGAGGGGCACACGTGGGTGCCAAAAGGAGGGGCACACGAGGGTGCCAAGGGGAGGGGTAATCAAAATAAAAACAATAAGGGTCCCACCGTGATCGCCAATTTGTGAACGTGTCACATAGGCATTAAAATGAGAGGAATTTAATTCTTTACAAAATAAAAAGAAAGTGGGAATAAAGATAGAGATGATGATAAGATGATAAAAATAAAAGATGGGGGAGGGAGCATGTGATGCTACCTAGGAGTGTGATCGCCAGAGGGTTTCCTCAAAGAATAGTGATCGCGAAGAATACCTTGCAAGCGGGTGTGGATGTGAGCTCAACTTCTTCCTTCTACCGGTCGGCCGATGAAGGAGGTTTTTATTCTTGATTACCCTTGAAAAGAAACAAGCAAAGACAAAAGATTGGATTAGCCAAAGTGTGTAGTATCAATGCTCTATGAAAATCTCAATATGCAACAAGGGCATGAACACACTTTGTGTGTTTGCTTTAAAACCCCTTAAGAAAGAGTAAAAGGTGGGGAGATGTGTATGCAAATATGAATATCAATATATGTGGGTATTATAGTATATGGTAATGCCGATGGTGCCAAAGCCTTCTAGCAAAGGTACCAGAGATATGCACGTGTAGATTAAAGAAATAGTGAAAGAAAGATTGAGAAATAAAGAGAAGAAATATATGAGTTGCCCCTTTTATGCTTGTTAGAGCGATAAAGAAAATCGAGAGGGTCAGCCGTGGCAAAAAACAAACGCAGGAGAGAGGGAGATCAGCAGTTGCAGGAGAACCAAACGTCGGATAAGTACATTCTCCTTCTGCAACGTGAACCTGCAAAGGAAGAATAATAAAAGTAAACTCTGAAAGCTATCTCTCTCTGCAGAGGCTAAGCTCTATATCTTCTCTCTAAAAAAAGGAATCCCCGCGGCAGGCCAAAAGAGGGGAGATTTATAGGGCTTAAAACCTTATTCTAACAGGATTCAAACAAGGTTAAATTTCCAGGACGTAGATATCCTTCCTTAAAAAAACTTGGAACCAAAATGGAGAAGGAACGCCACGTATAGGAAGTTGCAGACGCGCTGGACACGGAATGGAAAAATGGCGACTGCTTCACTGGCGTCAATTAAAAGGGCGGCCGTTCGGACTGTCGCTAATTCCTGGATAAATTATAGAAATAACGGACTTTCCATATTTGAAAATAAGAAACAGCACCTGCGTAGAAAGGCGTCAATTAATGAACGCCCGCTTAAAAAGGTGTTAATTGTTTGATTTTAATTATTAATGGAAATCGTAAAATCAGGATATGGCGCCCGTGCAAGCAGTCGCCCATTCTTTAAAATAACGACACTCCAAACGGTCGCTCATTAAATGGCACTCAGAATAAGGTCGTGAATTGCAAATAAATCCATAAAAATAGAAAAACCTTCTTATTAAACCAGTAATGAAGTCCACTTTGGGGCATTACATCGTGACATGAAATTTACTCAACACAGTATCATTTTTGGCGTGTCTATAATGGTCAAAGGACTGTGAGGGGAGTTTCCTAACTCTTAAAGAACACCTCACCACTGCCCATGTATTGGTACTACCTGTCGAAGGTGGTGGTGGCTTTGAAGTCTACATGGATGCATCGGGCATTGGCCTTGGTTGTGTCTTTATGCAACATGGCAAAGTAATTTGCTATGTCTCTAGACAATTAAAGCGTCATGAGGAGAACTACCCAGTAGAGTTGGCAACTATCATTTTCACCTTGAATATATGGCGACATTATCTCTATGGGGAGAGATTCACCATATTTTCGGACCATAAAAGTCTGAAATATCTATTCACCGAAAAGGAGTTAAATATGAGGCAAAGAAGATGGCTGGAGTACCTTAAGGACTTTGACTTTCCTATACAATATCACCCCGATAAGGCAAATGCTCTCAGTAGGAGACCGTTGGCAACTCTATCATGCCTCATGAAAGGTATGACAAATCTTACAGAAGATTTTGTAAATTTGAATCTAGATGTTGATGCAGAAGAAGAAAGGGATATTATTGCTAATATCTGGTCGCAACCTACACTCATTGAAGACCTAGTCCAGTTGCAAGAAAACGACCCCACATTAATGGAGATCAAAGCTAATATTGACCAACGACCAGAATTTTCTATTTCGACCGATGGAAGACTATTATTCAAGGGTCAAATCTGTGTGGCTGATCATGCCGACACTAAGAAGCTGATCATGGAAGAAGCTCATAAATCAAGGTATGCTATTGTAACGCCCTGAATTTTTTGGATATTGTTCGGATCAGGATCCGTGGGTTTCAGATCGCTTTTGTGGGTCCAGATTGAGTTTTGTGGTTTACGCGTGTTTTTCCCTAATCGAGCCTTTGGAACCCCGTGTAGGGTAAACCGTTGCGTTCTCCAACTCCGGAACGTTACCGACGCGTTATGCATTTTTCGAGGATCGTGGGGAGTATTTTCCCTTATTTTTTGGATTTTCTAGATTTTATATGTAAATCTAACCCCTTTTCTCTCTCCCCATCTCTCATTTCTCACTCTCTCCCTCTCTCTTCTCACACGCTCTCTCTTTCTCCCCTCTCTTCTCCGGTGGCCAACGGAGCAAGGTGGGGGCGAGGAGGGGGCGAGGCAGAGGCGACGCGGGTGAGGAGCTGGCACGGATGGGCGAGGATCGAGGCAGTGGAGGCGCGGCAATGCTCGGTCGCGAGTTCGGGATGCCACGGCGGTTCGTGCGGCATTTTCATGGCGGATCGGCATCCTCGGTGCGCAGAATCTTCGGTGGAGGTAGGGGGATGGTACAGGGGGTACTTCATTTCCCGTGAGTTTGGTAGCCTGAGGCGAACCGAGAGGGTTTATATTCCCGCCGGGGTTAAAACATGTGATTTTGGGGTGTGAGCCAGATTTCATTTTTTGATTGCATTTTTGGGGTTTAAATGGGTCCTCTCAGTGCTAGAGGGGCTGGGGAATGATTTCCCCTTTCCATGGGCGTGAATGGGGTGTGGAATGGGGTTTTTCGTGGTGTTCGCCTTTTCTGGGCTCGGAAGCAGGTAGCGGTCGTACCAGAGGCCGCTAGCTGTGAAAGTAGTCCAATGGGGACCGTTTCCTGGCAAAATAAGTCGGTTCCAGATTGGGGTCTCGCGATGGGCCGCCACCTGGAGGTAGCGGTCAGGGCATGACCGTTTCTTGGCGGTGGCGACCAGGTGCTGGCCGCTACCCGGTCGTCTGGGTCCCGTGTGGTAGCGGCCTTGTGGCTGACCACCACCTGATAGTGGCGGTCAGGCCAGGACCGCCACTAGCGGTTATGGTCTTGGGGAAGACCGCCACTTGACCATGTGTTTCGGGTAGGTATTCCATGCTAGCTGTGTTCCGTTCACATTGTTTGGCCCCCGGTTGGTCCGGTTGAGACCCAATGACCGACCTATGGCCCCGTGGTTGTCCCGGACACCCTATGGGGACCGTGACCGTGTTTTTCGGGTGTCCGGAGGTACCATTTACCTCGATTAGCATGCCCGTGGGTCTTGGGAGTCCGGGTGACCCCTTGTGTTCCAGGCTTTCGTGTTCTCGCTAGGTCGAGTCACCGTGTGTCGGTATAGGTGCGAAGGGTTTCCCCCGCACGTCGTGGGTTTCCCCGGGAAGTGATTTCCGTGTGGGCCAGGCGTATGGCCTTGGATTGCGAATCCAGTCACTTAGCCTGGGGCTGGAGGTTTTTCACTTTTCCCTTGGGTAGGGGATCGATTCGGTGACTCATGAGCTACCTTGGGAATCATGCTACCGTGGTTTCAGACCTAAGGATTAGGCTAGATCGACGGCGTTGTGTCGTCTCGTGCAACGGTCTTGACCCGAGTCTTGTGACTCAAGGATCGTTGGGTTTAGAAGGTCTAGTTGACCATCTAGAGTCTGGTATCCCTGAGCCACCTGTTACTTTGTATTACTCACGATGGGAGCGTGCGTGACTTTCCGTGTTCACGTTAGTGACTCCCCACTAGTCGTAGTCTTCTTAAAACACGCGTGTGCTGACCCACTAGGGAGTGGTGGAGCTGCTTACCTGAGAGAGATGATTTTAAGGTTGGTTACTATTGGGCCCCTTCGCGCAGCCTGAGTCCGGGCTTTGGGGAAGAACCAGCTAGAGGATCTGACCTAGGAAGCATGGTATGTGCGTGCACATGTGGTTGGGGGCGTCAGATCCGCGCTGACGAGCGCGACCCCAGCTAGTCCTTATTTTGTGTTCATGGTTACTGTTGTGTGTCTCAGTCTCTGCCTGGGGCGAGTAGAGAGACACCTGAGCCTACGGACTAAGTCGTTAGTGGACGCATCTGGCCTTGCTTCTGGTGGGCAGGTACTCCCGTCATGTGACGTGAGTTTCTTGTGACTCGAGTTTTCGTTTCCCGTCTACGAGACGTGATTTTGCGTGTAGTTTCCGGGTGTTTTCCTGAAGTCGAGGTCTAGGGTTTCAGATGAGCGTCACTGAGGGTTTTCCTAGCCGGTATACAGTTCACGACGGTGAGGTCGTGATCGTGGTTCCGGACCGCGTGGTCTCGGAGTCGGCCTTTATCTGTGAGACGGGCCTCTACGATAGTGGTGTTGTAACGATTCTCCTGGCAGTGTAGCCATAGGTTTTCCTGTTAGTCTGGTGGTTCCCCGACTGTGGGATCAGGGTGTGTTTTCCGGTATAGTAGGAGTAGCTGTAGAGCCAAGGTTTTATCGGCCACCGATTTGCTATTCCTGTTATTGTCGCTGCTTTCTGCTACCGCCGTTGTTTACGGTTGGGGTTCCGCGGGACCCCTACTGAGCCAGTGATAGGAGGTTCACCCCTACTTTTTAGGTGTGGTGGTTCTTCCTCAAGGTACGAGGGTGCTGCGAGGAGGTTCTTAATTGCCAGTTCGCCGGGCCGAGTGTTCACTCGGTGTTGGGTACGCTTCTCTACCTTTGACTATACTTCTGTTGGACTAGACTTTATTGTAGTTATTTATTTATTTCTGTTAATTGTTGAATTATCCTACTTTATTTCCTATTTCTTTATACCTCTACACATGTAGCACCCCGAATAAATTATAGAGGATAAAAATAAAATAAAATTTCTAAATAGATGAAAACCCTAAGTAACTATTACTAAAAAGGCTAATAGAAACCAAAAATAACCCATAAACACTAAAAATAGGGCCTTATAAATAATTTCTTTTCCACTCAACCCATTATCGTTTAAAGTCTAAAAACCCAAATGGGTATCACGTACGTAGGGTAAATGGGCCTTGGTAGCATTAAATCACAAAGCCCAAAACACAAACCATTTTCCCTTTTGGCCAAACCATATAAATATGTTAAAGGCCTTAACCTCTTATGCATGGGCTCCACGTAAAGAACTAATGGGTCTTATGTGCGTAGGAAGCTTAGTAGACTAATGGGCCTCACGATGAGTTTTGGGTATATGCTCAAATATATAAACACGCTAGGCTTTTGGCAGACATAAACACCTTGGCCGTCTTCACGATCGAAGCCTGCATGCGAATAGGATTTAGGGTTTCAAAACAAAAGCGGGTAAGCGGCTGACGTTTTGGAAGGGGAAGGAGTAATGTATGGCAAGGTTTAAACCCTTGCTCTCGATGGCACTCGACCCCTTGGGTTTTCCCTCTTCTCTATAAATAAGCCCCTCTGTCGAATGAGTGAAGGCTATTGCTACTGCTGCAGGGAGCCTTGCTGCGTTCGTCTTCCTCCAAGCCCTATAGTGCATCTGCTTCCTCCTGCATTATCCTGACGTGAAGGAACCCTTGCCGATATCGCCTTCCTCCGACACGAGAAGCAGATCTTCTCCTGCATTCTTCTTCCAGCTGTTGCTGTTGCAGTGGCAGTGGCTGTTGCTTTCTTCTTCTGCTTCTGTGAATCCTGATCGTCGATCATCAACCCCAACTGAGGTGGGTTTTCTCAAGACAAATCCCAACACATAGTAATATTAGATGGCATGCATGATTAGGTCTAGTTGTTTATTCATCTCTGGATCGCTATGTTTACTGTTCGATGTTTCCCTGATGCATGAAGAATTGGCGACCAGGGTACCAGTCATCAATTAATGGGCAACCAGGGCTTGGGCGTGCATTCTTTGAATGGGAGACCACCCACTGAGTCACCCATTAATGGGTGACTACATGCACAGGTGCCAATTCTACCCCTTATACTGGCTCAGTGTCTATCGATGAATGGGTGACCATGAGGGCAGGCGCCATTTTCTGTAATGGGCGCCCACCCACACAGTCATCCATTAATGGATGACCACTAGGTCAGGCGCCATTTACTGTATAATAATTAACCATGATTAAAAGATTGTAACTTGGCACTGATAGTAATGTAGGATCATGTTCATGGACCCTATGTAATTTTCTTCACATGTTGCCATCGTTATTGCAAGAAATCTTTACTGTCTGATTCATTCCAGATCCATGAAACCTTTACTGTATTAGAAACCTGAGTTAAACATGATTGGCGACAGAGCATACGGTTGTTTATTATGAATAAACGACCCTATGCAGTGACATTTGTTCAGTGGAAATATGTGTAACAACAGAAAAAAAAAAGAAAACACGAAAGAATGGGCGCCTCTCTGGAAGGGTGCCTACTCTCTGTTGACCTAGTTAGCCCAGAGGAATGGGCGCCCCTCCAGAAGGGTGCCAATTCTAGCGCAGCCTGGAAACACTGGAAAGATGCTTGAATGGGCGACCCTCTGCTTGGGCGCCATTTACAGAATTGGTGACCTCTGGTCTGGGCGCCAATTCCCTGTTTTCATAGTTTTCTTATGTGTTTCTTGGCCCACACCGCGGGTCTATTTAGCACTGTGTCTCAGTCTGTAGATGCAGTCCCACATTTCACGACGATTCTCGTATACCCCACAACTCTCAGGGATGTTTCAGCCCTCCACGAGATATTCCTTTTTTCGGACTGGCTATTTCATCATTGGGACCTCCGTAAGTCCACGCTAGTCTTGAATTCCCTCAAGGCAGCCGAGTAGGTTGTACCTTAAAAACTCTGGAACCATTGAATGCCACGTCACTCTGGAGAAAACGTGGCAATCTGGCCTCTCACATGATGCCTCCCAGCCTCTGTGAGAAACTCTTCCTATGCTTCTGGAATGGGTGACCATCATAGAAGTCATCATTTGAATGGGTGCCCCTGTCCATGGGCGCCAATTCCTCTGTCCCGGTTCTGTTCACAGAATGGGCGCCCTTCTGCCAGGGCGCCAATTCTGAAATCTGTGGCAACCCGAAAGGGCGCCAATTCCGCCCAGTTTTCAAGCTAGACGTGTGTTTTGCATGGATTTCATCATAGTCCATCTCTTCGTAACTATATATCCTTGAACTCCTCAAATCTCGTGAATCTACCTTATCATCCACATTAGCTTATTCCTTGTAATTCTATTGGCTATAAACTATAGTGGATGTCCAAGATACTTTACATGACTCAATGCCTGGCGTTAATAGGGCCAGATCTGGTCTTGGGAGGAGCACCCGAAAGTGCTTGTGCCTGTGGGAGTTGATTGACCACGGTGTGGTATTGCACCGAAGTACTTGTCGATCTAGATCTTTTAATGGCATTCCATATTCTCTCTCTCCCTCTTGAACTAGTGCTTGACTTGACTTGACATGACATGACTTGCGTGGTCCGGAACGGACAAGTACTTGCTTGATTGAAATAGCCAAATTCTAGTGACATGAACTTGGTACTACATGCTTGAACACTTGATGTTATCCCCCCTAAAAGTAGTGCGAATTCTTGATAGTTCTCTTATTGTTATCCTGAAATCATGATTGGTTCATCTTTAAGTTCATGTTATCTTGATCGTTCATCATGCAAAGCTATACTTGCATTGCACGTAACATGTAAATTACTTCAAGATTGCTTGATCTTGATATATAATTCCTATTGAGCGTTCGCTCACCAAGTTTTTCCCCACTTTTCAGGTAACTCGGATAGCGGGGACCATTCGGATGGGCATGAGACCGAGTGAAGAGCGTAGAGCCACCCGATCGTCGAGTTGTCACTAGTCGTGTCTTTTGATTTCTTGAGTCCTTGTCAATGTACCTTTTTCATTATTTTGGTCTAGTGTCTGGATCTTGTTATGAGTCTTGGAAAACTTATATGGTTATTTTGGAACTTCGTCATTGGTGACACTTGGTATTACTTATGAAAATTGAACTTCTTGTTGTTATTTTATCTTGCTATTTTGCGCATTCTGTCTTTGTGTCGATTTTCCTATCACTCTGATTGACATGAATGATATAAACTCATCACGCATACCGAGTTCCTTCCGCACTCGGGGTGTGACAGTTTTTGTGATATCAGAGCCTAGGATTTCAAATTCTTAGGAAACCCAAGTCCAAGGATAGGTCTACTCCTTACACCCAGAGAGATGGGTAGAGCCATGGGTTAAATCCTTTGTTGACGTCCGACCTTAGAGTCAAACACGAAACTAATTAGACTTAAAATCTTTTGTAGGATAATGGCCGTCGAGAGAGCACAATGGCGCGAGATGCAACGCACCATGCAAGGCCTCACTCAGGCGCTACAACAGGTGGCGTAGGGCGAAACAAATCGTGGAGCGGGAGATCTCCTTCGTAGTTTCCGTAATATGAACCCGCCAAAATTCACTAGCTCGTCCGACCCCGACGACGCCGAAAATTGGATGAAAGAAATCGAATGGATATTTCGTGTAATCCAATGCACGGATGAAGAAAAGGTTTTGCTAGCTACTTTTCAACTGGAGTGGGATGCTCGTTTTTGGTGAGAGTCAGTAGAAGCTACATTGCCGAAAGATCATGTCACCTGGGCTGAATTTGTGGAATATTTCAATAACAAATACTTCTCCGACCGTATTCAAGAGAAGAAGGCCGCGGAGTTTGCCGCGTTGAAGCAACGTACCTTGTCAGTGGTCGAATATGAGGCCCAATTTTTTAGGCTATCTAGGTATGCACCCCACTTGGTGTGTGCTGAGAAAATGATGGAGAGAAGATTTCTCAATGGGCTTCGGCCTCAATATATTACACAATTGGCACTGATAGACATACAAGTCTACTCGAAAATGGTACGGTGAGCTCAATTGCTGGAAGACGCCACTGTGCTGTCCGACAAGATCCGAGGAAGGGACAAGAAGGAACATGTCACGAGCCCCGAAAATTTCAAACCATTATCCAACAAGAAGCTGCCCAATAATGGAGGGGAAGCCTCCAAAGAGAGGAAATTCAAGAAGGATGGCAAGCCTTTCTCCATTACCACACCTTCTAAGGAGGTGTGTAAACATTGTGACAAGGCCGGCCATAAGGCCGAGGAGTGCTGGAGAAGACTGGGAACATGTCTCCGTTGTGGGAGCCTAGAACACCGGATTCCTGATTGCCCACTGTTGAATGAATCAACCACTAAGGTGGAGAAGTGCCCGGCTAAGAAGCAAGGCCATCTTCAAGCACTGGAAGAGGCAGAGACAAGTGAAGGAAGTATCATAGAAGGTACATTAAAAGTTTATTCTAAGACTACTCAAGTCTTATTCGATACCGGAGCAACTCATTCTTTTATTTCCAAGAAATTTGATACTGCATTATCTGTGGAACCTACTTGGCTAACAAATTTAGTGATCTCTACTCCTCTTGGAGAAGAGACCGAAATTACACACCAATATCCAAATAGTGAAGTATTGATAAAGGGACAAAACTTACCTGCCGATCTCATAAGTCTAGACAGGTATGGCGTTATACTGGGAGCCGACTGGCTTTCTACACACAAGGCCATCATAGACTGTCGCAATGGGCTAGTATCTTTCAAAGACTTTCCAAATCTTGTACACACTAGTACTCGAAGGCGAAGCAAGTCACCCTTTATCTCGGCTCTCCGATCTAGCAAGCTCATCAATAAAGGGTGTGTGGCCTTCCTAGCCTTCGTGGCTGCCACAAAAATTAAGGAGCCTAAAATAGAAGACATCGGGTTGGTTCGAGAGTTTCCCAATGTATTTCCAGAGGATTTGCCCGGTTTACCCCCGAAGAGAGACGTGGCTTTCACCATCGATCCTGTCCCTGGTGCTGGCCCCGTGTCAAAGGCATCATATAGAATGTCCCCTATAGAGCTCAAAGAGTTGAAGGAACAATTGATGGAGTTGTTGAAAAGGGGCTTTATTAGGCCAAGCACTTCCCCGTGGGGAGCACCCATACTATTTGTCAAAAAGAAGGATGGCTCGATGAGACTCTGCATCAACTATCGACAGCTGAACCACCTCACTATTAAGAACAAATATCCGCTGTCGAGGATTGATGAGTTATTCGATCAAATATCTGGAGCCAAATATTTTTCGAAGATTGATCTCCGATCAGGTTATCACCAACTGAGGATCAAGGAGGAGGATATTTTTAAAATGGCATTTCGGAGCAGGTATAGGCATTATGAATTTACCGTTATGCCTTTTGGACTAACGAATGCCCCTGTAACTTTTATGCAGTTGATGAACAGTATATTTAGGCCTTATCTGGACCGTTTCATCGTAGTCTTTATTGATGATATCCTGATCTATTCAAAGACCGAGGAAGATCATGAAGAACATCTAAGGACTGCATTACAGATAATAAGGGAAAATCAACTCTATGCAAAGTTGAGCAAATGTGATTTTTGGCTCGAGGAGGTATCTTTCTTGGGCCATGTGATTTCAAGGCATGGAATTTCTGTGGATCCATCAAAGGTCGAGGCTATGAAGGGTTGGGAAAGGCCGACCAATGCAACGGAGATTCGAAGCTTCTTGGGTCTGGCTGGCTACTATCGGCGATTCATAAAGGATTTCTCCAAGATCACCATTCCTCTTACTAGGCTGACCCACAAGGAGATACCTTATGAGTGGAGTGAAGACTACGAGCGAAGTTTTCAAACTTTGAAAGATCATTTGACAACTACCCCTATCTTAGCACTACCAATTGAAGGAGAGAAGTTTGAGGTATATACCGATGCTTTTGGTATAGGCCTCAGGTGTGTATTGATGTAACAAGGGAGAGTTATTACTAACTCTTCCCGTCAGTTGAAAAAGCACGAGGAGAACTACCCGGTGCATGACTTAGAGCTGGCCGCGGTAGTGTTTGCTTTAAAGATATGGAGACACCATCTCTACTGAGAACAACTCACTGTGTACTCTGATCACAAGAGTCTCAAGTACTTATTTTCCCATAAGGAACGAAACATGAGACAAAGACGTTGTCTTGAATACCTCAAGGATTTCAACTTCACTATACAATACCATCCTGGTAAGGGTAACTCCGTAGCTGATGCCCTTAGTCAAAAGCTGAGAGCAATATTGGCCAACTGTATGATTCAAGAATGGAAGTTGTTGGAGAAATTCTCTGAAATTAACATAAGCACAGATAAGAAAAAAAGGTGCATTACTCTGTCACATATGAGTTTGCACCCGAACTTACTACTTGAGATCAAGAAGCTACAAGAAGATGACCCTGTGTTGGTAGAGGTGAAGGATAAGCTAGAGGATTGACCCGAGTTCAAGTTGGCATCTGATGAAAGATTTCTATTCCATAAAAGGACATGTGTACCAGACTGTCCTGAGTTTAAGAAGAAGATTTTAGAAGAGGCTCACCGATCAAGGTACACCATTCACCCAGGAGCTATTAAGATGTACGAAGACTTGAAATGAACCTTCTGGTGGCCTAATATAAAGAGAGAGATGGCGGATTTTGTGTCTCGCTGTCTCACGTGCCAACAAGAGAAGGCGGAACACCAAAGGCCTGCCGGTAAACTGCATCCATTGGATATCCCCAAGTGGAAGTGGAAAGATATTGGTTTGGACTTGAGCATGGGTTTGCCTAAATCTAGGGGCAGACATGATGGTATATGGGTGATCATCGACCGATTGACCAAGTCGGCACACTTCTTGCCCATCAAGAGCCATTGGTCAGTCGATGTCCTAGCTGCCTTCTATATCAATGAGATTGTTAGACTGCATGGAGCCCATGTGTCAATTATGTCCGATCGAGACCCGCGCTTCACTTCTCATTTTTGGAAGGGTCTTCAACACTCTTTGGAGACAAAACTCAACTTCAGCACTGCTTTCCATCCCCAAACAGATGGTCAGACCTAGAGAACCAATCAAGTTGTTGAAGACATGTTGAGGGCATGTGTCATCAATTTCAACGGAAGCTGGCGTGACCACTTACCTCTGGTCGAGTTTGCTTATAACAATAGCTATCAGGCCAGTATCCAAATAGCGCCTTTCGAGGCATTGTACGGGAGGAGTTTCCGCTCACCAATATGCTGGGATGAAGTCGGCGAGAGACAGCTTCTAGGCCTGGATATGGTAAGAGACACAATTGAGAAAGTACCACTCATTCGGGAAAGACTCAAGGTGGCACAATCCAGGCAAAAGACTTATGCTGACATTAGAAGAAGAGACCTGGAGTTTCAAGTTGGAGACCATGTCTTTCTCAAAGTCTCTCCTGGTCGAGGCATACGAAGATTCGGTGTTAAGGGCAAGCTAACACCAAGATATATTGGTCCGTTTGAGGTGTTGGAAAGAGTTGGCGAGGTACCCTACCGCACTGCCTTGCCCCCACAACTTTTAGAAGTGCACTATGTGTTTCACATTTCTATGCTGAAAAAGTATGTGCACGATCCTTTCCACATCATCGACCACGACAACCTGGTGATTCAAAAGGACCTTACTTATGAGCAAAAACCATTGAAGATCCTTGACCGAGAGGTTCATATGTTAAGAAACAAGACCATTCCCATCGTAAAGGTACAATGGAGTAAGTGCCTAGAACAAGAAGCCACCTGGGAGACCGAAGAGTCTATGCGAAAGAGATTTTCAGATTTATTATAGTCGGTAAGTACTCTGAACTCTCCATATCTCTATGAAGACAATTGAATTTGGGGACCAAATTCTTTTTTGTGGGGGAGGGTGTAGCACCCCGAATAAATTATAGAGGATAAAAATAAAATAAAATTTCTAAATAGATGAAAACCCTAAGTAACTTTTGATAAAAAGGCTAATAGAAACCAAAAATAACCCATAAACACTAAAAATAGGGCCTTATAAATAATTTCTTTTCCACTCAACCCATTACCGTTTAAAGCCAAAAAACCCAAATGGGTCTCACGTACTTAGTAGCATTAAATCACAAAGCCCAAAACACAAACCATTTTCCCTTTTGGCCAAACCATATAAATATGTTAAAGGCCTTAACCTCTTATGCATGGGCTCCACGTAAAGAACTAATGGGTCTTATGTGTGTAGGAAGCTTAGTAGACTAATGGGCCTCATGATGAGTTTTGGGTATATGCTCAAATATATAAACACTCTGGGCTTTTGGCAGACATAAACACCTTGGCCCTCTTCATGATCGAAGCCTGCATGCAAATAGGATTTAGGGTTTTAAAACAAAAGGGGATAAGCGGCGGACGTTTTGGAAGGGGAAGGAGTAACGTATGGCAAGGTTTAAACCCTTGCTCTCGATGGCACTCGACCCCTTGGGTTTTCCCTCTTCTCTATAAATAAGCCCCTCTGTCGAACGAGTGAAGGCTATTGCTGCTGCTGCAGGGAGCCTTGTTGCGTTCATCTTCCTCCAATCCCTGCAGTGCATCTGCTTCCTCCTGCATCCTCCTGACGTGAAGGAACCCTTGCCGATATCATCTTCTTCCTACACGAGAAGCAGATCTCCTACATTCTTTTCCAGCTGTTGCTATTGCAGTGGTTGTGGCTGCTGCTTTCTTCTTCTGCTTCTGTGAATCCAGATCGTCGATCATCAACCCCAACTGAGGTGGGTTTTCTCAAGACGAAGCCCAACACATAGTAATATTAGATGGCATTCATGATTAGGTCTAGTTGTTTATTCATCTCTGGATCGCTCTGTTTACTGTTCGATGTTTCCCTGATGCATGAAGAATTGGCGACCAGGGTACCAGTCATCACTTAATGGGCGACCAAGGCTTGGGAGTGCATTCTTTGAATGGGCGACCACCCACTTAGTCACCCATTAATGGGTGACTACATGCACAGGCGGCAATTCTACCTCTTATACTGGCTCAGTGTCTATCGATGAATGGGTGACCATGTGGGTAGGTGCCATTTTCTATAATGGGCGCCCACCCACACAGTCATCCATTAATGGATGACCACTAGGCCAAGCGCCATTTACTGTATAATAATTAACCATGATTAAAAGATTGTAACTTGGCTCTGATAGTAATGTAGGATCATGTCCATGGACCCTATGTAATTTTCTTTACATGTTGCCATCGTTACTGCAAGAAATATTTATTGTCTGATTCATGCCAGATCCATGAAACCTTTACTGTATTAGAAACCTGAGTTAAACATGATTGGCGACTGAGCATACAGTCGTTTATTATGAATAAATGACCCTATGCAGTGACGTTTGTTCTGTGGAAATATGTGTAACAACAACAAAAAAAGAAAGAAAACATAAAAGAATGGGCGCCTCTCTAGAAGGGCGCCTATTCTCTGTTGACCTGGTCAGCCCAGAGGAATGGGCGCCCCTCCAGAAGGGCGCCAATTCCAGGGTAGCCTGGAAACACTGGAAAGATGCTTGAATGGGCGACCTCTACTTAGGCGGCATTTACATAATTGGTGACCTCTCGTCTTGGCGCCAATTCCTTATATTCACAGTTTTCTCATGTGTTTCTCGGCCCACACTGCGGGTCTATTTGGCACTGTGTCTCAGTCCGTAGATGCAGTCCCATGTTTCACGGCGATTCTCGTATACCCCACAACTCTCGGTGATGTTTGAGCCCTCCGTGGGATATTTCTTCCTTTGGACTGGTGACTTCATCTTTGGGACCTCCGTAAGTCTACGCTAGCCTTGTATTCCCTCAAGGCAGTCGAGCAGGTTGTACCTTAAAAACCCTGGAACCATTAGATGTCACGTCACTCTGGAGAAAACGTGGCAATGTGGCCTCTCACATGATGCCTCCCGGCCTCTGTGAGAAACTCTTCATGTGCTTCTGGAATGGGCGACCATCACAGAAGTCATCATTTGAATGGGCACCCCTGTCCATGGGCACCAATTCCTCTGTCCCTGTTTTGTTCACAGAATGGGCGCCCCTCTGCCAGGGCACCAATTCCGGAATCTGTGGCAACCCGAAAGGGCACCAATTCCACCCAATTTTCCGGCTTGACATGTGTTTTCATGGATTTCATCATAGTCCATCTCTTCGTAACGATCTGTCCTTGAACTCCTCAAATCTCATCAATCTACCTTATCATCCTACATTAGATTATTCCTTGGAATTCTATTGGCTATAAACTATAGCGGATGTCCAAGACGCTTTACATGACTCCATGCCTGGCGTTAATAGGGCCAGGTCTGGTCCTCGGAGGAGCACCCGAAAGTACTTGTGCCCATGGGAGTTAATTGACCACGGTGTGGCATTGCATCGATGTACTTGTCATTCTAGATCTTTTAATGGCATTCCACATTCTCTCTCTCCCTCTTGAACTAGTGCTTGACTTGACTTGACGTGACATGACTTGCGTGGCTTGGAACGGGCAAGTACTTGCTTGATTGAAATAGCCAAATTCTAGTGACATGAACTTGATACTACATGCCTGAACACTTGATGTTATCCCCCCTAAAAGTAGTGTGAAATCTTGATAGTTCTATGATGTTATCCTGAAATCATGACTGGTTCATCTTTAAGTTCATGTTATCTTGATCGTTCATCATGCATAGCTATACTTGCATTGCACGTAACATGTAAATTACTTAAAGATTGCTTGATCTTGAGAAATAATTCCTACTGAGCGTTTGCTCACCAAGTTTTTCCCAACTTTTCTGGTAACTCGGATAGCAGGGACCATTCGGATGGGCATGAGACCGAGTGAAGAGCGTAGAGCCACCCGATCGTCGAGCTGTCACTGGTCGTGTCTTTTGATTTCTTGAGTCCTTATCAATGTACCTTTTTCATGATTTTGGTCTAGTGTCTGGATCTTGTTATGAGTCTTGGAAAACTTATATGGTTATTTTGGAACTTCGTCATTGGTGATACTTGGTATTACTTATGGAAATTTAAGTTCTGGTTGTTATTTTTTCTTGCTATTTTACGCATTCTGTCTTTGTGTCGATTTTCCTATCGCTCTGATTAATATGAATGATATAATCTCATCACGCGTACCGGGTTCCTTCCGCGCTCGGGACATGACAACACACCTTTTTGCCCTTCCGAGCCCTCCAGCTCGTGGGCAGCGGGCAAGGATTCGAATGGTATCGGGTCACTCCCAGTATCCGGATCTTGGGTCGTTACAGTTGGTATTAGAGCGAAGTGAGTTTCTAGCGTGTACATGGGAATTCAAGATAATTGCGGTGATCAGAGTGCATAAGGTCCAATACAGTCGATAGCTGGCATAGGGTTTTGTGTTTATTTTTCGTTTTGTTTCTCGCTTGAGACCTCGAGTGCGCTACGTTGGCGCTGTGAAGGTGGTTGTTGTTTCGTTGGAATGCCGGTGTGGGGCCCGAGGATCGAGATAGAGAGATTTGCAGCGAGGTCAGGTGGCTGGTGAGAATTGTTCATGGTTAAGTGGCCGAGAGTATTGTAATGCCCTGGGTTTTTCGGATATATTTCGGATCAGGATCCGTGGGTTTCGGATCACTTTTGTGGGTCCCGGAGAGCATTTTGCGGTTTACGTGTGTTTTTGCCTGTTGGACCTTCGGAACCCCATTCAGGGCAAACCATTGCGTTCTCTGACTCCGAGACATTACCAGTGCGTTGTGCGTTTTCGGAGGATCGTGGGGAGTATTTTGTCCTATTTTTGATATTTTTTAAATAATTCAAATTTTCGATATGTTAACCCCTTTTCTCTCTCTCTCCTCTCATTTCTCACTCTCTCCCTCTCTCTTCTCACGCTCTCTCTTCTCTCCCTCTCTTTTCTGGCAGCCGACGGAGCGGGATGGGGGCGAGGCGACAAGGTTCGTGGGGCAGGCGACGGTGAAGACGGGTTGAGGATCAAGGGACGGAGACGCGGCGAAGCTCGGCCGCGAGTTCGGGGTGCCACGGCATTCGTGCGTTGTTTTCTTGGCAGATCGGCGTCCTTGGTGTGCAGAATCTTCGGTGGAGGTAGGGGGACGGTTCCCTAGCTCGTGTACTTTATTTCCCACGAGTTTAGTAGCCCGAGGCGAGCCGAGTGGGGTTATTTCTTCGCAAAGGGTTAAAATGTGTGATTTTGGGGTGTGAGCCAGATCTCTCATTTTGATTACGTTTTTGGGGTTTAAATGGGTCCTCTCGGTGCTAGAGAGGTTGGGGACTAGTTTCTCCTTATTTTCCCTTCACATGGGTGTGAACGGGGCGTGGAATGGAGTTTTCCACCGAGTTCGCCATTTTCGGGTTCGGGGGCAAATGGCGGTCGTACCAAAAACCGCCAATTGGAATGGCGACCCTCCCGGGACCACCAACAGTTCCGTTAAGTCGGTTCGAAGTAGCGGCCTCGCGATTGACTGCCAATTGAATTACCAGTCAGGCCAGGACCGCCACTTCGTGGGTTTGGATTTGGCGATCAAGTGCCTGACCGTTTCTCCCGTTTTGCGGCCAGGGCGATGGCCGCCATTCGCTAGTTGCGGCCCTAGGATGGCCGCCTTGTTCCAGGTGTCCCTGGCAATTAGCAGTCCAGTGGAGACCGCCACTTTGAAGTAGAGGTCTCAGGGAAGACTGCCAATTGGGCTTGCGGTCCCGAGCGGACCGCTAATTCATGTGACGGTCCAGGGAGGACCGCCACTTTATTTTCTGTGCTAGTCGTGTTCCGGTTGCATTGTGTTGACCCCGGTCGACCCGGTTGTGACCTAGTGGTTGACCTTCGATCTCGTGGATGTCCCAGACACCCCATGGGTTTTGTGTCCATGTTTTTGGGTGTCTGGAGGTGCCTAGTAACCTCGATTAGTATGCCCGTGGGTTTGGAGGGTCCGGGTGACCCTTTGTGTTCCGAGCTTTCGTGCTTTTGCTAGATCGAGTCACCGTGAGTCGGCATGAGTGCGGAGGGATGTTCCCGCACGTCGTTGGTTTTCCCGATAAGTATTTTCCAAGTGGGCTGTGGGTTTGGCCCTTGGGATGCAAGTCTTGTCACCCAGCCTCGGGCTGGAGGTTTCTCGCTTTTCCCTTGGATGGGGGATTAACTCGACGGCTTGAGAGCTGCCTCGATATTCTTGCTACAATGGTTTCAGACCTAGAGATTTGGCTACATTGACATCGTTGTGCCGTCACGTGCAGTTGTCTTGATCCGAGTCGTGTGACTCAAAAACCGTTGGGTTTGGTAGGTCTAGTGGACCATCCAGAGTCTGGTGACCCCGAGCCACCTGTTACTCCGCGTTACTCGTAATGGGTGTGTGTGTGGCTTTATGTGTTCACATTTAGTGACCTGCCACTAGTCGTAGCTTTCCTGCCCACGCGTGTGCGAACCCACTTGGTAGTGGTGGAGAGCGTTACCCGAGAGAGACGATTTTTAGGCTGGTTACCGTAGGGCCCCCACGTGTAGCCTGAGTCTGAGCATCCGGGGAAGAACTAGCTAGAGGATCTGACCTAGGGCGCATGGTCTGTGTGTGCACATGTGGTTAGGGACAATCGGACCCGCGCTGATGAGCGCAATCCCAGCTTGTCCTTGTTCGTGGTACTGGTTGTGTGTCTCAGTCTCTGCCTGGGGCGTCTTAGGGAGACACTAAGGTGCGGTGTAAGACGTCAGTGGATGCATCCGACTTTACTTTTGGTAGGTAGTGCTCCTGTCACGTGACATGAGTTCTCGTGATTTGAGTTTCCATTTCTTATCTGAGAGACGTGGTTTTACGTGCAATTTTTGGGTGTGTTCCCGGGTTGAGGTCTGAGGTGCCGGTGAGCATCACCGAGGGTTTTTCCTAGGCAGTGTCAGATCCACGACAGTGTTGTTGTGATGTTTCCCCTGGCAGCAAGACCAGGGTGGTTTGTAGTCTGGTGGTCCCCCGACTGTGATATCGGGGCGTGTTTTCTGGTACAGTAGGAGTAGCTGTAGAGCCTAGATTTTACCGACCACCATGTTTGCTATTCCAACTATCTTTGCTACTTTTCGCTACTGCCGTTGTTTACGGTTGGGGTTCCGTGGGACCCCTACTGAGCTTGTAATAGCAGGCTCACCCCTGCTTTTCAGGTGTGGCGGTTCTTCCTCGAGGTTCGAGGGTGCTACACGGAGGTTCTTAGTTGTCAGCTCGCCGGGCCGAGTGTTCACTCGGTGTTGGGTACGCTTCTCTATCTTAGACTGTAATTTTGTTGGATTGGACTCTGTTGTAGTTCATTATGTATTTCTGTTAATTGTTGAATTGTCCTGTTTTATTTCCTATTTCTTTGTGCCTCCAGACTCCTTTTTGCCCTTCCGAGCCCTCCGACTCGTGGGCGGCGGGCCAGTATTCGAATGGTATCGGGTTCCTTTCCCGGTATCCGGATCTTGGGTCGCTATAGATGGTATCATAGCGTGGTTGTGGATGTACATGGAGATTCAAGATATTGCAGTGATCAGAGTCCGTAAGGTTTAGTACAGTCAGCAGCTGGCATAGGGTTTTGTGTTCATTTTCTGCTTGGTTTCTCGCTTGAGAGCTTGAGTGCGCTGCGTTGGCACTGTAAAGGCGGTTGTTGTTTCGTTGGAGAGCCAGTGCGGGACCCAAGGGATGTGATAGAGAGATTTCTTCCCGATGGGTTGTGGCCCCGGTTGTGCAATGTTGGGCAGAGGTTGCCATGCAGGCCCGGATCTGCGGTGCTGTGTTCAAGGAATTTGTAGCGAGGTCAGGTCGAGTGTGGAGAACTTCTGTAACGCCCCGGATTTTTTGGATTAATTGTTGGATTATGATCCGTGGGTTTCGGATCGCTTTCGTTGGTCCCAGATTGAGTTTAGCAGTTTACGTGTGTTTTTATCTATCGCACCTTCAGAATCCCGTGTAGGGCGAACCGTTACGTTCTCCGACTCTAGGACGTTACCACTGGTTGTGCATTTTTTGAGGATCGTGGGGAGTATTTTTTTCTATTTTAGGTATTTTCCAAATTTTTTGGATTTTTTATATATAAAACCTAATTTTTCTCTCTGTCTCCATCTCTCATTTCTCACCCTCTCCCTCTCTCTTCACTCACGCTCTCTCTTCTCTCCCTCTCTTCTCCGACGGCCGACGGAGGTGGACAGGGGAGAGGTGGAGGAGACGCGGGCAAGGTGCCGGCGCGGACGGGTTGAGGATTGAGGCGGTGGACGCGCGGCGAAGCTCGGCCGCGAGTTTAGGGCGCCGCGGCATTCGTGCCGCATTGTCTTGGCGGATCGGCATCCTCGGCGCGTGGAATCTTCGGTGGGGGTAGGGGGACGGATCTTTGACCCTTGTACTTCCATTCCCGCTATTTTGGTAGGCCGCAGTGAGCTGAGCGAGTTTATTTTTATGTTTTGGGGAAAATGCATGATTTTGGGGTGTGAGTCGGATTTCGTGTTTTGATCACGTTTTTGGGGGTTTAAATTGGCCCTCTCAGTGCTAGAGAGGTTGGGGAAGGGTTTACCCTTGTTTTCCCCATCACCTGGGGGTGATTGGGGCGTGGCATGGGTTTTTCCCATGGTTTTCATCATTTTCGGGCGCGGACGGAGAACGTGACCATCACGGTGGTCGCGTTCTTCGAAGAAGGCGCCGTGTCATGGGGTTGCGTTCATCAGAGAAGATGAATAGTAAGGCGGTTATGAACGCGCCCCAGCTGAGTGCCACGTTCTGTTATGAACGCGCACCAGGTGAGTGGCACGTTCTGAACGCGCCCCAGGTGAGTGCCACGTTCGGTTATGAATGTGCACCAGGTGAGTGGCATGTTCTGAACGCGCCCTAGCTGAGTGCCATGTTGTGTTATGAACGAGCACCAGGAGAGTGGGACGTTCTAAACGCGCCCCAGGTGTGTGCCACGTTCTGTTATGAACGGGCACCAGGAGAGTGACTGGTTCTGAACGCGCACTAGGTGAGTGGCACGTTCATGTAGGGCTGCAGTTTAGGGGCCGATGTGAGGGGAAGATGGCTTGGTGTGTTCTCCTTGGCCCGTGAGTGCCCCGGACACCCCGGGGGGGTTCTGTGACCCTATTTTTGAGTGTCTGGAGGTACCGTGTTACCTCGATTGGCGTGCCCATGGGCTTGGAGGGTCTGGGTGACCCCATGCGTTCCAGGCTTTCGTGTTCTCGCTAGATCGAGTGACTGTGTGTCGGTATGAGTGCGGTGGGGTTTCCCCGCACGGCGTGGGTTTCTCCAAAAGGTGGTTTCCGAGTGGGCCATGTGTGTGGCCTGTTGCATCCCTACGGTTTTGATGATGTCTCACACTATAAATCAATTTTTTTTTCTCTCTAGATCAATTTGTTCTTTTACGGCACATTTATTTGTTTCTAAGCATGGAGGGGGTATGTGCTAATAGCATCATTCAGGTCCGTGCATTACATATTATTTGCTCTTTTGCTTAATGCATATTGAGTAAGTGCTAGTTCTGCATCTTTCACATAAAGTACTTGCCTCGGTGCAAGTCCTTGGTCATGCACAGGTTTTGCTATTCATATTTTGTCCTTGTGCATTTCTCTAGGTCGTGAGCATTAAGGTCCGTGCATATTCTGTCTCTGCATCTCACCTCTTGATGTCACTGAAATTTATTGAATCGGTGCAATTCTTGACCAGAATGCATTGGTCAGGCTGGTCGTTCCTTCATCTCAATGCAAATACATCTCGGTGCAAGCCTTGTCTTGTACTTCCTCTTGCCATCTTGGTGCAGCTCCTGCCTAAACAGCATATCCCGTCTCGGTGCATGCCTTGCTTAAAACAAATTCATGTTCGGTGCATAGTCAGGCATATACACCTCTCTGTAGCAACGAAGTCAGTGCAGTTCATGTTTCATGTCTTATTAGACTTGGTGCAAGTCCTGTAGACACCTAAACGTAGATTTGTGCATCTTCTGATTCATTCCAAGTCAGTGCTTGTCATGCCCATCTTAGCCGATGCTTACTCTTTTCAGTGCAGTTTCTGGCTCTTTACTCTATACACCAATACGAATTGTGCTAAATGTATGACAAATATTCATTTCTTCTCTGACAATTTGTCTGTGCATTCACCAGAAATATGGCACGTGATCCAAGGTAGATAGACGTCCAGAACATTCTCACACGTACCCCAACATCTTTAGGCGGGAAACGTGGTATCCACACGCCTAAGGTTCTGGATCAAATATATATATATATGCTGTGGAAAAGTGTTCGATAGAGGATGGAACAGTGAGAAAGAAGAGCAGCGTGAGAGCAGAGAAAACCTGAGAAAGCCTACTCCATCCAGAGCTGAGAGAAAAAAATTTCTGAGAGAGAGAAGTGTTTGTGATCGTGAAGATCTGCTTCTATGGAAGCTATATTGCTTTTGGTTTCTAGAGAAGATTATCGTTCATCGATTGTTTTATTTTCAAGTTTTTTCTTTATCTTCATTCCATATTGTTACCCTCCACTGTTCGAAGGAAGGGAGAGGTTCTCCAGTTCCCTCCATTGTCTTGGAGGAAGAGAGGTTCGATCCTCTGGTTGTGTGAGTTGCTTGGGAGTAACTGCATAGGGTCCCCTTTGCTGCGTGCAAAGGAAGGGACATTGGTTCTCCAGCGTTTTCTTATGGTTGATCAGAAGACTGAGGAGGCTGTTCCTCAGGGCAAGCTGTTTGGCAGCGGTTGTTGCAGACTTAGTCTGCTGTGTGCGACTCTATATTGCAAGGAAACCTTACTCTCTTGAGTAAGGGGTGGACGTAGATTGCGGACAGCAATCAAACCACCTAAAAATTCCCAGTCTCTTCTGTAGTTTGTCGGTTTACGTTGTGTTGCTCTCCATTTACTTGTCACATTAATTCATTGTGGGCGGCTTTCACAATCTCATTTCTTACACCTGTCATCTTTGTTGCCTGTCTCTGAAATCCTTTTCACTGAAATTTGAGGGGTTGAGTAATCGGGTCTGTGTTGTATTGATTTTGGGAGTGATCTATTCATCCCCCCCCTTCTATCTCACTTTCCGCTACACGTATCAATTGGTATCAGAGCAGGTTTTCATCATGTGGGCCAATGGTCAGGGTAATCCAAATGGTCCTCGAAGCTTCATCGCTGAGGGACAATCTATCAGCCGCCCTCCGTTCTTTGATGGTAACAATTATCTTTTCTGGAAAAATAGGATGGAGGTATTCATCAGGGCGCAGAGCCACAAACAGTGGAGGGCGATCACTACAGGGCCATATGATCTGCCACCGAACGAGGACGCATGGTCAGATGATCATGTCAAGCTATCGTCACTCAACTGGACGGCCCTGAACATCATCCAATGTGCTGTACACCCAGACTAATACACCCGCATCTCAGCATGTAAGACGGCCAAGAAAATGTGGGATGAGCTGGAATTAATCTACGAAGGTACAGCTCAAGTGAAAGCAACGAAGGTAAATCTCTTCACCTCTGAATATGAGATGTTTAAGATGAAATCAGAGGAGACCATAACTGAGATGTATGCCAGATTGTCTCTGATCACAAATAGTCTTAAGGGGCTTGGGAAAGAGATAGCTGAGGGAGATATAGTCAGGAAGATACTTAGATCTCTAACCCCTACATGGCACACTAAGGCCATTGTGATAGAAGAGTCAAGGGATCTGACGACTATGACAGTCACCGAACTTATAGGATCCCTTATGATGTACGAGATGAATTTTAAAAGGAATGGTAAAGGAAGTGACAGGAAGGGCAAGAATATTGCCCTCAAGGCGTCCCGCAGCAAAGGAAGTAGCAACAGCGGGAGTAGCAGTTGTGAGTCCAACGGATTGTCAGATCTCGACCAGGACGAGCAAGCAATGCTCACTCAACAATTCAGAAAATTCTTAAGGTCTAAGGGAAAGACTTTTAGGAGGAAGAAGTCACACCCTTCTAGTAAGAACTTTGATTCCAGCAATGATAAAGATAGGAGTACTAAGAGAATTACATGTTTTCATTGCAGGAAACCTGGACACATGAAAGGGGACTGCCCTGATCTTCAGAAGAAGGGTCCTAACTTTCAGAAGAAGAGCTCGAAGGTGCAGAAGAAGAAGCCACAGGCAATGGTCTGCACGTGGGGCGATGAGGAAGAAGATACGGAAGCCAATTCCTCAGAAGAGGATGAAGAAGGAATTTGCCTGATGGCAAACAGCGAAGAGGAGGTAACAAATGTCTTTGAGAATTTTTCTATTGATGACTGGGAAGATGCCTATGCTGAACTGTTAGACAAGTTTAGTTCACTCAGTAAAGAGCATAGGGTTCGGAAGAGAAAATTCAATACCAATATTGAAGAACTAACGCAAATTAGTAAGGAAAATCAGACATTAAAGGAAGAATTAGAAGAAATGACTTCTCAGAAATAGGAAAATGAAAAGCAAAAATTAGAAAACCAGGAAATTCACACACAGCTCAACGAACTCAAGATCAAAATTGAAGAAAGTCTAAATGAAAATAGTGTGATCACAGAGAAATATGAAGCTGTTAAGAAAGTGAACACTGAACTTTTAAAAAACTCTGAGTCTCTGCAAAGAGAGCTGGAAGACAAACAGAAGGTTTTTGAAAAATTTGTTCAAGGAAAAACTAATCTGGATTCTATACTAGGAACAAGGGTTAATTTCAATAAGGAGGGTTTAGGCTATGACCCAATTAACAAGAGACCCTTTCAGTTCAAGACCACTACCTTCTGCCCAGAGAAGGGAAAAGAGAAGCTGGACACACCATCCAGCTCAAATAGCAGTCAAAGTGTTCAGCGTCCAAAAGAAAATTTAACAAACAATGTTGGACGACCATCTAAAATAGGAATGAATTTTGTGAAGAACTTCACTAAGCCCACTCACCAGAACATAAGTGGTAGCTAGACCAAGCAAATGAATCAGAATAAAAGTTTGAACTACTATAAACGAATGGGTCCGAACAGGAGTTACTGGAGAAACAACACTCACCCTCAAAAACTTGTTAATCAACAAGCGCACAGGAGATATCCCAGGGATGAGAAGCCTAATAATTGGAATAGATTTCTTTTCTCCAGACCAGCTGGACATAACTCTACTCACAACTTCAATAGACCCGAAATTAAGGTGCAAGAGAAAACCAAGTTGAAACAATTCTGGATTCTTAAACATCTGCTTAAAAATTTGAATGATGTCTTTGGACCCAACTCATCTTAGGTTCCAAACCACTTTGCTTGATTTCGTTTGTGTAGGTTTGCCTAGCAGCTGAGAACAACAAATGGTACCTCGACAGTGACTGCTCCAGGCACATGACAGGAGACCGATCCAAGTTCAGCAAGTTAGAAATGAAGGTAGGGGGTCTGGTCAAATTTGGAGGAAAGAACAGAGGTAAGATCATTGGGGTTGGCACAGTTGGTAAGTCTTCCACAAACTCTATTGAGAAAGTTTTACTTGTGGAAGGTCTTCAACACAATCTGATTAGCATTAGTCAATTATGTGACAAGGGTCACAGGGTTGTGTTTGACAATAACTCATGCAAAATTTTTGAAATAAATTCTGATGTGGTTAAATTTGTAGCCAACAGGATCAATAATGTCTACATGGTAGACTTAGATGTTGAGTCTGAATCTAATCTCTGCTTATCTGCTAATTCTGAAGGTGATGCTTTTGATTGGCATAGATGTTTAGGCCATGCTAGTTTTTCTACTTTGAATAAATTGATCAAGCATGATTTAGTTAGAGGCATGCCTAAAATCAAGTTTAATTATATTTCAAAAATCTGTGATGCTTGTACTCTAGGCAAATAGACCAGAAAGTCCTTGAAGCTAAGATCTGAGCCATTGTCTGCTAGTCCAATGG
This sequence comes from Amorphophallus konjac, assembly GCA_022559845.1. NCBI lineage: Eukaryota > Viridiplantae > Streptophyta > Magnoliopsida > Alismatales > Araceae > Amorphophallus > Amorphophallus konjac. The sequence goes on along the minus strand of CM040125.1, from coordinate 226,956,130 downwards.
AACTTCTCCATATGGACCTCTTTGATCCAACTAGAACTCAGAGTCTTAATGGAAGTAGGTTTGGTTATGTGATCATTGATGACCACTCTAGATTTTCATGGATCTTTTTCTTAGCCAGTAAAAATGATGCTTTTCAAAAGTTTAAACAATTTTTCAATAAGGTCAAACAGGAAGGAAAACATAAGATTTGTTCAATTCAATCTGACCATGGAGGTGAATTTGAAAACTCCATGTTTTCTGATCTTTGTGAAAGAGAGACTAACACACAAGTTTTCTTCTCCCAGGACACCGAAGTAGAATGGAATTGTGGAGAGAAGAAATAGAACTATTGTGGAGATGACCCGAACCATGCTGATTGAGAGTCAGCTACCAAGAAAGTTTTGGGCAGAGGCGGCCAATACAGCAACTTATACAATCAACAAGGCCATGGTAAGACCAATTCACAAGAAAACCCCCTATGAGCTATTGAAAGGTAAGAAACCAAACTTGGCTCATTTCAGGATTTTTGGAGCTAAATGCTTTATCCATAATAATGACAAGAAAGACTTAGATAAGTTTGATGCTAAAAGCTGTCCTGGAATATTTTTAGGATACTCTGAAGTGTCAAGAGCATATAGGGTCTTTAAGATAACTGATCAGAAAGTTGAAGAGTCTCCACACATCATTTTTGGTGAAGCAAAAGGTGCTACTAACATTGAAGATACTGACAGGGATTCCAAGCACGACGTGGAATTCCTAGAAGACAAAGAAGAAGAGAAGGCTCAGTCGAATGAAACATCAAATCCTCCCAACCAGGAAGGGCCAGCTGAAACAGGTGAGTCTTCAATAAATGTTAGATATCTTAAAGATCACCCAATAGATAACATCCTAGGCAACCTTGAAGATCCTCTTAGAACTAGGTCTCACTTTAGGAATGTCAATAACCAAGACCTAATTGCTTTGGTCTCACAAATTGAACCCAAATCACTAGAAGAGGCCTTAGCTGATCAATCTTGGGTTAATGCTATGTGTGAGGAGTTAGGACAGTTCGAAAGAAATAATGTCTAGGAGTTAGTCCCAAGACCAGAAAATTCTATTGTCATAGAAACTAAGTGGGTGTTTAAGAATAAAATGAATGAAGATGGAATCATTTCTAGAAATAAAGCCAGACTAGTAGCCAAGGGCTACTGTCAAGAATTTGGAGTTGATTTCGATGAGTCCTATGCACCTGTTGCTAGGATGGAAGCAATAAGAATATTGTTAGCATTTTCATGTTCCAAGAATATAAAACTCCAACAAATGGATGTGAAAAGTGCCTTTTTAAATGGAGTTATCAAAGAAGACGTTTTTGTTGAACAACCCCCTGGATTTCAGTTTTCTCCCCAACCTAACCAAGTTTTCTGGTTAAACAAAGCCATGTATGGTCTAAAGCAGGCTCCTCGAGCATGGTATAAAAGACTAACAGAATTTCTGATCAGCAAGGGCTACCTCAGAGGTAAGGTAGACCAAACTTTATTTTCCAAGAGTACAAATAAAGACCTCATCATAGTTCAGGTATATGTAGATGATATTGTGTTTCGGTCAACTAGCTCTGAACTATGTAATGAATTTTCTAAATTGATGTCTGCTGACTTTGAAATGAGTTTGGTAGGTGAACTAAAGTATTTCCTTGGCTTGCAGGTACAACAGTTAGAGGATGGATGCTTCATCAACCAGACCAAGTACACATTGGAAATTCTCAAAAGTTTTGGCATGAACAACTTGAAGCACATTACAACACCAATGTGTACCAATACCTCACCGGATGCAGATGAGACAGGTAAAGAAATAGATGCCAAACTCTATCGAGGTATGATTGGATCTCTACTTTATTTGACAGCCTCAAGATCTGATATACAGTTCAGTGTAAGAATGTGTGCAAGGTATCAATCTAGACCCACTGAATTGCATTTAGCTGCAGTGAAAAAAAAATTCAGATATATGTCTGCTACACACACTCTTGGTTTATGGTTTCCTGCATCACACACACTTGATTTAGTTGCATACACAGATGTAGATTATGCCGGGTGTAAATTAGATAGGAAAAGCACTAGTGGTCACTATGAATTTCTAGGTGGGTGTTTAGTGTCTTGGGGCTCCAAGAAACAACATTCTGTGACCCTCTCCACCGGAGAGGCTAAATATGTGGCTGCAGGGAGTTGTGGTACACAAGTCATTTGGATTAAACACCAGCTTCGAGACTATCAAGTAGACCTGGGGTACACACCTATTTATTGTGATAATACCAGTGCCATCAACCTACCCAAGAATCCTATTTTGCATTCCCGCACCAAACACATAGAAATAAGGCATCATTTCATAAGAGATGAGGTTTCAAAGAGCAACTTTAAACTGATTCACGTAGGCACTGCTAATCAAATTACTGATATCTTCACCAAGCCTCTAGGCAATGACAAATTCATCACATTAATGAGAGAATTAGGCTTATTCAAATTATCTTAATTGCTAATCTCCTGATATTGAATTGTTCTATCTTGGCAAGAGGCTGTGTGAGAAGTCTGTCCTTATTGTGAGGGGGAGTTCTGTGTGTCTGCTGGTTAGTTTTCTTTAGTGTTTTGTTTAAGGGGGAGCTGGATAGGTAGTGATTTTGACTGATTCAAAAGATTGACCAGATGTGTGTCATTGCTGGTTCTCATGACTGAATGAGTACGGTTCTCTCTCAGACATTAGAATCTCACTCATCTCTTAAATCTATAAGTCTGTGTTACTAAAGTCCAGCTAGAATCTTCCCTCTGGTAGTCCATCAGAGATTTGGATTAAGTGTTCAAAGTATATCTTCCTACATTATCAATGATTCCGGTTTAGGCTAAAATTTGTATGTCTTGATATCTGTCCAGAACAACTTGAAATCTAGACTTCAAGATTCACTTCAAGAAACAGTCCTTCTGGTATTGTCTTCAATCATTCCATCTCCACAACATAAGGGATCAACTAAATGAACAAAGGTCTATGGTTTGATCACTGAGAAACTGGGAGCTTCATCAATGAAGTGAAGTTATTCCTATGTCATGAGGTGTCAAATATTTAAAAAAAACTTTTTTTTTGCAAAATGACCTTAATATTTCTGATCATCACAGAGCAATGGTGACAAGGTGGTGAGTAACTCGGGACTCTGGCCTCTGATCAAGGTGTTTCCTCATGTCAAAAGCCACAGTTAATGACTCTATTCTTCAAAAAGGAGAGGTAATGAGGTACTCACATTGAGTAACTGGGGATTCATGCCTCTGATCAAGGTGTCTCCCTAATGTCAAAAGTGTGATTTACCAACTTACTCATTGGTCTTCTCGAAAATCATCATAAAATCCCTTGTCTTTATGTAATTTACTGGATTGCTTGTCCTCAATACCATGAGAACACCTTCTCTGATTTTGTCTCTTGTCGTCTACTGAGGATTGTTGTTTGTTCAACAATGTCTTGCTATACTTGCTCATCCCTGCTCTACATCATATACCATGTATGTGGATAAACTTTCCTCTCATTCTAATTCTCTATTGTTTACCGGAGTTCAAGAATCTTCACTTGAGTTTAGCACCTCACTTATTCTCTTAAGATATGCTCTTGAGTCTTTCTACACTAAGAAGTCACTGTACTTCTTCCTCATGTCTCCAGCAATTTCATATATCTTTCATTTCCTTTTGATGATGTCAAAGGGGGAGAGAGGTCATACAATATCTGAGAGAGGTCTTGCTACTGTGAACAGGTCTTCTGAGAGTGAGTTGTGGGGGAGTGGTTTTGGAGAGAGAAGAGTCTCAGGGAGTGGTTTTGGAGAGACAAGAGTCTCAGAAGTTGTGTTTGGCTTGTCTGCATGATTCGCTTGCTCTTGACTATTTTTAATGCCCTAATATTGCTTGATTCATAGTGTTGCCATCATCAAAAAGTGGGAGATTGTTGCATCCCTACGGTTTTGATGGTGTCTCACACTATAAATCAATTTGTTTTTCTCCCTAGATCAATTTATTCTTTTACGGCACATTTATTTGTTTCTAAGCATGGAGGGGGTATGTGCTAATAGCATCATTCAGGTCCGTGCATTACATATTATTCGCTCTTTTGCTTAATGCATATTGAGTCAGTGCTAGTTCTGCATCTTTTACATAAAGTACTTGCCTCGATGCAAGTCCTTGGTCATGCACAGGTTTTGCTATTCATATGTTGTCCTTGTGCATTTCTCTAGGTCGTGAGCATTAAGGTCCGTGCATATTCTGTCTCTGCATCTCACGTCTTGAGGTCGCTGAAATTTTTTGAATCGGTGCAATTCTTGACCAGAATGCATTGGTCAGGCAGGTCGTTCCTGTTAGTGTTGGTGTGCTACAGGCCAATTTCGGGTCGGGTAGGCCCAATAGTTGTACGATCTTGTTCATTAATAAAGTGGTGTTTGAGCGTAAATATGCGATTGTGTTACTTTACGTTGTCCCTAGGATATGTGGTTGTAAAGTCAGCTCGAGATGAGATCTTGAACATGAGACTTACTTTACATGAACACATACCTTAAACTGTTCCTGGTTGGAGGGTAATCACTCGGGGACTTTGATTACCTATTAAACCAGTACACATGATGTGTCAGTGACCAGTCTCATGGTCATTGGTGCGGGGCACCAACACATATGTGTAGGTGTATGTCCTTGGAGGATGTGCACTGAACTGATCCGTTATTGGATCTTCAGATGGTTGATTATACCTAATGTCAACTGAAGATCCAACGGTCACAGTAGCATCGTTGGTCCTTTGACCTGAGACATTGATCGGATCTTACACGAGGACTGGAATGGTTTAATTACTTAGCTAAGTGACTTTAACCATAAGTCATGAGTTGCCGAGTCATTAACCACTCCAGGAGACGTGTGAAGATCATCAATGGTCAAGAGGGGATCGCTCACTATCGGGTATATATCAGACAGTTAATGGGTCATGACATTGACGCTCCGTTAAATCCTTGGCCAGGGTCGTATGAGTTCGTTTAGGACGAACGTCATACACTTTAAGGAGGTCATAGTCAAATGGCACGATCATGGGGTTTGACAGGAACCATACCCTCGTATCGTACCAGACTCATAGAATGAGCGAGGGATTATATCGATGCGGTAACTGTGGACTTACAGGTACCAGACAGGCTGGTTTAAACCCGGCGTCCTCTAGGATCACGCGGATTTGCTCGACCCAACGTGATCGAAGGTTCGGAATGAATTAAACTATTATTCGACTCTTGTAGAAGCGAATAATACGTTTAATTTACTTCTAATTAGGAATTAGAAGTTAATGGGCCTTAAACTAGAGTGACTATGGGCCTAGAGGATCACACACAATGGATTCTTGGGTGACTGATAATTATTATACAGTTGTATGTATTATTTCCCTTTGATTCCTTTTAGAAAGGAGTGTAAATGGGGCTTAATACATGAGTATAATAATGAAATGGTCATATATACAATTTTGGTCCTTTGGAGGTCTTTTGAAAAGGGCCAAAACTCTATATATAGCCAACCTACGTGAGTTCATTTAAACTCTCGAACTCTTCCAACCTCTCTTAGCTTAACCAAGCATTAAGGGTTAAGAGAGGAGGATTAGCCTCCCCCCTTTCTCCCCCTTGCTCTCTCTCTCTCTCGAGAAGGTGATAGAGTCGGGGAAGTTGCACCGGGGAGGTACCGTCGCTGCGCAAGGGTCCGTGTGGATCTGCTCTAGAGGCCGTACAGCTGTGCGGCTCGGTTTCTCTGCATCGGGCTTAGCAGACAATGTCGTTCCGCGCAAGGTGAAACACGCAACCCGTAATTAGGGTCTTAGAAACACCGATTAGAGCACAGATTAAACTTTCCATAACACAGGGATCGGGCAAATGAAATTTTTGTTATCCGCTGCATCGCCCGTAGGTGCTGTGCGAAACATTACAGTTCCTTCATCTCAGGGTAAATACATCTCGGTGCAAGCCTTGTCTTGTACTTCCTCTTGCCATCTTGGTGCAGCTCCTGCCTGGACTGCATATCCCGTCTCGGTGCATGCCTTACTTAAAACAAATTCATGTTCGGTGCATAGTCAGGCCTACACACCTCTCTGTAGCAAAGAAGTCAGTGCAGTTCTTGTTTCATGTCTTATTAGACTCGGAGCAAGTCCTATAGACAGCTAAACGTAGATTTGTGCATCTTCTGATTCATTCCAGGTCGGTGCTTGTCATGCCCGTCTTAGCCGATGCTTACTCTTTTGACTCAGTGCAGTTTCTGGCTCTTTACTCTATACGCCAATATGAATTGTGCTAAATGTATGACAAATATTCATTTCTTCTCTGACAATTTGTCTGTGCATTCACCAGAAATATGGCACGTGATCCGAGGTAGATAGACGTCCAAAACATTCTCACACGTACCCCAACATCTTTAGGCGTGAAACGTGGTATCCACACGTCTAAGGTTCTGGATCAGATATATATATATATATATGCTATGGAAAAGGGTTCGATAGAGGATGGAACAGTGAGAAAGAAGAGCAGCGTGAGAGCAGAGAAAACCAGAGAAAGCCTACTCCATCTAGAGTTGAGAGAAAAAAATTTCTGAGAGAGAGAAGTGTTTGTGATCGTGAAGATCTGCTTCTACGGAAGCTATATTGCTTTTGGTTTCTAGAGAAGATTATCGTTCATCGATTGTTTTGTTTTCAAGTTTTTTCTTTATCTTCATTCCATATTGTTACCCTCCACTGTTCGGAGGAAGGGAGAGGTTCTCCAGTTCCCTCCATTGTCTTGGAGGAAGAGAGGTTCGATCCTCTGGTTGTGTGAGTTGCTTGGGAGTAACTGCACAGGGTCCCCTTTGCTGCGTGCAAAGGAAGGGAGATTTGTTCTCCAGTGTTTCCTTCTGGTTAATCAGAAGACTGAGGAGGTTGTTCCTCAGGGCAAGCTGTTTGATAGCGGTTGTTGCAGACTGAGTCTGCTGTGTGCGACTCTATATTGCAAGGAAACCTTACTCTCTTGAGTAAGGGGTGGACGTAGATTGCGGACAGCAATCGAACCACCAAAAAAATTCCCGGTCTCTTCTGTGGTTTGCCGGTTTACGTTGTGTTGCTCTTCATCTACTTGTCACATTGCTTCATTGTGGGCGGCTTTCACGATCTCATTTCTTACACCTGTCATCTTTGTTGCCTGTCTCCGAAATCCTTTTCACTGAAATTTGAGGGGTTGAGTAATCGGGTCTGTGCTGTATTGATTTTGGGAGTGATCTATTCATCCCCACACTTCTATCTCACATTCTGCTACACGTATCATGGCCTTGGACTGTGAGTCCAGTCAACCAGCCTGGGGCTGGAGGTTTTCCGTGTGTCCCTTTAATGACGGATTAACCCGACGGCTTGTGGGCTACCTCGGTATTCATGCCACCATGGTTTCAAACCTAGGGACCAGATTGACGGCATGGAACCATCCCGGTTCAACGGTCTTGACTCGAGTCGTGTGACTCAAGGACCGTTGGGTTTATTAGGTCTAGTGGACCATCCAGAGTCGGGTAGCTCCGAGCCACCCGTTAGTCTGTGTTACTCTCGATGGGTGCGTGTGTGACTTTCCGTGTTCACGTTGAGTGACCTCCCTCTGGTCGTAGCCTTCTTACGGCATGCGTGTGTTGACCCACCCGGGAGTGGTGGAGCGGCTTACCCGAGAGAGACAATTTTTAGGCTGGTTACCATAGGGCCTCCACGCGTAGCCTGAGTCCGGGCTTCCGGGGAAGAACCAGCTAGAGGATCTGACCTAGGGTGCATAGTCTATGTGTGCACACTTAGTTGGGGGTTGTCGGACCCCTGCTCACGAGCGCAACCCCAGCTAGTCCTTGTTGGTGGTACTGGTGTAGATTTGTTTTAATTAGATTCCTATCCCGCCCCCTTTAAATTAATACATGCATAAACATGTGAATCAAAGACAAGGGGGATGAAAGGATGAGAAATACTAACCGTGATCACCACCAAGGTTCCAACAACGCCAAAGGATGAAGAAAGGAGAGAAACGGCGCCGTGTACCTTGGAACTTAAAGACTTGATCGCGCTTGAAACGGGGTGCGGGGAACTTTGTGAGATCAAACCTCCTCGTCTTCCAGCCAGCTAGAAGAAGAGGGCCTCACGTCCATATCATGCTCTCCTGCAAAACAAAGATCAAAAGACAAAGGTAAAAACTAATTAGAACATGAAGTGTAGTATCAATCCCAAAGTGATAAAATAGCATGAATAAAAGGGGGAGAACGCATCGTGGGAGGGTTTTTAACCCCTGTGGAAGGGTGAAAAAGATAGGTGTGTGTATTGTGCATGCATGGGAGTTGAAATCTTGGAATTTGGTTGAGAGAATAGAGAGAAAGCGTTGATACAAAATGGGGAAAAACACATATGTAGCAGAAAGTGCATAAAACTGTGATGATTTGTGATTTTGAGGAGACTAGAACTAAGAGAATAGACAACCAAATTAAGCCCATAAGGATGTAATGGAAAGCCAATACTTCCTTCTTCAAGCTGGGGTCGAAGTTGTGAGTTGGAGTTGCAGCATGGCTTCGCCCCACGTCCGGAAAGAGCCCTCCTTTGCAACTGCGAACTAGGCAGTTTTATATAGAGGTTGCAGAAAACCCAGAAAGTTCTCCCAAGGTTGTAGAGGATAGAGTCCACCAAAATTCGTGTTCTATGGATCAATCTCGAGATAATACAAAGAATAAGAGGTAGGAACAAGTGTGACTCAATTTGGTGGAAGGATATGGAAGATATGGCTTCTAGAAGGGAGCCCCGGAGCTTAATCTGCAGAGTTTGTGTTGTAGCAGGACACATAAACCCCCAACTTTCATCCGCGTTTCTGAGCAAGATAGCCAATGAAAATCTGAGATCTATGGATCAAATTCTAGATAATATAAAGGAGAAACCATAGGAACAAACGGTGCTCAATTTGGAGTAGATTTCAAGAAGTTATGGGCTCTGCAAGAGGGCCACGGTGCACAGAAACGGAGCAGAGTCCAGCATGAATTGGACTCTCGGTTTGTCTAACGGTCTATCGTAAGACCGTCAGAGTCTCTAGCGGCCTAGGGTGGGACCGCCACGCTTTAGAGGTCGAACGGGATGATTTCGGATAAGTTAGGGTGTGACGGTCTATCATAGGACCGTCACATGTGCTCTGACGGTCTAATAATAGACCGTTACATGGGCTGTGACAGTCTAATAGTAGACATTCACATGGCTGTAACGGTCTAATACTAGACCTTCACACCGATGGACGAAGATTCTGGGCTGACTGCACGTGACTTCAGAATTTGAAGTGTATCTCTCAAACGGTGTAGAACTAGCGAAAGTGGTAGAAGAAGAAATTGTAGAAAACTAAAAGAGGAACAACTTTAATGAAAAAAGTAAGTTGATAAAATTATCAGAAGAAGGAGAAAAGGGGGCTAGAACAGAGAGAGAAAATTCTAGGACGTAGGTGAGCAGCACAGCCTGCTGGAAAAATATGAATAGCTCACAATCGGGACAGAACTGGCCAATGGCGTAGAAAAAGAAATTGTAGATCGTTCAAAATTGAACAACTTTGGTGAAGGGAACATTTTGAATAGAGGACTGAAAGAGGGTGAAAAAGAACCACTTTCAGGACTGCGTAGTGAGAGAGAGCCGATTGCTTGATGAGAGCCGACCTAAATGGGCCGTAAGTCGACTTAGAAGCCGGAAGTTGATAAGATAAGCTCCAGGGCTGTAAGAAATCATGATCTATAGGGCTCAAAGGGAATGAAATGGGCTCAAAATCCATCCAAGGAAGGCTCCAAAATAGTGGGTAATTCGGGACATCAAAAATGATGAATAAGAGAAATGACGCAACTTGCGGGCTAAAAATGGGTGTCAACAGATGCCCCTCCTTGATGTCCGCTTTTCAAGGGAATGAGTGAAAGCAACACGGAGGTAGAATGGAAAGGAGATAGAGCGAAAGTGACAGCGATGTGAAATGGAGATGACGCGGAGATGAAGCGGAGAGAACTGATAAGCGGGCATTAAGGCAAAAAGACACCCGTCACAACCAACAAGCGACAGGAATTCTCCCGAAAATGCCGAACTAACCACCCAGAATGATTGACAAGGATGAGACATGTCTGGAGAACTAACTAAGGGAGGAAAGGAAACACGACCAACCTCATCGGGGACACAATCTATGGACAATGAGTGGGTCGACAGGAAACACAGCATAAGTGCTGGAAAGGAGAATAAAACTGAGATAAAATCCAGACAGGAATCACGCTGGCCAACCAGATCGAGCAGGCAGATCGGAGAAATCGTTCAAATTTAGAGTGGAACGAGGAATCTCTTATCTAAGAGAAATTGAAGTGCAATTAACCATTGTTGAGGAGAAACATTGAACGGATCACGAGACATGAATGCTCAAAAAATGACATGATGCATGCAGGGCTAAAATAAAGAAATCATCAAAACGAATGGAAAGAAAGGATAAAATAGAAAGTACCCAAGGATACTATTGCTAGACTGAGCCAAGACGGGGTCAAGAGTCTTCTTGCAACCCCGGCGTGCGAGACAGAGTCCGTCATCCCCCACCCGACTCAACCGAGCGACCTATCCAACGATTAACCGTATGCTCCTAGATCATCATCGTTTTTGTTAAAGGGGAACATCAGATCCCAGAACACACGGGCAACCAGCCGGTCTTTGAGAGGCTATAATAATGTAGATACCATATAGTAATGCAACAATGAGTAGGGATAGAGAGCCATACCTGACCTACCTGCCAAGCGAAACGATTTTTTTTTAGATTTTATAAATTTTATGATTTTTGTGGATTTTCAAATAAGACGATAACAATATGAATATAACACAAAGATGAACATAACGTAACGAACAAATGAACGAAAAAGACAGCTCAAAATAACATATCAACGGACGAACCAACAAAACATGCAAGACACAAACCAAGAACATGTATGTATGACGAACATGGTGGGACAAGACAACAATGCAGTGGGACAACACACAGTTGGGATAAGAACACGTGGGACAACAACACATGTGGGATGACAACATGAGATGAGACAACACACGGGACATAGAGGGACAACTAACAACATATGTAAGACAACATATGGTGATGGATAAAACAACATGCGTGGGATGACACAGAAAGACATAAACACGTGACAAGGACACGGCGGGATAAAAGACATAACAAATACACTCTTCAATCAAAATTCAAGATCAGAATGAAGCAGAACCGCCAGGTTTATAATCATGAGGCAAAGCCCTCTCATGAAGATATGATCAGAGGAAGCGAGAGTTTGAGAAGGGCATAAGCTTCAGAACAGATCGAGAGATATCGATTGAAGAAGAGAACAGATCAGAAAATGTGAACAGGAGACAGATAGAACAAAATATGGAGTAAGGAAGGCTTGAGTACCTGCAACCTGCACACCTAACAAACAGATTATGTATATGTCCTTAAAATAAAATGTAAAAGATAAACATCTTTAGATTCTTCAATTTTCTTGATTTTTTTGGATTTTGAAAATATTTGATTTTTTTAATTTTTTTTGAACAATATTTCATTTTTTTAGAATCTCATTTTTTAGATTTTTGACAATATCTCATTTTTTAGATTTTTGACAATATTTTGATTTTTTTTAGATTTTTGAAATTTTTGTTTTGTTTTAAAATTTTGAAAATATTTGATTTTTTTTATTTTAAAAATATCTATTTTTTATTTTTGACAGTATCTCATTTTTTTGGAATTTTAACAATATCTCTTCTTTTTTTTGATTTTTTTTTGTTTTATTTTTTTTAATAGCAATCTGCAGCACCGAAGGCGGGCTCAAACTATTGGCCAGGGATCGCCGTCTATCCCCTCTCATTAAAGGCTTCCGTTGAGCAGGGCGTGCATGTGAGGGTGGCTTGCCACAACGAACCGCCTCTAAAGAACGGTGCCCCTACTAAGGCCATACTCGGGATACAACCCCACCTAAGAGGGAGGAATAGAAGAAAATTAGGAGATAAACTTTATGCAGGATGGGAGACATCAGGATTTGACTTTCTTTCAGGGCACTACCCCTCAAAGAGTAGGTCTGTTGCGTCGGGGCTTTATGTCTACACTTTTTAGGACCCTTAGGCACGCATACGACCGGGCTCATGACGTCCCGCGGGAAACTGTACTTCCACTCTTGCCATGCCTTTGATTCATAATTTTACATTGATTCATCCATTTATTTTTGACAGCCCTTATTGGCTAGATATTGTATGAACGCTCATATTCGAGGGTCAAGACTGCCCCTATTTGAGACCTCTCCCATATTAGGGAGCGCCTAGGTTGGTCATCTCATCTATCAATCTCTTGCCCCTACACTTGGCCGAGTAGAGAAAAGAAAAGACATTTGTGCATACCCAAAGTATGGCCAAAACAGCAATGGTGTGCCTCAGAGAGATCGACTATGGCTCGCCGTGAAGTGTGTGAAAACCCGTGCTCAATGGTCACCCTCAACGATCGGGGATAGGAATTAGACTCCCAGCGCGGAGCTATCACCAGCCTAAGGTGTGCTGCAGAAGCGACTCTTCTTGACTAATTAAGTAATTTCAACTAAAACCACTCAACCATGTTGAGGAACCAACATTATAAGCATGTGCAGAAGTAATAAGAGTAATAGCAATGATAACATATTCTTGCACAAAATAAAAATACCTTTGCAAATCCGTGGAGGGAGCGTGAGGTTATTTTCCTTTCTTGACAGGACAAAAGGGAGAGGATAGCAAAGGGATTGAAAGATTCCTTCACATGGAGGAGCGACAGACACCAAACTGGACGAATAAGGATAAAAAGGAAGAGAGACGAGGGCTAGAACTCCCTCGTTAAGGTGCAGAGACCTTGATAACAAAGAACCAAAATACAGAAGAAACCAGATTAGCTGAGATCAAGGCGGACTAAAGCCTCGAAAACAGCAAGAGAAAGGGCGAAGACCCTGAAAGGGAGAAGAGGAGAGAATAGAAAGACAACGAGAGGATTGCTGTGAAGATGAGGAAGGAGGAGAATGATCATCTGACATGGGCGGAGAAGGAGAGTAGTAGTCATCCGGTAGGGCCAGAGAAGGAAAATTGTAATCACCCGACAAAGTCAGGGAAGAATCAAAAGCAACACCCGAAAGTCCCGGGGAAGAAGAATCAGGGGAAGTCCCAAGCTCAAGATAGAAGGATGACATAGGCCTAGGGCAAGGCCTAGAATCATGAGAGGAGGAATAATCTGGAGACTCCGGATGGAGAGGAGAAGAGGAAGAGTAGGGGCTTGCGGACCCCAGAAGAGAGGAGAAGATCATATAAGCTGAATCTGAAGAGGGAAGATACACCACCCAAGGGTGGGAGCTGAGCAAAAGAAACGATGAATAGAAAGGAGAAGAAGAAGAAGTGGACCCCTTAATGCACAACCGACGGCCATTGAATTTGCGTCGCCGCCTCTTCTTGGCAGAAATCTCTTGAAAATGGACCCGCCTGGTGCGGGCTTGGACTTTCGGGCTTCTTAATCTGTAATACCTTCTCAAATAACGGGCCCACCTGGCAGACGGCCGGGCCCGACTGTGAACATGCAACTTCCTCGGGGCGGTTGCCCCTAGACACCCGGTGTTAACAGTGTGTGGACATTCTTGAGCAAGTGACTCCTTAAAATGATGAATATCAAAAAACCATGGAGTTTTGTCTCTCGGCACAAGCAACATGAGATTTGGCAGCTCTACTAGGAAATCAGGCCTGAAGCATAGCTCCCATACCATAAGAGTAGGATGAAATGGAGGGAGAGTAATGCACAGCGTTGACTTGGCCGACTTGCTAATAAACCGAGGAAGATTGCATAACAAGTGCATAATATCTTTGGAAAGTGTAGAAGATACGACCAATTGCCCTTTGAACATAGAGTGCATAATCTGCTTAGTGGCCGTATGAGTTAGCACAATCTGGGTAGAGGACCCCTCTTGGCCAGTTATCTGAACAGCAATGGAGCGAGAGATAATAATAGCATCAATGGTGAACCCTCCGACGAGTAAAGAGATTGCCACCGGCCTCGCTCGGGAAGAAACTGGCATCAACTCAAGGGAACTCTTCTTAGCAACTGTCATCTTTAAAAGTGAAGGCGCATCATCCCCAAAATAACCAGGGACCAGGACGCGAATCGGCATCCGACAGATAAAATCATGAATCTTGAAATGCACGGCCGGCACTGAATCATCATGACTTGCCTTATTGTCTCCCTGGGGATTAGACCCAAGGGGCACCAAAGGAAGCGCACACTCGCTCCGTGGGGTGGAAGTGGTTGGAGAAGTAAAGGGAATATGTTTGGGTGACACATGTGAAGGTTTGGAAGGCATGGAGGCTCCAACGGGAGTGGTGATGGAAAGTAAAGGCGTAGGCGATGTGGCGATGATAGACTTGGGTGGCGACAAAGGTGAAGGTGAAGGCGTGGCTGAGGGTAAAGGTAAAGGCAAAGGTGTGGCTTGCTCAAGCTCGAGCAAAGGTGATGGTAGAGATGGAGGCGAGGGTGGAGATGGAGGTGGTGATGGAAGCACTGGTGGTGGAGATGGAGATGATGGTGATGGTAATGGAGATGGTGAGGATAGTTATGAAGGCGATGGGTGTAGTGGACATGGAGGTGGAGAGGGTGAAGAGGGAGGTTGTGGTGTCCACCGTCGACATGTCGACAAAATGCGTCGAGCAGTGTTAGGGATAGAAGTAGTGGTAGTGGCGGCGGGAGAAGAAGGGGAGGCACTAGCCTGAGCATAGGCTTGGGTTTGTGGCGGTGATGGAGCCGGGGTAGCAGATGGCGAAGGTAACAAGGTAGGTGACGGAGCAAGTGCAGCACTAGACGAGGAATCACAGGGGTGCCCCTGTTCTTGAAGTAACGGAGACGGCTGCCGGGGCGGCACTTCTTGCTACTGCTGTTGGCTGTGAAGATGTAAAATTACTTTGTGAATAGCGGCCCAATCAATCCTTTTCTTAGCTTCCAGATCATGAACATAATCCCGGAACTCGAGACAATCCTCAACCAAATGCCCCTGCTGGCGGTGGAAATCACAACATTGAAGCATATTCATGACTGTGGGTCGGCAACGCACAGTCGGAGAGAGCGGCAACGCGTGAGTGGCCATCAAAGCCCTAAAGATGTCGGTGAAACACTCCGGCAACGAAGGCGAGGAGCCTGCTTCGGGCAAGGTGGATGCCGAGGGATATGTAATGGTGAGAAGGTTGTGGAGATGAAAGTGAAGGTTGCATAGGCAATAGTGCTTGGCTAGTGGTGGAGAGATTTGGTGAAGGCATATGTGGAACAGGATGAGGGGGTATACAGACGGCATCCACCTGCTCGGGATGTGGTGTTTCCTTGACCGGGGGTGGAGACATAGGCAGAGACGCATGTGGGTATGCGGAAGCGGAAGGCTGACTGTTAATGGCGGTAGGTTGACTCATGGAGGTTTGATATGCGGGGGTGTATGTCTGACTCATGGAGGGTTGGTATGTAGAAGGATACTGGTATGTATAAGCAGAAGGTTGGTATGTGGAGGTAGATGAAGATGGCGGGGTGTGTGGAGATGTAGAAGGCGGAGAGGACTTGGGGTCATGGGAATCTTGGAGTTGTTGGCGGATAAAGCGGGCTCGGTTGTAAAGTTGTTGCCAGGAGGTGATGTCGTTGAGAGATAAGATAAACCGATACTCAGGCGTGGCATTAGATATCAGCATCTTGATTTGCTCTCCCTCCGGAATGTGCCCCGGGACCTACGTGGCAAGGCGACGCCAACGATCGACAAAGGTAGAGAACTCTTCTTCGGGCTTCATCATCTCATGGGCCAAATCCACGATGAAATACTTTGGCCCAACTTGGTTTTGAAACTGCTGAATAAATTTCTCTTGCACGGCTTGAAAATTCACAACGTGCTCTTGCAGAAGGGAGAAGAACCAATCCCGAGCCGGGCCTTCCAATGATAGACCAAATAGATAGGCTATCAGGTGTTGGTCATGTCGAAACTGGGCCGACTCATAAATTAACTCCTTCAAGTGCACATAGGGGTCACCGACTCCACCATAACGGCGATATGCGGGAATTTGTGAAGATGGCGGAAGCCGAAGACCTTGAAACGCAAATGGGACACTCAAAGAAGATTGGGGATCAATTCGACGTTGAAGTTCATCAAGCTGACGTTGGTCTTGAGCAATCATCTCCTCAGTGGGGAGAGACCGGGAAGGATGCAAGCCAGCCTGAGCAAGAGATTGTGGATTTGCACTAGGGTTATGATATTGGGCCGGATCAGGGGATCAAGACTGAGAAGAAGGAAAGCTCATCCCAGGATTGGAAGGATATGTGGGCCTGTAAGGATCATGAATGTGGGAATAAGAACTGATTGGTACAGCAGCAAAATGGGTAGAAGGAGCGGGCTTATTAAGAGAAGTAGGACCATTAAGGGAATAAGAAGGCCCGTTAAAGGAAGGGGACCCATTAAAAGAGCGAGGCCCAATGAAGGAATAAAGCCCACTAAGAGACTGGGACCCAGTAAAGGAAGATGGGTCACTCAAGAAGGATGACCCATTAAAGGAATGAGGCCCATTAGATGAATGGGGCTCATTATCAGAATGCAGCCCATTAAGATGATTAGCAGTGACTTTTTTGGCCTGGACCGGGACCATTTGGGTAACAAGAGGTGATGAGTGGGCCATGAGATTTGCTTGTGAGTCGGAAGGGCCACGAGGAGATGGGCCCGCGTGGAAAGAGGAATCCACGCGGGAATAGGAAGATGGGAATGAAAAAGGGTAATATACAGGAGAAAAATGGCGCTCCATGAAGGCAAATGGAGACTTTATATAGGAAAAATCAAGGGGATACAATGAGGGAAGTAAAAGGGCTCGAGAATAAGAGAGAGGGCAGACTCAAAAATGCAAAGGTAAAAAAAAATAGCAACCTAGGACAATGTGACTAGACAAATAGATAGACAGAATGGACTAGTCTAAATAGGCCTAACAACAAAATTTATATGGATGATGGGAATGCGACACAAATTAACACAAATAGGCTTGGACAAGCCCAAGCAACACAAACAATATGAAGGATTTCACCAAGTCAAACAAGTTAATATGATGGGAAATATTTTAATGACAAAGTTTTGGATGGGCCTTTTAATGATTTGAATTGAGATTAATTCCCTCAAGATAGGTGTCCTATAGGGAATAAGGTCCAAACTTTGAGTTGACTAAGATTATGTCACGCCCCGAGCGCGGAAGGAACTCGGGGAGAGAACGTGACGAGTTTATATCAATCATGTCAATCAGAGCGAGCAGAATTTTTACATCAAAACAGAGTGCGTAATAAGACAAGAATTTAAATATAACCAAAGACTGATACCATTGATAACAACTTAATCCATTGAACCAAGTCACATTCTCCAAAACTTAACAACCTTAATTGGGCCCGCGAGCCTTAAATATTACAATCCTTGCAATAACATAAGTTCTGACGACAAGACTCAAAGAATAAACTAAGGACGACATGACACGATAGAGTGCAACAGCATGACGCTTGTAGGTTCTACGCTCGTCACTCTTGCTCCTGCCCATCCGAGTCCGAGTCAGGGTCCGTATTACCTGAAAAGTTTGAGAAAAGAATTTGATGAGCGAACGCTCAATAGGAATTATATCTCAAGAACTAGCAATTTGTTTAAGTAATTACCTTTTTCAAATGAAAGTGCAAGTCTAGCATGTTAATCATGTGAAATAGAATGCTATGGAATCGAACATGATAACGAGAGGAAATAACATGTACTGTTGATTCAAGATAGGGGGTTTCAAGTATTCAAGATTTCAAGTATTTGAACGAGTACCAAGTATATCAATAAAATCTTTCATGTCATGAGATAATGGCTATTAACAAGCAAGTACTTTGCCCATTCTGGGCCACGCAAGTCATGTCAAGTCAATCAAGTCAAGCATGCGAGAGAGAGATAGTGGAGATGTCGTAGATTCAAGCAAGTACTTCGGTGCAATGCCATACAGTGATCAATATAACTCCCATGGGAACAAGTACTTTCGGGTGCTTCTCCCAGGACCAGATCGGGCCCTATATGCGCAGGCATTGTTACATGTAATATCTAGACAACCACTTTTAGTGATAGCCATGGAATGCCAAGAACAAACTCATGTAGGATATCAAGGTAGATTCGTGGATAGGTTCCACGGAATTCAAGGAAGAACATTAGATGGACAATGATAAAATCAACGAGAACCATGACATGTCGATAACCTGGGTAGAATCGGTACCTTAACTAGGTAGCCGTGATCACATGAGTGGATGACTAAACTTGCCACCAATCAAGGTACATGAATCAAGCTGAGAGATTGACCCCATCTATAAGGGACTCAATCCAAAATATCGTTTAGTGGAATATCATCATTCCACCGGCTAGGATTATTCTCTCATGGACCAAGATAGCAACATGAGAGGGCCGTTTTACCACATGACGTGGCGAATCAAAAGGGTACAAGGTTTTTCAGGTACAACCAGCTCAATCGGCCTTGAGGGAATCCAAGGCAACGAGGAGACTTACGGAGGTCCCAATGACTAACTTGCCGGTCCAAAGGAACGGAATGTCCAATGGAGGGCTTGTATGTCACCGAGAGTTGAAGGGGTAATCGATAAACGCCGAGAAACGTGGGACTATACTCACAGATTGGAATATAGTGCCATTACATGTATATATATCTATAAATCCACGGTTACAGGAAATATCACGAAAAAATTAGATGACAGGAAATTAGCGCCTTAGCCAGTGACTTCAATCCAGTGAATGACGCCCAGGTCAGGGGCGTTATTTCTCAAATTGAAGACTCTTTCAAGAGTCGTCAATTTGTATATGTAATTTTGTATATAAGTATCAATTTCCAGATTTGGTAAATGGCACCTGGCCTGCTGCCATTTTAAAGACATATAGCGCCCTAGTCAGGGACGCTATTTTTTCAATTGAAGACTCCACCAAGAGTCGTCCATTTCAATTTCTATATATATATCAGTGTAAATTAGTTAAATAACGCCTGCTCTGAAGCCGTGTTAAAAACAGATAGCGCCCTAGCCAGGGGCGTCAATTGTAAGAGACACGACATTGTGCAAGTCGTCATTTCCATTTTTTTCCAGATTCGCATTGTGAACAGTGGCATTTTCCAACATAAAAATTTTATGACAACAAGTACATGGACAGGTCAAGAAAAATAGCAGGATTCTAAAAATATATCCATGCATTAAATCAGATATTTGGTTACATAGCTATTAAATTTTTAACATGTGTAATTATTAAATCAAATGAGAATTGACGACCATTAGAGAGGGCGTCAAAAAGAATTAGCGCCCTGATGAGGGTCGCTATTTACTGTAAAATTTCAAATCTCAACATAATACAGCGATAACCATATGCATGATATATATATGATCTTTATCTATCATATTGGCCTTTAATCATGATTAAACTTTGTTTGGGCTACGAAACTTGAGAAAACCTATTTCTGAAGATTTGAGGGATGAACAGGACGAAGAACCGATACTCTGTTTCGAACAGAGTATGTCGATTGCTTGTAGGATGAAGACTTCTGCAACTTCCTTCATGCAACAGGAGGAAGAGGGTAGCAGGAGGAAGAAGGCACTTCTTCCAGGCTTGCAGGTGGTTGAAGGGAAGAAGCCTCACGCCCTCTCACGTCCGGTAGGCAGGAAGAAGAAAGAAGAAGAGGGTGAAGCCTCTTCTTGCACGTCTGCACAGCAGGAGGAAGGAGATGCTCGCCCCTTCACGATGGAGTCAGCAGGAAGAAGAGGAAGATGACCTCCTCGCAGTAGGGAAGCGTAGGATGAAGAATCTCCTCGAACGCAATATCATCAACGAGTTACGTTCGATGGGGAAAGGTTTTTTTTATAAGGCTTTCAACGTTCTGGAGGGTTCTAATGCTTGGTTATGGAAAGGGTTTGCGGTCAAGATTGGCAGGGTTTTAATCCTACCGTGCATGATCCTCTCCCTTCCTAGATAGCAGCCGCATGCTTCCATTTTCATAGGGAAAACCCTAACATTATCCATGCATCGACCGAGCATGCCTTAATGGTTGCTCGGTTTCCTTATTTAACTCTCAGGGAAAATGACGTCTGAGACAAGGGTGTGTTTTTCACAAAATAGCGCCTTACTCGAGGGCGTGTTTTCATTAGATAACGCCTTAACCAAGGTCGTCTTTTACTTTTCTATATTTCGCCGCTTTATTTCCAAGTTTTCTTGGTATTACTTAGCGCCCATGATAAGGGCGTTATTACTATAATTGGCGCCTTATGGGAGGGCGTTATTTTGTTTTGGCCCATTTGTTATATCTTTTAAGTGTAAGGCCCGTTATCAGTTTAGGATATTTTCCATTTATCGAATTTTTATTTTATTTTATTTAATTCCTGACCAACATTAGCATGTATAGATTTACTAGTTTAAATTATTTAGAATCTATTTTATTCTTTTAAAATTTTTTCAGGGGTGCTACACCCTCCCCCACTTAAAAGAATTTGGTCCCCAAATTCAATTGCGTGAATGGAGACATGGAGGGTATAGAGTACTTATGGTTTAGAACAATTCCGGATATCTTCTTCGCATAGATTCTTCAGTTTCCCAGGTAGCTTCTTGTTCCAAGCATCTGTTCCACTGCACTTTTACCATGGGAATAGTCTTGCTTCTTAAGACTCGGACCTCTCGATCAAGAATCTTCATTGGCTTTTGTTCGTAAGTGAGGTCCTTTTGAATTACTAGGTTACTATGATCAATGACGTGGAAAGGGTCGTGCACATATTTCTTCAGCATGGAAATGTGGAACACGTTGTGCACCTCCGACAGTTGAGGAGGTAAAGCAATGCGATAAGCTACCTCACCAACTCTTTCCAGTACTTCGAATGGACCAATGAACCTTGGTGTAAGCTTGCCTTTAACTCCGAACCTTCTTATTCCTCGACCGGGTGAGACCTTGAGGTAAACATGGTCTCCGACTTGGAACTCGAATTCCCTTCTTCTATTATCTGCATAAAGATTTCTGTCTGGATTGTGCTACTTTGAGTCTTTCTTGGATAAGTTCAACCTTCTCTGTTGTATTTCTTACCATATCAGGCCCTAGTAGTTGTTTCTCGCCAACCTCATCCCAGCATATAGGAGATCGGCAACTCCTGCCGTACAAGGCTTCAAATGGAGCCATCTGTATACTGGCTTGATAACTATTGTTATATGCAAACTCGGCTAGGGGAAAATGATCATGCAAACCTCCGCCAAAGTCAATAATGCAAGCCCATAACATGTCTTCTACTATTTGGTTTGTTCTCTCGGTCTGACCATCGGTCTGGGGGTGGAAAGCGGTACTGAAATTGAGCTTTGTCCCCAAAGAGTGTTGTAGATCCTTCCAGAAATGAGAAGTGAAGCGAGGGTCTCGATCAGACACGATCGATGTTGGGACTCCATGCAATCTCACGATCTCCTTAATATATAATGCGGCTAAAACATCAACCGACCATCGACTTTTAATTGGCAAGAAATGCGCCGACTTGGTCAGTCGATCAATGATTACCCAAATACCATCATGTCCGCCTCTGGATTTAGGCAATCCCATGATGAAATCCATACCAATTCCTTCCCATTTCCATTTGGGAATATCAAGGGGGTGTAACTTTCTGGCGAGTCTTTGGTGTTCTGCTTTTACTTGTTGGCACGTGAGACAGCGAGATACAAAGTCTGCTATCTCCCTTTTCATGTTCGGCCACCAGAAAGTTCTTTTTAAATCTTTGTACATCTTAGTTGCTCCAGGATGAATGGCATACCTAGAGCGGTGAGCTTCATCTAGAATTTTCCTTTTCAACTCAGGACAGTCCGGGACACATGTCCTTTCCTGAAACATCAGTCTTCCATCAACTGCTAGCTTGAATTCAGTTCTTTGATCTAGTTTCTCCCTGATTTCAATCATTCCAGGATCTTCATCTTGTAACTTCTTGATTTCGGATAGCAAGTCCGGATGCACACTCATGTGAGAGAGAGTAATACACCCGTCTTTCTGGTCCGTGCTTATATTTAATCTAGAGAATTCCTCTAATAGTTTCCATTCCCGTATCATACAGCTGGCTATGAGGGCTCTCGGCTTTCGACTCAAGGCGTCAGCTACCGAATTCCCTTTACCGGGGTGATACTGAATAGTGAAATCAAAGTCTTTTAAATATTCCAGCCATCGACGTTGCCTCATATTAAGCTCCTTCTGAGAGAATAGATATTTGAGGCTCTTATGATCGGAGAATACTATGAACTGTTCTCCGTAGAGATAGTGTCTCTAGATCTTTAGTGCAAATACTACCGCGGCCAATTCCAAGTCATGCACCGGGTAGTTTTCTTCATGCTTCTTCAATTACCTAGAAGAGTATGCAATAACTCTTCCCTGTTGCATTAATACACAACCGAGGCCAATACCGGAAGCATCAGTATATACCTCGTACTTCTCTCCTTCAATAGGAAGGGCCAAGACCGGAGCAGTGGTCAAACGGTCCTTCAATGTTTGGAAGCTTTGTTCACATTCTTCATTCCACTCATATGGCACTTCCTTGTGAGTGGTACTGCAATCTTCGAGAAGTTTTTAATAAAACGCCGGTAATAACCAGCAAGACCAAGGAAACTCCTGATTTCTGTTGCATTTATCGGTTGTTCCCAGTTCTTTACCGCTTCGACCTTTGCGGGGTCCACTGAGATTCCATCCTTTGAAATTACGTGTCCTAAGAAGGACACTTCTTCCAGCCAAAACTCGCATTTGCTATATTTAGCATATAATCGATTATCCCTCAATATCTGCAATGCTATCCTCAAATGCACTTCATGCTCCTCTTCAGACTTTGAATATATCAGGATATCATCAATAAAAACCACAATGAATTTGTCCAGATGCGGTCTAAAGATACTATTCATAAGCTGCATAAAAGCTGCAGGGGCATTTGTTAGTCCAAAAGGCATAACAGTAAATTCATAATACCCGTACCTGCTTCGGAATGCAGTTTTGTGAATATCCTCGTCCTTGATCCTCAATTGGTGATAACCCGATCGAAGATCAATTTTTGAGAAATACTTTGCTCTAGAAATCTGATCGAAGAGTTCATCAATCCTCGGCAGCGGGTATTTATTCTTGATAGTGAGGTGGTTCAGCTGCCGATAATCGATGCACAGCCTCATCGATCCATCCTTCTTCTTGACGAACAGCACTGGTGCTCCCCATGGGGAAGTACTCGGTCTGATAAATCCTTTCTTCAATAGCTCCATTAGCTGCTCCTTCAACTCCTTCAATTCTACGGGGGACATTCTGTAGGGTCCTTTGGAAACAGGTCCGGCACCCGGAACAAGGTCTATAGTGAATGAGACTTCTCTCTCTGGTGGTAGACTAGGCAAGTCTTCAGGGAAAACATCGGGAAACTCCCGAACCACTTGAATGTCT
Source organism: Amorphophallus konjac (assembly GCA_022559845.1). NCBI lineage: Eukaryota > Viridiplantae > Streptophyta > Magnoliopsida > Alismatales > Araceae > Amorphophallus > Amorphophallus konjac. The sequence goes on along the minus strand of CM040125.1, from coordinate 226,932,643 downwards.
TCTAGTCTAACTACCTTAGCCTCTGTGGCAGTTACAAATGCTAAGAATGCCTCGCATCCTTTGTTGATAAGTTTATGGGCTCGAAGAGCAGAGATGGCTGGTGATCTCTTCCGGGGAGTAACGTAAGTTAACTCCGGGTAATCCATAAAAGTTACTTTTCCATTTCGGCAGCCTACAGTTGCCCGATGGGTGGATAGCCAATCGGCCCCTAAAATTATATCATACTCCTTCAAGTCTAAGCATATTAAATCTACAGGTAAGTTGTGGCCTTTAACTATAATCTTGCAGTTTGGGTAATGGAAAGTGACATCAGACTCATTCCCTAACGGGGTAGAAATCGCCAAGTTTATCCATTCAGGTTCCATAGAGAATGAAGCAGCAAATTTCTTTGAAACAAAAGAGTGTGTGGCGCCAGTATCAAATAGTACTTGAGCAGATTTAGAGTAGACAGACAAAATACCTTCCACCAACCCACCCTCGGTTGGTTCCGTCACTTGGAGAGCTTGTAAACGTCCTTGCTTCTTTACCGGACGCTTCTCTTCCTTTGTCTCCGACTCACTTTGCTCGTTCATCATTGGACAGTTAGGAATACGGTGTTCCTGACTCCCACAACGAAGGCATGCTCCAAGCCTTCTCCAGCATTCCGCAGCCTGATGACCCGGCTTGTCACAATATTTACAATTCTCCTTTGGCGGTGCCGTGATGGAGAAAGGTTTGTTGTTGCCCTTCTTGAATTTCTTCCCCTTGGAGGGTTCACCTCCATTATTGGTCCGCTTCTTGAAAGACGGTTTAAAAGTATTGGGGCTTGTGATATTCTCCCTTTTATCCTTACCACGGATTTTGTCAGACAGTTCTGTGGCGTCTTCTAGCAACTGGGTACGACGCACCATCTCTGAGTATACTTGAATATCCAAGGGAGCGAGCTGGGTGATATACTGGGGTCGTAACCCATTCAAGAACCTTCTTGCCTTCATCTTTTCAGTGCATACTAAATGTGGTGCATATCTAGATAATCGGGAGAACTGGGCTTCGTAGTCGGCTACTGATAGGGATCGTTACTTCAAGGCAGCAAATTCTGCGGCCTTTTTCTTCTGAACATGGTCGGAGAAATACTTACTATTGAAGTGCTCGACAAATTCGACCCAAGTAACATGATCTTCGAGCAAGGTGGCCTCGACGGACTCCCACCAAGCACGGGCGTCCCGTTCTAGTTGGAACGTAGCCAGAAGCACCTTTTCACCACCCGCGCATTGCATGACGCGGAAGATTCGCTCGATCTCCTTTATCCAATTCTCCGCATCCTCGGGATTTGATGAACCTGAGAATCTCGGAGGGTTGATATTTCTAAAGCTCCGATGGAGGTCACCAGCTACATGATGTGCCCCACTTTGAGCCACCTGTTGCAAGGCCTGGGTCAGGCCTTGAACAGTTCGTTGCATCTCACGCCATTGTACGCGTTCAGCAGCCATAGTCCTACAAAGAGTTAACCTTAATTAGTTTCATGTTGAAATTTGTAGTCGGATGCCCTACAAGGACTTATACCCCCGGCACTACCCATCCTCACAGTTTGGGGATAGACTTATCCTTGGACTTGGGTTTCCTAGGAATTTGAAATCCTAGGCTCTGATACCACAAAAACTGTCACGCCCCGAGCGCGGAAGGAACCTGGGGAGAGAATGTGACGAGTTTATATCAATCATGTCAATCAGAGCGAGTAGAATTTCGACATCAAAACAGAGTGCGCAATAAGACAAGAATTTAAATATAACCAAAGACTGATACCATTGATAACAACTTAATCCATTGAACCAAGTCACATTCCCCAAGACTTAACAACCTTAATTGGGCCCGCGAGCCTTAAATATTACAATCCTTGCAATAACATAAGTTCTGACGACAAGACTCAAAGAATAAACTAAGGACGACATGACACGATAGAGTGCAACAGCATGACGCTTGTAGGTTCTACGCTCGTCACTCTTGCTCCTGCCCATCCGAGTCCGAGTCAGGGTCCGTATTACCTGAAAAGTTTGAGAAAAGAATTTGATGAGCAAACGCTCAGTAGGAATTATATCTCAAGAACTAGCAATTTGTTTAAGTAATTACCTTTTTCAAATGAAAGTGCAAGTCTAGCATGTTAATCATGTAAAATAGAATGCTATGGAATCGAACATGATAACGAGAGGAAATAACATGTACTATTGATTCAAGATAGGTGGTTTCAAGTATTCAAGATTTCAAGTATTTGAACGAGTACCAAGTATATCAATAAAATCTCTCATGTCATGAGATAATGGCAATTAACAAGCAAGTACTTTGCCCATTCCGGGCCACGCAAGTCATGTCAAGTCAATCAAGTCAAGCATGCGAGAGAGAGATAGTGGAGATGTCGTAGATTCAAGCAAGTACTTCGGTGCAATGTCACACCGTGATCAATATAACTCCCATGGGCACAAGTACTTTCGGGTGCTCCTCCCAGGACCAGATCGGGCCCTATACGCGCAGGCATTATTACATGTAATATCTAGACAACCACTTTTAGTGATAGCCATGGAATGCTAAGAACAAACTCATGTAGGATATCATGGTAGATTCGTGGATAGGTTCCACGGAATTCAAGGAAGAACATTAGATGGACAATGATAAAACCAACGAGAACCATGACATGTTGATAACCTGGGTAGAATCGGTACCTTAACTAGGTAGCCGTGATCACATGAGTGGATGACTAAACTTGCCACCAATCAAGGTACATGAATCAAGCTGAGAGATTGACCCCATCTATAAGGGACTCAATCCAAAACATCACCTAGTGGAATATCATCATTCCTCCGGCTAGGATTATTCTCTCATGGACCAAGATAGCAACATGAGAGGGCCGTTTTACCACATGACGTGGCGAATCAAAAGGGTACAAGGTTTTTAAGGTACAACCAGCTCAATCGGCCTTGAGGGAATCCAAGGCTACGAGGAGACTTACGGAGGTCCCAATGACTAACTTGCCGGTCCAAAGGAACGGAATGTCTAATGGAGGGCTTGTATGTCACCGAGAGTTGAAGGGGTAATCGATAAACGCCGAGAAACATGGGACTATACTCACGGATTGGAATATAGTGTCATTACATGTATATATATCTATAAATCCACGGTTACAGGAAATATCACAAAAAAATCAGATGACAGGAAATTAGCGCCTTAGCTAGTGACTTCAATCCAGTGAATGACGCCCTGGTCAGGGGCGTTATTTCTCAAATTGAAGACTCTTTCAAGAGTCGTCAATTTGTATATGTAATTTTGTATATAAGTATCAATTTCCAGATTTGGTAAATGGCGCCTGGCCTGCTGCCATTTTAAAGACATATAGCGCCCTAGTCAGGGATGCTATTTTTTCAATTGAAGACTCCACCAAGAGTCGTCCATTTCAATTTCTATATATATATCAGTGTAAATTAGTTAAATAACGCCTGCTCTGAAGACGTGTTAAAAACAGATAGCGCCCTAGCTAGGGGCGTCAATTGTAAGAGACACGACATTGTGCAAGTCGTCATTTCCATTTTTTTCCAGATTCGCATTGTGAACAGTGGCATTTTCCAACATAAAAATTTTATGACAACAAGTACATGGACAGGTCAAGAAAAATAGCAGGATTCTAAAAATATATCCATGCATTAAATCAGATATTTGGTTACATAGATATTAAATTTTTAACATGTGTAATTATTAAATCAAATGAGAATTGACGACCATTAGAGAGGGCGTCAAAAAGAATTAGCGCCCTGATGAGGGTCGCTATTTACTGTAAAATTTCAAATCTCGACAGAATACAGCGATAACCATATGCATGATATATATATGATCTTTATCTATCATATTGGCCTTTAATCATGATTAAACTTTGTTTGGGCTACGAAACTTGAGAAAACCTACCTTTTCTGAAGATTTGAGGGATGAACAGGACGAAGAACCGATACTCTGTTTCGAACAGAGTATGTCGATTGCTTGCAGGATGAAGACTTCTGCAACTTCCTTCACGCAACAGGATGAAGAGGGTAGCAGGAGGAAGAAGGCACTTCTTCCAGGCTTGCAGGTGGTTGAAGGGAAGAAGCCTCACGCCTTCCCATGTCCGGCAGGCAGGAAGAAGAAAGAAGAAGAGGGTGAAGCCTCTTCTTGCACGTCTGCACAGTAGGAGGAAGGAGATGCTCGCCCCTTCACGATGGAGTCAGCAGGAAGAAGAGGAAGATGACCTCCTCGTAGTAGGGAAGCGTAGGATGAAGAATCTCCTCGAACGCAATATCATCAACGAGTTACGTTCGATGGGGAAAGGTTTTTTTTATAAGGCTTTCAACGTTCTGGAGGGTTCTAATGCTTGGTTATGGAAAGGGTTTGCGGTCAAGATTGGCAGGGTTTTAATCCTACCGTGCATGATCCTCTCCCTTCCTAGATAGCAGCCGCATGCTTCCATTTTCATAGGGAAAACCCTAACATTATCCATGCATCGACCGAGCATGCCTTAATGGTTGCTCGGTTTCCTTATTTAACTCTCAGGGAAAATGACGTCTGAGACAAGGGTGTGTTTTTCACTAAATAGCGCCTTACTCGAGGGCGTGTTTTCATTAGATAACGCCTTACCCAAGGTCATCTTTTACTTTTCTATATTTCACCGTTTATTTCCAATTTTTCTTGGTATTAATTAGCGCCCATGATAAGGGCGTTATTACTATAATTGGCGCCTTATGGGAGGGCGTTATTTTGTTTTGGCCCATTTGTTATATCTTTTAAGTGTAAGGCCCGTTATCAGTTTAGGATATTTTCCATTTATCGAATTTTAATTTTATTTTATTTAATTCTTGACCAACATTAGCATGTATAGATTTACTAGTTTAAATTTATTTAGAATCTATTTTATTCTTTTAAAATTTTCCAGGGGTGCTACAGATTAATTCCTTCCCAACGTATGCAAATGCAAGCCTAAGGGGTGAGAAGGTACAACCGGCCCGGCGTCCGTGTGGGAATCCACGGCTCGCGGAGACTTACACAGGTCCCGGATAAGATCACCTAGTCGAGTCCAAGGAATATGGGAGCGAGAGGGTCACTTACCGAGGGGAATGCAACTACAATATGAAAATATGCATGATCCTATGTGCACCGGAGTGCATGCAATTTGTAGCCTAAAACTAGCAAATCAAGATATAATGAACATAAGCAAACATAACAATATGGATGCAAACAAGATGAACAATATGAGCATGAAATGCTAACTAAACATGAATATACACACCAAAATCGCAGCAAAGCATGAGCAAAGTGATGGGCACTAGAGGTCCCACTGTGATTGCCAAAAAACTGTAGATTTGTTTTATTAGATTCCTGTCCCGCCCCCTTTAAATTAATACATGCATAAACATGTGAATCAAAGACAAGGGGGATGAAAAGATGAGAAATACTAACCGTGATCGCCACCATGGTTCCAACAACACCAAATGATGAAGAAAGGAGAGGAACGGCGCCGTATACCTTGGAACTTAAAGACTTGATCACGCTTGAAATGGGGTGCGGGGAACATTGTGGGATCAAACCTCCTCGTCTTCCTGCCGGCTAGAAGAAGAGGGCCTCACGTCCATATCATGCTCTCCTACAAAACAAAGATCAAAACATAATGGCAAAAATCAATTAGAACATGAAGTGTAGTAGCAATCCCAAAGTGATAAAATAGCATGAATAAAAGGGGGAGAACACACCGAGGGAGGGTTTTTAACCCCTGTGGAAGGGTGAAAAAGATAGGTGTGTGTATTGTGCATGCATGGAAGTTGAAATCACGGAATTTTGTTGAGAGAATAGAGAGAAAGCATTGATGCAAAATGGGGAAAAGCGCATATGTAGCAGAAAGTGCAGAAAACTGTGATGATTTGTGATTTTGAGGAGACTAGAACTAAGAGAATAGACAACCAAATTAAGCCCATAAGGATGTAATGGAAAGCCAATACTTCCTTCTTCAAGCTGGGGTCGAAGTTGTGAGTTGGAGTTGCAGCATGGCTTCGCCCCACGTCCGGAAAGAGCCCTCCTTTACAACTGCGGACTAGGCAGTTTTATATAGAGGTTACAGAAAACCCAGAAAGTTCTCCCATGATTTTAGAGGATAGAGTCCACCAAAATTCATGTTCTATGGATCAATCTCGAGATAATACAAAGGATACGAGGTAGGAACAAGTGGGACTCAATTTGGTGGAAGGATATGGAAGATATGGCTTCTAGAAGGGAGCCGCGGAGCTTAATCTGCAGAGTTTGTGTTGTAGCAGGACACATAAATCACCAACTTTCATCCGCGTTTCTGAGCAAGATAGCTAATGAAAATCTGAGATCTATGGATCAACTTCAAGATAATATAAAGGAGAAACCATAGGAACAAACGGCGCTCAATTTGGAGTAGAATTCAAGAAGTTATGGGCTCTGCAAGAGGGCCACGGCACACAGAAACGGAGCAGAGTCCAGCACGAATTAGACTCTCGGTTTGTGTAACGGTCTATCGTAAAACCGTCAGAATCTCTAGCGGCCTAGGTTGGGACCGCCACGCTCTAGGGGTCGAACGGGGTGATTTCGGACAAGTTAGGGTGTGACGGTCTATCATAGGACCGTCACATGTGCTCTGACGGTCTAATAATAGACCATTACATGGGCTGTGACGGTCTAATAGTAGACCTTCACATGGCTGTAATGGTCTAATACTAGACCTTCACACCGATGGAGGAAGATTCTGGGCAGACTGCGCGTGACTTTGGAATTTGAAGCGTATATCTCAAACGGTGTAGAACTAGCGAAAGTAGTAGAATAAGAAATTATAGATAACTGAAAGAGGAACAACTTTTATGAAAAAAGTAAGTTGAGACAATGATCAGAAGAAGGAGAAAATGGGGCTAGAACAGAGAGAAAAAATTCTGGGATGTAGGTGAGTAGCACAACCTACTGGAAAAACATGAATAGCTCACAATCGGGGCAGAACTGGCCAATGGCGTAGAAGAAGAAATTGTAGACCGTTCATAATTGAACAACTTTGGTGAAGGGAACATTTTGAATATAAGACTGAAAGAGGGTGAAAAAGAACCACTTTCAGGACTGCGCAGTGAGAGAGAGCCGATTGCTTAATGGAAGCCGACCTAAATAGGCCGTAAGTCGACTTAGAAGTCGGAAGTTGATAAGATAAGCTCCAGGGCTCTAGGAAATCATGATCTATAGGGCTCAAAGGGAATGAAATGGGCTCAAAATCCATCCAAAGAAGGCTCCAAAATAGTGGGTAATTCAGGACATCAAAAATGATGAATAAGAAAAATGACGCAACTTGTGGGCTAAAAATGGGTGTCAACAACTGGCTACTGTTGTGTCTCTATCTCCGCTTTGGGCGTCACAGCGAGACACTAGAGGGGTGGACTAAGTCTTCATTGGACGCATCCGGCTTTACTTCTGGTGGGCAATGCTCCCGTCACGTGACGTGAGTTTCTTGTGGCTTGAGTTTTCTCTTCCCATCTGCAAGACGTGGTTTTACGTGCAATTTTTGGGTGTGTTCCCGAGTTAGAGGTCTAGGGTTCCGGTGGGTGTCACCGAGGGTTCTCCCTAGATAGTGTTAGGTCGACGACAGTGTTGTCGTGATGTTTCTTCGGGTAGCATAGCAAGAGATTTCCCCGTTAGTTTGGTGGTCCCACGACTGCGAGATCGGGGCGTGTTTTTCGGGACAATAGGAGTAGTTGTAGTGCCGAGTTCTTGCCGGCCACCGGTTTGTGGTTCATGTTGTAGTTACTGCTTTCCGTTACCACCGTTGTTTACGGCTGAGGTTCCGTGGGATCCCTACTTAGCCAGTGACGGGAGGCTCACCCCTGCTTTTCAGGTGCGGCGGTTCTTCCTCGAGGTCTGAGGGCGTTGTGCTGAGGTTCTTAGTTGCCATCTCGCCGAGCCGAGTGTTCACTCGGTGTTGGGTACGTTCTTCTGCCTTAGACTGTACTTTTGTTAGACTGAACTCTATTGTAGTTCATTATTTATTTCTATTAATTGTTGAATTATTTTTCTTTATTTCCTATTTCTTTGTGCCTCCAGACTCCTTTTAACCCTTCCGAGCCCTCCGACTCGTGGGCGGCGGGGCAGGATTCGAATGGTATCGGGTTCCTTTCCCGGTATCCGGATCTTGGGTCGTCACACCTTCCGTTGGTCGGAGGTATATTGAGTTTTTCCCTTGGTTGGAGGGGATGATGTTTTGCCAAGGTTTGTCATCTTGCATCGTGTATTCGGAGTGGTTGGCCTTCGTGCGCCATGAAGTCCATGCGAGACATGTCTTGTGTTTGGCAAGGTGGTTGTCTGTGAGAGGTCATGCCCGTTTCCCTTGTTGTGTAAGGGTGTTGGCATTGTTCCAGTAGGATGAGTGCCGGTTGGGCGGTGTTCGTGAGAATTTGCGACTGGTGTTGTGATTTCCGATGTGATGAGGATCGGAGTCTGCGGAGTTGCAGAGGATCGTTGGGATGGCAGATCCCGAGTCGTGGTGATGGTGGTGCGCGTGGATCTGAGTGCGCAGTGGAAGATCGTAGCGTTGGATGCTAGGGGCGGATTTCCCAATAATGAGTTGAGCATCGGAGGATTGGTTCCTCGGTGTGAGACGTGTTGTTGCCGTGCCGTTGCTTGAGATATTGTGCTTCATGGCACCAGCAGGATTGAGAGTTGGAGAAATATGTCGGCATGTTTGCCGCATGAGTACCATGTTCTTGTGTTGGAAGTTGTGTTATCGGATGAGATCGTGTTCTGGAGAAGTGATCTCTGAGAGATTATGGGTCCCAGTTGGTAGCGATGAGTGGCTGGTAATGCTAGTCGTGTGATCGGCTGCAGTAGGGTCGGTGTTATCAAGAGGTTAGGTGAGTCCGAAAGTTTCAGAATGATGTGGAAGAGGACTCAGCAGTGGTAAGATGTGTATAATCTGGGGACCAGTGTGCATTGGTCGTGGCATTGTCGACCAGGTTACTATGATAGCAAGTGGCACTTGGTTGCCATGGAGTTGTGTGCTGTGAATTGCTCAGGTCGTGTCCCGTGGCTCTATGGTAAGAGCGGAATCGAGACTGGCAGGCGTCCACTTGGAGTAATTGAGATGAGATAGGATTTGATGAGACATGACAGTGGACAATACCGAGTATGGAGGTCTCTGAAGAGACATTGGCATTGGGTATGGTGATCCTTGGTCTGTGACCAGCATGGGAGAATTCCCTTATAAGTCTGAGTAGAGTGAGGTGAAGACCGAATACTCCAGATTTTTGTCATTGGTTCGTCGTGCTCCCCTAAGAGGGTAGAGTTGGCATGAGGATAGGTCTGGATACATCATCCGAGTGAGGTTGGCTCCAGATCGGATGCAGTATTGGTCTGCGTGAAAGTCAACGGATGGCTTGTCGAGGTTTGGAATGTGCCCTTCAGACCTGGTGAAGGACCAGGAAAGAAGGAAGGAGTTGAGCGAGTCACGGTTTCCCATTGGCGAGTGTCTAGTCACCGATGATTGGTCTTTCATAGACAGAAGATGTCATGCCCCAAGCCTTTAATACAGCGGAAGATAATCTCAGGAAACGTGAACAGCCGGCATGGTAAGCCTCTTGCAAGCAAGAATAATCAGAGCGCAATAACAATCACACATAAGATGCAATTGCACAATAATTTATTCAAACCTTCACTTTTATTAATAATCAGAATGATTCAAGTACATCAATTATTCAACTACGTGACTCAATAAAGAGAAAATTACATGAACTTGATCTAGACATCATTGACTTCCTAAGTCTTCTCTCAATCTTATGTGACCTTCATTCGCTCTCGGACCCATCACTTGAATAACTCGAATCCGAATCCGAACTACTTGCATCTCCTGGAAATATTGAAAATAGGTAATGGGCACAATTACACAGTAGGTATCTTCGCATCAACATGAAAGCAATATTAAAGTGATTAGCATTTTGGGCTCTAGAGAATAAAGTAAAATCATGCAAATGCGAAAAATCACATGAATATATCAAAGTAACAAGACATGATCAAGTTAAGATATGATTGAGCAAGCATGATTAAGCAAGAATGTAATTATGACCTTTCATGAACAAGAATGTAACGAGAATGTACTAGCAAGTCAAGTAAGAATGTACTCTTCACTTAGTAACAAGTACTTCATGAATTTCTGTGGATATTTTCACTTCACGAGCCGTGGATAATTTCACTTATTTATAAAGAAAGTACTCCCAACGTAATGCGACGCCAATAGCATCATATCCCATGGTTTATAATAGTATGTTTCCGACAATCAGTCGAGGGGACTAGCATAGAGCCCTTGAACACAATCAGTGCTCGAACCGCATCTTCAAGTATAAATCAAGCTACTTCCACGTATATAGCAATAAAGTTGGCCACGCATGTAATAAGTTCAATAAGTATTCAAGACTCAATGTCAATAATAAGAATGCACCAAATATAGATTTATGAGTTCAAGAAATGCATTAATAACTAAGTTATGCCTTGGAGAAAATTCGATAGCATAACGGTACATTCTTTATCTTTCATACTTTATCTTAGATGTCTTTGAATAAGGTTACAAGTCCCGGACTATCATTAGTCAGTCTAGGATTATAGGACTATTAACCCTTGGGTCAAACCTTGGGTCAACTATTTAGAAAACTTAGCGGTCTATAACTGGGCCGCTATATTGATATGGATGTCTGATATTGGGCCACTAGAGTGGGCTGAATCTAGAAAGAAATCAATTGGACTCAGAGAATGTGGCGGTCAGATACTGGACCGTTAATGGGACTTAGCGGTCGAGTATTGAACCGTTACAGGATAGAATTCAAAAAATATCGGTAGTAATTTCTAGACAATTTGGGCTTTAATGGTACAACCAACTCGGTGTCCTAGTGGGAATCCCAGGTTCGCGGAGAATTACGGAAGCCTTGAAACAAGATTTCCTAGTCCATTGGAAGGAATATCCAAAGGAGAGGTTATCAAGTTCAAGATTATGTCCCTATAGTGCAAAAGTGTAACTAATGGTCATGTACCGGAATATGTGCCATGTACTTATAGAAATGAATCTAAGATAAGAAGAAATTTGTAATAGTGATAAACCAATCAGTGAACCACGTTTATTATCACCCTTGAAAGATGTATTTAATACAAAGTATCAATTTTGGCATGAAATTAGCATAATCTTTAAAATAATCCCAAGTATGATAAAGAACATGTGATCACTGTCATGAAGCAGTTTTTTACAACTCATAGTAATGAAATACCATTAAAATAGGTTAGAACATAGTTAACCAGGCTTACTTATAAGTTAATGGGTTGTTCTTAAATCTATCTCGGGTTGACAGAAAATAGAACATTGGCGGTCTAATATAGAGCCGTTACAGACAGCTTGGCGGTTTATCGTGTCTGGAAATCAACATGTATAAACTTCCCTATCATGATAGAATGAAGGTTAAGCTAACAATATGCAAGGGATTCATGTATTATGACAAAGAGAATTATCTTAGTTCATTAGGGCTAAGAAAGATGCATGGATGTATAGATCCTATTAAAACATGAAATTCTCCGTACACAATTCATGGAATCAAGTGCAATAAGAGGGATTTTAATCCTAACATGATAATTTAGCCGTTCATGAGATGACCTACCTCTGCTAAGGTTTTTAGGCTTCGAATTTGATGTTGGAACTCGACCCTTAAGACTGCACATCCTGTTGTAAATCAGTAACTTCACGTCCTAATATCTTTTGATCCACTTGACCTAATGACGTGAAACTTGGAGGGTAAGAATTAGATACTAAGGGGAACAAAAAGTTCTAAAGGTACTAATGGTAATTACCTCGATTTAGTTTCTTAATTCCATGATCTTCACCGGACTTTCGCACAGTTTCCTGGGTCGCTAATGTGGAACCAGCAACTTTGCAGGCTTCTATCTCCTTGTGTGCTTGATCTCCTAGCACGAAATTTTGAGGGATGTTAGTCCTATGTATTGGGAATAAAAACTTCTAAATAACTTACCCAATATAATACCTTCTTACCCAGATTCCACGAGCCAAATGTAAGGGTCGTGTAGGTCAAAATTAGGTCATATTTATAGATTTTGGCTAGGGTTTGAGGATTAGAACAATCCTAGAATCCTTCTTAAACCTTAGATCGACTTCTGAGAGTCCTTAGCATGTCTACTAGCCTTCCCATCTCGTTCCCTAGGTGATAGAGCCTTAAAATTCAATCTTTTTGCTCTTTCTTCAATTCACGGAACTGACAGAATGTAGCGGTCGAATAATGGGTCGTTTTCTTGGATGTAGCGGTTGCACGATAGACCGCCACAGATCATAGGCACCGAATTTGAATTGCTTCAAACTCTTTTATTCTATTATCCACCCCATTATCCAATTAATGGGTATTTATCTTTATATTTCGTGAATAATTTAATTAAACTTCTAGAATATGGGCCAAACTTCATGGGCTTGGTCCTTAAATCCTTTGGGCTTTATTTAAATAGGCTAGGTTAATTGTTCATCATACTTGGGCCTTAATAATGACTTATTTAACCCAATATTCATTTATTAATCTATTTTGATCTTTAAAAATTCTCAAAGAATATTTAATAATTCAGAAATATTTTATAAAATTTCTGGGTCATTACACCCTCCCCCACTTAAGAGAATTTTGTCCCCAAATTCAATACATGGATTATATGGAGAGTCTACTTACAAAATAACTCTGGATATTTCTTGTGCATAGCTCCCTCCATTTCCCATGTTTCTCCTGACTTTGTCCACTAGATCTTGACCACAGGAATACTTTTATTCCGAAGTTGATGTACCTCTCGTTCAAGGATCCTGATTGGCTTTTGCTCATATGTCAAATCCTTCTTAATCTCCAGATTGTCGTAGGTGATGACATGGAAAGGATCATAAACATATTTCTTCAACATTGAGACATAGAATACGTCATGAACTCCTGCTAGTTGTGGAGGTAAAGTCAGTCGATAAGTCACTTCACCAACCCTTTCTAGAATTTTAAATGGGCCAATGAATCTTGGGGTAAGCTTGCCTTTAATGCCAAATCTTCGAATATCATGACCCAGAGAAACTTTAAGATACACATGATCTCCCACTTGAAATTCCAAGTCGTGTCTTCGATTATCAGCATAAGATTTCTGCCGGTCTTGTGCCATCTAGAGTCTTTCTCGAATAAGCTTTATATTTTCAGTAGTATCCCTGATAATATCGGGGCCTAAAAATTATCTCTCCCCTACTTCATTCCAGCATATCGGTGATCGACAGCTTCTTCCATACAGAGCTTCAAATGGTGCCATCTGTATATTGGCTTGGTAGCTATTATTGTATGCAAATTCTACTAGAGGCAAGTGATCATGCCAACTTCCTCCAAAGTCAATAGCACAAGCCCTGAGCATATCTTCCACCACTTGATTTATCCTTTCTATTTGACCATCGGTTTGTGGATGGAATGCCGTGCTAAAGTTCAGTCGGGTACCTAAAGAATGTTGTAGACCCTTCCAGAACTGTGATGTGAATCGAGGATCTCGATCAGATATGATAGTGACAGGGACACCATGTAATTTGACGATTTCTCTTATGTATAATGCCGCTAGGATATCCACAGACCATCGACTTTTAATTGACAGAAAATGTGCAGACTTGGTCAATCGGTCTTTGATTACCCATATACCATCGTGTCCACCTCTTGTTTTAGGTAAACCCATAATGAAATCCATCCCTATACCTTCCCATTTCTATTCGGGAATATTCAAGGGGTGTAACTTACCTGCGGGTCTTAAACGTTCTGCCTTTACTTGTTGACAAGTGAGACAGCGGGATACAAAATCTGCTATTTCTCTTTTCATGTTAGGCCACCAGAAATTCCTTTTAAGATATTGATACATTTTAGTACCACCAGGGTGAATGGTGTACTTGGAACTATGAGCTTCTTCCAGGATCAGTTTCTTAGTATCAACATGATCCGGTATACAAATTCGGCCCTTGAATAGCAACCTTCCATCATTGGCAATAGAGAAATCTGGCCTTTGCTCAATATTAACTTTAATCTCTAGTAATACTGGGTCATTGTCTTGTAGCTTGACCAGATCTTCTATTAATGTTGGTTGAGTTCGGATATTGGCTATAAAACACTCTTCCTTCTTCATGTCAATATCTAAGTTCAACTGAGCAAATTGAGAGATGAGATTAGTCATACTAATCATGAGAGTTGATAGTTTTCCCATTAGTTTTCTGCTGAGTGCATCTGTCACAGCATTAGCCTTGCTAGGACGATATTGGATAGTAAAATCAAAGTCCTTTAAGTATTCCAACCATCTTCTTTGCCTCATATTCAGTTCCTTTTGGGAGAACAAATATTTCAAGCTTTTGTGGTCTGAGTAGACTGTGAATTTTTCTCCATAAAGGTAGTGACGTCAAATTTTTAAGGCAAATATAACAGCCGCCAATTCTAAATCATGTACGGGATAATTCTCCTCGTGACGCTTCAACTGTCTTGAAGAATAGCAAATTACTTTCACGTTTTACATAAGAACGCACCCTAGGCAAATGCCAGATGCATCCGTATAAACTTCAAATCCACCACCCTCAACGGGCAATGATAATATAGGGGCTGTAGTGAGATGATCCTTAAGTGTTAAGAAACTCTCTTTGCATTCCTTCGACCATATAAAATGATTTTCTTTTCTTGTAAGTCTTGTCAAAGGAACAGTTATCTTAGAAAAATCCTTAATAAACCTCCTGTAATACCCAGTCAGACCTAGAAAGCTTCTTACTTCTGACACGGTCGTTAGCCGGCTCCAGTTCTTGACTGCTTCCACTTTAGAAGGATCAACAGCGATACCTTCCTTTGAAATAATGTGACCAAGGAATGAAACTTCCTTGAGCCAGAACTCCCATTTACTAAGTTTGGCATAAAGTTTGTGTTCTCTTAAAGTCTGCAAGGCTATTTTCAAATGTTCTTCATGTTCCTCCTTTTTCTTAGAGTAAATACGAATGTCATCAATAAAGACGACCACAAACTGGTCCAGATAAGGCTGGAAAACTTTGTTCATAAGTTGCATAAATGCTGTTGGGGCATTGGTTAACCCGAACGGCATTACAATAACTTCATAATGACCATAACGGCTTCGAAAAGTAGTTTTGAATATGTCTTCATCCTTAATCCTGAGCTGGTGATATCCTGACCTGAGGTCTATCTTGGAGAAGTATTCTGCTCCCGAGAGCTAATCAAAGAGCTCATCAATACGCGGCAATAGATATTTGTTCTTAATTGTGAGTTGATTCAGTCGTCGGTAGTCAATACAAAGCCTGAGCGATCCATCCTTCTTCTTGACAAAAAGAACTCGTGCATCCCAAGGGGATGTGCTAGGTCGAATGAAACCCTTGTCTAATAACTCCTGAAGTTGCCTCTTCAGTTCCTTAAGTTCTGTGGGGGACATCCTGTAGGGGGCTATTGAAACAGATGCTGCTCCTGGGATGAGTTCAATGGTGAAATTTACTTCTCTTTCGAGTGATAAACTGGATAAATCTGATGGGAATACATCAGGAAACTCATTTACGATGGGGACGTCTGCTAAGATTATCTCCTTAGACTCGGTAACAATCACGGAAGCAAGGAAAGCTTCACATCCTTGCGAAATTAGTTTGCAAGCGTGAAGAGAAGAAATGATGGTAGGATGTTTCCTATACTTGATACCAAGGAAGGAAAATCTTGGAAGACCGGGTTTCCAAAAAGAAATAATCCGGTTGCGGCAATTGATGTTGGCATCATGATCTACAAGCCAATCTACCCCTAAAATAGTATCGTAGCCCTCCATATCAAGGCATACGAGGTTTGCAGGAAGATTGTGTCCTTCTATTATTACCTCACTATCAGGATAATAGTTTGTGAGTTTGGTTCCGGGACCTAAAGGTGTAGTAATAGCTAGGTCCGTAGGTAAAGGAACTGATGAAAGAGGTAAAGTTCTTACGAAAGAAGTAGATATAAAAGAATGAGAAGCACCAGTATCAAATAATATGAATGCAGAATGTGAACAGATGTGAATGGTACCTTCCATAAGCCCATCATCCCTGGGTGCTTCATCATCTAAAACGACATTGAGACGAGCATGTCTCGTACGTCTACCTCCAGAAGATATCTCCTTCATAAGAGGGCAATCCGACATGCGGTGCTCCCTGCTGCCACAATGTAGACAAGCGCCAAGGCGCTTCCTGCATTCTTCGGCCGAATGACTGAACTTCTCACAAAAGGTACAGGTCGTGGCGACCTGCTTGTCTTCTTCCTTGACTTTCTTGTTCTTGTGGTAGCCACTACCACTCCCATTTCGGGATATTTTCTTACTATCACGGGATTTGTAGGGTTCCGTGATGCTGAACTTGCTTTTCTTATCACGCCGATCTGATCTTCGGTTTGATTCTTCGCCCTTACCTTTTAATTTCTCGACTTTCTCTAAGGTCCTTTCACATAGGTGTGACCGTTGGACCATTTCCGTGCATGTACGGATATTCTGGGTCCCCAATTGTTGAATATATCCGGCCCTTTATCCATCCAAAAATTGATTAGCCTTCAGCAAGTCAGTGCTAATCAGATGAAGAGCATAGGGTGCCAGTCGAGAAAATTGAAGTTCATAATCTGCCACTGACGACATGCCCTGGCGTAGAGAAGCGAACTCCATAGTCTTCCGCTCCTTAATATGCTCGGAAAAGTACTTCGCATGAAATAAGGTAAGAAAACCTTCCCACGTGTGTGCACCGTGCGTCAGCTGGAGGTGCCGGTACTGACTTCCACCATGTACGTGCATCCTTGTTGAGTTGAAAAGTAGCAAGGCGCACTTTTTCCTGGTCTGTACATTATCTGACGTCAAATATTCAATTCATTTCATCGATCCAGTTCTCGGCCTCATCCGGATTAGAAGAACCATAGAAACGTAGAGGATTTAAGCTACGGAAATTGTGATGCAAGTCCCCAGCTCTTGCTCCTGCGCCTGCTTGCACCATGGTTTGCAATGCTAGTGTCAGACCCGCAATTGTCTCTTGCATACCATTCCAGTCTACGCGATGAGCCATTACAATAAGAATAACGTACCTGAGAAAAATAATGAATTTTTTAATTCCCATGGAATGAGTGAGTTTAAGCTAGAGCTAATTTACTATCTTATCCCCGGGCTCTACCCAATGTCTCACATAGGTGGGGAATTTCTTCCTTAGTTCATAGGTATGGGTCCTAAAACTTTGGACTTATCCTATGACATGACTTTTCTACCTAAGTCATTGGACTTAGGCTCTGATACCAACTTAACTGTCACGCCCCGAGCCTTTAATACAGCGGAAGATAATCTTGGAAAATGTGAACAGCCGCTTGCAAGCAAGAATAATCAGAGCGCAATAACAATCACACATAAGATGCAATTGCACAATAATTTATTCAAACCTTCACTTTTATTAATAATCAGAATGATTCAAGTACATCAATTATTCAACTACGTGACTCAATAAAGAAAAAATTACATGAACTCGATCTAGACAACATTGACTTCCTAAGTCTTCTCTCAATCTTATGTGACCTTCATTCGCTCTCGGACCCATCACTTGAATAACTCGAATCCGACTCCGAACTATCTGCATCTCTTGGAAAGATTAAAAAATAGGTAATGAGCACACTTGCCCAGTAGGTATCTTCACATCAACATGAAGGCAATATTAAAGTGATTAGCATTTTGGGCTCTAGAGATTAAAGTAAAATCATGCGAATGCAAAAAATCACGTAAATAAACCAAAGTAACAAGACATGATCAAGTTAAGATATGATTAAGCAAGCATGACCAAGCAAGAATGTAATTATGACCTTTCATGAACAAGAATGTAATGAGAATGTACTAGCAAGTCAAGCAAGAATGTACTCTTCACTTAGTAACAAGTACTTCCTGAATTTCTGTGGATATTTTCACTTCACGAGCCGTGGATAATTTCACTTATTTATAAAGAAAGTACTCCCAGCGCAATGCGATGCCAGTAGCATCATACCCCAAGGTTTATAATAGTATGTTTCTGACAATCAGCCGAGGGGACTAGCATAGAGGCCTTGAACACAATCAGTGCTCGAACCGCATCTTCAAGTATAAATCAAGCTACTTCCACGTATATAGCAATAAAGTTGGCCACGCATGTAATAAGTTCAATAAGTGTTCAAGACTCAATGTCAATAATAAGAATGCACCAAATATAGATTTATGAGTTCAAGAAATGCATTAATAACTAAGTTATGCCTTGGAGAAAATTCGACAGCATAACGGTACATTCTTTATCTTTCATACTTTATCTTAGATGTCTTTGAATAAGGTTACAAGTCCCAGACTATCATTAGTCAGTCTAGGATTATAGGACTATTAACCCTTGGGTCAAACCTTGGGTTAACTATTCAGAAAACTTAGCGGTCTATAACTGGGCCGCTATATTGATATGGCGGTCTGATATTGGGCCGCTAGAGTGGGCTGAATCCAGAAAGAAATCAATTGGACTCAGAGAACGTGGCGGTCAGATACTGGACCGTTAATGGGACTTAGCGGCTGAGTATTGAACCGTTACAGAACAGAATTCAGAAAACATCGGTAGTGCTTTCTAGACAATTTAAACTTTAATGGTACAACCAACTCGGCGTCCTAGTGGGAATCCCAGGCTCGCGGAGAATTACGGAGGCCTTGAAACAAGATTTCCTAGTCTGTTGGAAGGAATTTCCAAAGGAGAAGTTATCAAGTTCAAGATTATGTCCATATAGTGCAAAAGTGTAACTAATGGTCATATACCGGAATATATGCCATGTACTTATAGAAATGACTCTAAGATAAGAAGAAAATTTGTAATAGTGATAAACCAATCAGTGAACCACGTTTATTATCACTCTTGAAAGATGTATTTAATACAAAGTATAAGTTTTGGCATGAAATTAGCATAAGATTTAAAATAATCCCAAGTAACGATCACTATCATGAAGCAGTAATTTAAAACTCAGAGAAATGAAATACCATTAGAATAGGTTAGAACATAGTTAACTAGGCTTACTTATAAATTAATGGGTTGCTCTTAAATCTATCTCGGGTTGACAGAAAATAGAACATTGGCGGTCTAATATAGAGCCGTTACAGACAGCTTGGCGGTTTATCGTAAGGCCGCCAGAGGGACTTTAACAGTCTATGTCTGGTCCGCCAGAAATTTCATAAAAATTACGTTTACAGAGTGTCTAGCCGTTTATCGTAGGGCCGCTACATAAGATTTTACGGTCAAAGACTAGGCCGCAAGAGAACGTCTGACCGTAAAACTAAAATAAGAAGAACTATGTCTAAAACACATCATGTCTGGAAATCAACATGTATAAACTTCCCTATCATGATAGAATGAAGGTTAAACTAACAATATACATGGGATTCATGTATTATGACAAAGAGAATTATCTTAGTTCATTAGGGCTAAGAAAGATGCATGGATGTATAGATCCTATTAAAACATGAAATTCTCCGTACATAATTCATGAAATCAAGTGCAATAAGAGGACTTTTAATCTTAACATGGTAATTTAGCCGTTCATGAGATGACCTACCTTTGCTAAGGCTTTTAGGCTTCGAATTTGATGTTGGAAGTCGACCCTTAAGATTCCACTTCCTCTTGTAAATCAGTAAATTCACGTTCTAATATCTCTTGATCCACTTGACCTAATGACGTGAAACTTGCAGGGTAAGAAGTAGATACTAAGGGGAACAAAAAGTTCTAAAGGTACTGATGCTAATTACCTCGATTTAGTTTTCTAATTCCTTGATCTTCACCGGACTTTCGCACAGTTTCCTGGGTCGCTAATGTGGAACCAGCAACTTTGTAAGCTTCTATCTCCTTGTGTGCTTGATCTCCTAGCACGAAATTTTGAGGGATGTTAGTCCTATGTATTGGGAATAAAAACTTCTAAATAACTTACCCAATATAATACCTTCTTACCTAGATTCCACTCGAGCCAAATGTAAGGGTCGTGCAGGTCAAAACTAGGTCATATTTATAGGGTTTGGCTAGGGTTTGAGGATTAGAACGATCCTAGAATCCTTATTAAACCTTAGATCGACTTCTAAGAGTCCTTAGCATGTTTACTAGCCTTCCCATCTCGATCCCTAGGTGATAGAGCCTTAAAAATTTAATCTTTTTGCTCTTTCTTCAATTCACAGAACTGACAGAATGTAGCAGTCGAATAATGGGCTATTTTCTTGGATGTAGCGGTTGCACGATAGACCGCCACAGATCCTAGGCGCCGAATTTGAATTGCTTCAAACTTTTTTATTCTATTATCCACCCCATTATCCAATTAATGGGTATTTATCTTTATATTCCATGAATAATTTAATTAATCTTCTAGAATATGGGCCAAACTTCATGGGCTTGGTCCTTAAATCCTTTGGGCTTTATTTAAATAGGCTAGGTTAATTGTTCATCATACTTGGACCTTAATAATGATTTATTTAACCCAATATTCATTTATTAATCTATTTTGATCTTTAAAAATTCTCAGAGAATATTTAATAATTCATAAATATTTTATAAAATTTCTGGGTCATTACACCCTCCCCCACTTAAGAGAATTTTGTCCCCAAATTCCATACATGGATTATATGGAGAGTGTACTTACAAAATAACTCTGGATATTTCTTGTGCATAGCTCCCTCCATTTCCCATGTTTCTCCTGACTTTGTCCACTGGATCTTGACCACAGGAATACTTTTATTCCAAAGTTGATGTACCTCTCGTTCAAGGATCCTGATTGGCTTTTGCTCATATGTCAAATCCTTCTTAATCTCCAGATTATCGTAGGTGATGACGTGGAAAGGATCATAAACATATTTCTTCAACATTGAGACATGGAATACGTCATGAACTCCTGCTAGTTGTGGAGGCAAAGCCAGTCAATAAGCCACTTCACCGACCCTTTCTAGAATTTCAAATGGGCGAATGAATCTTGGGGTAAGCTTGCCTTTAATGCCAAATCTTCGAATACCATGACCCGGAGAAACTTTAAGATATACATGATCTCCCACTTGAAATTCCAAGTCACGTCTTCGATTATCAGCATAAGATTTCTGCCGGTCTTGTGCCATCTGGAGTCTTTCTGGAATAAGCTTTATATTTTCAGTAGTATCCTTGCGAATATCAGGGCCTAAAAATTGTCTCTCCCCTACTTCATTCTAGCATATCGATGATTGACAGCTTCTTCCATACAGAGCTTCAAATGGTGCCATCTGTATATTGGCTTGGTAGCTATTATTGTATGCAAATTCTACTAGAGGCAAGTGATCATGCCAACTTCCTCCAAAGTCAATAGCACAAGCCCTGAGCATATCTTCCACCACTTGATTTATCCTTTCTATTTGACCATCGATTTGTGGATGGAATGTCGTGCTAAAGCTCAGTCGGGTACCTAAAGAATGTTGTAGACCCTTCCAGAACTGTGATGTGAATCGAGGATCTCGATCAGATATGATAGTGACAGGGACACCATGGAATTTGACGATTTCCCTTATATATAACGCCGCTAGGATATCCACAGACCATCGACTTTTAATTGACAGAAAATGTGCAGACTTGGTCAATTGGTCTTTGATTACCCATATACCATCGTGTCCACCTCTTGTTTTAGGTAAACCCATAATGAAATCCATCCATATACCTTCCTATTTTCATTCAGGAATATTCAAGGGGTGTAACTTACCTGCGGGTCTTAAACGTTCTGCCTTTACTTGTTGACAAGTGAGATAGCGAGATACGAAATCTGCTATTTCTCTTTTATTGTTAGGCCACCTGAAATTCCTTTTAAGATCTTGATACATTTTAGTACCACCAGGGTGAATGGTGTACTTGGAACTATGAACTTATTCAAGGATCAGTTTCTTAGTATCAACACGATCCGGTATACAAATTCGGCCCTTGAATAGCAACCTTCCATCATTGGCAATAGAGAAATCTGGCCTTTGCTGAATATTAACTTTAATCTCAAGTAATACTAGGTCATTGTCTTGTAGCTTGACCCGATCTTCTATTAATGTGGGTTGAGTTTGGATATTGGCTATAAAACACTCTTCCTTCTTCATGTCAATATCTAAGTTCAACTGAGCAAATTGAGAGATAAGATTAGTCATACTAATCATGAGAGTTGATAGTTTTCCCATTGGTTTTCTGTTGAGTGCATCTGCCACAGCATTAGCCTTGCCAGGACGATATTGGATAGTAAAATCAAAGTCCTTTAAGTATTCCAACCATCTTCTTTGCCTCATATTCAGTTCCTTTTGGGAGAACAAATATTTCAAGCTTTTGTGGTCTAAGTAGACCGTGAATTTTTCTTCATAAAGGTAGTGACGTCAAATTTTTAAGGCAAATATAACAGCCGCCAATTCTAAATCATGTACGAGATAATTCTCCTCGTGACGCTTCAACTGTCTTGAAGAATTGCAAATTACTTTCCTGTTTTGCATAAGAACGCACCCTAGGTAAATGACTTATTTAACCCAATATTCATTTATTAATCCATTTTGATCTTTAAAAATTCTCAGAGAATATTTAATAATTCAGAAATATTTTATAAAATTTCTGAGACATTACAGAAGATGCTGGTGGTTGTGGTTCGAGAATGGCAAGAGTTGTGTGCAAGCGAGGACTTTGGTGGCTATTTCCGTGATGTGCTTTTTCCTGGATTGGATCTAAGAATTGTGGAAGTTTATCTTCTAGCAGAGTTGGCTTCCATGTAGCTGAGGTGATACCAGACTTGTGTTTTTGTTGTATGCCTGCTCTAATGATCGAGGTGTGTTGGGTCATGAGCGAGGCGGTGGTCGTGATCAAGGTCTGGCCGTATCCCTCCGGATTGGTGCTTTCGTGAGAATCGAGGTTTTCTGTTCTGGGGCTCTGACAGCGTTATTACTTGGTTAAGGCATTCTCCCCCTGTGGCTTGGTGCTAGTCCTGAATTTCGATGACGAAATTTGTTTAAGGAGGGAGGGTTGTAATGCCCCGGGTTTTTCAGATATATGTCGGATCAGGATCCGTGGGTTTCGGATCACTTGAAGTCCCGTGATCAATGACAGCCAAGAGGGGGGGTGAATTGGGTGATGACAGCTTTTAAGTCCTTTTTAAAAATTAAAAGATATATGAAGAACAAACAACAGACAGGAATAGATCAGAAGAAATATAAGGTGAAACTGGCAAAAACAACCCCTATAGCAATTCCTTGGTACTAGGCGGAGTCCGGGAATCCTAAGATCCTCTCACACAAAGTATTTCCTCCCGACAGGATTGACTGTGTCAATCAGAAGCTACCTTTTGATATACCAAGGATCTCCCGTAAAAGGATTAATACAGCACGATCTAAACAATGAAACTAGAAAGCGATACGACAAGCAAACAAGCTAGATCAGAACTGGAGGTAGGAGATAGGGAGCAAACCACATAGAACACCATGATTTTTAGGTGGTTCGGATGCAACAACTGCAACCTACGTCCACCCCTCACTGACCATGAGGATTCACACACTATCTTGTAGAAAGTTACAAGATCAAGACACACACACACACACTCGTGTGAGTTCAGAACTCCTACGAAGGTGCACACACACCGAACCACAAAAAAGGATGAAGAACAAGAATATCACTCACACACACACATGGATCTTCATAGATCCACACACACACAGATGTTTGAATATTACAATAACACAAAAATTAAAGCCTAGCAAGATTGGAATGGAAAACACAAAAGAAAACTTCAGATACAAGCTCCCCCTTAGTTGATGAAGATGGTTTTGGATGCAGCTTGATCTCCTCTTGGCTTGGGGTTGATCTACTCCAGATGTTGCTTGAAGATGGAAGAAGATGGATGCAGATGGATGAAGATGGATGAAGCCCTTTCTTCTCGGAGCACTGTTCACGGCTACAGTACCATATCTTGAATCTCCCCTTGATAGCCTCCCTTGGCCTCCTTTGATTAATTAGGGTTACAAGCCTCAATGTGATGTTTTTATAACTCTTGAAGGGTCAAGAGACAAGCTAGGAACCAGATCCACAAATCATGGGAAGTTTGGTGGCTTTGGGATTAAACAAATCCTTGAAGAGAGACTTCCCACGTTGTGAACAAAAGGTCAACAATAGGGGCTTTTCGAGGCTGGCGGTCGACCTGTGCACAAGGGCGGTCGACCGAAATTTTTACGGGAAATGTCCATTCGTTGCTGGGAAAACCGGTCGACTGCTATAGGCTGGCGGTCGACCGCTGGCTTGATTTTATGCAACAAAATAAAGGTCAGCCAATGCAATATAATACATGAACGAATCAGGTTATGGCTGCTTGGTTTCAGTTAAGCTGAGTGGGTTTAAGCTTAGCCTGGGTGGTTTAGAAACCAAAACACGAATTCTTGCATTTGGACGGGTTTAAACACTTAAGCTTGCTTGTTACATTGTGAAGTAGGCTTTGAAAGGTGTTGAATTCGAACTTGATAGTTGAAATATTGCACGTGATAAAACATATAACCCTGAGTTTGTTATCATCAAAATCACTTGGATATACTCAACACTCTCCCTCTTTTTGATGATGACAAAAATGAAGGGGTTTTGAAATGCATGAACGTGCCTTTAGCAAAGTTGAAGATTGAGATCAAGGTTCGAAGTCAAAGCACTTCACTTACGTCCCGTTATGCCAGTGAATACAAACCATTCAACATGTATATGCCAATTAGAAGAGAAATGAGATATACGAGCCAACCATTTGAGATCAAACACCAGTTGCATTCAATTCATCGTTTCATGACAAGATACATTTGGTGCAAAAGTGAATGCACGACTCTAGACTCAAAGGACTAAACAAATGCATAAAAGACTCATGATCCTCATATGTCAAGCATGCAAACACACAACCACACACGGACATACATAAATATATAAAGCCCTGCACTACTACTTCTCCTCCTTTGGCATCATCAAAAAGGGAGTGGAATAGACAAAGGGGGACCCAAGTGACTCAAAACCAAAGGATAGCAAGCTAGAGGGAGAAAAGAAGAAAGGAAAAATCCTCATGGTGCATCTGCAGGTGGAGGTGGTTGATCCTCTAGAGGAGAGGGCTGGTGTCCAAGGATATGGCGGATGTCTGCAAGGGCATGAACTTGAGCATGAAGAGTGTCTCGAATACGGCCAATGGAGAGGTCACGAGCCGCATCACGGCGAGACATGCTAAGAAAAGTTTGGTTCATGATGTGAAAGGATTGGCTTGAGTCGGCGACACTGTCGGTGAGGCTGGTCGTACGAGTGGTGAGTGTAGCCATATGAGTGGAAAGGGTGTCCAGAGCAATGGAGAAGGAATCCATGCGGCCTGACATGGTGTCAACCACATGTCCCATAGTGTCTACGCGATCCCAGAGAGCAGAAAGTCCCTCCCCAAAAGTATTCACACGAGTCTCTAATCTAGTGAACGGCCTGTCAAAAACCTCATAGTCTACCCAAGAAGGCTGAGGAGCTCCCTGAGTGGAGGACTCTCCATGATAAAACTGAGAAGGATGTGGCATCTCCGGATCCATATGCTGCTGTGAAGGTGGAGGAGGCAGGTCGACATCCATGGGATGAAGTGGGAGTGTAGGAGGCTACTCCTCTGCCTGAACTGGAAGCGGTACATCCCCTTGAACCTACTGCTGCTATGGTTCCTGTTCATCCTCATTGTCATATTCATCTTCATATGTAGGCACATCCCGACACAGCTCACCTTCGGGACCATAGTAATAGCCCATGTCTATGTAGATCTTATGCTTATTGTAGACATCATTCTGGCGAACATAGATAAACTGTTCTTCTGCCAAATTAATCTCAGCATGAATGAACACCCCGGTCAACTGTGAGGCATATGGCAAAGATCGTTGCCGGTTTGTTCTGCAAGCTCCAATGTGGGTCATCATGAGGCGACCCATGTTGAGTTGTATACCATTCATGACATGGTAGAATAGGAATCTATGAACTTCTGTGACTTCATTTCTGCTGCCAACCTTGGGATAAATAAGGGAGGTAAACATATGGTGTAAGACACGCTACAGTGGTGGGAAGTAATTTACATTTAACTCAATCAAATCACTGACACCACGCACGTAATCACAGTTGGTCATGGCAATAAAAGTATCTTCAACCTCCCCATGGCCATAAGCCATGTTGGCTCCTCTAGCCGCAACCCCTAAGCTCCTCTCAAACAGATCGGGGTTAATGTGAAGCTCAACACCTCGAATAACAGTATATAGCTCATCATTCCTTGAAACCAAGTTCCCATAGAACTCCTGTACTAGGTTGGGGTAATAACGGTTATACCTAGTGACAAAATCAGTCCAACCCGACTACATTGCAAAGACTGCATATATATCGGGCAAGAGCTCATTCACCTCATTGAAATCGACCAGTCGGGGGTCGATGATGGGTCGAATAAGTAACCTAGGAGCTCGACGCGGTGCCGGCGACTACTGTGGTGGAGGAGCAGGTGCCTCACATCTCTGTCCACTCCCTTTTCCTTGGGCAGAACGTCGAGAGCTTCGTCTAGGCGGCATCCCAAACTAGAACCCGATAAAAAACCCTTGAAGGAAAGACTCTCGTCCTGGGGGATGAAGAAAGATCTACGGACACTCTAGGGGCTAGCAAAAACCTTCTCTACTAACGGGAACCAATGTGAGAACTCCACGAACGCACAAACGGTCGAATGGAGTTCATCTCGAAAACGTGACGAACAAGCCGGATCTTGTGCGGATGGAGAAAGAATGAGGTTTAGAAGCTTGGGAGGTGGAGAAAATGGGTTCTAGGGTTAGGGGAAAGTGGTGGAGGGTGAATGGGGGTGATAAAATGAAAGAATGGGGTGTTAAACCCCCTTATAAGTTGGCTCGGCCGGGAACCCGGTCGGGCCGGTCGTCGCAACCGGTCGACCGCTGCGGGGCTGGCGGTCGACCGCTAGCCTAGAATCCCCAATTTTTGATTTTTTTTTGTTTCTTTTCTTTTTTTTGTTTCTTGAAAATTGGGGGGGACTAACAACCGGCTTTCTGAAAAGAGCCAACGTCATGAAGTAGAGGGAAGAGAATAGATGCAAGTTTGAGGAAAGTTTCTAACTCCCCCTCAGAAGTTACCTTAGATTCGACATCACTGAGTCCACAACAGTTTATCCAAGAAATATCTGGCCTTAGAAAGTTTTTCAAGGAGGGCTATACATATAATTACATTCAACCATGCAGGAGTGTATATAAACACACAAGGTAGCAAAAAGTAAAGATAGTATGCATGTTTTTCTACCCTTGATGCATATGAGTTTCTACAGATGCAGAACTTAACTTAAGTGCAGACCTATGCATGAATGCTCTCACCCTTGCATATCCCAAGTTCTCTTCTTATCTTGTTAAATTGATCCTGGTTGAGGGGTTTGGTGAAAATGTCAGCTAGCTGATTGTGTATGTCAATGAAGTTCAACTCAAAGACCCCTTTACTTACATGATCGCTCAGGAAGTGATGACGAATATCAATATGCTTGGTTCTAGAGTGTTAAACAGGGTTTTTAGACAAACTGATTGCACTGGTATTATCACATAAAATTGGCACACATTTCATCTCAATATCTAAATCAAGCAGTTGATTTTTGATCCAAAGTACTTGGGCTCCACAACTTCCGGCGGCTACATATTTAGCCTCGGCTGTTGAAAGAGCTACTGAATGTTGTTTCTTGGAGGCCCATGAGACTAGACACCCACCAAGAAATTGATAGTACCCACTAGTACTTTTACGATCTACAATGCATCCAGCATAATCTACACCGGTGTATGCAATCAAATCAAAAGAACTACCGATGGGAAACCACAAGCCAAAATCTATTATGCCAAGTAAATATCTAAAAAACGTTTTACAGCCGATAAGTGAGATTCTTAGGGCATGACTGAAAACGGGCACAAAGACATACACTGAATTGAATGTCAGGGCGGCATGCTGTAAGATACAGTAGTGATCCGATCATACCTCAAAACAGTGTGGGATCTACTGTTTTACCATTTTCATCTTTGTCTAACTTTGAGGTTCTTGCCATTGGAGTTGACAAAGGTTTTGCCTCAGCCATCCCATATTTCTTCAAAAGTTCCATTGTGTACTTGGCTTGGCTTATGAAAATGCCCTCAGGTGTTTGCTTCACCTGCAATCCAAGAAATAATGTTAGTTCACCCATTAGGCTCATCTCAAATTCACCTTGCATGATTTCTGCAAATTCATCACATAGCACGTTATTAGTAGCTCCAAAAATTATATCATCCACATACACTTGAACTACCAATATATCTTTATCTGATTTCTTTGTGAAAAGTGTTTGATCAACCTTACCTCTCTTGCAATCATTCTCAATCAGAAATGACGTGAGCCGTTCATACCATGCCCTTGGTGCTTGCTTCAGTCCGTACAAGGCCTTCTAGAGCTTGTACACATGTTGTGGATGTTTGAGGTCTTCAAAACCTGGAGGTTGTTCTACAAAAACATCCTCTTTGATATACCTATTTAGAAACGCAGATTTAACATCCATTTGAAATAATTTAAAGTTAGATGAGCAAGCATAAGATAATAAAATCCGGACTGCTTCTAGACGAGCAACCGGTGCAAATGACTCATCAAAATCAATACCCATCTTCTGGCTATACCCCTTGGCCACAAGTCGGGCCTTGTTCCTAACAACGAATCCCGTATCATTTAACTTATTTCTGAAATCCCATCGAGTTCCGATAATGGATTGATTCTTAGGTCGTGGCACCAGAGTCCACACCTGGTTTCTTTCGAACTGGTGCAACTCTTCATGCATAGCCTGGATCCAGGATTCATTTTGGAGAGCCTCATAGATATCCTTAGGCTCTTCTTGTGAAATTAAGGCTATCAAATCTTCCTCTTCTACTATCCATAGAGAGGCTTTGGTTCTTACCCCATCTTGAGGGTTACCGATTATGTTTTCAGCTGGATGATCCTTTAAGAATGTGGGGATGCTTGGCAAATCACGGTGCTGCACTTGCTGCTCTTGCAGTGTCTTGATTGAAGGATCTTCATCTTCTTCACTCTTGCTGGGTATTCCTTCCTTTGGTTCATCCTTGACTTTAGATGTTCTAGCATTGGTTGAATCTTTGGGGTCTTCTCCTGTATCCACAATTTGAGTAGTTAGTTTTAGTTCAGATTCATCAAAAATTACATGACTTTCTTCAACAACTAAAGTCCGTTTATTGAACACTCGATAGGCTCTAGAATTAAGTGCATAACCTAGGAAGGTTTCTTTATCACTTTTCTCATCAAACTTACCTAGGTTGGACTTACCATTGTTCAAGATGAAACATGAGCAACCAAAGGGTTTAAGATGGGAAATATTCAATTTCTTACCCTTGTAGAGCTCATATGGAGTTTTCTTCAAAATGGGCCTTACCATTGCCCTGTTGATGATGTAACATGATGTACTTACCGTCTCAGCCCAAAAATATTTTGGTAGAGAGTTTTCACTTAACATGGTCTGTGCCATGTCTATCAATGTTCTGTTTTTCCTCTACACCACTCCATTTTGTTGGGGCGTCCTTGGTGATGAGAAGTTGTGTGTACACCCATGCTCTTCACAGAAATTGCTGAACTCATGATTTTCAAATTCACCACCATGATCACTTTGGATAGTAGTGATAAGGTACCCTCTATCATTTTGGATTCTCCTACAAAACACTTGAAATTCCATCAATGCATCATTTTTATTGGATAGAAATAACACCCAAGTGAAGCTGGAATAATCATCAACAATCACAAAACCATAGAATTTCCCTCCTAGGCTGGATGTCCTAGTTGGGCCAAATAAATCAAGATGCAGTAATTTCAAAGGCCGGGAGGTAGAAACAATATTCTTATTTTTGAAGGATATGCGTGTTTGCTTGCCTTTTGTGCAAGCCTCACAAATTTTATCACTTTCAAACTTTAGTTTTGGCAAACCATTCACCAAGTCATGTTTAGACAATTTGGAGATAACTCTAAAACTAGCATGACCCAGTCTTCGGTGCCATAGCCATTCATTATCATGATTGTTAGCTACCAAACACATATCATTACAGGAAACATCATCAATATCAATAGTATATACATTGTTGCTCCTCTTGCCGATAAATCTGATTTCATTGGAAATTTTATTTATGACAAGACAATGGGTTTCATCAAAAACAATCTTAAAACCTTTGTCACATAGTTGGCTTATGCTCAGCAAGTTATGATTCAAACCTTTCACCAAAAGCAGATCTTCAATAAGAATTTTAGAATTCTTACCTATGTTGCCAATCCCAATGATTTTACCTTTGTCTTTACCTCCGAAGACAACTGAACCTCCATCTTTGTCTTACATTGTAGAGTACACTTTCTTGTCCCCTGTCATATGCCTTGAGCAGCCACTATCCAAGTACCATTTGCTCCCCCTGGCTTCAAGACACATCTGCAAGAAGGAAAGATTCTCATGCAATTATTTTTGGTACCCAAACTCGTTTGGGTCCATAGGAGTTAGTCCAATTCTGTGCATATCTTTTCTTAGTCCAAAAAATATGATTTCTTGGTGGACTTTGTTTGAACCAGCAATTTGCTATAGCATGACCAAATCTACCACAATGATAACAGTTAACAGGTGCAAACTTTCTTTGAAATTGTCGTGGTTTGGGTTGGACATGTTTTGGTTTAGAATTGGAACATGAATCATGGTTATTATCTTTTTCATGAACAAAGGATGTGGTGATCTTATGCTCAAAAGATTTTTTATTTTGAGGAGTGTACCCCAAACCTTCCTTTTGGAAGTTAACTTTAACCTCCAACAAGTTATCTAGATTTTGTTTCCCTTTAACAAACCTAGACAAAGTGGACTGAAGTTCAGCCACTTCTTCACTCAAAATCCCATTTTTCCTTTCGAGTTCTGAATTTGTGGATTTCAGAATTTCTTCTTCCTTTTTCAGTCTTTCACACACTTTTTCAGTTTCAGACATTTTACATGAAATCTCTTCTTTGATTCTTTCAATATCTGAAATTGTTTACAGCAAACTCTCTTTTTCTTCAGTTACCTCAAACCATTCCTGTTCCAATTTTTCGAACCTGACAAAGATATCTTCATGTGACAAATCATCAATTTTCTTTTTGAGAGTTTTATTTTCAGATCTAATTTTCTTGTATTTAGTGTATAGTTTTTCATATTCAGACTCCCACTGTTCATTGGAAATAAAATCAGGGTCCGAATTTACCTCGATTGAATCATCCTCATGTGCCATGAGACACAGGCTCTCCATAATCTCTTGTATCTCTTCATCGGACGGTTCGTCCTCTTCATCGCTCCACGTGGTGACCATGGCCTTGGGCTTTCTGAAGTTATCTTTCTTGAATTTCTTCTTCAAATCTGGGCACTCTCCCCTCATGTGCCCGGGCTTCTTGCATTCGTAGCATATGATGTTATTCGGCTTGCTCGACTCACCCTTGGTTTGAGTGGGCTTCCTTTGCCCCTTTCTGAAGTTGCCTTGGAAATTTCTTTTCTTCCTCAGAAATCTTTTCACTTGGCGAGTGATCATAGCCAATTCTTCTTCTTCGTTGCTCCCGTCACTGGAATCTTCTTCTTGGGAGTCGTCATCAGATTGATGAGCTCTCAATCCAATCACCTTCTTCTTCTTGATATCTTCCTCGACTGTCCTCTTCACATTTATCTCATAGGTCATGAGTGACCCTATGAGTTCATCGAGAGTGAGTGTGGATAGATTCTTGGAGTCTTCAATGACGGTGGCTTTGGTGTGCCACGCAGGAGGGAGGGATCTTAGCACTTTTCTTACGAGCTCAGAATTAGTGTAATCTTTCCCAAGACTTTTGAGACCATTCGTGATCTCAGTTAGCCTTGCGAACATCTCTGAAATTGTCTCTTCATGCTTTAAGAGCTCATAATCTCGAACCAGAAGGTTGGCCTTGGTCTCCTTGACCTCGGACGTCCCCTCATATATGAGCCACAGTTTGTCCCACATTTCTTTAGCCGAGCTGCACATAGAAACATGAGAGAATTCGTTAGGGTGTATCGCACATTACATAATATTCATAGCATTAAAATTAACAGTGCATTTCTTAATTTTCTCGGGTGTCCATTTTTCTTCATCATCCCCGAGTTTGTAAGGACCCTTGTCCACAACTCTCCAAACTTCCTACTCATGAGCCCTCATAAAAACATGCATTCTATTTTTCCAGTACAAGTAGTTTGAGCCATCAAAAAAAGGAGGACGGTTAATGGAGTGACCCTCGGGCATCATACCCTTGTTTGCCACTGATCCGGATCTCACTCTAGATCATTAGATCTGTGAAAGATAGAGCCTTAGCTCTGATACCAATTGAAGTCCCGTGATCAATGACACCCAAGACGGGGGGTGAATTGGATGATGACAGATTGTACGTCCTTTTTAAAAATTTAAAAGATATATGAAGAACAAACAACAGACAGGAATAGATCAGAAGAAATATAAGGTGAAACTGGCTAAAACAACCCCTATAGCAGTTCCTTGGTACTAGGCGGAGTCCGGGAATCCGAAGATCCTCTCACACAAAGTATTTTCCTCCTGATAGGATTGACTGTGTCGATCAGAAGCTACCTTTTGATATACCAAGGATCTCCCGTAAAAGGGTTAATACAGCACAATCTAAACAATGAAACTAGAAAGTGATGCGACAAGCAAACAAGCTAGATCGGAACTGGAGGTAGGAGATAAGGAGCAAACCACACAGAACACCAGGATTTTTAGGTGGTTCGGATGCAACAACTGTAACCTACGTCCACCCCTCACCGACCGTGAGGATTCACACACTATCTTGTAGAAAGTTACAAGATCAAGACACATACACACACACACTCGTGTGAGTTCAAAACTCCCACGAAGGTGCACACGCACCGAACCACAAAGAAGGATGAAGAACAAGAAGATCACTCACACACACACACGGATCTTCATAGATCCAC
Organism: Amorphophallus konjac; assembly: GCA_022559845.1. NCBI lineage: Eukaryota > Viridiplantae > Streptophyta > Magnoliopsida > Alismatales > Araceae > Amorphophallus > Amorphophallus konjac. The sequence goes on along the minus strand of CM040125.1, from coordinate 226,899,578 downwards.
ACACACACAGATGTTTGAATATTACAATAACACAAAAATTAAAGCCTAGCAAGATTGGAATGGAAAACACAAAAGAAAACTTCATATTCAAGCTCCCCCTTAGTTGATGAAGATGGTTTTGGATGCAGCTTGATCTCCTCTTGGCTTGGGGCTGATCTGCTCCAGATGTTGCTTGAAGATGGAAGAAGATGGATACAGATGGATGGAGATGGATGAAGCTCTTTCTTCTCGGAGCACTGTTCACGGTTACAGAACCAGATCTTGAATCTCCCCTTGATAGCCTCCCTTGGCCTCCTTTGATTGATTAGGGTTACAAGCCTCAATGTGATGTTTTTATAAGTCTTGAATGGTCAAGAGACAAGCCAGGAACCAGATCCACAAATCATGGGAAGTTTGGTGGCTTTGGGATTAAACAAATCCTTGAAGAGAGACTTTCCATGTTGAGAACAAGAGGTCAACAATAGGGGCTTTTCGAGGCTGGCGGTCGAACTGTGCATAAGGGCGGTCAACCGGAATTTTTACAGGAAACGTCCATTCGTTGCTGGGAAAATCGATCGATCGCTATAGGCTGGCGGTCGACCGCTGGCTTGATTTTCTACAAAAAAATAAAGGTCATCCAATGCAATATAATACATGAACGAATCAGGTTATGGCTGCTTGGTTTCAGTTAAGCTGAGTGGGTTTAAGCTTAGCCTGGGTGCTTTAGAAACCAAACACTAATTCTTGCATTTGGACGGGTTTAAACACTTAAGCTTGCTTGTTACATGGTGAAGTAGGCTTTGAAAGGTGTTGAATTCGAACTTGATAGCTGAAATATGGCACGTGATAAAACATATAACCCTTAGTTTGTTATCATCAACATCACTTTTGTGCGTCCCGGAGAGTGTTTTGCGGTTTACGCGTATTTTTACCTGTCGGACCTTCGGAACCCCGTGTAGGGCGAACCATTGCGTTCTCCGACTCCAGGACGTTACCAGTGCGTTGTGCATTTTTTGAGAATCGTGGGGAGTATTTCTCCCTATTTTTGGTATTTTCTAGAAATTTCAGATTTTCTATATGTTAACCCCCTTTCTCTCTCTCTCCTCTCATTGCTCACTCTCTCCCTCTCTCTTCTCATGCTCTCTCTTCTCTCCCTCTCTTTTCTGGCGGCCGACGGAGCGGGATGGGGGCGAGGCGGAAAGGTTCGTGGGGTGGGCGAGGGCGAGGATGGGTTGAGGATCAAGGGATGGAGACGCGGCGAAGCTCGGCCGCGAGTTCAGGGAGCCACGGCGTTCGTGCGGCGTTTTCTTGGCAGATTGGCATCCTCGGTGTGTAGAATCTTCGGTGGAGGTAGGGGGACGGTTCCCTAGCTCGTGTACTTCATTTCCCACGAGTTTGGTAGCCCGAGGCGAGCCGAGTGGGGTTATTTCTTCACAAAGGGTTAAAATGTGTGATTTTGGGGTGTGAGCCGGATCTCTCGTTTTGATTGTATTTTTGGGGTTTAAATGGGTCCTCTCGGTGCTAGAGAGGTTGGGGACTAGTTTCGCCTTATTTTCCTCTTCACATGGGTGTGAACGGGGCGTGGAATGGAGTTTTCCACCGAGTTCGTCGTTTTCAGGTTCGGGGGCAAATGGCGATCGAACCAGAAACCACCAATTGGAATGGCGGCCCTTCGGGGACCGCCAACAGCTCCGTTAAGTCGATTCGAAGTAGCGGCCTCACGATTGACTGCCAATTGAATTAGCAGTCAGGCCAAGACTGCCACTTCGTGGGTTTGGATTTGGTGGTCAGGTGCCTGACCGTTTCTCCCATTTTGCGGCTAGGGAGATGACCGCCATTCATTGGTTGCGGCCCAAGGATGGCCACCTTATTCCAGGTGTCCCTGACAATTAGTGGTCCAGTGGAGACTGCCACTTTGAAGTAATGGTCTCAGGGAAGACCGCCAATTGGGCATGCTGTCCCGAGCGGACCGCCATTTGATGTGACGGTCCAAGGAGGACCGCCACTCTGTTTTCTGTGCTAGTCATGTTTCGGTTGCGTTGTGTTGACCCCGGTCGACCCGGTTGTGACCCAGTGGTTGACCTTCAGTCTCGTGGATGTCCCGGACACCCCGTGGGTTCTGTGTCCGTATTTTTGGGTGTCCGGAGGTGCCTAGTTACCTCGATTAGCATGCTCATGGGTTTGGAGGGTCCGGGTGACCCTTTGTGTTCCGAGCTTTCGTGCTTTCGGTAGATCGAGTGGCCGTGAGTAGGCATGAGTGGGGAGGGCTGTTCCCGCACATCGTTGGTTTTCCCGAGAAGCATTTTTTGAGTGGGCTGTGGGTTTGGCCCTTGGGCTGCAAGTCTAGTCACCCAGCCTGGGGCTGGAGGTTTCCCGATTTTCCCTTGGATGGGGGATTAACTCGGCGGCTTGTGAACTACCTCGATATTCATGCTACAGTGGTTTCAGACCTAGGGATTAGGCTAGATTGACGGTGATGTGCGATCACGTGTAGTGGTCTTGACCCGAGTCGTGTGACTCAAAGACCGTTAGGTTTGGTAGGTCTAGTGGACCATCCAGAGTCTGGTGGCCCCGAGCCACCTGTTACTCCGCGTTACTCGTAATGGGTGCGTGTGTGGCTTTCTGTGTTCACGTTTAATGACCTGCCACTGGTCGTAGCTTTCTTGCATACGCGTGTGCGAACCCACTTGGGAGTGGTGGAGAGCGTTACCGGAGAGAGACGGCTTTTAGGCTGGTTACCATAGGGCCCCCATGTGTAGCCTGAGTCCGGGCCTCGGGGGAAGAACCAGCTAGAGGATCTGACCTAGGGCGCATGGTCTATGTGTGCACACGTGGTTGGGGGCAGTCGGACGCGTGCTGATAAGTGTGACCCTAGCTAGTCCTTGTTTGTGGTACTGGTTGTATGTCTCAGTCTCCCCTTAGGGCGTCGTAGGGAGACACTGAGGTGCGCTGTAAGACGTCAGTGGTCGCATCCGGCTTTGCTTCTGGTGGGCAATGCTCCTGCCATGTAACGTGAGTTCTCGTGATTTGAGTTTCCGTTTCTCATCTGCGAGACGTAATTTTGCGTGTAATTTCTGGGTGTGTTCCCGAGGTTGAGGTCTAGGGTGCCGATGAGCGTCACCGGGGGTTTTTCCTAGGCAGTGTCCGGTCCATGATAGTGTTGTCGTGATGTTTCCCCTGGCAGCATGACTAGGGTGGTTTGTTGTCTTGTGGTCTCCCGATTGTGAGATCGGGGCGTGTTTTCCGGTACAGTAGGAGTAGCTGTAGAGCCGAGGTTTTATCGGCCACCATGTTTGCTGTTCCTGCTGTCGTTGCTGCTTTCTGCTACCGCCGTTGTTTATGGTTGGGGTTCCGCGAGACCCCTACTGAGCCCGTGATAGGAGGCTCACCCCTGCTTTTTAGGTGTGGCGGTTTTTCCTCAAGGCTCGAGGGTGCTGCACGGAGGTTCTTAGTTGCCAGCTCGACGGGCCGAGTGTTCACTCGGTGTTGGGTACGCTTCTCTGCCTTAGATAGTACTTTCGTTGGACTAGACTTTGTTGTAATTGTTTATTTATTTCTATTAATTTTCGAGTTGTCCTTCTTTATTTCCTATTTCTTTGTACCTCTACACTCCTTTTAACCCTTCCGAGCCCTCCGGCTCGTGGGCGGCAGGCCAGGATTTAAATGGTATCGGGTTCTTCCCAGTATCCGGATCTTGGGTTGCTACAAGTATGCTCTGAGGGAGTTATTATCATTTTGGCCATCCCAATTTGAGGTTTATCCAACCCCTGAGGTGTTAAGATCATGGTTTAAGGTGGTACAGCGGGTGCTCTGGTCGAGAGATGTGCTCGGGTGAGCGGAGGATCTTCCGGATAAGCTATTGATTGTTGAGCCCGACATTCTTGTTATGCTCTATGGCATCAGAAATGACGTGCTAGTCTCGATTATTTTGCGGATTTCAAGGCAGGATTGGCTAGAGATGTCCCAGGGAGCTCTATGTCCTGCATTTCTACGCGTGAGTGGACTGTCTTAGTCCTGGATTTGGTCCAAGATTGTGTGGCGGTGCCTTGGTTTTGGCCCAGATTGTGGAATTTGGGGCCATTATGCACTGCCTTGGACGTGCTGTGCGAGATTGCATGTAAGATGTGAAGGTTCCGCGGCATATTCGAGACTCGGGGATGTGCGTTGGCGGATGTCGAACGTGGTTCGTGTCGTGGCTCTTGGCGTGGTGGTCCGTGGGGTGGCAGCTCAGAAGATGGATGTTTTGAGGATCCGAGTATCAAGGATGGATCGATGTTAGCACGGACGAATTTGAGGGAATAATGTCCGGTGGTTAGAGATGTAGCAGCCTTCGAGCCTGGTGTCGTTCGTGGTTTCTTCACTCCTCGGTAAGTGTTTTGGCGTGTTAATGGGTTTGAGCTCTGAGGCCGGCTTAGGTAAAGAGCGTGTGTCAATGGCTAGCTCAACCACTATGGCAAAGAGTGTGGCTGGCGATCAGTAGAGTCAGTGCTAGAGGTGTGGCGAGTTACAGTTTGTGGAATTACAGCGGTGGTGCATCGAGAGATGCTGTGATTGTGGTCCGATGGAACGCTTGGCAAGTGTTGTCGGAGGAGCTGACCTGAAGTTGGTAATGGTTTTCTGGTGCTGGAAGGTGCGGTTCCCAGCGTGTGCAAGGTTTGAGGTCAGGTCGAGCACGGAGATCTTCCGATTCATAGAAGGTGTGTTGTTTTCTCCTCGGTTGGAGAGAATCACGTTTTGCCAAGTTCATCGTCTTGCATTATGTGTTCAGATTGGTTGGCCTTCGTGTGCCATGAAGTTCATACGAGACGTGTCCTGTGTTGCGGCAAGGTGGTTGCCTGTGAGAAGCGTTGCCCCTTTCCCCTTGATACGTAAGGGCGTTAGCATTATTCCGAAAGGATGAGTCCCAGTTGGGCTGTGCTTGCGAGAATTTACGGCTGGTGTTGTGTTCCCGATGTATCGGGGATCGGAGCCTGCGGAGTTACGCAGAATTGCTAGATTAGCAGAGAGAGAATCTGTGCTCTGGGTTCAAGGTAATAGAGCTTTCATCACCCTATTTTCTAGAGTTAGCCAGCCGAGTTGAGGATTGTCGGGATGGTGGATCCCGAGTCATTGCTTTGGTTTTTGCGTGCGTAGATCAGAGTGCGCAGCGGAAGCCTAGTGGGCCCATAACCCATGTTGAGTTAGATGGACGCAGTCTATCTCCACGAAATGTGGATCTAGAGGGGGGTGAATAGATCTAATGCCTATTTAAAAACCAATGTAAGGTTCAAATGCGGAATATAGGCAAATCTGCTAAATCACTAACCCTGATACTAGATTTCAACAGAACCGAATCAAGCTCTTAAAGTAAACAAGACAACTAGTAGCACACGATTCATAGACAATCACACAAACACAAAACACCCACGATTTTTTAGGTGGTTCGGTCAAGGACCTACGTCCACCCCCACACTCAACCGAGTATGGCTTACTGCTGCACAGTACAGCTTGCGTCTGCTGGGCACTACAGCTTGGCCAACAACCGCTGATACACAGCTTCACTGGGCACTACAGCTTGCCGACCAGAGGACCAGATCCTCTGCAACTGCTGGGGAAATACAGCTTAACCCGTCCAGTGGAGACTTCCACTGCAAATCCGCTGACTCACAGCTTGAAGAAACAGGAATTTGAAAATGAAAGACAGAAGCAAAATGAAAATGAAAACCCAAATGGGATTGTAGCTCGAATGAGCAATGCTCAGCTCTGGTTTCTGAACCAAGAGACTGAGATACAACCTCTCAAACAAAAACTCTCACAATCTCACTCTCTCGATCAAGCTCTCTCAACTCATCTCTCTTGATCTTCTCTTCTCTCTTTTTCTTCTTCTCTGTTTCTCTTCTCACAGTGGATCGATCGCTCTCTGCTGCTTTCAGACTGGCTGTATAGACTTTGCCTTTCTTCAGTCGATCAGCCTTCATCTGAAGACGAAGGCTTCAATATATAGTAGCAGCAAGTGGATAAGGGGCGTGTGGCTTCCACATTTCCCGCCCAGTGAATTCACCAGAACCGAGGTAATTCCATCCACATGGCAGCATCCTGGAAGGGCTTCTTCCACGTGTCACCATCATAGTTCCTCGTCCTCCTTGGATCACGAGCCAAGTCATCAGTCCAAGTAAAGAATCCCTGTCAGACAGAGTATCGGATTATCAGGTTAAGTATTTGCATTACAGTGTATAGACTTCGCTGTATAGACTTGTGAAGGTGAATGCAATGTATAGACTTCATGAATGGGATTGCAATGTACAGACTCTGAAGAACAGCAGTCAATGTATGGACTTAGGCAATGTAACGACTTGGACAGACAACAGACGATGTATGGACTTCAACTCAAACATGCACAATGTACATACTTTAAAGAGCATTCAGCATCCAACGTATAGACTTAGGCAATGTAAGGGCTTGCCAGTGTATGGACTTGATGAGGGTTCAGCAATGTGCAGACTTCGACTCGATGTATAGACTTCACAGCTGATGAATGCAATGCACTAGACAATGTATGGACTTAACGATGTGCAGACTTGCCAAGATGAATGAACGATGTATATACTTGGGCAAGCAAAGTCTATATAGACTTTACCAGTGTGTAGACTTTGAAGTGAAGACCAATGTATAGACTTCAACAGGCTTCAGCTAGTGCAGTGTATGGACTTCATGCAATGCAATGCAGATGAATGTATAGACTTCATGCAATGCAATGCAGATCAATGTACAGACTTTGGTGAAGCAAAAGGCTGTACAGACTTCAACTAAAAGATGCACGATGTACAGACTTGAACATCATTCAATAGCCAATGTGAAGACTTCATGATGTATATACTTTCCAAAGGAAAGGCTGTACAGACTTGAACAAAGCAAGGCAGCGAATGTATAGACTTCCAAGGGAAACAACGGTAAAGCTATCAGTGTATAGACTTCAAGGGAAACGACGGTAAAACTACCGATGTATAGACTTGAAGGGAAATGTAGGTAAAACTTCCAATGTACAGACTTCGAAGTTGAACAGTTGAATGTACAGATTTGGAAGATCACTGATGGATGTACAGACTTCACCTCGATGTATAGACTTGGAAGAATGATGCACAGTGCAATGTACAGACTTCATGACTATGCTCATGCAGTGTATAGACTCTGGAAAGCTAAGGCCAATGTATAGACTTCAATGATGCGTGCTACAGTCCAATGTATGGACTTAGCTTCGTGCATGCTACAGTCCAATGTATGGACTTATGAAGAGTGATGCACGACCAATCGGATGTACAGACTTCACTTGAAAGAGTCCGTTGTACAGACTTTAACAATGTGATGCAATGTACACACTTCATGAAACGATGGATGTACAGACTTCAGCTAAGCGAGCTACAGTGAATGTATGGACTTTATGAACGATGCAAACGGCTCTGTACACACTTGAAGTAATGCATGCCGATGTACAGACTTCAGTTGAAGCCAACCGAAGAGTGTATAGACTTTATGAATGCATATGCCAAGACCAATGTACAGACTAGAAAAGAATGCAAGCAGTGTATAGACTTGGAGCACAAACGCCATGATGCAATGTATAGACATACTATGTGAGAGCTGCAGTGTATGGACTGTAAACAATGCATGAGACGAGTGTATAGACTTGTGTTCCTAGACATGTGTTCTGAGGGAGTCGACCCATCAAAGGAGGGGGTCGACCCATGATGCATGAATATATAGACATGTTCTAAACGATGCACAAACACAACACAAAGCAGTGTATTGAATCTACGTGCAATGTGTAGAATTTGAGTGTGTGTAGTGTGTAGACATGTGAAATGTAAAGAACACACAGGCAATCTGATAACACACATTCATCAAACCATAGACAGTCACAGACAATCTGATTTTCATCAAAACATAGACAAATACAGATAATCTGATTTTCATCAAAACATGGACAGTTGCCAATCAATCAAAACAAGGTGTTGCCAATGAAATAAGGCATATGTCAACATCATCAACACAGAGGAGTCACAACAATCTCCCCCTTTTTGATGATGGCAACCCCCTATCAAATAGAATAGCAATTACCTGTCATACAGATGATGAAAGACATGATTTGATATTCAATTGACATGCAGATGCTATGAATGCATGCTACGAAATGCAAGCGACTCCCTGCTAACAAAATCTCCCCCTTTTTGCCATAGCATGATGCGTACACTCCCCCTGGAATGAATTCAGAATCAGACACTTTTCTCCCCCCGACAACATATTCTCCCCCTAGACAATATTCTCCCCCTTGCCATCAACAAAGAGGAGGGAAAGGGAATGCAAGGGAAAAATCAAGAAGTTATCTGACTGGCATTTTGAACAAGTAGTTCATGAATAAGCATGCTAAAGCACAGAGTCTTCAGGTATATGAATTTAGAAACTACTTTCAGATAGAGTGCTGGTTTAAAGACTATAAAATTTTGAGTTCACGCACTACAATCAATAGATAAGTTCGCTGTGCAGGATAAAACAATAAACCAGAATCACATTTACATGAGAGAGTCAGTTTCAAAATATCTTACTTTCATAGTCTCAAAAAAATGATTGAGAGATACCAAGTCATGTATGGAAACTAAACAAATTGACATTCATGAAATTTCTTTCGATGGAGCAGCATTTTCAATACAAGTTCATTAAGGGCAGTCAGGTGCCATTGTCTTTTTGCATAGGGGTATACGTTTATCAGACGCCAATACCCCTAGATACTCAACATGATGGACCATTCTGCCATGATCAAACTCAATAAAAGTGATTTACACCTTTTTGTGTGAGGGTACACGTTTATCAGACGCCAGTTACCCCCAAGTACTCAATGAAACCAACCTACTATTTTGATCATTTTATATAGAGATAGCTGATACACCTCATGACATAAGTGTTGTCCACTTCTTTGATGGATCACTCAGTTTCTCAGTGATTTACCGGTCATTGCTCTGCCAATTTTATTGTGCAATGATTTTCAATATTTTTCAATATCTTTCTTAGCTGTCCTTTACTCCTTTATATGTTTCAGAATGACTTGTTTAAGAACAATACACATACTTAGCTTCTCTAACATGATTTCAGATATGATTAGCTTTGTCTGACATGAATTAAGATAAGGGTTGAAAGTTTTATCAATTTTCAGCTTACTCCTATACTGATTGCAATTTTATACTCCAAAGAGTTATAAAATTTAAACCATTAGGTCAGTCCTTAAGCAATTCAAATTCTTACAACTGAAGAAGTCCATTTTCTATTGCTTAGAAATCAGAACTGACTAACAGATTGCTATAATGTCATAATCGACATTCAGAATTAAAGGATGAACGAATTCAAGAAAGTTGAAGACACTCTGAATTTCTAGCAGAAACTCCCCCTGTCTATATGCATGCAATTTTGCAAATGAATGGCAAGAATTGAATGAGAGAGAGCTTAGACACAATCAGGACTAAATGATATGCAATGATGATCATTAGTGTGATGCCACATTCAACATCCACAGGTTTATTCAAGCTATCAGATGCAAGTCCAAATCAGAAATTTTATTCAAGACAGCTGACCATATCATTCATCATGCTGAAATTTACATAAGCTAAGTTCTCTTCTAAGAAATTTAAATCTTTCATTCCCAAGAGGCTTAGTAAAAATATCAGCAATTTGGTTTTCAGTTTCTATAAAATTCATTTCAATCTCCTTTTTATTTACAGCATCTCTAAGAAAATGATGTTTTATCTCTATGTGCTTAGTCCTAGAATGATGAACAGTTTTTTAGCAAGGCATATAGCACTAGTATTATCACATAAAAGTGGAATACATCCCAAATTTATCTGATAATCAACCAGTTGGTGCTTAATCCAAAGTACTTGGGCAGCACAATTACATGCTGCAACATACTCAGCTTCAGCTGTAGATAATGCTACAGTGTGTTGCTTCTTAGATGCCCAAGACACTAGACAGCCACCAAGGAATTGACAATAGCCGCTAGTGCTTTTTCTATCTACTCGACACCCAGCATAGTCTGCATCAGTGTAGGCTAGAAGCTCTAACTCACACTTAGCAGGATACCAAATACCTAGCTCTTGGGTGCCTAGTAAATACCTAAAAATCCTTTTCACAGTTTTAAAATGGGTTTCTTTAGGACTAGCCTGAAATCTAGAACATAAACACACTGCAAATTGAATATCAGGCCTAGATGCTGTAAGATAAAGAAGGGATCCGATCATACCTCTATATAGCTTTTGGTCCACTGGTTTACCTTTAGAATCTTCATCTAAATTTGTTGAGGTATCCATTGGAGCTGCTATTTCCTTGAGGTTGTCAATTTTATACTTCTTCAATAGATTCTTTATGTACTTGGACTGAGAAATGAATATGCCATCTTTTGATTGTGTAACCTGCAGTCCAAGAAACAATTTGAGCTCACCCATTGAGCTCATTTCAAACTCATCAGTCATAATTTGAGAGAATTCCTCACACAATTTGGGGTTAGTTGACCCAAACATAATGTCATCCACATAAATCTGAATAATAATAATATCTGGATGACTCACCTTGGTAAACAATATTTGATCAACTATACCTCTTGTGAAATTCTTGTCGGTGAGGAATTTGCTCAACCTGTCATACCAAGCTCTAGGAGCTTGCTTTAAACCATAGAGAGCTTTATTGAGTTTGTAAACATGATTAGGGAAATCTAAACATTCAAACCCAGGAGGCTGTCTCACATAGACATCCTCATTAATTTCCCCATTCAGAAAAGCAGATTTCACATCCATCTGCTGAAGATTTATTCTTAGGGAACATGCATAAGCTAATAAGATTCTGATTGCTTCTAACCTAGCTATAGGGGCAAAAGACTCTTCAAAGTCTATTCCAAATTCCTGATACCTGAGCTACAAGTCTGGCTTTATTTTTAATAACATTCCCTGATTCATCAGTTTTATTTCTAAACACCCATTTAGTCCCTATGATTGTTTCATGATTAGGAGGTGGAACCAAATGCCATACCTTATTCCTGTCAAATTGATTGAGCTCCTCATGCATGGCATTTATCCAATGCACATCTTGGAGAGCACAGTCAATGGACTTGGGTTCTGTGTTTGATACAAAAGCATAAGCATTCAGTTCATGTTGAATTCTCAGGTGGCCTCTAGTCCTAGGGGGGTCATGCAGATTTCCAATTACATTATCTACAGGATGATCTTTAAGATATCTAATGTTAACAATTGAATTGTCATGTGTTTGATTTACCTCCCCCTGAACTGTAGGCTCCTCTTCATTAAGCTCTGTATGTCCTTCTTCATCCTCGGATTTGTCTACAGGATCTCCTTCCTTCAGAATTTCACCATTGTCTTCATTCCTGTATTGACCAACATTAGAATTTACCAAGGATTCATCAAAAACTATGTGTAGAGATTCTTCAATAGTTTTAGAGTTCAGATTGTACACTCTATATGCTCGGGTGTTTTCAGAATAACCAAGAAAGATTCCTGGTTCACCTTTAGGTTCAAATTTATCAAGGTCTCTTTAATCATTTATATGAATAAAACATTTACATCCAAAAACCTTGAAATGAGCAATAGAATGTTTCTTACCCTTTAAGATCTCATATGGTGTTTGCTGGGTAGAAGGTCTTACCATGGCTCTGTTAATTACATAACATGCAGTGTTCACTGCTTCAGCCCAAAATTTCCTTGGTAGACCACCTTCAACAAGAAGTGTACGACCCATCTCCACTAGGGTTCTGTTCCTTCTCTCCACAACTCCATTCTGCTCAGGTGTCCTTGGTGAGGAGTACCTATGGTTGATTCCATTTGACCTGCAGAATTCATCAAACTGTGAGTTTTCAAACTCACCTCCATGATCAGTCAAAATATTTTCAATTTTCTGATTTATTTTAACATAGAACTCCTGAAATTCTGAGAAGACATCACTCTTATTAGATAAGAAATAAACCCAAGTATACCTAGAAAAGTCATCTACCATGACAAACCCATACCTCCTCCCTGATAAGCTGACAGATCTGGTTGGCCCAAAAAGGTCTATGTGTATCAGCTCATAGGGTTTGGAAGACATATTTTCTGTTCTAGACTTAAATGACTTTCTAGTTATCTTTGATTGAGTGCATGCATCACAGATTTTATTTTCTTTCTTGAAGGAAACTTCAGGAAGTCCTCTAACCATGCCATGCTTATTTAGTTTGTGCAAAACAGTGTAACTAGCATGACCTAACCTACGATGTCATAAAAATACTAAGTCTTCTCTACTGGCAGTAAGGTAAAGGTTAGTATGTTGAATGTCATCTAAATCTATCATGTATGTATTATTTATTCTTTTTCCAAAAAATTTGACACTTTCAGAATCAGGTTCAAAAACCTTACAGCATTGAGAATCAAATAAAACATTGTATCCTTTATCACACAACTGGCTGATGCTAAGTAGATTATAAGCTAACCCTTCAACCAGGATAACATCATCAATGCAGCAGGTAGAGCACTTACCTATTTTACCTGATCCAATAATCCTACCCTTTGTGTTGCTTCCAAAGGTGACAAGGCCTCCTAGTTTCTCAGTCAGCATGCAGAACTTGGCCTTATCTCCTGTCATATGCCTGGAGCAGCCGCTATCCAAGTACCACAAGTTGTTCTTGGCTGTCAGACATACCTGCATACACAATTAGGTAAAGAGGTTTGGAACCCAAGACTGATTGGGCTCCATAACAGATGAATTAGAAGCAAAGCAAGAAAGCAGGCTTTTCGGAATCCACATTTGTTTAAATGAATTTTGTTCAGTGGATCCTACAGATTTTCTTCTGTTGTTGTTCCTCTTCTTATTGGCAGCAGCATGATTATTGACAGTGTTGTTACTTCTGTGCCAGTGCCTTGGCCAGGGTGTGTTCACAAAGTTTTGGCCATAGTAGTTCCTGGGCTGGCTAAAGAAGTGTTGGTTCCTAGGTGTCCAGTTGCCATACCCATTTACCCAATTGCTAGTGTAAGGTCTTTGATATTGTGCAGCCTGATATGCAAGACCTATATGCCTCCCCGGAGTTCTAGTCCAATCTGACCTGTTGAAGTAGGTTGACTGTGCATTGTGATAGGTCTGAACTCTGGGTTGGTAAAAATGTTTGGGTTGACTTCTAGCAGCATTCTGTCTCCCCTGCACCTTGGACCCTGCTGTCCTATTCATAGGTTTGTTTTGGGTCTTCTTCAGAGGTGGTGATGATGGTGGAGACTTAGTGACTTTAACCTGGGGTTTATGAGACTGTCTAGGTTGACCCCTAACCTGAGTCTGAGCCCTAGGATTTTGCTTGGATGTGCTAGCTCTACTAGGCTCACTGACTTTTTGTTTACCCTTCTCCTCAGCACTGATCTTTTTCAGATTAGCAGCTTTATTCACAGAAATATTTGAATTCATGCTAATTAGAGGTCCTTTTTGTTTTTGTGCAACAAATGAAATAGTTTTCATCCCAAAGGTTTTAATTGCACTTGAATTAAATCCTAGGCCCTCTTTTCTGAAATTAACTTTTGACCCTAACAGAGCATTCAGATTATCTGTTCCTTGGGTCATTTTCTCAATGGTTTTCAGCTTATCCTCATTGTCTTTCTGAATTTCATCAATATACTTTTTCAGTTCATTATTTACATTGAGGACAGCTTCATATTTCTCAGAAGCAATTTTTACTTCACTCTAACATTTCTGAATTTTCAGCTTCCATTCATCAATTTCATTTTCAAACCTCACATTCTCTTCCCTAGTAGCTTTTAACTCATTTTTGATTTTGTCTAATTCAGAACATGCGAGTTTCAATTCTTTATTCTCAGAATCTAAGCAGGCAATCTTATCAGTCAGAGTTGTATCATTTTGCATGGAGTTAATTTTTCTTCTAAGATGCCTATTCTCTTTTCTAATATCATCTGCCTTATCAGCTATGTCATGATAAGCATATATCCAATCATTGATAGTAAAATCATTGAATCTAGTGATTACCTCATCTGATTCCTCTTCTCTATCTTCTGAGCTTGTTGCTGTTGCCATGAGACAAATGGGCTTCTCATATTCGGCTTCACTGACTGAACTGCTAATGAAGGAGCCTTCATCTTCATCACTCCAGGTGCTAATCATAGCTCTCCCTTTCTTGTTTTTCTTCTTTGACTTGTCCTTGTATTTCTGATTGTCTGGACAGTCAACTTTCAGATGGCCCGGTTTCCTGCATTGGTAACAGACGTTAGGTTCAGTTTTCTTAGCAAGTTTAGATTTATACCTTTTATCCTTTCGGTCGCCACTGTATTTCTTTTGGCCGAATCGTCCTGCTCCTTTTCTGAGAAATCGCCTGAACTCTCTGGTCATCATGGCCATCTCAGAACGAGTCATATCTTCTTCATTCGGGCTCTCCTCTGATGATGAAGAACTGCTGGAGCTGGATTTGTTGGAATTGCTTGAACCAGCCTTCAGCGCTATCGGTTTCTTCTTCCTCTCAGCTTCTTCTGTCCTTGGCATATTAATCTACTATGCCATTAGCGAGCCAATCAGCTCATCAGCTCTTGTATTACGCAAATCCCTTGACTCCTCCATCACTGTAGCTTTTGTGTGCCAAGCATGAGTCAAGGACCGCAGAATCTTCCTCACCACATCATATTCTGTCTGAGGTTTCCCTAGACCTCTAAGACCATTGGTAATGACAGTCAACCGAGCATACATTTCGTTGATGGTCTCGTTCTGCTTCATCTTGAAGGCTTCGTATTAGGATACAAGAAGATTGGCCTTCTGCTCTCTTACTTGAGATGTGCCCTCATGAATGACTTCCAATGCATCCCACATCTCCTTGGCTGATTTGCAGGCTGACACGCGGGAGAATTCGGTAGGGTGCAGAGAGCACTGGATGGCGTTTACAGCACTCCAATTCAGCGTGGACCTTCTGATCTCCTCCTTGGTCTAGACATCTTCATTCGGGGACAGCTCATAAGGTCCCTTGCTGACAACCTTCCAGATCTCATAATCCTTAGCCCTTAGAAACACTTGCATACGATTCTTCCAGTATGCGCAGTTGGATCCATCAAAGAATGGGGGCTTAGTTGTTAAGTGACCTTCAGCTATCATCCCTCGAGCATCCATCTCTGCCTATCCTCTTCGGGCGATGAGTCCCTGTAGAAGAGTGTGGCTCTGATACCAAGTGTTGAGTTAGATGGACGCAGTCTATCTCCACGAAATGTTGATCTAGAGGGGGGTGAATAGATCTAATGCATATTTAAAAACCAATGTAAGGTTCAAATGCGGAATATAGGCAAATCTGCTAAATCACTAACCCTGATACTAGATTTCAACATAACCGAATCAAGCTTTTAAAGTAAACAAGACAACCAGTAGCACACGATTCGTAGACAATCACACAAACACAAAACACCCATGATTTTTAGGTGGTTCGGTCAAGGACCTACGTCCACCCCACACTCAACCGAGTATGGCTTACTGCTGCCCAGCACAGCTTGCGTCTGCTGGGCACTACAGCTTGGCCAACAACCGCTGATACACAGCTTCACTGGGCACTACAGCTTGCCGACCAGAGGACCAGATCCTCTGCAACTGCTGGGGAAATACAGCTTAACCCATCCAGTGGAGACTTCCACTGAAAATCCGCTGACTCACAGCTTGAAGAAACAGGAATTCAGAAATGAAAGATAGAAGCAAAATGAAAATGAAAACCCAAATGGGAATGTACCTCGAATGAGCAATGCTCAGCTCTGGTTTCTGAACCAAGAGACTGAGATACAACCTCTCAAACAAAAACTCTCACAATCTAACTCTCTCGATCAAGCTCTCTCAACTCATCTCTCTTGATCTTCTCTTCTCTCTTTTTCTTCTTCTCTATTTCTCTTCTCACAGTGGATCAATCGCTCTCTGCTGCTTTCAGACTGGCTGTATAGACGTTGCCTTTCTTCAGTCGATCAGCCTTCATCTGAAGACGAAGGCTTCAATATATAGTAGCAGCAAGTGGATAAGGGGCGTGTGGCTTCCACATTTCCCGCCCAGTGAATTTGCCAGAACCGAGGCAATTCCATCCACATGGCAGCATCCTGGAAGGGCTTCTTCCACGTGTCACCATCATAGTTCCTCATCCTCCTTGGATCACGAGCCAAGTCATCAGTCCAAGTAAAGAATCCATGTCAGACAGAGTATCGGATTATCAGGTTAAGTATTTGCATTACAGTGTATAGACTTCGTTGTATAGACTTGTGAAGGCGAATGCAATGTATAGACTTCATGAATGGGATTGCAATGTACAGACTCTGAAGAACAGCAGTCAATGTATGGACTTAGGCAATGTAACGACTTGGACAGACAACAGACGATGTATGGACTTCAACTCAAACATGCACAATGTACATACTTTGAAGAGCATTCAGCATCCAACGTATAGACTTAGGCAATGTAAGGGCTTGCCAGTGTATGGACTTGATGAGGGTTCAACAATGTGCAGACTTCGACACGATGTATAGACTTCACAGCTGATGAATGCAATGCACTGGACAATGTATGGACTTAACGATGTCTAGACTTGCCAAGACGAATGAACGATGTATATACTTGGGCAAGCAAAGTCTGTATAGACTTCACCAGTGTGCAGACTTTGAAGTGAAGACCAATGTATAGACTTCAACAGGCTTCAGCTAGTGCAGTGTATGGACTTCATGCAATGCAATGCAGATGAATGTATAGACTTCATGCAATGCAATGCAGATCAATGTACAGACTTTGGTGAAGCAAAAGGCTGTACAGACTTCAACTAAAAGATGCACGATGTACAGACTTGAACATCATTCAACAGCCAATGTGAAGACTTCATGATGTATATACTTTCCAAAGGAAAGGCTATACAGACTTGAACAAAGCAAGGCAGCGAATGTATAGACTTCCAAGGGAAACGACAGTAAAGCTATCAGTGTATAGACTTCAAGGGAAACGACGGTAAAACTACCGATGTATAGACTTGAAGGGAAATGTAGGTAAAACTTCCAATGTACAGACTTCGAAGTTGAACAGTTGAATGTACAAATTTGGAAGATCACTGATGGATGTACAGACTTCACCTCGATGTATAGACTTGGAAGAATGATGCACAGTGCAATGTACAGACTTCATGACTATGCTCATGCAGTGTATAGACTCTGGAAAGCTAAGGCCAATGTATAGACTTCAACGATGTGTGCTATAGTCCAATGTATGGACTTAGCTTCGTGCATGCTACAGTCCAATGTATGGACTTATGAAGAGTGATGCATGACCAATCGGATGTACAGACTTCACTTGAAATAGTCCGTTGTACAGACTTTAACAATGTGATGCAATGTACACACTTCATGAGACGATGGATGTACAGACTTCAGCTAAGCGAGCTACAGTGAATGTATGGACTTTATGAACGATGCAAACGGCTCTGTACACACTTGAAGTAATGCATGCCGATGTACAGACTTCAGTTGAAGCCAACCGAAGAGTGTATAGACTTTATGAATGCATATGCCAAGACCAATGTACAGACTAGAAAAGAATGCAAGTAGTGTATAGACTTGGAGCACAAACGCCACGATGCAATGTATAGACATGCTATGTGAGAGTTGCAGTGTATGGACTGTAAACAATGCATGAGACGAGTGTATAGACTTGTGTTCCTAGACATGTGTTCTGAGGGAGTCGACCCATCAAAGGAGGGGGTCGACCCATGATGCATGAATATATAGACATGTTCTAAACGATGCACAAACATAACACAAAGCAGTGTATTGAATCTACATGCAATGTGTAGACTTTGAGTGTGTGCAGTGTGTAGACATGTGAAATGCAAAGAACACACAGGCAATCTGATAACACACATTCATCAAACCATAGACAGTCACAGACAATCTGATTTTCATCAAAACATAGACAGTTACAGATAATCTGATTTTCATCAAAACATAGATAGTTGCCAATCAATCAAAACAAGGTGTTGCCACTGAAATAAGGCATATGTCAACATCATCAACACAGAGGAGTCACAACAACCCACAGGTCCAAGATTGTAGCGTTGGTTTCTATGAGTAGATTTTTACTGAGGATGAGAAGAGCATAGGAGGATTGGTTCCTCGGTATGCGTTGTCTCCGGCTGTGTGAGACGTGTTGTTGCCGTGCCATTGCTGGAGGCATTGTGGTTCGTGGCACTAGTAGGATGGAGAATCGGTGAAATATGTCGGCAAGGTTGCCGCATGAGTACCATGTTCATTGGTTGGAAGTTCTGTCCCCGGATGAGATCGTAGTTCCCCAGGAGTGATCTCTAAGAGATTGTGGGTCCTATTTGGTAGCTGTGAGCGGCTGGTAATGCTAGCCGTGTGATCGGCTACGGCAAGATCTGTATTATCAAGAGGCCCAGTTGAGTCCGGAAGTTTCAAAATGATGTGGAAGAGGACTCAGTGGTGGTAAGGATCTGTGAGGTTTGGGGACTCGTGTGCATTGGTTGCGGCATCGTCAACCAGGTTGCTGTGATAGCAAGTGGCACTTGGTTGCCTTGGGGTCGTGTGCCGTGAATTACTCAGGTTGTGTCCCGTGGCTCTGCGGTAAGAGCGGAATCGGGATCAGCAGGCGTCCATTTTCAGTAATTGAGATAAGTTGGGATTGGATTGCAATGGACTATGCTTGTGTATGGTGGTCCCTTGTGGGACGTTGGCGTTGGATGGTGATCCTTGGTCTGTGACCAGCATGTGAGATGAGGATCTTGTCATTTGGTTTCGCCGTACTGCCCTGAAAGGGTAGAGTTGGCGTGAGGCTTGAGATTGGATGTGGTGTTGGTCTGTGCATGAGTCAACGGATGGCCTGACGAGATTTGGAATGTACCCTTCAGACCTGGTGAAGGACCAGGAAAGAAGGAAGAAGCTGAGAGAGTCAAGGTTTCCTGTTGACGCGTATCTGGTGACCGGTGATTGGTCTTTCACAGATAGAAGATGCTGGTGGTTGTGCATCGAGAATGGAAAGAGCCATGTGCAAGCAAGGCCTTTAGTGGCCGTTTCCGTGATGTGCTTTTTTCCGGATGGGGTCTGGGCTTTGTCGAAGTTTGAGTTCTGACAGAGCTGATCCAGTGCGGTTATTGGTGTTCGGCTTGCCAGGTGTGAGATGGTCCTTGGTGTGGAGCCAACAAAATTGTTGCGTTCAGTTGGTAGAGAGGCTGACGTTTGGTTGGTCCGCCGACCATGGGATGGATCGGTGACTATTTCTCATAAGGAGGATTGTGTCTCCTCGGTGAGCGAGATTGTGGCAGCGGTCCCATGATTAGATTTCGTTGTGACTGAGGTGATGCCAGACTTGTGCTTTTTATTATATGTCTGCTCTGATGATCGAGGTGCATTGCGTTTGGAGCAAGGCATGTTGCTCGTGATTATGGTCTGGCCGTATCCCTCAAGATTGGTGCTTTCGCGAGAATCGAGATTTTCTGTGTTGGGGCTCTGACAGCGTTGTCAGTTGGTTAAGGTGTTCTCCCCCTATGACTTTGTCCTAGTCCAGAATTTCTGTGACGACCCAGAGCTCCGGATACCGATATACCGATAACATCGATACACCGATACCAAGAACTGGGGAAGCCACCCAAGAGGCTGATGAGGCCCCTGAAGGGTTAGTGGAGTTTGCTGAGGAGTTGCATAACGAATTGAGACCGCAGACGCGTAATATTAATTAGGACAGCAATTAATAAATAAGTGCGGAAGCAATTTAAAATATCAGAGTGGTCAAATATATACAATAGTCCAGATTTACAAATAACAAAGGTCCACAGCACAACTACACGGGGCATACCCCGGCCCAAAAGAACAACAAGACAAACCGACAACAGCTGGCACTCTAACGACGGTCGGCACAACCACGAGAAGGATCGACGGCCGACTGGGGCGGCTCACCTGAAAGAGGAAAGGGTGAGTCACAGCTAGACTCAGTAGGGGTCACGCGGATCCCTACCTCACTAAGTAGACAAGCAGGCAAATATAAAAGCAATTAGAGCATGCATTTAAATAATAACCAGGCAGATGCACAAATTAATAAATAATAACGACATGAAATAAATCTACCAACAGAATAAACTATCACTAACCAAGTGGAGTGAGAGACGGAACGACCCACTAGAAGAACAAGACTAGATGCGTCCACCGACGGCTTATACTGCGTCTCGGCAACTCGCAAGTCTGGAACGTGACAAGCGAGAGGCGTAATAGGACCAAACCAAGTACTAGTCAGAGCAACACTCGTCAGTGCCAGTCCAAGTCTACGACCATGTGTGCACACACTGACTCCTGCCTAGAGCCAGGCCTCTAGCTAGTTCCCCCCCCCCCCCGTTGGACGCAACGGTAACCGCAGGGGCCCACGGTAACTAGCTTACAAACCATTCATTGGGAACACCCCTCCACCTCTCCCGGGTGGGATGACACGCTCGGTCGCTGGGCTACGACTAGTGGTTCCATCACAAGGAAAGAGAAAGTAATTCCATCGGGATCTAATAACAAGCCATCGTTCATAAAACAACTTAAACATGACACATATATATCGTGGAATGCATTAGAAATTGACCATGCATGCTTTTAAAAACTAGGGGAATGTAACGGTCTAGGTCTACCGCGTCACAGGGTGTGACGGTCGGGGAAGGGTGCGTCACAAGGGCTGTGACGGTCGAGGAAGGGTGTGTCACAAGGGCTGTGACGCGCCCCAGGGTCGTCAGGGCCACCGAGGTTAAGAAGGGACCATGGGTCTCTACACTGTGACGCACCTAGGGGGGCGCGTCACATGGCTCTAACGGTCGCCCGATAGACCGTCAGGCCAACCGCCTTAACAAAGTCAACGGTCAAACCGGTCAAGTAACGGTCATGTGATGGCCCATCAAATGACCGCCACACCAAGTGTGACGCCCCCACTGTGGGCCATCACACGTGCGTAACGCACCCCACAAGGACCGTTACAGTGTGACGGCCTCTGAAAGGACCGTCACACAAGCTGGGGCTTAAACCGATACGTTCAAAACCAAACCCCCTCCCGGTCGAGCCGGATCGACGGGGGAACGTGGAAAAATAGTAAAACCTGCCAAACCACGACATTCTACAACTAATCCATGCATCAAAACATAAAAACAATGCCCATGGAGTGATTTTCAAGAATTTATGGCTAAATTACATTAACATGGGATTTTCATGGAAATCGAGGAAAACGACATTAGACTGACGTGCATGTGATGCCAATGCGATCCTAGCGAGACAAGGATTCCAACCCCCTACCTTAATCGCGACGAAAACGGCGATTCGGTGCCGAACGGAGGAAGGGACGCCGCGGCTACTCTCGACCCCACACGCCTCCACGTACCGCGGATCGAGACAAAGTTGGCGTCCACGCGATCCTCACGTCTAGCCCGTCCCGACGGTACCTCCCGTGCCTCGATCTGGGCCCGCCCGGACCGAATCCGAGAGAGAGGGAGAGGAGAGATCGTGAGAGGGAGACAGGAAGAGAGAGAACGAGTGAGGGAGAGAGAGTGTTCGATGGGGGAGAGAAAGATATATATATATATATATATATATATATATATATATATATATATATATATATATATATATATATATATTATTTTTGAAAATTTAACTCTAACTGCCATAAATCTTAAACAAATTCCAATAAATGCCAAACGAAAGCCTAAAAACCCCAAAAATAGCCAAAACGATCAGGACAAAGTCTAGATCCGAATAGCTACGAATCCGCTAAGGCACGAGCGCTACAGTCCCTCCCTCCTTAAAGAAATTTCGTCCTTGAAATTTAAACAGAAGACGAAAGGAGACAACTGCAAAATTAAAGCATACCTTGGAAATAAAAGGCTGGCTTCCCGCGTGGCATAAAATAGACTCGCTTGTATCTGCAGTCAACCACGGCACCATACAATTCCAGCCAGTTCATGCCTAGAATAGCGTCATATTCGGCCAATTTCAATGCATAAAGCTTCACAGGCATCTGCCGATTGCTGACGACAATAGGAGAATGTTCCAGGCACACCGGAGTGGACATGAAATCTCCAGAGGGTAACTCCACGAGAAAATTACAGGACACTTCGGTCATCGGCTCTCCAATGCAAGCAAGAAAATCCTCGGACACAAAAGAATGAGTTGCACCAGACTCGAAAAGAACATGAGCTGGACGACCAAAAATCAAAACCGGTACTTCTACCAGATTAGCTGCCACAGGTTCTGCACGGGTGATGTGAGTGACCCTGCCTCTCGGAGGACGGCCGGCTGCAAAAGACTGCTGGGAAGGAACTGGAGCAGGTAGATAAGACGGCTGAGGTTGAGGTGGCGGAGGAAGACGAAACTGAGGCTGATGCGGCTGGGTAAACTGTAAGAACAGCACCGGCTTTGGCTTCAGCAGATAGTCTCGGACTACGTGACCCGGCTGATCACAGCGGTAACAGACGATCGGCAAAGAACATGGCACGCCTGGATGACTGCCACCACACCTCGGACACGGACGCTGCTGACTACCGAAAAAATCTTGGCGCGGTCGAACAGAAGGAACGGACAGCTGACTTGAATTGGAAGGCGCCGAATGCTCAAACTTCCTCTTCGACTTCTTATTCTTGAATTCCCGGAAATGGGAGTCAGGAGAAGAAGAAACACCGCTGACAGCAGGAACGCCAGAAGGAACTCCTGGGACAGACGGCTGGTAAGTCGGCTGAAACTGCACAGTCGGCTGCACCATTCTGGCCTGAGAAAGCCCTCGAGTCCTCGCCATTTCCATCTCCACTGCAACAGCTGCCTGGTACGCTGAATCCAACTCAGACACTCGGGTAGCGAACAACGATAGGCTCAATTCCGCTTTCAGCCCGCGCAGAAACTGCTGAGTCTTCATAGCTTCATCAGCAAAAATATGGGGCACGTACCTACCTAATTCGATGAACTTATCTCGGTACTGCAACACAGTCATGTCACCTTGTGTCAACTCCAGAAACTGATACATCTTTGCTAACTTAAGGCAGGCTGGAGTGTAAGCACGCTCGAAAGCAGCAACGAACTCTGCCCAGGTGATTTGCCGAAGCGGACGGGAACGGAAGGCAACCTCCCACTCTGTAGTCCACCACGTGCGTGCGGTACCTTGAAGCTGGTAAGTAGCCAACATGACTCTCTCATCATCCGCGCACTCCATCGATTGGAACACGCACACAGTAGCATCGAGCCACGATCTAGCTGCCTCCGGATCTGATTGACCCTTGAAAGTCGGTGGGTGGAACAGCAGGAATTCCTTTAACGCTCTACCACGACCACCAGGCACTTCTTCATGCGGAGCAGGGTTGACAGAGACTGGCACAGCTGGGGCAGAGGAAGTGCCACTCTCCTCCCGAGGAGCCCGAGCTTTCTTCCATCCACGAGGCAACATCTTGAATCTAGGAAACACACGATAACGGAAAACCATCAATAATCACGAGAAACATCCTAAGCCAGCAATGGATGACTCAGTGGACTTACTCTGGACTAGCGCGAGTTTCAATTCCTAACACAAATCCCCAACACCGCTCTGATACCAATTGTGACGACCCAGAGCTCCGGATACTGATATACCGATAACATCGATACACCGATACCAAGAACTGGGGAAGCCACCCAAGAGGCTGATGAGGCCCCTGAAGGGTTAGTGGAGTTTGCTGAGGAGTTGCATAACGAATTGAGACCGCAGACGCGCAATATTAATTAGGACAACAATTAATAAATAAGTGCGGAAGCAATTTAAAATATCAGAGTGGTAAAATATATACAATAGTCCAGATTTACAAATAACAGAGGTCCACAGCACAACTACACGGGGCATACCCCGGCCCAAAAGAACAAAAAGACAAACCGACAACAGCTGGCACACTAACGACGGTCGGCACAATCACGAGAAGGACCGCAGACGACTGGGGTGGCTCACCTGAAAGAGGAAAGGGTGAGTCACAGCCAAACTCAGTAGGGGTCATGCAGATCCCTACCTTACTAAGCAGACAAGCATGCAAATATAAAAGTAATTAGAGCATGCATTTAAATAATAACCAGGCAGATGCACAAATGAATAAATAATAACGACATGAAATAAATCTACCAACAGAATAAACTATCACTAACCAAGTGGAGTGAGAGACGGAACGACCCACTAGAAGAACAAGACCAGATGCGTCCACTGACGGCTTATACTGCGTCTCGGCAACTCGCAAGTCTGGAACGTGACAAGCGAGAGGCGTAACAGGACCAAACCAAGTACTAGTTATAGCAACACTCGTCAGTGCCAGTCCAAGTCTCCGACCACGTGTGCACACACTGACTCCTGCCTAGAGCCAGGCCTCTAGCTAGTTCCCCCCCCCCCCCGTTGGACGCAACGGTAACCGCAGGGGCCCATGGTAACTAGCTTACAAACTGTTCATTGGGAACACCCCTCCACCTCTCCCGGGTGGGACGACATGCTCGGTCGCTGGGCTACGACTAGTGGTTCCATCACAAGGAAAGAGAAAATAATTCCATCGGGATCTAATAACAAGCCATCGTTCATAAAATAACTTAAACATGGCACATATATATCGTGGAATGCATTAGAAATTGACCATGCATGCTTTTAAAAACTAGGGGAATGTAACGGTCTAGGTCTGCCGCGTCACAGTATGTGACGGTCGGGGAAGGGTGCGTCACAAGGGCGGTGACGGTCGAGGAAGGGTGCGTCACAAGGGTTGTGACGCGCCCCAGGTGGGCCGTCAGGGCCACCGAGGTTAAGAAGGGGCCATGGGTCTCTACACTGTGACGCACCTAGGGGGGCGCGTCACATGGCTCTGACAGTCGCCCGATAGACCGTCAGGCCAACCGCCTTAACAAGGTCAACGGTCAAACCGGTCAAGTAACGGTCATGTGACGGCCCATCAAATGACCGCCACACCAAGTGTGACGCCCCCACTGTGGGCCGTCACACGCGCGTCCCACAAGGGCCGTTACAGTGTGACGGCCTCTGAAAGGACCGTCACACAAGCTGGGGCTTAAACCAATACGTTCAAAACCAAACCCTCTCCCGGTCGAGCCGGATCGACGGGGGAACGTGGAAAAATAGTAAAACCTGCCAAACCACGACATTCTACAACTAATCCATGCATCAAAACATAAAAACAATGCCCATGGAGTGATTTTCAAGAATTTATGGCTAAATTACATTAACATGGGATTTTCATGGAAATCGAGGAAAACGACATTAGACTGACGTGCATGTGATGCCAATGCGATCCTAGCGAGACAAGGATTCCACCCCCCTACCTTAATCGCGACGAAAACGGCGATTCGGTGCCGAACGGAGGAAGGGACGCCGCGGCTACTCTCGACCCCACACGCCTCCACGTACCGCGGATCGAGACAAAGTTGGCGTCCACGCGATCCTCACGTCTAGCCCGTCCCGACGGTACCTCCCGTGCCTCGATCTGGGCCCGCCCGGACCGAATCCGAGAGAGAGGGAGAGGAGAGATCGTGAGAGGGAGACAGGAAGAGAGAGAACGAGTGAGGGAGAGAGAGTGTTCGATGGGGGAGAGAAAGATATATATATATATATTATTTTTAAAAAATTAACTCTAATTGCCATAAATCTTAAACAAATTCCAATAAATGCCAAACGAACGCCTAAAAATCCGTAAAAATAGCCAAAACGATCAAGACAAAGCCTAGATCCGAACAGCTACGAATTCGCTAAGGCACGAGCACTAAAATTTTGAGGATGAAATTTCTTTAAGGGGGGAGGGCTGTAACGCCCTGGACTTTTTGGATATTGTTCGGATCAGGATCCGTGGGTTTCGGATCGCTTTTGTGGGTCCCAGATTGAGTTTTGCGGTTTATGCGTGTTTTTACCTATCGAGCCTTCGGAACCCTGTGTAGGGTGAACCGTTGCGTTTTCAAACTCCGGGACGTTACCAACGTATTGTGCATTTTTCAAGGATCATGGGGAGTATTTTTCCTTATTTTCTATATTTTCCAAATTTTCTTGATTTTATATGTAAACCCAACCCCTTTTCTCTCTCCCCATCTCTCATTTCTCACTCTCTCCCTCTCTCTTCTCTCACGCTCTCTCTTTCTCCCCTCTCTTCTCCAGCGGCCGACGGAGCAAGGCGGGGGCGAGGTGGAGGCGACGCGGGTGAGGAGGGGGCATGGATGGGCGAGGATCGAGGCGCGGGGAAGCTCGACCGCGAGTTCGGGACGCTGCGGTGGTTCGTGTGGCATTTTCATGGCGGATCAGCGTCGTCGGTGCGCGGAATCTTCAGTGGAGGTAGGGGGATGCTTCCTTAACCCCTGTACTTCATTTCCCGCGAGTTTGGTATCCCTAGAAGAGCCGAGAGGGTTTATATTCCCGCCGAGGTTAAAACATGTCATTTTGGGGTGTGAGCCAGATTTCATATTTTGATTGCATTTTTGGGAGTTTAAATGGGTTCTCTCGGTGCTAGAGAGGTTGGGGAATGATTTTCCCTCATTTTCTCCTTCACATGGGAGTGAATGGGGCGTGAAATGGGGTTTTCCGCGGTGTTCGTCGTTTCCGGGCTTGAAAGCAGATAGCGGTCGTACCAGAGACCGCTACTTGTGAAGGCAGTCCAATGGGGACCGTTTCCTGGCCCAGTAAGTCGGTTCCAGGTTGCGGTCTTGCGATGGGCCGCCACTTGGAGGTAGCGATCAGGGCATGACCGTTTCCCGGTAGTAGCGGCCAAGTGTTGGCAGCTACCCGGTCCTCTGGGTCCCGTGTGGTAACGGCCTTGTGGCTGACCGCCACCTGATGGTGACGGTCAGGCAAGGACTGCCACTAGCGACTGTGCTCTTGGGGAAGACCGCCCCTTGACCGTGTGTTTCGGGCAGGTTGCGTCCAGAGTGGACCGCTATCTGGGGCTTGCGGTCCAGAGTGGACCGCCACTTGAGGTGACAGTCTAGGGAGGACCGCCACTTAGTTTTCCGTGCTAGCCATGTTCCGTTCACATTGTTTAGGGCCCGGTTGGTTCGGTTGAGACCCTATGACCGATCTATGGCCCCGTGGTTGTCCCGGACACCCCGTGGGGACCGTGACCATATTTTTCAGGTGTCCGAAGGTACCGTTTACCTCGATTAGCATGCCCGTGGGTCTTGGGGGTCTGGGTGACCCCATGTGTTCCGGGATTTCGTGTTCTCGCTAGGTCGAGTCACCGTGTGTCGGTATGGGTGCGGAGGGTTTCAATTCCACCGCATGTCGTATGTTTCTCCGGGAAGTGATTTCCGTGTGGGCCAGGCGTATGGCCTTGGACTGTGAGTCCAGTCACCTAGCCAGGGGCTGGAGGTTTCCCACTTTTCCCTTGGATAGGGGATCGATTCGGCCGCTTGTGAGCTGCCTAAGGAATCGTGCTACCGTGGTTTCAGACCTAGGGATTAGGCTAGATCGATGGCGTTGTGCCATCTCGTGCAACGGTCTTGACCCGAGTGTCGTGACTCAAGGACCGTTGGGTTTAGAAGGTCTAGTGGACCATCCAGAGTCTGGTGGCCCCGAGCCACCTGTTACTCCATGTTACTCACGATGGGTGCGTGCGTGACTTTCCGTGTTCACGTTAGTGACTCCCCACTAGTCATAGCCTTCTTACAGCACACGTGTGTTGACCCACCAGGGAGTGGTGGAGCGACCTACCCGAGAAAGATGATTTTTAGGCTGGTTACCGTAGGGCCCCTTCGCATAGTATGAGTCTGCACTTTGGGGGAAAACCAGCTAGAGGATCTGACCTAGGGCACATGGTCTGTGTGTACACACATGGTTTGGGGGGTCGGACCCACGCTGACAAGCGCAACCCAGCTAGTCCTTATTTTGTGTTCCTAGTTACTGTTGTGTGTCTCAGTCTCTGCTTGGGGCGAGTAGGGAGACACCTGAGGCTGTGGACTAAGTCGTCAATGGACGCATCTGGCCTTGCTGCTGGTGGGCAGGTACTCCCGTCACGTGTCGTTAGTTTCTTGTCACTCGAGTTTTCATTTCCCATCTGCGAGACGTGGTTTTGCGTGTAGTTTTCAGGTGTTTTTTTGAAATCACGTTCTAGGGTTTTAGGTGAGCATCACCGAGGGTTTTTCTAGCCGGTATAGAGTTCACGATGGCGAGGTCGTGATCGTGGTTCCGGACCGCGTGGTCTCGGAGTTGGCCTTTATCTATGAGACGGGCCTCTACGATAATGGTGTCGTAACGATTCTCCTGGCAGTGTAGCCAGAGGTTTTCCTGTTAGTCTGGTGGTTCCCCGACTGTGGGATCGGGGCGTGTTTTCTGGTATAGTAGGAGTAGCTGTAGAGACGAGGTTTTACCGGCCACCGGTTTGCTGTTCCTGCTGTTGTTGCTACTTTTTGCTACCACCGTTGTTTACACTTGGGGTTCCGCGAGACCCCTACTGAGCCAGTGATAGGAGGCTCACCCCTGTTTTTCATGTGTGGCGGTTCTTCCTCGAGCTTCGAGGGTACTGCGCGGAGGTTCTTAGCTGCCAGCTCGCTGGGCCGAGTGTTCACTCGGTGTTGGGTACGCTTCTCTGCCTTTGACTGTACTTCTGTTGGACTGGACTCTGTTGTAGTTGTTTATTTATTTCTATTAATTGTTTAATTATCCTACTTTATTTCCTATTTCTTTATACCTCCACACACCTTTTAGCCCTTCCGAGCCCTCCAGCTCGTGGGCAGCGGGCCAGGATTCGAATGGTATCGGGTCACTCCCGGTATCCGGATCTTGGATCGTTACAGCTATCCACCCTGGTACTACCAAGATGTACCAAGATTTAAAGAGGAGTTTTTTGTGGCCCAACATGAAAAGAGAGATAGCGGACTTTGTATCTCGTTGCCTCACTTGTCAGCAAGTTAAGGAGGAACATTTAAAACCCGTTGGAAAACTACATCCTTCATAAATTCCCATATGGATGTGGGAGAGCATAGGGATGGATTTCATCATGGATCTGCTAAAGACAAGAGGTGGACATGATGGTATATGGGTGATCATAGACCGATTGACTAAATCTGCACACTTCTTATCTGTTAAGAGTAGATGGTCTGTGAATATTCTAGCAACTTTATACATGAAAGAAATTGTCAAGTTGCACGGTGTCCCTGTCACTATTATTTCTGATCGAGACTCTCGTTTTACATCACAATTATGGAAGGGTCTACAACATTCCTTAATTAGGGACCCGACTCAACTTTAGCACTGCTTTCCATCCACAAATAGATGGTCAAACCGAGAGAACAAATCAGGTGATAGAAGATATGGTCAGGGCATGTGCTATTGATTTTGGTGGGAGTTGGCACGATCACTTGCCTCTAGTGGAAATACCTACAACAATAGCTATCAGGCTAATATACAAATGGCACCCTTCGAGGCTCTATATGGAAGAAATTGTCGCTCACCTATCTGCTAGAATGAAGTTGGGGAAAGATAACTTCTAGGCCCTGAAATCATTAGGGATACTACCGAGAAGGTAAAGCTTATTCGAGAAAGACTCCAAATGGCTCAAGACAGACAAAAGTCATATGCTAACAATAGAAGGCGAGACCTGGAATTTCAAGTGGGAGACCATGTGTTTCTCAAGATTTCTCCAGGTCGAGGTATTCGAAGGTTTGGCATCAAAGGCAAGCTCACTCCGAGATATATCGGCCCATTTGACATTCTTGAAAGGGTTGGCGAGGTCGCATATCGGATTACTTTGCCTCCTCATTTAGTTGGAATCCATGATGCATTTCATGTTTCTATGCTCAAAAGGTACGTCTATGACCCATTCCACGTTATACGTCATGATGATCTGGTGATTCAAAAGGATATGACGTACGAGCAAAGGCCAATCAAAATAATTGATCAAGAAGTACGTCAGCTTCGGAATAAAACCATTCCCATGGTAAAAGTCCGATGGAATAAAAGTACGGACCAATACGCAACATGGGAGATGGAAGAAGCTATGCATAAAAGATTCTCGAAACTATTTGATTGTAAGTATACTCTCCATAAAACCTATGCAATGAATTTGAGGACCAAATTCTCTTTAAGTAGGGGAGGGTGTAACACCCAGAAATTTTCTAGGAATTTTTAGGAATTAAATAAAATTATTAAGCATTTAAAAGGCTTAATGGGTTATTAAATAAATTATGGGTTAATTAAATTTAATTGAAAGCCCAATTTATATCCAAGTAAATTGGCCCACTTAGATTAAGCCCATAAACCCAATTAATACTAGGCTTTTAAGGCCCAAACTCACTCTAGAAACATAATAGGATATATTTTCCTAGTTTTAGTGGATAATTAAGGATAATTATAAAGAGAAACTGGAATATAATTCAAACTCTGGCACCCTGGATAGTGGCGGTCTATCGCAAGATCGCTACTTGCTGAAGACGGTCCAGGGGCGACCGCTTTCTCCTTCCGGAAATGAGATCTGTAGAAACGTGGAAAAATGAGATTTTTACCATCTCAATCCCCATGGATCGATGCTATCCAATGAGGAAAATATGTTTAGGACTCTTGGGGATCAATCCTACTCTAAATTAGGACTCTACTTTGATCAAACCCCCCAACCCTAGGTCATTCCCTATAAATAGACCCTAACTTCGTTCTACGCGAACCCTAGTTTTGTAGCACATGGTTCAAAGGTAAGACATCGTCATCTCAGGTTAAGTCTTTAGAAGATTTTGTTTCCTTTAGTATTGTCTAACTCTCCTCTAAATTTCATGTTAGGAGATCAAGCTGCTGAGGACTTAGAGGACCTTCAAGTAGCTGTTTCTCTGTAGACCGCACAGGAACAAGCGTGTCCGTCCGAAAAAGGCTCGAGGTTTAGAGACCTTAGCGGAGGTAATTTCATATCCTGCCTTTAGAGATAATTGTTCCCCTTCGTGTCTTCTAACTTTCCTCCAAATCTTGTGAATTTAGATCAAGAGGTTAAGGAATTAGAAGGTCGGGAGGTTGATGGTTCCACGCAGGACGAGCAGGAACAAGAGCATACTTCTAGTCAGAAATTCAAACTCTAGAAGCAACCCCAGAGGTAGGTTATCTCATGATGACTCAAACATCAAGTTAGGAACAAAAGCCCTCTAACCTTGCTTGATTTCATGCTTTATACGTTGAGAATTTCATGTTTTCTCATGACTGCATAATCAGGTTTTTCACTGCATGCTATACTTGCACCTTAATTAAAAGAGAAGAATTCTTAGCCCAATTTATGCCCTTTCATGCACTTTCTTCATGTTAGACATTGTAATGCCCTGGATTTTTCGGATATTTTTCGGATCATTTTAGTGGGTCTCGGAGTGTATTTTGTGCTTTACACGTGTTTTTTCCTGATGTGCCTTCGGAACTCTTTGCAGGGCAAACTGTGGCGTTCTCCGAGTCCGGGACGTTACCACTGCGTTGTGTTCCTTCCGAGGATCGCGGAGGTAATTTTTCGTAATTTTTTGAATTTATACAATTTTTGGGTTTTCCTATATATACTAACCATGTTCTCTTTCCCCCTCTCATTCTCTCTTTCTCACTCTCTCTCATCTCTTTCTCTCCCCCTCTCCCCGGGCGGCCGACGGTGGCGGAGGAGGGCGAGGCGGTGATGGCGGGAGGCGAGGAACGGGGAACGGGTTAAGGATCGAGGGCCGGTGGCGCGTGGAAGCTCGGCCGCGGGTTCATGGAGCGGCGAGGGTTTCAGGGCGTTTTCTTCGTGCATCGGCGAGCTCGGGGCGCGAAATCTTCGGTGGAGGTAGGGAGATGGACCCCCAGCTCGTGCACTTCCTTTTCCGCGAGTTTCGTAGGCCGTGGTGAGCCGAGCGGGTGGAATCGGGGTTTTTTTGGGTAAAACCCATGTTTTAGGGCTTGTGGGCCGATCTCTCATTTTACGGCGTTTTGGCCGATCCAGGGTTTAGATGCATGCCTAGGGGCTTGGGGATGGATTCCCCTTTGTTTCCCCATCACCCGAGGGTGATCGGGGCGTGGATCGGTGTTTTGGATGGTTTCCCGCCGTAACGTTCTCGGGAGGGTGTGACGGTCATTCCAGTGACCGTTACATGCGTGTAACGCGCCTGGGCAGGGGCGTTACATTCCCTTGGCTTTTGGCTTTGGCGTTCGTGGGTGTGACGGTCCCACGATAGACCGCCACAGCCGTGTGACGCGCCTGGGTGGGTGCGTCACATCCCCTGTTACCCAGCTGAGGGCTGGGGGTGTAACGGCCCCCGACGGACCGTTACATGCGCGTGACGCGCCTGGGGTGGGCCGTCAGGGGCGTTTCAACCGTTGTCTTCCTGACCGTTGGGGGTCAGCGCGTGTAACGCGCCAGGGCGGGCGCGTTACATTCGTGTAAAGCGCTGGGGCAGGCGCGTTACATCCCGTTTTCACGCTGGGAGCGTGAGGCGCGCGTGACGCACCAGGGCAGGCGCGTTACATTTGTGTAACGCGTTGAGCCAGGCGCGTTACATCCTACGTTCCTATGGGCCGTGTAACGGCCTGCGTTAGGTCGCCAGGTGGATGTGACGGTCTCGCCTAGACCGTTACAGCCCTGTGACGATCTAGGGCTAGACCGTCAGGCGTTGTGTTGCACCGAGGCGAGTTTTTGTGTTCTCCGCCTTGTTCCGCGATGCGTGGATCCCCGGTCGACTCGGTTGGGACCCAGTGGTCGACCTGCGGTCTCGTGAGTGTCCCAGACACCCGTGGGATTCTGTGTCCGTGTTTTGAGGGTGTCGGGAGGACCGTGCTACCTCGTTTAGCGTGCCCGTGGGTTTGAGAGTCCGGGTGACTTCTCGCGTGTCGGGCTTTCGTGTTACGTTAGATCGAGTCACCGCGTGTCGGTGGGTGTGCGGTGGGGTCTCCCTCGCATGCCGTTAGTTTTCCTGGAAGATGATTCCCGAGTGGGACATGTGGTTGGCCTTGGACTGTGAGTCCAGTTACCGGCGTAGCAGCTTGTGCGTTGCCCTGGGAATCATGCTTATGTGCTTTCCGCGTGGGCCATGCGTGTGGCCTTGGACTGCGAGTCCAGTTGCCCAGCCTGGGGCTGGAGGGTTCCCGCCTTTCCCTGAGAGTGGGATTTGGTGCGGCGGCCTATGAGCTGCCTTGGGAACCGTGTTTCGGCGTTTCTGCGTGGCCGAGCGTGCGGCCCGTGGACTGTGAGTCCTATTTTTTCTCCGACTGTGGTCACCGTGCGACGGGGCCGGTACGTGGGGTGGTCCCCGTACATCGTCGGATGCGGACGTTGTTTTCCGTTGACTTGAGAGTCTACTCCTTCAGTGACCCTCCACTAGTCGTAGCCTACCAGTACGCAGTACCAGTCGCACCAGGGAGGGGTGTACGGGCTTACCCTTAGAGGCGGTTTGTGGACCGGTTGCCGTCGGGCCCCACGTCTTGCAGCCAGAGTCTGGCTGAGGGGAAAACCGATCAGAGGGCCAGACCAGGGACGCGCGGTCTGTGTGTGCACACGTGGTTGGGGGCGGTTGGACCCACGTCGACGGGCGTGACCCCAGCTAGTCACTTGTTTGTGGTTACTTGTACGGTGATCGTGCCTTTGGTAGGCGCTACCACTTCAGGCAGTTCACCTGCGGTGCGGTGTAAGACGTCAGGGGACGCTACCGGCTGTGCTTCTAGTGGGAGGTACTCCTGTCGAGTTGGGAGTGACAGACTGTCAGTTTCCGTGACTTCGACCTTCGGGTTTTCGGTCGTGTTGACCGTTGAGTTCGGTTGTTTCGCTGTGGCACGTGTGTTGGTTTTCACGCCGTGGGACTAGTGCTAGTGGCTCTACCGAGGTTGCGTCTTATTGTGCGGTACCCGCGATCGGATGGTAGGGGTTGCACCTTGGACAGCGTGTCCAGGTAGGCTGTGTCCAGGGGACAGGCCTCTACGGCATGGTTGCCGTGTGTTTTTACTTCGGTAAGTGGTACTAGTGTAGTCCGGTAGCCTCGACTGTGAGATCGGGGTGTGTTTCTGGTACAATAGAAGTAGTTGTAGTGCCGAGTTTCGACCGGCCACCGGGTTTACTGTTCCTACTGTTGCGGTTGCTCTCGTAGCCCTCCTTTCCACTACCGCCGTTGTTTCTGGTTGGGGTTCCGTGGGATCCCTGCTGAGTCTCTGTTTTGGAGACTCATTCCCTGCTTTTCAGGTGTGGCGGTTCTTCCTCGAGGTTCAAGGGTGCAGAGCGGAGGTTCTCAGTTGTTAGTTTGCCGGGCCGAGTGTTCACTTGGCATGTGGTACGTTTTACTGCTTTAGACTGTACTTTCTGTTGGACTAGACTCTGTTGTAGCTGTAGTTGTTCTTTCTTTCAGCTTGTTGTTGTTGGTTGTCCTGCTTTATTTCCTATTTCTTTGTGCCCCCACACTCCTTCTAGCCCTGCCGAGCCCTCCCGGCTCGTTGGCGGCGTGCGAGTCTCGGGTTATCGGGCCTTCCCGGTAATTGGATTCTCGGGTCGTTACAGACATGTTACCATATCATATCTCTCTGTTCCCTTTAGTTTCTATGCATTTATGGCCCTGGGTAGCCCCTGCACATCGGATTTTTGCTTCTGTCTGTAGCAGATAGAAGGTCATTCCTCAGAGACCGTCTCCTTCAGAAGGCGTCCCTCGACTGACCGCACCCATCAAGCGGCGGCCCCATACTGACCGCTACCTGGTTTCTAAAACCAGGTTAAACATCGTTTATTCCTCGTATACATCTATTGATGTGCATGCCTTAGTCTAGTTATAATATCCCTGATCATGGCGTGTTTCATACTACATGTTTTAAGTTCAATTTCATGTAGTGTTAGCATGTGTTAAACTTATTTTCCATGATTTGGTTTTACTTTGATCTATGTTTTGGCACGTTCCTTTCTCACATTATTTCTATTTTATAAGTTCACATATAGCGCGTATTCCGATATGTTGCTATTAGTGACACATACATTTGATAGGAACACTTCTTAGACTTGTTATCCTCTCCGTTGGATATTCCTTCTACCGGACTAGGTGATCATGTTTCAAGGCCTCCGTAAGTCTTCGTGAGTCTGGGATTCCCACTAGGGTGTCGAGCTGGTTGTACCCTAAAAACCCCATTGGTCTAGAAAGTATTTGTGTTACCAGCATTTTCCTACAGCCTGGACAGATAGCGATTCTCAGGTGACCGCCAATTCAAAGTAGCGGCCCTAGCACGACCGCCTTCTTCCAGGCCTGATCATTGCGTCGACCCAGTTCCTTCCTACGTCGACTCCTCCTTGTTACCTGTCAGATAGTGGTCTTGGCTTGACCGCTAATTCATGATAGCGATCCTGGACCGACCGCCGTCTGCTATCTGGTTATGGAACCCGAGGTTTTAGCCAAGGGTTGTGTCTACTCTGTTCCTAGATGGTCCTATGATTATCTGAAACTCAACATCTCATACAGTAATCTATTAATGAACTATGGAAATTAATGAACGTACCATTATGCTGTCGGATTTCTTCTGTAACATGACCTTGTTCTTAATTCGTCCTTGAACTCACATGTTTATATTCGGTGCATTCTTACCTTGATATTGTTGTCATGAACTATTGTTTAAACTTTACATTATTGGCCTGCATTTATTATTTCTCGTGGAAGTAGCTTGATTTATAACTTGAAGATGCAAGAGCGGGCACAGACAGTGTTCATGGGCTCGACGCTAGCCCCCTCGGTGGATGGCCGGAAACATACTGTAAACCATGGGGTATGATGAACACTGGCGTCGCATTGCGCCGGGAGTACTTTTTTTATAAACGGGTGAAAACCACGAGGCTCATCATGAAATTATACTTACTTGTCACATGACTTTGTAGTGCATAGCCTCTACGGTTATGAAAAGTACATTCTCGTTACATTCTAGTACATTCTAGTACATTCTATTTAATGAAATGCCAAACTTACATCTATATTTCAATCTTGCTTGGTCATGTTCACATATCTTGTTCATGCCTTGGTACTGGTATTACTTTGGTTTTATTCGTATGATTTATCGTATTTCCTTTGTCTTACCTTCCAGAGCTAAATTGCTAATTACTTAAATCATGCCTTTATGTTGATACGAAGATACCTACTGGGCAAGTGTGCTCATTCCCTACTTTTCCTAACCTTTTTAGGAAACTCTAGTGGATCGGATTTGCATTACTCGAATGACAAATATGAGGGCGAGAGCGAGTGAAGATCAAGAGAAGTCTTAGATAGTTTAAGAGTCATGAGTCATATTGTAGCTAGATGCATTCACTGTAATAGGCGGTGAAGTTGATCATGTTATGTAATTTTCCTTTTTCTTGATTTTAGAGTATGGAGAGTCAAGTCAAGTGTTGTTGTAAACCTTGATTATTACGATTTAATAAATTTAGATTTTTAGTACATTACATTGTGTTCACTCTTCTTATGTGTGAATGATTAGCGCTCCGATTGTCTTGCTATCTTGAGGCGTATTGCCTACTTTTCATGTTCCCGACCCAATTCTGCTGCATATCTCGGGCCGTGACAACGACAATTATTATAATCACATTATATTTTTAGCCCGTTTTCAAATACGATACTATTATCTAACACGCCTACAATTATAATCAATTATATTTTTAACATGTTTTCAAATACGGGACTATTCGTGGACCATGACAAACACGGGGTGCGTGGCCCAGATCATAATCACGGGCTCTGATACCATTTTAAATTTTATTGGATTAGGCCATCTAACTCAAAATCTTAAGGTGTTGAGTGGAGAGGACATCACAATTATATTCACATTATATTTTTAACTCGTTTCTAATACAGAACTATTCTCTAACATATAGAAAGAGTCTCAAATAAGTTATCCCCGAGAGTCTAATTAACTTTGGACTTCTATGTCACAAGACAAAGTTCTTATCACTCGATCCACTCGGGATCTTCAACAAAAATATAGATCAAATATATAGGATAATTACATGTACACATCCCAAAATCTATCTATTCTATTCTACATGTTTATATTCTTGGTGTTGCCTCGCCCACCCTGAAATGAATCATATTCCATCGTTAAGTACTGCCATCTACTTCTCTATTTAACTTAATTTTTGGTGGATAATTGAGACAAGTAGGAAATTAATCTACACTCGAAGAATATAATCGAAACAATTAGGGTCACTTTGACAACGGGTTAGGTTAGGGGCGGGTGACTTACCCGGGTTAGCCCACCCCACTCCTAACCTTAACCCGGGTGGAGTAACTCATTCCACCTATTTTCTAGGAATGAGTTAATCCACTTTAACCCTATCCGACCCGGGTTAAGAAAAAAATTATCAAACAAGGAATAACCCACCCGATCCCAGTTAACCCACCCTAACCCAGTTTAACATGTTGTCAAAGTGGCCCTTAATGTTTCGCTGGTTAACAAGATAAACATGAAAACACAATATGAAGAATATAAAAATATAGAATAAAATATGTAATGTTGCATTTAAAGGGCATGTATAATTTTCCCTATATTTAAGAGTTTCATTAGGCACCAATGTTGAAGGGAATCTAGACAATGTTGTAGGCCAATTATTATCCACGTCACGATCTCCCCGGCACATTCTGAAAGAGACGTACAGGCGACGTCGTCCCCCAGAGCAGCCTCCTCCGCCAGTGACATTAATTCGCCATTATCATCGTCATCATCCTCTTCCCTTGTCCAATGGCAAGCGCTGATCGAGCTGCGCTTGTCGGCCTCTCTCTCATGAAGAAATTTGACCCCCAACTAAATTACAACCACAGATGGGTCCGTACGTTCAGAAACCCTGTCCACCACTAATAACCTTTAATCATATATAATAACTAACTCACTCTCTCTCTCACACACACTAGTGACCTTTAATCATATATAATAACTCTCTCTCTCTCTCTCTGTGAGTGACAAGTACTCCCATGGACGCTGGCGTCGTGACAAAAGAGAAGCCGTTAATTTTAGGAATACGATTTGGCCTCAAAAAGTGGATAACTAACGACCACCGGATTAAGGCCACCGCGTGCCATCTGATCTGGTGGAGGAAGAATTGAGAATAATAATTAATGTATGATAGACGTGACCCGTTGTTCACTATAATCATTATTATACCAACTGCATATATATAATATACATATATAATGCATGGTTTCCATCAAAGGAAGTTTCGCTCTCCAAATAATAATTTCTCGATCGCCTCCTCTCTCGCTTTTTTTCTCACTAAAATCTCTCTCGTGCGAAACAACGCGTCATGCCAACTTCCGGCATATAATGTGGAGAGAGAGAGAGTGTGATCCTTCGCACCATCTTCCTCGTGGCCCCTGATTGCATCGAATAAACCGGGAGGTACGGTAGCTCCTTCGATCGGTATATATATACCTAGCTATTAGATTCTGTGTATGCACTGATAATAATAATAATAATAATATATGTGTATATGCATGTGGATTGGATCAGGATAATTAATTTCTCCGGTACTTCCTTGGACGATGAGGAGGACCTTCAATTCGATTCACATCTTGGACGGTGATTTGGCATGGGCTTGGAGACATGCGTACGTACTTTCTTGCGGCCCACCATTTTTGGAAGTGGCAAAATCTATGCTTATTTTGCTCGTCGAGTACATGCATGGCCACCGCGGGAGCGCGAGGAAACCGACAATTAAAGACGACTTGACACTGAAGATTAATTTCTGTCTCACCTAATAAGTTGCCTTGGACGGTAATATGCTTTTTCTTATAATAATGTCTAAAGTATTCGGATATAAGCACGTATAGTTTGTCGGCTCGGTCTCTGTCTCGCTCACCACGTTTGACTCGGATCATATTTATTTAGAGGATTTCGAGTTTCGAAGAGGACTCAATCGTTACGAAATTATTTAAATAATAATATAATATTTGAAAATAACTTTAAAATTTTAAAATTATAATAATATTATAACACGAGTCATAAATTAATATTACATTCTATGCTAAAAATACTTTTTTTCATTGTGAAATATGTAAACATATGTCAGCAGGAGAACCACTTGATTGCATAAATAACTTGGCTCCCTTTTTCTAATACATTTCGATGTTTTCAGTAAATCCGTACAAACAGCCGACGAGTACGTGGGGCTCAACTCTCTTTGAATGAATCACCAGCACTTGTGTATGCAGAGAGATTTGAGCCATGTAGTTTGATCCCAGCTGCAACCCGACCTTCCGATTGAGAACAATGATCCGAAAAAGAGTAAAATGAATGGGTCGTAGGACACTTGTTAAAAAATATATATAATCTTATTTGGGAAAAAATATATGAAAATATATATAGTTGAAAATATTGTCTTACCAATTAATTAGCCACTCAATAAAAAAAGTTAATTAAATGCAAACATTCAGTGTACCTTATTTCTGTGTTCCATTGTCTCGATCATTTTATGACCTCTGAACTACATAACTTATAAGGGCGTGGTTGGAAGGGTCTTGGGACGTGACTTGTAGACTCAAAATCTCGAACAAATGCAACATAATCGCATCTAAGATTTTAAAGTGATGATTTTATTTTTTTTGATGTAAAGAGATGTAAGGGTAAAAAAGTAAGCTTTTAGGCCCTGTTTGACAATCGGTTAAGCCCGGGTAGGATAGGTTAACCGGGGTCAGGTGGGTTATTCCTAATTTGATATATTTTTCCTTAACCGGGGTCAGATAGGGTTAAAGTGGATTAACTCGTTCCTAAGAAATAGGTGGAATGAGTTAATCCACCCCGGTTAGGGTTAGGGGTCGGGTGGGCCACCCCGGGTAGGCCACCCGCCCCTAACCTAACCCGTTATCAAATTCGCCCTTAAAGATTTTAAAAACTCTTTTGAAAGTGATTTTTCTTCCTCTATTGATTTTTTCAAAAAATTTAAAAACTAAAGTCCTTCCAAACGCTCCCTTATAAGCCTAGCTAGACAGGGTTTTCAATTGAGATCAATGTTTTAAAACTCGGCTCGACTTGATCGATCTGACCAGTCAACCCGTCACCCGGTCTCAAAATCGGGTTAAAGTAATACTTAGACCGCCCAAGATCTAAAATCCGTTCAAACCCGGCTAACCCAGCCCAACTCGACTAACCTGGCCTAACTCAGTAAAACCAATGTGACCCAGACAAGTTAGAGACATATTTTTTACTTTTAATTTCTTATCATTAGTTTAAGTTTTAATTATAATTTAATCTTTTGACCTTATTATTTAATAGTATTAACGAAGGATTAATATAACTTTTAGAGGTTGAAAAGATTTGGGCTCTAACCTTTCAACTTCTAATCTTTCTAATTCTAACTTATTCCCAATATGAGTACGCGCGATCTACAGAACAACAAAAGGAAGAAGATGAAGACCTGAGAAGACTCATAGAGAGAGATGAAGACAAGAAATAAGATGAAGGCCCATTAACACATGAAAATTCATATGAAGAAGAAATTTATCTTCACACACTATGAAACTTTTGTTTTATGAAATAATAATTGTAATCGATAAATTGTCATATGTAATTTTTATTTAATATATTTTTTGTTCCTTTTTTAGACTATCTTAGTGGTTGTTTAATGGATTTATTTTTATTTTTACAATATATGTTAAAGTGTATCTTTCATATTTCTAACTTAAAGTATATTAAAACTCTATAACAATAAATAATATTGATATTTAATGTTTTAGTATTACGGGTCACGAGTTAACTCGAACGGTTAAATCATTGACCCGTGACCCACTAACTTAATCGGGTCAAGGTCCGGATCAAATTTTAAAACATTGATCGAGACTGTCAACCCTTTGTCAACATTAAGATGGGTGTTTGACATTTCTATTAGAGTTTAACTTTTGGTCTCGATAATTTCACCTCTCAAAAGTTAAACTAAACATTGTATCGAAATCACGTCACTTTTTTAAAAAATTAATTTTTAGATTCTAGAGATGGATAGAGAGAAAATAATTCACTTTTTAAAATTTTAAAAAAATCTTCCATACTAATTTTCTCTCTCTCACGTAACTTATGAAAAAAAAAAACCAAAAGCCACCTCGATTGCCAAACGCGGCCTAAATCTTTCGCCTACTAAAAAAGTGTAGCTTGTGGTCATACACGGTTTTTCTATCTACTGATATGGTCAGACTGGCCGTTTACGAAGAGGCAGCTTACGGGTGACTCTGCCCTTTCATTGGCACATTGGGCTTAATGCTGATGACTCAAAATTAAACTGGCTCTTAGCATCAACTAATCCACTTCTAATTGACAAGTCAAGTTGAGGATGGCCGGCACTGTCCGTCAGCAAAGTTAGCCATGTCTTGGATCTAATTATTTACACAGGTGATGTGTCCCCGAATGGAACTTGATACTGATCCTTTACCCATTTTCAGTCTATTAGTACGAATTTTATTTCTCATTTATTTATTTACTTTGACGACAAAAAACACAGCGTAATGATACTCAAATCCATGTGAACGGTGAAGTGTTGAGTTCAAATCCATTAGACACTTTAACATATTTTTTTTGAGATTAGTAAATCTTAAATCTGTATCTCTCGAGGATTAAACGTGAGTCGAATAAATCTTCTCGATAGAGTGGAGTCGAAACCTAAGACCTCCTACCGTAATAAGATAGATTATTCACGTCCACTTAGGGGGGTCCTTTTTATTTCTCATTTATGGTCACGGGGATAGGGTCATTCTGGGACCCCAACTTGCACACATGTAGTTTTCATTCAACACTAAGATGATTCGTCTTGTTGGACTTTCTACCCTATTTATTACCCTTGCCTATCATCGTCACATTGGTTCACCCTGTGACTGCCATACGAAGAGGTTAATCATGCTATAAAAGCTTTCGTCTAGTGGTTGGGATGGAATCTTTCACATCAGTTTATTGGTAACCATTCAGTCGCTAGTGCAGGATTACCTTATTAGTGTCCTGCTGGGTTGATGGAACAAGGTTTAACTTGCGACGACGACGCCGTAACTCATCTTAATTAGTAGATCGTACTACTTAAAAGGTGTTTTTTAATAATCATTAACAATGTGATAGCCAGCCAAGGCGTACCTTACTGGGAATATATATATATATATATACGCGCGTATGTTTCCTCCTCGAAAACTCAATAAAATTATGACTTTTTTCATAATCTTGTAGAGTAAGAATAATCCAATGTGAGGAGGGTAAATCTGGTTTGACCCAGAAACGACTCAAACGCGAGTGGCCCATGAAGGTTCGGAAGCACTAAGCCCACGCAAGGGGCGAACATGCACACCCAATTCAGAAAAAGGATCACCGGCCCAAAGGAGCATCGGATTTCACGACGTCAATGAGGCCGGCCCAAGCGCAGTTCTCGCCGGAAGATACTCCGACGACCGACCGTTGCCCCCACGACGCCGGCCTTGACCCCATAACGGGCGAGCACGCGTCATGAGTGCCGTAAGACTCGCCCAGGGAACGGCCGACGCCGGGGCTATCGCCCTCTAACGGGAAACTCCCGCCAACATAGCGGAGGAACGTTGCTCTACTAAACGGACCCTTCCCTATCAAGGGATGACGCCCTCGCTCCAAGACAGCCCATATAAAAGGGACATCGACAGAAGAGAAGAGTACGGTAGATTCTTCTACTAGACCCCATACTACTACGCAAGAGGAGATACGGCGGATACTTCTGCCACCAGAGCTCCCTACAGAGAAGAGAGCAACTCGCCCTGCAACTATGACAGAGATGCCATCTACTACGTCCAGAGAACCACTTCCTCCTGCACGGCCTTACCACCCAGCGAGCACTCTCCGAGAGCCCACTGGGAGTGGCGAGCACGCGAGCAGAGGATCTACACGCCTCCTGGATCAACTACAGCGGCTTCTACTTCTCTCTTACTTTGCTCCTCTCTATCGCTCATTGAATCTCTTGCTGCCTTAAGCATCGGAGGGTTGTCCCCTAGGATAACACCCGGGACTCCTTCTGACGCCTTTCTGGTTTCTTGGCGTGTGCAGGCATCCACGGGCGCGAGACGATTTCCACAACAAATAAATAGAGAAGGTGGTACGTGGCCTAGGAACCATTTTCATGCCGCTACACTTCTTGGCGCCGTCTGTGGGAACACGAGCGAAAGGCTATGGCGCCCCGTGGAAGCCTCTGCAACGCCAGCAACCGGGGGCGAGGATCCCATCAGGGACCCAACTCCCGCCGGGAGTCGCAAGAAGCTTCTTCCGCGCATCGTCGACAAGAGGTCACCAGAGGTGACCTAGATGAGCTCCGCTAGGAAATACGAGTCCTGACGGAATTCTGCCGAGAGCTCCGAGACCAGAGGCCCCAACAGGCCCCACCCGAGCGACGAGAGGGCGGAGAAGGCCAGGCGGGGGAAATTTTCGAAGGTACGGGAGGTGTCCCACGCCTCCGTCGCAAGGACCCGACGGTCACGCAGCGTGCCTGCGCCTAAGGTGCGTGGCCCTCTCCATTCCAACCCGGACATGGACCGCCGACTCCAACAATTCGAAGAGATAGAGGACAAAGTCCGGCACCTAGACGATGTCCTCCTAGCCGCCAAGAATCACGGCCTCATTGACGACGACCAAGATTTCCACACTCCCTTCTCTAGGGAGATCATGGAAGCCCCCATCCCGCCAAAGCTGCAGCTGCCGGCACTCGCCTCGTATGACGGCACCACCGACCCGGCAGACCACCTGCACGGCTTCGAGTCCCACCTGGTGTTCCACCGGGCCTCTGACACCGTGAAATGCCTGGCGTTCGTCACGACCCTTCGTGAGAATGCCCGAGCATGATTCGAATCCCTGCCGGCCAGGACGAGTTCCTCCTTCCAGGAACTCAAGAAGTTGTTCAAGGAGAACTTCGTGGGCTGCCAAAAGGTAGCCAGATCTACTGTAACCCTACTCACCCTCAGGCAGGGAAAGGAAGAGGCATTATGGGACTTCGTCTCTCGCTTTTGCGTGAAGGCACTTCGGATCCCCCACCTCGACATCGGCATCGCCACCACGGCGCTCACCCAGGGGACGTGGGACCACATCCTCCGGTGCGCGCTCGGAGTCGAAGCCCCGACGACCCTTCCAGACCTCCTCGCGCTAGCCCAGAAGCACATGCACTGCGAGGAGAACACCGTGGCCCTGCGCCGCCCGGCCGGGACCGACCAGCCCGACCGCAAGAGAGCCACCGACCCGCCACGCGAGGGCCGGAGCAAGCGAGAACGGCGCGATGGAGACCACCGCGACCGCTCCGAGAAGGAAAGGGGTGACTACCGCCACTACACGCCCCTGACGGCTCCACCCTACCAGATCTTGATGTAGATCCGCGAGGAGCCGTTCCTCAAATGGCCCTCGCGGATAAAGTCGGACCCCAACTTGCGGAACAAAAAGAAGTACTGTAACTTCCACTGCGACCACGGCCACGACACCGTCGACTGTATCAACTTGAAGGATGCTATCGAGGACCTCGTGCACAGATGCCTCCTCGACAGATTCCTCGCCAAGGCCGCCGAAAGACGACAGAAGACGCCTCCCCCGATAGACAACCGGCCCAATGGAAAGGAGATCATGATGATCTCTAGAGGGCCCGCCGTGGGGAGAGATA
Source organism: Amorphophallus konjac (assembly GCA_022559845.1). Classification (NCBI taxonomy): domain Eukaryota; kingdom Viridiplantae; phylum Streptophyta; class Magnoliopsida; order Alismatales; family Araceae; genus Amorphophallus; species Amorphophallus konjac. The sequence goes on along the minus strand of CM040125.1, from coordinate 226,855,045 downwards.
GCGTGAGCAGAAGGCGTCGGTACGCGACGGCCATCAGCGCGGCAGATCAAGGCGACAGCACCTCAAGAGAGCTTTCCACTTCAGGCCACCCGGGAGACCCCATAGTCTTCTCTAAGGATGACCTCGAAGGCGTCACGACGCCCCATTCTGATGCATTGGTGGTTTCCGCCACCATCAACCAATGTACTGTGCGGCGCATATTGGTAGATAATGGGAGTGGATCCGATGCTATCGCATACGACCGTCTTGTACTCATGGGTGTGGACGTGTCACGACTCACGCCATTGCACACGCCGCTGTATGGATTCTCCGGCACGACTATCCACCCAGAAGGGCGTATCTCGCTCCTGATCACGTTCGGGACGGCACCGAAAGAGGTAACCTTCCTCACCGACTTTACTGTGGTCCGTGCAATGACAGGGTACAATGCCATCATCGACCGAGGAATCCTTGGCATGCTCTGAGGCGTCCCCTCCTCCTACCACCAGAAGCTTAAGTTCCCCACCCCCCTCGGGGTAGGGGAAGTCCGGGACGATCAGCGGGAGTCCAGGAGGTGCTACCTTATCTCCACCCGCGACCGACGCCCCGAAGAAGCGCCTCCAGAGAAGAAGGCGAGGATCGAAGATCCGGATTCGAGCGCGAACGCCCCGGCCGAGGACTTGTACCTCATCCAGGTCGGGGACGACCGGGTAGGTCATTGAAGATCGGCGCTGCTTTACCCGAGCACGACAAACAAGTGTATGTGAGCTTCCTCGCGGTCAATCAGGACGTGTTCTTATGGTCCGAGGACGAGCTCCCCGGGATTCCCCTGGAGGTCATTACACACCAACTAAGGTTGGACCCCAACTGCCGCCCGGTACAGCAACACCGAAGGCGGTGCAACCCCGAGCGACAAACCGTCATCAGGCAACAAGTGGGAGAAAAATTATGATCAAGACTGCTCCGGCCTACCCAGTACCCAGATTGGGTAGCCAACGTAGTCTTGGTGCCCAAGAGCAACGGGAAGTGGCGGATGTGCGTGGACTACACTGACCTCAACAAAGCCACGCCCAAAGACAGCTTCCCCATGCCACGGATCGACCAGTTGGTCGACGCCACGGCCGGGCACGAGATGTTGAGCTTCCTCGACGCCTATTATGGGTATCATCAGATCAGCATGCACCAGCCTGACCAAGACAAAACCGCGTTCATCACCGACCACGGCTTATACTGCTACACCCGCATGCCATTCGGGTTAAAAAACGTGAGAGCTACATATCAACGCCTAGTCAACCATATGTTTGACTCGCAGATCGGCCGCAACATGGAGGTCTACATCGACGACATGCTCGTGAAAAGCCTCCGAGCAGCCGAGCACTTGCGCCACCTGACGGAAACCTTCGCCATGCTCAGAAGGTACAATATGAAACTCAACCTTGCTAAGTGTGCATTCGGGGTGTGGTCAGGCAAGTTCCTGGGTTTCCTTGTTACTCACCAAGGAATCGAAGCCAACCCCGATCAAATCAGAGCAGTATTGGAGATGGAGCGACCAAGACGGGTGAGGGACGTACAGTGCCTCACCGGGCGCGTCGCCGCTCTGGCCCGGTTCTTGTCCCGAGCAGCCGAACGATGTCTACCCTTCTTCCGGCAGATCAAGCAAGCTAACCTGGCGCCAGAGAAGAAGAGATGGGTCGACTAGGACCAGGAGTGCGAACAGGCGTTCGAAGAACTGAAGCGCTACCTGACGACGCCTCATGTCCTCGCCAAGCCCCAAGGGGGGAAGCAGCTACTCTTTTATCTCTCTGTGACACCCAGCACCACGAGTGTTGTGCTCACACGGGAGGAAGCAGGAGTCATGAAGCCTGTCTACTATGTCAGCCGAGCACTGTAGGGACCGGAATTCTGGTATTCGCAGATCGAGAAGTTTGCCCGTGCCCTGATCATAGCTGCTCGCAAACTATGGCCATACTTCCTGGCCCACCCGATCGTCGCCCTCACCGATCAGCCCCCCCGGTAAATCCTTCAGAATCCTAATGCGTCCGGGAGACTGGTCAAATGGGCCATCGAGTTGGGAGAATTCGACATCAAGTTCCGACCAAGGATAGTGATCAAGGCCCAGGCGCTCGCAGATTTCATCGCCGAGTGCACCCTACCGGCCGAAGACTCACCCGAGAAACCCTCAGAGCCCACATGGGAACTATACGTCGACGGGTCACCCTGCGCCGCGGGCAGCGGCGTAGGGTTGGTCTTACTTTCGCCGGAAGGAGTGGAGCTACAATACACCATGCGCTTCAACTTTCCAACCATGAATAATGTGGCGGAATACGAGGCACTCCTCTCCGGGTTGCGCATGGCGAAACACCTGGGGGCATCAAGCGTGCGAGCGTATAGCGACTCCATGCTCATCGCCAACAAAGTCAGGGGGGAGTTCGAGGCCAGAGACCCCTCCATGATGAAATATTTAGAGAAGGCCAAGGCCGCGGCGGAGGAGTTCGCCCACTTTGAAGTGGTTCACATCCCACGTGAGGAGAACGTCCAAGCAGACGCTCTCTCCCGCTTAGCATCGGCCAGTACAATCTCTAGCTCGAGGTTAGTCCTGATAGAGGAGCTGTCGGCACCAAGCATTGACGATCCAGCACTCCATGTAAACGCCATCGACTACGAGCCATCCTGGATGGACCCTCTACTCGATTTTCTCCTTCGACAGTAGCTCCCTAGCGATCACGCCGAAGCACGGCGCAGGCGGGCAAGAGCGGCCCACTTCACCGTGGTAGACAGACGGCTGTATCGCCGGTCCCTCTCAGCCCCTGTACTCAAATGCCTCTTCCCCACGGAAGCCAACCAGGCCATCCAGGAAGTCCACGAAGGACTCTGCGGAAGTCATGTGGGACGACGAGCACTCGCGAGGACGCTGATCCGACAAGGGTATTGGTGGCCCACTTTGCAGCAGGACTGTCTCAACTATGTTCGAAGGTTCCCTCAATGTCAGAAGTATTCCCACCTTCACCACCAGTCGGCGACGCAGCTCCACGCCTTGACGAAGCCTCGTCCATTCGCTCGGTGGGGAATCGACATCCTAGGGCCTTTCCCTGAGGCACATGGAGGAAGAAGTTCCTCATTGTCGCCATAGACTACTTCACCAAATGGATCGAAGCCGAGTCATTGGGAAAGATAACAAACAAGGTAGCTTGGAAGTTCGTGCTGTGGAACATCATTTACCGGTTTGGGATCTCGAGGGTTCTCACAACCGACAACGGCAGACAGTTCGCGAGCACCGCCTTTCAGGAAAAGTGCTCGGAGTTGGGGATCTGGAACCACTACACCTCAGTGGGACATCCCCAAGCCAACGGGTTGGTGGAAAATGCCAACCGAACTCTACTCCACGGCATCAAGACTCGCCTGGACCAAGCAGGCGATGCATGGATTGATTCAATCCCCAGCATCCTATGGGCTCACCGGACCACCGCCAGAGCCTCCATCGGTGAGATGCCTTTTCATCTCACTTACGGAGTTGAGGCAGTAGTGTCGGTGGAGATCTCTAACCCCTCGTTACGAGTGGGACACTTTGATGAGGCTAGGAACAACCAGGTAATGCAAGAGAACCTAGACTTGCTCGAAGAAGGAAGAACCAATGCCCAGGTAAAGCTTGTGGCATATCAGCAGAAGCTGGCGCAATACTACAACACCCGGGTTAAGGAACGACACTTCTTCCCCGGAGATCTGGTGCTACGGCGAGCAAGCGTGGCCGACCCGCGAGGAGCCGCAGGGAAGCTCGCACCTAACTAGGAAGGCCTGTATCGGGTAACATAAGCACTCGACAAAGGAGCGTACAAGCTAGTGACGCTTGGGGGGAGAGAGGTGCCTAGGACGTGGAACTCCGTCAACCTCAGGAAATACTTCCAGTGAAACGTCACCAGCCATACTCCACCAGGGTAAGTTGCCCACGAACAAAGAAAAAGGTAGCCCAAGGGTTTCTTAGAGGCGAGCACCGCTCCCCTTGAAAACGAAGGTAGCCTAAGGGCTCCCTAGAGGCGAGCACCGCTCCCCTTGAAAATGAAGGTAGCCTAAGGGCTTCCCAGAGGCGAGCACCGCTCCCCTCGGAAACGAGAAGGTAACCTAAGGGTTCCCTAAAGGTGAGCACGGCTCCCCTTGAAAATGAAGGTAGCCTAAGGGCTTCCTAGAGGCGAGCACCTCTCCCCTTGGAAACGAGAAGGTAACCTAAGGGCACCCTAAAGGCGAGCACGGCTCCCCTTGAAAATAAGAAGGTGACCTCAGGGTTCCTTAGAGGCGAGCACCGCTCCCCTTGAAAATAAAATGGTAACCTAAGGGTTCCTTCGGAGGACGTAAGCAATATAAATACAAGCACGGAGGATCGCCCAGAAGAGCACACAGAAGTACTCTAGTAAAAGGTACATGATAGTATTGGCTCAAAAATAAGGAATTTATATTTCTTTAGTCAAAGTACAAGCTGCCAGAAATTGGCAAAAAATGCGCTCACATGGGTCAAATACTACATGGAGGAACAAAACGTGCTCAACAGCAGCGACAAGTAACTCTAGCAACTCGTTCTGTCGGCATTCATCCTCTATCAACAATCGTACAGAGTCTCTGAGCGGGCGCAGGTAACCATCTTTGTTCTATGGAAGGGTACCCACGGAGAAGCCTCCTATGCCAGAGAAGAGGGACAAAACCCCCAGCCCAACAAAGGGCTTCACTGGTAGAAGGCCTGCACGAGGAAAACTTGGCCAGTAGCTCCGGCCTCCCACGCTCGGAGGAAGGCCAACGAGGTCCACCCGTTACAGGGAACCAGCAGACCGACGCAAGCAGGTGGCGACAGTACTACGAGGCCAACTCATTAGGAAGACCACCCCGGTGAACTGGCCATGTTTCCAAACTGGCAAACAAGGCCCCGCTGCCCCATCTACCACCAGCACCTCTCTTGAATGGAGAGGTGGTCTTGTGCCTCGCCACGAACAGCGTACGGCAGCAGCGGCAGAGAGGCCTACTGGCCATGCCTCCAAACCGAGGACCCCACGGCCGTCGTCCAAGCCGCACGGCCAGGCCCACCGAATGGAAGAATGGAAAATAGATTCCACCCTTCCTTACGATCCTTCCTACCGGGAAGTAGGAAGATGTTCTAGCAACGAGGAGCATCTCACCGAGCACCTACAAGGAGCAAACAACGGTTACATACCGCAAAGACAAGCAAAGGAAGCTTGTTGGAGTATAGAAAGCAACGCTACCCTGACACCTCTCGTCTCGTCAAGGACGGATCCTATCCGGCTCAAGAAGCAGGACTCCCCTGCCGGCGTACAAGCGGTCGACCTTCTTCAAGGCCTCATGCCAGCCATCCAGGTACCCGAGCCTGTATTGCTCAGATGCTGGGCCGGCACTGGCTTCCCCCGAAGGACCAAAGGTCGACAAGGAGCCTGCAGAAATTCATCATCTGACGAAGTACCCGACTCTCCTGAGGACATTCTCTAAGGAGGCTACCTGCGCACCCTGGCGAGCTCCGCCTTGATCTCCTAGCCGCGGACCTCCATGGCTCGGGTCTCCGCCTCCAGCTTGGCCGCCCTCTCACCAGCCGCGTCGGCCCACGCCAGGAAAGAGTCCCGGTCAAGCTCCATGCCCATTAGGGCCAACTCCAGCTGAGACAACGGCTCCTAGAGTCCAGCATTCGCAGCCTCGGACTCCTTCAAGCGCCCCTCGGCCCCCGCCTGACGGGCCCGGCAGGTCTCCAGCTCGCGCACAGCATCCAGGAAACTGTGCCTCCACAACCCAAAGGCGCTGGTGACCAGGAACACGCTTTTCGCGGCAACGGCCGTCAACTCGTCCACAACACCAGGACCCAGTTCCCCAACGTGCTCATGCCAGCGAGCACTCCGTATCATGAGGTCGACGACGCCCGGGATATCGGGCACCCCCGTCGGTAGGTCCTCAGGCCGCGAGGACTGACCGCGTGGAGGCGAGGACTGACCGCGTGGAGGGGCCCTCTGCGGAGGAGGAGGGTCGACCTCGGCAACAGCAGGGGCCTTGCCCCTTTCGCGCCCCCGGTTACCGGAGGCGGACGCAGGAGTAGCAGCTACCGGCACTATCGGCGACAACGGCAGGCGAACACTGGGGGGAGGCACCCCAGGCTAAGGTGGGACCCGGCTCCTGGCTGGAGTCGAATCCCTCCCCCTCTTCCTCGACCGGCAGTGACTGTCAATCTTCGCCAACTCATCCTCGGACAGATAAGTCCGACCACCGTCAGCCATGGCGGACTCCTCTCCGGGTACGCGGGGAGCGGCTTCGGAGAGACTCCGCCAGGAACCAGGCCCTCCACTGGCCACCGACACCTCGGGCGAGCGGGCCAGTGGAATGCCCATAGGGGTCGGATACTGCAACCTCCCCGGGGCAAAAGCAACCTAGGCTGGGGGGGCGACGACCGACACATGTCCGGTCCCCAGAGCAACGTGATCCACGGGACAAGGAACAAGCCGCGGCAGCCGGACCGTCTAAGGGGTCCAACCCAACGCTTCAGTCACCCCTGAAAATGCAAAGACGAGGTTAGTCTAACATCAGCCACTACTGCTGCATCCCTACAGAGAGACAAGACCAGTACCCTGCGGCAACGAGGGACACAACTCCAGCTCTCGAAGCAGCGCCAGGGTCAAGACGCGGTCTGCATCGACTAGGGGGTACTGGGAAACAGCTTTCAGATCCCGACGACCCTCGGCGTTGAGGGGAGGCTTCGTATCGCGCCAAGGGCGAGGAAAACCGCTCCACATCCAACCATCGGAGGCTCTTTCCCAGTCCTTCGACTTGATCAGGCGAAATAGGTGTCGGATGGACAACTCTGGAGGAGGAAAAACTGCCGGAACACGTCGACACTCGGCACCACCGACGCTCTACGGCAAGCGTAGACAAACCCGTAGAGAATGCTATAAGAATTGGGAGTTGTACCATTAGGGTTCCGCCCGTAATGGTGGAGGACGGCCGAAATGAAAGGGTGGACCCCGATACGAAGACCCGCCTGAAAGGAGGCCACCGGGATCATGATCCCGCCGGTAGGGTGACTCGTTATATCGTCTCCCACAGTAGGAAAGATGATGTCGTACTCAGGGGGGATCTGGAAGGTCTCCCGCAAACCATGGAATACCCGATAGGCCACTAAGTGGTGGGGACACCACCTGTTCCACTACCGGACGCCGCACTGCCGTACCGAGCTTGTGGCTCGGAGATTCGATTGAAGACTCGGCATCCTGAGCATAATATTTATTTATGTGTATTTGTATTGTGCGTATTTGTGTATTGTGTGTAAAATACATGTAGAAATACATGTATTATTTACTTCTGTTTTATTAGGCTAAGTCATAGTCAAATAAACATGTGTGTTTTATATATTTTATTTGGTTAAAACATATAAGTCAAAAGTTAGGTAGGTGAGTGTGTTTTATTAGGCTAAGGATATATATGCCATTTGTAAAAGATTGAAGGTGTATGTGTAATGGGCCTTTCCTATAAATAGGAGGCCAAGGGATGTGTTACGTATATTGTTATGAATGAATGAAGTGTTGTTTTGTGTAAGAGTCATTCTCTCTTGCCTTTCCCTTCTCTTTCTTCTCTTTTGTGAGGATTGAGCATCGCCCGGTGTGATACCGTCCGGCGTGAGGCCGAGCTGTGTGAGATAGCAGTTATCCGTCCAGTCCTGATCGCGTCCCGGAGTGCCGTCGATCCGTCTTCCACGTCGCCGCCGCGTCAAATTGGTATCAGAGCCCAACAACGGCATCTCCCTCGATCACGTCTCCGTCATCGATCTTTCTCTCTCTAGGTTGCTGGAAGTGAAAAAAACAAAAAAAAGAGAGAAGAGAAGTATCAAGAGCTCGGTTGAGAGGAGTTTAGAAAGAAGAAAAAAATTTTGAAAAAAAAAGGGGAGAAACCCCATACGTTCTCTCTCTCTCTCTCTCTGTTCTCAGAAGAAGTGAAAAAAAAATAGGAAAAGAAAATCTGTTTCGTGGCAGGGCATCGTCGCCCGTGCCACAAATCAAATGTCCCCTCGGCCGCAACGGCCATCAACCGCGCCTGCCCGCCCCCGCTCAAGGCACCAGGCCACCGCTCGCTGGACGCCCGCGCCCCTGCGCATCCGGCCGCGCACAGCGCCCTGCCCACGCACGGGTCCCCGCCCGCATGCCTGCGCCAGCAGGCCCGCGCCCGCATCGTCCCGCGCCCGTGCCGGCGCTTGCCAGCCCCCCCGTCCTGCGCGCTGGTGGTCTCCAGCCTCGGGCGCCCGCCCGCCGTGAGCCGCCCGCCATCGCCCGGCCGCAGCCACGCCCGGGCCACCCGCGCCTTGCCACTGCCGCCTGGCGCCCTGCGCCCCACCCGCGTGCTGCCGCCGGACTGTTGCCGTTGCGACCTCCCCACCTCCGGCCGCCGCCGAAGCCCAACGCTCGAGGCCGCCGGCCATTCCCCTCCGCGACCAGCCGCCGCCGCGCCCACCCGGCACGGCCACCGTTACCGCCTGAGCGCGCCCAAGCGCGCTGCCCCGCGCAGGAGTGCACACCCGTCCGCGCCTGAGCGCGCGTCCACCGCCTGGCAGCCCGGCGCCCGCCCCGCCGCGACAGCGCCAGGCCCCCCGCGACAGCGCCCGCCACCTCTCGTCCGTGGCGTCGTCGCCCACAACGCTCCCCCGTGCGCCCACCTGCGCGGCGTGGCCACCCTGCGGCCCGTTCCCACCTGCGCACGGCGAAGCCCGCGCCCCGGTGGTAGCTCGTCTTCCCCGCCTCCAGCCGCTCCACCGGCAACCTCCGCGACCTCTCTCCGTCGGCCACCGTCGTCGGACGGCCACCTCGGCAAGCCAACCTCCGACCACCTCCTGCACCTCCGGCCGACCTTCGCTCCCCATAGCCACCTCGCGGACGGCCGTCGCCCACCTTCGCTGACCCACCCGCCGCGTGAGAAACGCATGCAGGTGTGAACAAGAGGGTTAAAGTTAACCCAAAAAAAAAGGAAAAGAAGTCAGAGAAGAGAGGTGGTTGGAAGAGTAGGTGAGGTTTGAAAACTAGGTGTGGAAGTTGAAAAAAAACGTGTGAAAAAAAAGTAGATATAATTTGAAAATGAGAGGTTGAAAAAAAAAAGAAAAGAAAAGGATTGAAAGTCAAGAAAAGTGGAGATTTGAAAAAAAAAGTCAAAAAAAGATGATTGAAATTTGAAAAAAAAAAAGTTTTAAAGTTGAAAAAAAAAGAGTGTGTTAAATATATAATATATATGGGATATATATAATATTATATCTATATATATTATTTTATTTAAAGGGTGTTGAAAAAAAAGGAGAATAACATTTGTTGAAATATATATATAATATCAAGGGATATATATATATATACTTTAATAGTTATATATCTATATCTATATTAATTGGGAATTGTGGCATTACACGTCAACAACAACGGCTTGATCGGCGCCAGGGTCACCCGATAAGTCGACAGAAGATCCGTAAACTACGGAACGTTCGTGCCACTGAGTCTCCCTGCGCGGAGAAAATTTTAGATTGATTTGTTCCCCTGCGTGGGAAATTTTAAGTGGTATGCAATAATCCTCCCTGCGTGGAGTGAATTTTTGTAACCGCTCAAGCTTCGTCGACGCCGTGCAGACCCGCACGTCCCCGCTCGCCTTCGCCTCCGATCGGAGCTAGACTTTTCAGTCAGCTAGGTGCGTGCTCCAAACTTGCTCATTTAGTATCTTTTCAATTGCCGCGCGACGAAGTAAGAGAGAGCCCGATCCATGCAGCCAGTCTTCTGAGAGCATCGCTGTGGACGGTGAGAGAGTGCTTGCTTGCACCTATCCTTTAGGCCCTAGACTGTCACATTAGGACACCCTAATTGTCAGGAGGTAGTTCCACAACTACTTCGCCTACGGGCGAGCAACTTTTCCCGACCGATCCCTTCAAATTGACCCTTTGCATATCAGCTGGGTCCACACCTTGCTAATTGTCGGTCCCAGGATTGCATCATCTAGGTCCGAGCTCGTGTATGCCACGTCGGTCTAAGAATTCATCAAGGCCGTCTAGAACGCATGGAACAGGAAAGATATATGGCCGATCCTGACCTCATCACCCAGTTTGAGGAAATGGATGTAATATTTGGTGGCACGCATGCCGAGTACATGCAGGTTGGAGACATTGCCGAGAGTTCTTGTAACGACCCGAGAATCCGATTACCGGGAAGGCCGATAACCCGAGACTCGTACCGCCACCCACGAGTCCGAAGACTCGGAAGGGTTAAAAGGATGGTGTGGAAACTACACAAGTATCACAAATAATTGCAGAAATTAAACAGTTATAATATTAAGCAGGAAATGAATTTAACATTTTACATGGTCCACAATAAAATAACAACAACAGCAACAGTAGTCCACGACTAGTACAGTGACAAGAAAGAAAAGTACAGCTACACGGGGCATCCCCCGGCTCTGACCTCTGGCACTACCTCTGGACACCCGCACCACGCTTCCGCTGCGCTCCTGACACGCTCCCCGAAGGTGGCGCCTCACCTGAAACACGGTGAAAACACGCAGGGAATGAGTCTCGGAACAAGACTCAGTAGGGATCACTCGAACCCTACCTCGAAAAACGAGAAACCACTACTCTAGCGGTAGGAAAGTACCTCGGAAAGGAAAGCCCTGTACTCTACAGAACTAGACCCTACGGCACGCAAACCGACACACGTGCCACGGTACGAGAAGACCGCAACTCAACGGTCGAACCGTCAAAACCCGAAGGTCGGAAACACACGACTGACAGTCTGACACTCCGTACTCGACAGGAGTACCACCCACTAGAAGCACAGCCGGTAGCGTCCCCTGACGTCTTACACCGCACCGCAGGTGAACCGCCTGACATGGTAGGTCCTACCCGAGGCGCGAACACCGTACAAGTAACCACAAACAAGTGACTAGCTGGGGTCACGCCCGTCGACGTGGGTCCAACCGCCCCCAACCACGTGTGCACACACAGACCGCGCGTCCCTGGTCTGGCCCTCTGACCGGTTTTCCCCTCAGCCGGACTCTGGCTGCAAGACGTGGGGCCCAACGGTAACCGGTCCACAAACCGTCTCTAAAGGTCAGCCCGTACACCACTCCCTGGTGCGACTAGCACACGCGTACTAGTAGGCTACGACTAGTGGAGGGTCACTGAAGGAGTAGACTCTCAAGTTACGGAAAACAACGCCCAAGCCCGACAACGTGTGGGAATCACCCCACGCACTAGTCCCGTCGCACGGAGACCACGGTCGGAGAAAAGCGAGGTTGCCACCCTCATGGGGCAACACAGGAAGTGGCGGTCTACCCTCAGACCGTCACTGCCAAATGGCGGTCCACTCTAGGGCCGTCACTTGGAAATAGCGGTCTAAGGCGGACCGTCACACGGCCAGGGGGTAGGGGGAAGCGACGCGCCTACCCTAGTGCGTCGCTTGGAAGCGGCGCACCTAGGCCAGGGCGTCACATGGCACCCCACACCCACGAAAACCACAGGGAAAGTAACGCGCTTACCCTGGCGCGTCGCTTGCAAGCAACGCGTCGGGCTCAGTGCGTTACTCGCATGTGACGCGCCTAGACCAGCGCGTCGCATGGCCCTCACGCTCGGGATGGAAAGGGAAGTGACGCGCCTGCCCCAGCGCGTCGCTTGGCCCATCCACATGGGGGACAACAGGAAGTAACGCTCCTGCCCCAGTGCGTTACACGCATGTAACGCGCCTATCTCGGTGCGTTACATGGCCTGACCCCCAACGGTCAAAACCCAACGGTCGAAAGCATGTGACGGCCCAGCCCAGGGGCGTCACTAGCAAACGGCGGCCAGTCGCAGGACCGCTACAGCCCTCGACCCTAAAGGCCAACACCCAGGGAAGTAACGCACCCCTCTAGGGGCGTTACAAGCATGTGACGGTCACTGGAGTGACCGTCGCTTGCCCCAGAGCACGCTACGGCGGGAAAACCCCAAAAACACCAACCACGCCCCCGTACCTCCACCGGAGAGGGGGAAAACAAGGGGGAAGACCCCTGGGGACCCCTAGCATGCATCTAAACCACCAAAACATAGAATCATGGGCTAAAACCATAGATCGGGCGGCTCACCCCAAAACATGGAAAAACCCCAAAAACGCCCAAACATGCCTCTCTCGGCCTCCCCGCGGCCTACAAACCACGGAAAAGAACGGCGAAGAGCTAGGGAACGTCACCCTACCTCAATGGAGCGAATGCTCCGCCGGATCGTCCACGAATCGCGAAGAACGCTTGAAAACCCTCGTTCTTCCTTAAGCTTCCCACGCTTGCCGCACGCCCCCACGACCGCCTCGCCGCCGCCCACGTCGCCGCGCCGTCGCCCCGCCGCCGTCTGCAGCCGGAGGGGAGCTCGCCGTGGCCAACCGGGAGGAAGAGAGGGAGAGGGAGGGAGACACGGTGGAGGAGGAAAGAGGAAGAAGAAGAGAGGAAGAAGAAGATGGTGGGGGAGAGAGAAAAGAAAAAGGGTTTTATAGAAAAACCCGGAAAATCCGTAAAATTCCAAAAAATAGGAAATCACACCCCCGCGATCCTCGGAACGCACCGATCGCAACGGTACCACTCGTGTCCGTGTGAACAGCCCGGTTCACCCGCAACGAGCGTCCGAAGAGAAAAGCCGAAACACACACCGGGAATCGGAAAACACACGCGGAAAAGCCGCGGAACGCCTCCGGGCCTCCGAAACGACTCCGGATCGCGCCGATCCGAACACGAAAGATGTCCGAAACGAAATTTCGGACACAACGGAGCCGGACACTCCGAAAACTAGATCCGGGACCCATAAAGAAGGATCCGAAAGGTCCGGGATATTACAGCCCTCCCCCCTTAAGGAATTTCGTCCTCGAAATTGAGAACAACCCAAGGGGAAAGAAGAGGAAGACTCACTCAAACAGGTACGGGAACTGCTGACGCATCTCGTCCTCACGTTCCCACGAAGCCTCACCACCAGAGTGTCGTTGCCACACGACTTTTACCAAGGGAATGACCTTGTTCCGCAGGCGCTGCTCTCGCCTATCCTCCACGCGGATCGGAAACTCTGGGAGAGAAAGATCTGGAGTCACCTCAGGCCAAACGGAAAACTCGAGCACATGAGAGTCATCGGGCATATACTTCCGCAACATAGAGACGTGGAACACGTCATGCACCGACGCCAACTCAGAGGGTAACTGCAACCGGTAAGCAACCTCACCGATGCGCTCCACAATCGCGAAAGGACCAATATAGCGGGGACTCAGCTTCCCACGCCGTCCAAACCGCATCACCCCCTTCATCGGAGAAACTCTCAAGAACACATGATCGCCCACGGCGAACTCGAGGGGCTGCCGCCTACGGTCAGCATAGCTCTTCTGCCGACTCTGGGCCGCCAACATGTTCTGACGAACCAGGTGCACAACCTCCACACATTGCTGCACCAATTCCGGTCCCGTCAAAACACGCTCACCCACCTCAAACCAATCAAGTGGAGTCCGACAAGGACGCCCATACAATGCCTCATAAGGAGCCATGCCGATGCTCGAATGAAAGCTGTTGTTATAGGCAAACTCCACTAACGGTAGGTGACGAATCCAACTCCCCTGCCACTCCAGGCAGCAGGATCTCAGCATGTCCTCCAAAGTCTGAATGGTCCTCTCAGACTGGCCATCCGACTGTGGATGATACGCCGAGCTAAATGCCAACTCCGTGCCAAGAGCTCGCTGGAAACTCCTCCAGAATCCAGAAGTGAAGCGCGGATCCCGATCCGACACGATCGAAATGGGAACCCCATGCAACGGAACGATCCGCTCCACATAAAGACGAGCCAACTTAGGCACGCTCCAGCTGACCTTGACCGGTAGCAACCGCGTCACCTTCGTCAGCCGATCCACCAGCAACCAAATACTGTCCTGCCCAGTCGGGGTTCTGGGCAACCCCACCACAAAATCCGTGGTCACATGGTCCCACTTCCAAGCAGGAACATCCAAGGGCTGGAGAGTACCGCCTGGTCGCTGATGCTCCGCCTTCACTTGCTGACAGATCAGGCACCTGGCCACAAACTCGGCCACATCTCTCTTCATGCCAGGCCACCAGAACTGCCTCCGCAAGTTCCGATACATCTTCGTCGCACCCGGGTGCACAGTGTACCTGCTCCCATGAGCCTCGCGTAACACCGCACGACGAACCTGCTCCTCCCCTGGGACGTACAGCCTGCCACGAAACCTCGCAGCACCGTCCTCGCCAAGCTCCACATCAGCTATCGCCAAAATCCGGGGCAACTCAGGGTCCGCATGCTGAGCCTCTGTCACCTGACGACGGATAGCAGGAGTGACAGTCAGACTCGCAAGCACTGCCAACCCTGGCTTCTGGGGAATCTTGAGCCTGAAAGATACTTCGGGCACCTGTTCCCAGAGCCTCCACTTCCTCAGCATCAAGGTACTGACCGCAACCTTCCTACTCAAGGCATCGGCGACGACATTCATCCTGCCCGGCTGATAAGACAGGGTGAAGTCATAGTCCTTCATGAACTCCATCCAACGCCTTTGTCTGAGGTTCAGATCTCTCTGCGAGAACACATACCTCAGACTCTGATGGTCAGTGAACACCTCGAACTTCTCACCGTACAGATAATGCCTCCAGATCTTCAGCGCGAAGATCACTGCCGCCAACTCAAGGTCATGGGTAGGGTAGTTCTCCTCATGGGGCTTTAGCTGCCGAGATGCATAAGCCACCACTCTACCATGCTGCATCAGAACAGCACCCAATCCAACGCCGGAAGCATCTGTACACACCACAAAACCTCCCGATCCAGAAGGCAAAACCAACACCGGAGCCGAGGTGAGCAACCTCTTCAGTTCCCTAAAGCTCTGCTCACACTCCTCGGACCAGACGAAAGGCACATCCTTCCGCGTGAGCCTCGTCATCGGGGTCGCAATGCGGGAAAAATCCTGGATAAACCGGCGATAATAACCCGCAAGCCCCAAGAAACTCCGGATCTCCGTCACCGACCTCGGCCTCGGCCACTGCATCACGGCCTCGACCTTGGCGGGATCCACGGAAATGCCATCACCAGAAATCACGTGCCCCAGAAAGTGCACCTCGCTGAGCCAAAACTCGCACTTGCTGAGCTTCGCATACAACTGGTGATCTCGCAACGTCTGCAGCACCACACCCAAATGGTACGCATGCTCCTCGGCAGACTGCGAATAAACAAGGATGTCATCCACGAAGATGACCACGAACTGGTCCAAATACGGGTGGAACACCCTCTGCATCAAGTCCATGAAGGCTGCTGGGGCATTGGTGAGCCCAAACGGCATCACCAGAAACTCATAATGCCCGTACCTCGTACTGAACGCAGTCTTCTCCACATCGGACTCGCGAATTCTCAGCTGATAGTAACCGGACCGCAAATCAACC
Source organism: Amorphophallus konjac (assembly GCA_022559845.1). Lineage (NCBI taxonomy): Eukaryota > Viridiplantae > Streptophyta > Magnoliopsida > Alismatales > Araceae > Amorphophallus > Amorphophallus konjac. The sequence continues at coordinate 226,839,640 of CM040125.1, read as the reverse complement.
CGCGAGAACACTCGCGCAGACTGCAGCTGGTCGAACAAATCATCAATCCGCGGCAACGGATACTTGTTCTTAACGGTCACTTCATTCAGCTGCCGATAGTCAATGCACAGCCGCAGACTACCGTCCTTCTTCTTCACAAACAGCACGGGCGCACCCCAAGGGGAAAAGCTCGGACGAATATACCCCTTGGCCAACAGCTCCTGCAACTGCGCCCTCAACTCCCTCAACTCAGCGGGGGCCATACGGTAGGGAGCCTTCGCCAAAGGTCCCGTACCAGGCACAACCTCGATCACGAAATCGATCTCCCGCTGGGGAGGTAATCCAGGCAACTCCTCAGGAAAAACATCGGGAAACTCGCACACCACCGCAATGTCCTCGACATTCGGCTCCATCCGGTCAGACACAACCACTGACGCGAGAAAACCCTGGCAACCTGAATCAAGCAATCGACGGGCTCGAATAGCAGAGATAAGAAATCGAGAAGAGGTGGAACGGATACCTTGGAAATAGAAGGTCCTCTTGCTCGGATGCTGGAAGTAGACCCTCTTCATTCCACAATCCACCACCGCTCTATGAGTCTCGAGCCAATCCATGCCTAGAATCACATCATAATCCCGAAGCTGCAACGCATACAACCTGCCTGGCATACTCCGTCCATCGATCCACACCGGAACCTGGTCGAAGCAATACGGAGTGACCATAAAGTCACCCGAAGGCAACTCCACAGCCAAATCACAGGACAACTGGGTCACCGGCTCCTCGACGCTCGACGCGAAATCCTCCGAAATAAACGAATGAGACGCGCCAGAATCAAATAAAACCCGAGCCGCACAACCCAAAATCTGAACGGTACCTTCCACGAGCTGCGACGCTACTGCCTCTGCCCTGGTCAAGTGCGTGATCTGGCCACGAGCTCTCTGCCTGCCTCCCACACTAGCTGACCTGGGTAGCGGCGGATACTGTCCCTGCTGCTGCTGCTGCTGGGAAACCTGCTGCTGCGGCGGCCTCTGAGGACAGTCACGCGCCATGTGCCCTGGCTGGTCACACCGAAAACAGATGATCGGCGCCGTGCACTGCCTGCCTGGGTGGGTCTCACTACACCGTGGACAAGGTCCTCGCGATCCACCCACCGATCCCTGTCGCTGCAAAGGAAACGGCTGCTGCACACTGCCCGATGAAGCCTGCCCCTGATCTCTGGACTTCTTCTTGCCGAACCCCTTCTTGAAGAACTTCTTGACCTTCGAGCCGAAGGACGCAGATCCTGTCACCGAAGCTGCATGTGCCGGCACTCCTGAACCACCCGACGCAGACTGAAAGAAACCCTGCTGCTGAGTAGCCGACTGCTGGCTGCGACCTGACACAGACTGCCCCTGGCTGATCGGTCCTCGAGTCCTCTGCATATCCATCTCCAAGGAAATCGCAACACGAGACGCCGTCTCGAGATCAGTGGCCCCATTCGCGATCAGATGGTGCCTCAGCTCCAGCCTCAAGCCCTGCACAAACTGCGTCGTCCTCACCCTCTCATGCTCCATGATATGAGGTGCGTACCGACCCAGCTCGACAAATCGGGCCCTGTACTGCAACACGGACATGTCACCCTGCACCAGCTCCAGAAACTCCCGCATCCGCTGCGTAGCAACAACATCTGGACAGTACGTACGCTCGAAAGCACTGACAAAGTCATCCCACTCGACCTGCTCAAGTGGACGAAGCTGAAAGGACGTCTTCCACTCGGAAGACCACCACCTCCGAGCCGTACCCTGCAACTGGTTGTAGGCCAACACCACTCTGTCCTCGACAGCACTCTTCGCAGAACTGAACACCCGCTCCATCTCATCAAGCCAATCACGAGCCGCATCAGGGTCTGCCTGGCCGCTAAAGTAAGGTGGATGGAACTGCATGAAGTCCCTCACTGCTCGGCCTGGCCCACCCCTGACTGACGAGCCCTCACCGGCCTCTCCGCCGAACTGCTGAGCCATGAGATGGTACATGCCACGGAGAAAACCCTCGGCCCCCGGAGCCCTCGCAGCATCCGCGGCCTCGGTAGCTCCCGGAACTCTGCTATGCTCCTCCTGGTCCCTCTGGACCCCCTGCTGGATCTCCTGACCTCCAGCCGACTGCCCCTGCTGAGAGCGAGAACTTCTCCTCGGCGCCATACTCGCTCCTGAAGCACAAGACAGAAAACACACAAACGGCAAGGTCAAAATAAACACACGGTGCCCAATGCCAGCGTCATCTGTACATCATCGTTGTGGACTAGTGGACCACTACAATTACCTATGATTCTCATGTAATTCCACAACCGCGCTCTGATACCAGCTGTAACGACCCGAGAATCCGATTACCGGGAAGGCCCGATAACCCGAGACTCGTACCGCCACCCACGAGTCCGAAGACTCGGAAGGGTTAAAAGGATGGTGTGGAAACTACACAAGTATCACAAATAATTGCAGAAATTAAACAGTTATAATATTAAGCAGGAAATGAATTTAACATTTTACATGGTCCACAATAAAATAACAACAACAGCAACAGTAGTCCACGACTAGTACAGTGACAAGAAAGAAAAGTACAGCTACACGGGGCATCCCCCGGCTCTGACCTCTGGCACTACCTCTGGACACCCGCACCACGCTTCCGCTGCGCTCCTGACACGCTCCCCGAAGGTGGCGCCTCACCTGAAACACGGTGAAAACACGCAGGGAATGAGTCTCGGAACAAGACTCAGTAGGGATCACTCGAACCCTACCTCGAAAAACGAGAAACCACTACTCTAGCGGTAGGAAAGTACCTCGGAAAGGAAAGCCCTGTACTCTACAGAACTAGACCCTACGGCACGCAAACCGACACACGTGCCACGGTACGAGAAGACCGAAACTCAACGGTCGAACCGTCAAAACCCGAAGGTCGGAAACACACGACTGACAGTCTGACACTCCGTACTCGACAGGAGTACCACCCACTAGAAGCACAGCCGGTAGCGTCCCCTGACGTCTTACACCGCACCGCAGGTGAACCGCCTGACATGGTAGGTCCTACCCGAGGCGCGAACACCGTACAAGTAACCACAAACAAGTGACTAGCTGGGGTCACGCCCGTCGACGTGGGTCCAACCGCCCCCAACCACGTGTGCACACACAGACCGCGCGTCCCTGGTCTGGCCCTCTGACCGGTTTTCCCCTCAGCCGGACTCTGGCTGCAAGACGTGGGGCCCAACGGTAACCGGTCCACAAACCGTCTCTAAAGGTCAGCCCGTACACCACTCCCTGGTGCGACTAGCACACGCGTACTAGTAGGCTACGACTAGTGGAGGGTCACTGAAGGAGTAGACTCTCAAGTTACGGAAAACAACGCCCAAGCCCGACAACGTGTGGGAATCACCCCACGCACTAGTCCCGTCGCACGGAGACCACGGTCGGAGAAAAGCGAGGTTGCCACCCTCATGGGGCAACACAGGAAGTGGCGGTCTACCCTCAGACCGTCACTGCCAAATGGCGGTCCACTCTAGGGCCGTCACTTGGAAATAGCGGTCTAAGGCGGACCGTCACACGGCCAGGGGGTAGGGGGAAGCGACGCGCCTACCCTAGTGCGTCGCTTGGAAGCGGCGCACCTAGGCCAGGGCGTCACATGGCACCCCACACCCACGAAAACCACAGGGAAAGTAACGCGCTTACCCTGGCGCGTCGCTTGCAAGCAACGCGTCGGGCTCAGTGCGTTACTCGCATGTGACGCGCCTAGACCAGCGCGTCGCATGGCCCTCACGCTCGGGATGGAAAGGGAAGTGACGCGCCTGCCCCAGCGCGTCGCTTGGCCCATCCACATGGGGGACAACAGGAAGTAACGCTCCTGCCCCAGTGCGTTACACGCATGTAACGCGCCTATCTCGGTGCGTTACATGGCCTGACCCCCAACGGTCAAAACCCAACGGTCGAAAGCATGTGACGGCCCAGCCCAGGGGCGTCACTAGCAAACGGCGGCCAGTCGCAGGACCGCTACAGCCCTTGACCCTAAAGGCCAACACCCAGGGAAGTAACGCACCCCTCTAGGGGCGTTACAAGCATGTGACGGTCACTGGAGTGACCGTCGCTTGCCCCAGAGCACGCTACGGCGGGAAAACCCCAAAAACACCAACCACGCCCCCGTACCTCCACCGGAGAGGGGGAAAACAAGGGGGAAGACCCCTGGGGACCCCTAGCATGCATCTAAGCCACCAAAACATAGAATCATGGGCTAAAACCATAGATCGGGCGGCTCACCCCAAAACATGGAAAAACCCCAAAAACGCCCAAACATGCCTCTCTCGGCCTCCCCGCGGCCTACAAACCACGGAAAAGAACGGCGAAGAGCTAGGGAACGTCACCCTACCTCAATGGAGCGAATGCTCCGCCGGATCGTCCACGAATCGCGAAGAACGCTTGAAAACCCTCGTTCTTCCTTAAGCTTCCCACGCTTGCCGCACGCCCCCACGACCGCCTCGCCGCCGCCCACGTCGCCGCGCCGTCGCCCCGCCGCCGTCTGCAGCCGGAGGGGAGCTCGCCGTGGCCAACCGGGAGGAAGAGAGGGAGAGGGAGGGAGACACGGTGGAGGAGGAAAGAGGAAGAAGAAGAGAGGAAGAAGAAGATGGTGGGGGAGAGAGAAAAGAAAAAGGGTTTTATAGAAAAACCCGGAAAATCCGTAAAATTCCAAAAAAATAGGAAATCACACCCCCGCGATCCTCGGAACGCACCGATCGCAACGGTACCACTCGTGTCCGTGTGAACAGCCCGGTTCACCCGCAACGAGCGTCCGAAGAGAAAAGCCGAAACACACACCGGGAATCGGAAAACACACGCGGAAAAAGCCGCGGAACGCCTTCGGGCCTCCGAAACGACTCCGGATCGCGCCGATCCGAACACGAAAGATGTCCGAAACGAAATTTCGGACACAACGGAGCCGGACACTCCGAAAACTAGATCCGGGACCCATAAAGAAGGATCCGAAAGGTCCGGGATATTACAGTTCTAGCCAGAAAAGATTGGGTGTAGTTCGTTGTATCTCAACACCCCAGGAGGACGATTGGCATCGAACCTCTATCTTTCAAACCTACATCTTGGTGAACTCTCATCCCTGTAAGGTAATCCTTGACAACGGGAGTTGTATCAATGCAGTCTCTTCAGACTTTGTCTCCCGTTTAGGTCTACCTACGCACCCTCATCCAAGGCCATACAACGTGGCTTGGGTCGATGACACTTCTATCCCAGTCACCACCACATGTGTCATCCCCATCCAATTCCAGTCCTACCAAGGACGAATCTCATGTGACGTAATGCCTATGAAGGCCGGGAGCGTCATCTTAGGACGACCATGGATCTATGATGTAGACCTCGCTACCTTCGGTCGGTCCAATGAGTGTTCCTTCTCCCACAATGGGAAGAGGATTCAGTTACTCCCAACACCCCCAAAGGTGACCCCGGGAAAGAGTTCCACCTCCACCCCCATCGGAACTCCCAAAATTCAGGAGAATCCCCAAACTCCCACTGAAGGGAAACCTCCCCTTCTCTCTTCTTCTGCATCTATCACACCCATTTCTGAGGCTCCTAAGGTTAGTCATGACCTAGTTAGGTGTCTTGACCCCATGAATGTCGGTAAGCTAGACATAGAGGTTGTTGAGGGTGTCCCCATTTTGGCTGTTGACGTCTCCATCACACCCAAGGAGTTCCAAGTCTCAGTCCCAACTGAAGTCCCGGCAATACTGCATGACTTTCAAGACATCGTTCCCGAGGACTTGTCTTCTCAACTCCCTCCCATGTGTGATGTACAACACTCTATTGAGCTTGCCCCTGGGTCCACCCTACCCAACCTTCCCCTCGAGTCTAGACTGTCCAAGTCAGCCGAAGAGTTTGCACATCACGTCATTAGTCTGCATGAGTCAGCTAATTCGCATAGGCGTCACCATGAATCTCAAGAAGGTGACTTGGTTATGGTACGGGCACGGCCCGAACGACTCCCCTCGGGAGCCGTTAAAAAGTTACAAGCATGTAGTGATGGTCCCTTCCCAATCCTGCGGAAGATTGGCGCCAATGCCTATGTTGTGGACTTACCTCCCGAAAAGGGGATTAGCTCGACCTTTACTGTGGCAGACCTAGTGGCCTACAAGGAACCCACGGCGATTCCTAGTGACCCTTTCGAGCCTTCTCCTCCCCTTGAGAGTGAGCCCACCCCTGTGCGTCTCACATCCTTGAGAGCACCGCGCGAGTATATTGAGAGGATACTAGATGAGCAGGTGACCACTACACGGAGCAGGGAGTACCAGCGCTACCTTGTCCGCTGGCGAGACCGTCCACCTTCTGATGATTCTTGGATCAGCCGGGAAGATCTCCAGCGCCTCGATCCAGATCTGCTGGAGCACTACCACAGCAGTGTTCCCCCTTACTCGACGGAGTCGAGTTCCAGCCGCCCCGGGAGGGTTGGTGGGGACACCAACGGTTCCACTACCGGACGCCGCACTGCCGTACCGAGCTTGTGGCTCGGAGATTCGATTGAAGACTCGGCATCCTGAGCATAATATTTATTTGTGTGTATTTGTATTGTGCATATTTGTGTATTGTGTGTAAAATACATATAGAAATACATGTATTATTTACTTCTGTTTTATTAGGCTAAGTCATAGTCAAATAAACATGTGTGTTTTATATATTTTATTTGGTTAAAACATATAAGTCAAAAGTTAGGTAGGTGAGTGTGTTTTATTAGGCTAAGGATATATATGCCATTTGTAAAAGATTGAAGGTGTGTGTGTAATGGGCATTTCCTATAAATAGGAGGCCAAGGGATGTGTTACGTATGTTGTTATGAATGAATGAAGTGTTGTTTTGTGTAAGAGTCATTCTCTCTTGCCTTTCCCTTCTCTCTCTTCTCTTTTGTGAGGATTGAGCGTCGCCCGGTGTGAGACCGTCCGGCGTGAGACCGAGCTGTGTGATATAGCAGTTATCCGTCCCGTCCTGTTCCCATCCCGGAGTGTCGTCGATCCGTCTTCCACGTCGCCGCCGCGTCACTAAGGGCTGGGAGTCAGGCCGACTAGTGCCCGCACCCGAGGTACTCGGCACACTGTCTCTGAGGCATCTCCTCCGAAGAGGAAGACTCGACGCTAAGAGTTCTCCTGCGTGGAGGCATCACTACCGCAGAAAAGAAGAACCGAGAAAGAAAGATCCTCACCAGACAAAGGGAAGAAGAAGCCTACGACGAAGTGCGGCGATCAGCGAGATGCGGGTATGGTTTTCGTAAAACCTCACATCACTCCTTATAAACCGCCCACTACAATCCAACGGTTGCCCCCTGAGGGTTAGGCGAAGAGACGCCTGCCGCTACGGTGGTACGGCTACTGAGGCCAGGCGACCATTCTGAACCCACATCCCTAAAACACGACAAGACTCGGCGTCATCATTGCCAGTGTGGCCTCTGCCACCGCCAGAGGCGCCTTGCGCGCCAAGCAGGCCTCGAAGCCAGCAACTCCCGCCGTACGAGGAAATCGCCTTCGGATCACACCCTCCAGAAGAACCCTCTCTTGGGCTACTCTCAGTCCCCTGCGAGTGCTCGGCAACTAAGAGTAGGGGGGAAGTTAGGAGGGTAAATCTGGTTTGACCCAGAAACGGCCCAAGCGCGAGCAGCCCATGAAGGTTCGGAAGCGTCGAGCCCACGCAAGGGGCGAACATGCACGCCTAATTCAGTAAAAAGATCACCGGCCCAAAGGAGCATCGGATTCCACGACGCCAATGAGGCCGGCCCAAGCGCAGTTCTCGCCGGAGGATACTCCGACGACCGACCGTTGCCCCCACGACGCCGGCCTTGACCCCATAACGGGCGAGCACGCGCCATGAGTGCCGTAAGACTCGCCCAGGGAATGGTCGATGCCGGGACTATCGCCCTCTAACGGGAAACTCCTGCCAACATAGCAGAGGAACGTTGCTCTACTAAACGGACCCTTGATAGGGATGAGGCCCTCGCTCCAGGACATCCCATATAAAAGGGACATCGACTGAAGAGAAGAGTACGATAGATTCTTCTACTAGACCCCATACTACTACGCAAGAGGAGATACGGCGGATACTTCTACCACCATAGCTCCCTACAGAAAAGAGAGCAACTCGCCCTGCAACTACGACAGAGAGGCCATTTACTACGTCCAGAGACCCACTTCCTCCCACACGGCCTTACCACCCAGCGAGCACTCTCCGAGAGCCCACTGGGAGGGGCGAGCACGCGAGCAGAGGATCTATACGCCTCCTGGATCAACTACTGCGGCTTCTACTTCTCTCTTACTTTGCTCCTCTCTATCGCTCATTGAATCCCTTGCTGCCTTAAGCATCGGAGGGTTGTCCCTTAGGGTAACACCCGGGACTCCTTCTGACGTCTTTCTGGTTTCTTGGCGTGTGTAGGCATCCACAGGCGCGAGACGATTTCTCCAACAAATAAATAGAGAATGTGGTACGTGGCCTAGGAACCATTTTCCTGCCGCTACACAATGAAAAGGAGATTTTAAGAGATTATAAAAAGTGGAGACTTTTCACCCTATCTGTCTCTATAAAGTTAGATTATAACTTTTGAATAATCCGATATGACAAGAGTACATTTGGTGAGACTTTTATAGGTGTAGATTTCAAGACCATAATCTACCCCCTATTTGAATGCCAAACGCTGCGACTGCGGTGGATCTCAGACGGGATAGACGAGAGAAAAGCATACGACTATTTGCCGGTGGTGGAACTACGAATACGATAACGAGTCATCCTTGGGGCACATCAAAGTATGTTGCACAGGGTGAGTGTGAAATATTTTTATTATTTTTTAAAGTGAGTTTTAAAGTAATTTAATTTAGGGTACAAGTAATGTCATTATTAAATTATTTAAAAAAATAAAATAAAATAAATAAATTATATTAGATATATTTTTAAAAATATTGTATTTTATTTTTATTTTTTAAATAATTAAATAATGACATAACTTTCACTCTAAATTAAAATATTTGGAGACTCATTATATTTTTTTAAAATTAAAAATATTATAAAGTTGGGGTCAACGACACACTCGCATGTGCAGTAATCCTAACTCTACGGAACGAGAATATGGCCTGCTTGATTCATTGTTACATTCAATGATCTGACATAAAATATTATAAAATAATAGAATTTCAATATATTTGAGAAACATGTTGACTTTCATTCACGCGGGGGTTCCCCGACGACCTTTTAAGCATTCTAGAACACATACTTCATCATTATTCATTTTCACCGCTTTAAAATTTTAATTTTATAAATATTTTAATAAATTTTATATAAATTTTATATAAAAATATTTGATATAAAAAGGTGTTCATATTATTAATTAAAAATCAAAAGTAAAAAATGATAGATTCGCATTTTATTATTTGCTTTCAAAGTTTTTATTTTTATTTCTTAATTGTTTTTATTAAATTCTGTAAAATAAATTAAATGCCAAATTAATAAAACATTTGATATTAAGAGCTATTAATGGTACTGATTAAAAATCAAATTAAAAAAACACTCTTTACGTAATTTACTGTACCATTTTAAGTATTTTAATTTTTAAAATTATTTTTATTAGATTTTATAAGATAAATTCAACGTCAAAATAATAAAAGATTTGATATGTAATATTATTAATAAGACTAATTAAAAACTAAAAACTAAAAAATTATTTACGCAATTTACTGTAGCATTTCAAAGGTTTTATTTTTTTAATTATTTTTATAAAGTTTTATAAAATAAATTTGGGAAACATTTTTTGATAATCCACCCCCTCGAGAATAATTACCAAACTAGGCCTTAAGAGCCTTCTACGGTAATTCAAAACGATCCTTAAATGTTGGCAATCTGGAAATAGTTCTTATTTTTGAACTAAATGATTAAGAGCAGTCGATTACCAAGCCACACACACACACACACACACACATTTTAAAATAAAGGAAAGGATTAGAGAGTAGACTTCTAACTCTGTTTTTGTAACGTGGGTTAGATCTGCAGCATGAGACCAACATTGTCTTAATCACACGAGGATTTAAAAAAAATATACAAAAATACCTCTTAAAATAAAGGATTAGAGAGTAGGCTTCTAACTCAGTTTTTTTAATGTGGGTTAGATCTGCAGCATGAGACCAACATTGTTTTATTAAGAAAAGAACATTGATTCAGATGTGAGATCCCTTGCCCAACCACTTGCTCACATTGCTGCTTGTCCTTGGAGTTCTGGAATGCCCACATCAGAGCAGAGCATGTACAGTGGCACTCGGGAAAACGAGGCTCCACCCCGACCAGACCGTGGAAATAATTATTAGCCCACCGGGTCTCATCATCTCGTCACATTAACTCCCCGAATTCCCACTTCATCCCGTGGCCTGCGAACGGCTACATAAATCATAATCCGTTCTATATTACTATACATTTTATATATAGTTTTAAGATTAATTTCATGTATATATATATATATATATATATTTAACTAAGGTCATATTTGCAAGGGGAAAGGGGAGATACTCGACCCCGACCACTTTACAAGAGAATTTTATATATTGAAAACAAAAAAAGGAAATAAGGGTTGAGGATATAGGGGACAACAAGGGTCGGGGGGGAGGGGGCATCCTACTAAGGAAGGGAGGAGCCCGAAGAACGACAAGTGGGCAAGGCCCAATAGAGGAAAAAGGAAACAAGCCCAAGACATGGGGCAAGGTAACACTATTCTACAACGCAGAACGTGGTCACCGATGGCTGCAAGATTGGCCGGCAGTCGGGAGCGCCGGAGGGGAGAACGACTGGCGCACCACCTGGGATGGGCGGAGGGCCATCAGTCCTCCCGTTGAGGGTGGCAGCAAGGGCAAGGACGCGAGAAGAAACAGAGGCAGGCACACGAGCTCCATCGCCCATGGACGCCTGAAAACCGCAGACGAGGCAGCTCCAGTCACAGACAGTGGCACGGGGGCGACACTGCCTGCAGGTGAAGCCCCTGCTGGCAGGACCGTAGGAACATGTAGCAGGACCAGGTGGCGTTAGCGTGGACGTCGAGGCAGCACCAACCGGAGGAGACGCCCAACGGTGGTGGCAGAACGCCACCTGCAGTAGGGTGGGCAAGGGAGGCTGCACCGGCCGCAGACAGAGAGTGCGGCCACCAGCCACCTTCAACCCAGGTCCAACAGGAAGGATAGTGGCGGAGTGCGACGGGGCAACACCGCCAGTAGCAGGAGAGCCGCGGCGAGGCCATCTACCGCAGCAGACACGGACGGAGCAGGCGGACGAAGGACAGCGCTGGGGGACGACGGAAGAACACCGACATGTATATCTTATTTACATGTATAATAGTAAAACAATCATTTTAATTATCAAATATCATATATTATTAATAAAAAAAATAAAAATATCACAAAAAGGGATGAAAATATACTCAACATTAACGTCAACCTCGGGGTCTTTTCATCATTTAGTGATGGTTTTGAAACTTTTAATTAGTAGTAGATCATCAATATATATATATATATATATATATATATATGATATTTGACAACTACAGATAATATCTTTGATATTTGACATGTAAATAGGGTATATATAAAACTAATACTTAATTTTATTAGAAACTTATTCTACTATATTTGCAGTTCCACCTTTACGTACGCGTACTTGTTTTTGTTAATTTTAAATAGGCTAAAATAAAATATTAACTCATGTTTTAATCTCCTCGTGCAATCAAAATAATTATAGGTATGTACATTTGTATACATAATGTTTCAAATTCTAATATAGACCTTACAATCTTATATTTTTTATTCGACAAAATCTTCGTTCAGGCAATTCTGAAAGCAGATGGATATAAATTAAAAAACAATGCTGCCTATTACGAAAATGTACAATAAATATTATAGATTCTACTCACATATAATTATCCCTTGTTATCCTAAAATTAAACTTGAGTTGTCAATTTTATTGAGATAACATTTGACAATGGTTTCTTTTTTTTTTTTAACTAAAGTCATACTTGCAAGGGACAAGGGGAGAAGCTCGACCCCGGCCACCTTATAATAAAATTTTATATATAACAAGTAAAGAAGAGAGGGAGATACATGGGACAACTAGGGTCCAGGGGGAGGCATCCAACAAAGGAAGGGAGGAGCCCATTACATCACGGGGTCAAAGCCCAATAAGCCCAAAAGAGGGAAAAAACTACGAGGCCCAACATAGGGGCAAAGTAACATGAACGTGGCCGGCGGGACGCCGGTGACAGCACAGCTAGGCGAGGAGTCGCCGGTGATAGCAATAGCGTGGCTGGCGTGGAGGACGCAGAGCCGGCACGGAGACAGCAAAGCTTGGTCGGAGGAGGTAGCCGCCTGGCCCACGGCACGGACGCCGGAGCAAGAAAGGCCACCCACCCAGAAGATGAGAGTGCAACAGGAGGCGAGCCGTCGAGCGGCGGCAGGACACGATGGTGGTCGGGGGACCACGCCGGAGCAGAGCCGATGGCTCACCAGCGGCGACGGGCAGACGAGGAGGGGCAACAGGGCGTTGGCAGCTGTCGCAGGCACGAGCCCACTGTAGACGCCGTGACTGAAGACGAGCCATCCGCAGGCCGGGAGGAAGCGCCACCAAGGACGGCCCTGCTAACGCACAAGGCCGCCAGAGGAAGCATGGCCGGCGGACGGGGAGCGGGCTCGCGGCAGCAGGCAAACAACGGGGGGCAGCAGCAGCAGCAACGAATGGGAGCGGCAACACAGAGGGGCCGCAAGGGGGCGGCGACGGCGGCGGGAGAGAGAGCAGGGGAGGCAGGCGGGCCAAAGGGAGGCAGGAGGGTCGACGACCATGAAAGGAAGCAGAACAGGGGCAACCGAGGGGAGGGCAGGGGACAGGCAAGGGTGCCGTCGTGGGCACGAGCCGAGCAGGGGGAACAGACGGGGGCAAGAGGGAGGGACGAGGAGGGCAAAGGCAGACACAATCGGGGGGGGGGGGCAGAGGAGGAAGCAGGAAGGCCGAAGGGGACGAAAGGGAGGCCAAAGGGGGAGGCAGGACGAGGGGGTGGCAACAGAAGAGAGGCCAGGGGGCAAGCCAGAAACAAAGAGGAGCCGATGAGGGAAGGGAGAAGGGAGGAGGCCAAAGGGGAGAGGAGGGAAGAGGGGGAGGGAGGGAGGCAGGAAGGCTGGGAGGACGGACGGAGAGGGAGACACGGGGGGGAGGGGAAACCTGGACGGCCGGCGACGGAGAAGGGCAGGGAGCGAGAGGGGGCCAAAGAACAAGAGGCAGGAGAGAGAGGGGGGGAGGGGGCCAAGGGAGGGTGGCCGACGGTGGGGGGGGGGCAGCAGGAGGAGGGGGGGGGAGAAGGGGCAGTCAGAAGGCAGGCTGGCGGGCAACCGAGAGGAAGAAGAAGGCAGTGGGCCAGAGACTGAAAAGGAGGGGAGTGCAGGCAGCGCGGTGGGCGCCCCTGCAAGCATGGCAACAACGCCAAGCACAGAAGGAGCGCCCCAAGGGCCTACTGCACCGGAGAGGGAAGAGGGGGGGCCGACCGCCGGAGCAGATGAGGGAGGCGCAACGGCGAGGAGAAGAGGAGGGGCAGGGGGCGTTCAACCAGCAACGCAGGAGGGCAAAAACAGAGGACCGATTGGGTAGACAGCCCATCAAGGTCAGCGGCTGTCGACGGGAAGGCGAAGGCGGCGACCGGCGGGAGAGAAGGCACCTAGGGGGGAGGGGGGTGGACGCGGAAGACGGATGTGGAGACGGGAGGGAGGAGATGCCAGGAGTGAAGGACTCCGCTGGAGGGATTCCTGCCAAAGGCGCTGGAACGACGCCCGGTTGCGTGAGAGAGACACCAACAACGTGTTGGACCGAGATTGGAAGAGACAAGGCGACGAGGCTCCCAGGGGAGGAGAAGATGGGAGAAGGGGCGAGACCAGGCGCAGCAGCCCCACCAGCAGACGCCGGAGGAGGGGAGAAGACGCCACCAGCAGCAGAGAGGGGAGCAGTGCTCGCGTCCGTACAGCCATGGCGAGATCACGGCCGGAGGCGCCAAGGGACCACCTAAGGCTGGAGCCGGCGGCAAGAAGGGAATAGGAGGGGAGGGGCGCCGTCGCCGGAGCACAGGCACGGCGAGGGAAAGCAGATCATGTGAGGGGGGAGCACACGCAGGAGGATGAAGGAGGGCTAGGGCAAGAGGGGCACAGTCGAGGAAGGGGAGCCGAGGACGAAGGGCGCATGCACGCCGTCGATGGAGGCAGCATCGGAGGAGGGGAATGGCGGGAGGTCAGGCGACCAGCAGGGGAAAGCAGGAGCTCCCCCCCCCCACTCCGGCCATGGCCGGAGAGGGGGGAGGACGCGAGCAGAGGGGGGGGGGGACGTGAGCCGAGTTCCTTTTTCGTTGAATGACAATGGTTTCTTAAATAATTGATTCTGTCAAAATCAATTATCTGATACAAGATTGCCCAGTGGTCGAAAAAATTGATCTTTTACTAAGGTGAATAATCTCATTTGTTAATTAACGGACTTTCTTTTGCAGACTATGGAGATCACCTTTTCACACGTGTATCTATCAAACGGACTATATACATAGTTTTCCACAAGTAATAGAGCCCTCGATACATTTTTAGATAGAGCCCTATCTCTTTTATTAGAGTTTTTGAAAAGAGAACTCAATGTGATTTCTCTCGTTTTGTTACCACTATACACTATGTCATTGATTCTGATAAAATCGGTAGAACAATGTTCTCAACTATCATCGCTTAAAGTAATAAGAACAAGAAAGGAGAGCTGGTGAGAACCATAGATTTGGGTAGGATTATTTATTATTATTATTATATATACAAGAAAAATTAAAAAGAGAGCCGGTGACCCGGCGTAGATTTTGCGTTGGACTCTCTCGGTCAGAAGTCTTTTTCCACGCAACCCCACCGCACATTCCCAGGACCCCGCAATCCGCATGATTGGCCCCCCGCGTACGGCCTGTCCGAACCTGGCGAGTCCCGCCATGGCGCTGGCGTCGCCCTCCCTCCGGGTCTCCCCTCTGGTGAAACTTCCGCAGTACCCCCGTTGCGAAGGCGCCGGTCCCTCGGCGATCTCTGTTGTCATAAAGCGAAGCCGTAATCCTCATCCTTCACCTCTCCTATTCTCGTCCCCCACGCCACACACCTCCCACCCCCTCCCTCGTCCCCCGTCGCGAAAGCTTGCTTTAGAATATTCTACTTGACCCACCACAAAACCCATCTCCCCCCGCCCCCTCCCCGATTAAAAAATTCAAACCCAGAGGGCAGATCGTCTTCCCTCTTCACCTCTCTTCTGTTCCGGCATTTAGGAGAGGCGAAAAGGCGGCGTCTTGGGTCTGCCTTCCTTCGCCCCCGCACCCACAGTTCACCCTCCTCGCCCCCCCACGCTGTTCCTCCGCGGAGCCCGGAATCCCTCCTCCCTCCGCTCCGGCGTTGCGACTAGAGTTTATCCCCGGCGTACGGCGTGGCACGGGCGTTCCCGGCCGTGCAGGTTGGAGCTAGCCGAGTTACGGAGTTCGGACGGGCGGTTGGATCTTGGGTCCGTGGCGGAGGGTGTGCGCTTTTGGTCCAGGGCTGGTCGCGTCTGGACGTCCTTAACAGCGGGAGAGGCGGGGAGGTCGCCGCGGAGGTCCGCTCTTTGACGGGAAACGGGTGCTTTTGCCTACAACTGTTGGTGAGGATCGCCGTTCCTGGCCAAAAATAGGATCTTTCGAGGCCTCTGCTGATAAGGGGAAGGACGGAGGCGACCCCTCTCTGATTTGGGTATCGAAGAGAATCTGGGAGACTCCGACAATGGGTGGGATCGGAGGGAAATGGCTCGGGGGTCTGAAATCAGTGGCTCCGGTCGCCCTGAGCTTCTTCATGGCGGCTGTCATGGTGTCGGCGGAGCGGGGTCTGAAGCGAGGGGGTTTCAGAACAGGGGATGTCCCGGAACCGGAACCTGACCACCTTCTGCTCAAAGTTGTGCACTTCCTCTGGCAACCAGATGATTCCTCCTACCAGCACGTTTGGCCGGTAAGCTGCCCAGTAGGCTTCTTCTATCTTCTCCAATTCTGGGTTTTGTTCTCGGTATTTCCAGCGTCAACACCGAAATGGGCGTGGGGTTGTACAGGACATGGCGTTCGGCTGGCAGATCGTGCTGGGGACGATCATCGGATTCTTCGGGGCTGCGTTCGGGAGCGTGGGAGGCGTCGGAGGAGGTGGAATTTATGTCCCCATGCTCACGCTGATCATTGGGTTCGATCCCAAGTCTTCAACAGCTATTTCCAAATGTAAGAACCCTCTTCTAATATCTCTCTCTCTCTCTCTCTCTCTCTCTCTTAACAGTTCCAAAAATATTTTCTACTGCAGATGCTGAGATCTTACAATATTTGGGCAGGTATGATCATGGGGGCAGCAGGCTCCACCGTGTATTATAACCTTAAGCTAAGGCATCCTACCCTGGACATGCCCATCATCGACTATGACTTGGCCTTGCTTTTCCAACCCATGCTCATGCTGGGCATCAGTGTTGGAGTAGCGTTTAATGTGATCTTTGCAGATTGGATGGTCACGGTTCTCCTCATCATCCTGTTCATAGGTAATAAGTCAACATCCTCTTGATGATGTTGCTGAAAGGCTGCCCATAACAGGCTTTAATTGGTTCTTGTAGGCACATCAAGCAAGGCGTTCCTCAAAGGTGTTGAGACATGGAAGAAAGAAACGATAGCTAAGAAGGTAACTTTATTCTGCTGATTCCATATTAGGATGCTAATTCCTGGTCTTTACTGAAAGCTTCTCTCTGTAATCTCCTGACCTATTGTTTCAGGAAGCTGCAAAACGTGCTGAACTGAATGGTAAGCCATAGACTTCTGCCCATGAAATTTTAAAGCTTGGGATCTTCTATGTGTCAGTTCTCATGTTTATTATTATATTTTTCCCCATATACTTTGGCGCAGGCAACGACGAAGTGGAGTACAAACCTATTCCAAGTGGCCCAAGCAATGGCACTCATGAAATAAAAGCAGTGGGAGAAGCAGAGGTTAATTAATCTAACACCTCTGGACTCCCATTTCCATCCTTCTGATCTGCCAAACCTTAACGCACTAAGCATTTCGTTGCAGATCTCAGTTATCGAAAATGTCTGTTGGAAAGAGCTCGGTCTTCTGGTCTTTGTCTGGTGCACATTCCTTGCTCTACAGGTTGCTAAGGTAAGCCGGACGCACTATTAACACTGTTATCTGAGTTTGATCGGTCCATGAATCATGATGTAAGTTTTTGAACAACTACTGCATGTTGATTGCAGAACTATACAGCAACCTGTTCGAAGTGGTACTGGGTCTTGAACTTGCTGCAGGTACTCTACCTTTCTTTTGAATACACTGATGAAAGGAAGGGGGGGGGGCATCAGTTTGTGGCTGGTGACATATGAACACTCTATTTTGATGTTCTACAGATCCCTGTTTCTCTGGGTGTGACGCTGCGCCAGGCCTTCAGCCTATACACAGGAAGGAGAGTGATTGCATCAAAGGGAGAGGAAGGGACTAACTGGAAGATCCGGCAGTTGTTCTTTTACTGCTGCTGTGGTGTTCTGGCCGGCATAGTTGGGGGCCTGCTGGGTCTTGGTGGAGGCTTTATTCTGGGTCCTCTGTTTTTGGAGCTGGGTATACCTCCTCAGGTATGTTGACATTTCACTTGTAGTTTTGGAGTGATCAACTCTCTTTTGGTCACTGTTCTTCCCCTTCCAGATTAGTTCACGACTAGGTCGTTGATAATAACTTCATTTTATCATTAATGCTTCGTCTTTATCAAAGAAAGGTTGTCATTAATACTCTTGATAAAATTTTAGTTATGAAAGAATATGTGTTTGCATGAACATCTGCCTCAGATGAAGGAACTGTCATGAACACCCTTGAAAAAAATCACTTTATTATGCAAAAGTAGGAAAGCCTGATTGCATGAGCTTAAATTGAGTAACTAAGTAGATACTTGCTAGTCAGCTTTATGAAACTTTGACAGGTCCTGTATCATCCATAACATATTGGTCGGTAGTTGAAAGCAAAAGAGAGCAGACATCGGACAGATTACCAGTTAGGAGGCTTTTATCAAATCAACAGATCTCGATGGAATAACGCTTATGATGATGATGATTAACTGGATATAAAGGTCATCAGACCTTCTGGGGGCCTATTTTTACTCCATAAGACCATGCAAACGACGTGATGAAGTGAATTATTCGAAATAAGTAAAAAATTATTCGTGTCTTATTGCTAAAGATAAATTCACTTTTGACATGTGAAGATCAGCTTCTTCGTGTCGGTTTTAACCGCTCAGTAGTGTTCTTGTTATCTGCCGTATGCCGTGGGTTTCTTGCAGCTTTTTGTCGGTGATGGATTTATATATCTAATTAAGATAGCTTTTGGAAAGCTATTCTTTGACATAATGAACCGTGTTTTTGTCCAGGTATCGAGTGCCACTGCTACCTTTGCCATGACATTCTCCTCATCCATGTCCGTGGTGGAATACTACCTCCTCAGGCGTTTCCCAATTCCATATGGTAAATCTCTATCAACTTATCACTCCCCGTAGTAGTCTAAATCAGGGGAAATTGCCATTCTCTTCCTGTTTGGAGTGGCCTTTTGACGTACAACCATCTGAATCGATGGATCCTTAGGGAAGTCTTGAATTTGGACATGTCATAATTCGTTCTACGTAAAATGATTTTGTGGCCCATTTTGGACGACAGTCTCCCTTGGATCTTCCACAGAGATTCTTGCAGAGAATGCTGATGCTTTTTCTCGACTGTCAATTGCTTGTCAGCTCTCTACTTCACCGCTGTGGCAACAGTGGCTGCCTTCGTTGGTCAACATGTTGTGAGAAAGCTGATCATAATCTTGGGAAGAGCATCACTTATTATCTTCATCCTTGCATTCACAATCTTTGTGAGTGCGATCTCTTTGGGTAAGTCTGCAAAATCTTCCATTCCCATCACAGTGTGTCAACTCCACTATCCTTGTACTCTCTCTCTCTCTCTCTCTCTCTCTCTTACACACACGCACAAAATGACACAGATATCTCACCGTTCAATTGTATCTTCCTTCTAATTAACAGGTGGAGTAGGTATTTCCAACATGGTGAAGAAGATCCAGGGCCACGAGTACATGGGTTTTGAGAACCTCTGCAAATACGAGGTTTAGTAGCATTCGAGAGGGCAAAAAAAGGGGAAGAAGATATTTTTTATTTAATTTTTGTTTTTTTATTCCTCCCTGGTTATTTTTTGTTATTTGGACATCAAGTCTCAGCCTTCTTCTGATGCTTATATGTAACAAAGTCTCAATGGCTAGGGTCAAAGGAAAAAAAATATAATAAAACGTCCCTAACGATTTTTGCTTCCACCTTGCACCCCCTTTACTTGGTTTTGTTCACCATACCAATTCCTTTTTTATTGGAAACGGGTTATGGGCCTGGTGGCGGTGGGAACAGGAGATCATGGGCTCTCGCTCGGTGCCAGATGGGCCGCGGCTTTGTCTCGACGTTGGCCGTGGGGCCCCGTTAGATCAAGAGATATCCTACCGTTTAATTACAGGCGATTAGGCGTCAATTCCATCCTTCAAAAAGTTTTAACGAATAAATTACTTAGGTGGTGTTGGTGTGCTTCGTAATATTGTTGCGTTTTAGTTTAAAAAAATGTTGATTATAGAATCTTTCAATTTTGATTTATAAAAGATTAAAAAATTGAAATTGCAACAAAACTGAGCAACATATGAGCTATCTATACTTTTATAACAAATGCTTACGGCATATTAAACCTCAGAGAACTACTAAAAATTAATGTTTTCATGATCTTCTACGTCCATTGGACAACGTGTACTGAGCAATACCTTGATGGAGAGGCATCATTCCTGCTCGGCCATCTACCGTTCATTAAGTATCCAGGAAGGCCAAGCAGCCTGCCACGTGTGCCAATCCACACCCAATTCTATTGGTCCACGCTGGACTAACTAACGATAAGCCGAGTGTACGGCCCCAGTTGTTGGTCACGGTGTGCAGCTAAAGTCATTCTCCGAAACGAGAAGTTTGGAGAGGCATGGTTAATTCCTCGTTTCATTGGGATGGGAATTCCACGAGTGTGCCACGGTACATGATAATTCGGTACAATCCTCCTTAAAATAGATGGACGAGTAACGATTAGTGCATAAGCGAGGGAGTGTTATTGTACGTTGCGGGGTGTGCATTAAGTTCATTGTTATTTTTTATTTTTTAAAAATTTATACGACGTGAGACCCGAGTTATGTTAACTTGTGCTGTAAGCAAGTTACATTCTCGTTTCGACAAAAATAGACTCAACATCATTCATTTGATCTGATTTTTTTTAAAATAATAAATTATTCAACATAAATGTGACTTGTGCCACAAATTAAGGTGAGTTGAATCTCACTTCACAATTTTTTTTAAAAGAAAAATAAAAAAATTAAATCTAATGTACATCTGATATGTATAATGTGCACTAATCATTTTTCATAAAATAGATAGATAGAACTAAGGATATATGTCACAACCACCCACAAGTGATGGGGTGGACATAGGGACTCGATTGAAGATCAGTCTCCGGATCCAATGCCAGGGTTGGAGCTCCCAATTGATCCGCGACTTCCCAGAGAGAGGAAACCACCAGAAGAGCAGTTGGCCCTCCCTGCTTCTTCCATCACGAGAACGTGGCGCACTCGCACCAGAGAGGATGTTGGGATACAATTTTGACCCTCACATTTGTTGGTCACAATCTTCCACTTGATGGCCGGCTCCGGCTCCGGCTCCGGCTCCTTCCAATTCCCCCCAACTCCACCACCATATACATGAAGCACTATCATCGTCTACAAAGAAATTTGGTGCACCAAGGACCAGAGGGCAAAGGTGAGATCCGTGCAGACCTGCATTACAAGTGCAAGAAAACCGCACAGAGAGAATATGCACCGCATTAGTGAACCCTGGTGATTAGCCCTGTCGATGGATCAACTGGATCCGATAACCCGATCTAAATTTGAATTTTTTTTCGGATTCGGATCAATTCATTGATCCGAAATGTTACATGTTTGTGGATTTGGAGCGACATTTTTCTGATCCGAAGGATCAAGTTTTCGGGGCGCCGTTAAAATCCTCATTTCGGGGCGATTGGCTTCTCTCCTCCAGGGTTTCTCTCCTCCGCTCCATCGGCGCATCATGATCGGCTTCTCTCCTCCCTCTAGGGTTTCTCTCCTCCGCTCTCTGCAGTTCACAGCCTCCACTCTCCAACTCCACACCTCTCCTTGATCTCACGGCGGCGATGACGATGGTGACGTCCTCGATCGGCCTTCCTTTTGGATCTCGCCTCTTCCCTTCTTGGAACACCTCACTATGCCGCTAGGGTTTCGTGTTGGGTATCCTCCTCTGCGCCTCCCTGACATAGGTCGCCCGGCCAGTGCCGGCAGACCCCAAGGCGACCCAGCAGCCCTTGGTTCGTGCTCCCTTCACGCCCTTTCCAGCCTTAAAAGTTCGATTTGTTTTGATCATTTCATGGCTTCACCCCGTGTGGGCGTCCATGCCCATGTATGGCTTTTGTGAGTTATATATGGCGGTCTTAACTCCTGATCTCCATTTTTTTTGTTGGGGGGGGGGATGCTGTGCAGGTTGCTGCAAAGGAGCAAACGAAGGCTGCCATCAACGGCTGCGGGGACGATGAATGCATGATGAGGAGGACCCTGGAGGCGCACCTCGACTACATCTACACCCAGGAGAAGAAGAATTGAGCTCGGCGGTGGGGATCGATGGCTTCCTGCTGCTGCCCCTGGCGATGGTGGCCAGCTTCCGACTTTTGTTCATCAGGAATGGGCCTGGACATCGACCTTGACTACGCCCTGTTCACGGCGCCGGAGGTCATCGTGTAGGACGGCAACAATGGCCTCGAGTACCAGAACCTGTTCGACGAGGGCCATGCACGGCGGTGATCTTGACAGCGGTGAAGGCGATCTGGGTATGCTGTCTCTCTCTCTCTATATCTATTGCCTTCTCTCTTGTCCTCTCCGGAATCATCTCTGATCTCTTTACTCTCTCTCTCCCCGATCTCCCACAGCAAGCAGCGCGACGGTGCCGGGGTAGGAGGGAAAACCCCATCTCTTTCTCCGATCTCTCTCTCTCAGCCACTGGGGAAAACCCCCCTCCCACACCCACTCTCTATAGCATATAATCTTATTTTTCTATAGTATTTTCACATTTCCAAAGTGGGTATCGGCTACCCATAAGAGAAGAGACTGCTATTGATCTGTAGGTATCTTTTTTTTGTGGTAGAAGGGCAAGGGGTCATCTCAATAGCCAACCCACTTGGGAGATGTGATATCCAATGAAGGACGGGTTCTATGTGCGGTGGAAATTGTCAAGCTTTGTTGGGATGTAGAATTAGTGTACTACAAGGCTGGGTAATCATCTTTAATTTTCCCATCTGATCATCAGTGATATAGTAGTAGCCGTACATAGTTATCATGTTGTCATTTAATTAATGGTGGTGATCATAATAGTGGCTTGGATAGTGATGTATCTTGGAATTTTATTGGTTTATGTTTATTTTTGTTCATTTGTCAAATACTAACAATGGTTGTTCTTGTTGACAGAAAGCTTATATGCATGAATAAATGCTCACTTTTGAGGTATTAATTAAATTGCGTACACATGTTCTTTTGAGTGGGTGGCTTACTTTCCCTACAATTGCTTTGTTTTTGACCTGAAGTATTATCACACACTCAACTAATTTTAAAGTTAGATAGGTCTCAAAATGTGTATTTTGAACATAACAGATTGTGTATGCATCTTTGCAGTTAGATAGGTCTCAAAATGTGCAAGAAGAAGTACCTTTGTTTCATCATCAAATGCCTAGATATATTCATATAAACAGAGAGGTTAAATGTTTACATACATCAGAGAGGTAGCCAACCTAGGAGGTGCCAAATTATAGAATTTGATAGTCTTTTTGGCTAGAAGGTGTGCTTCAGATCGAGTTACAATTTTTACTTACATAAGATAATATTACATTCATTCCTTGGATCAGAGATTTACATCTCTTTCTACAATTGGCTGTATTGTCCTGAGGTTGGGCATACATCACAGATACATCACAGAACTTTCTTTCAGATGAGATCATTTGAGGGTAAAATACCTTTTGATGACTTTCCATAAAAATAACTACACTTTGGGGGGAATCACCAATCCTATGCGAGGATGCCATATTGTATTCCATTCTGCATTGTCCTTTGATGTTGGTGGTGGAAGCATTTGTTGTTAGATTCCCCAATATGCAGACTAATTAGTTTTTAGCTCCCCAATATTTATCCATTTCCATATGGGAGAATCCTCCTGCAGAAAATTTCTTTGTAAAATAATATATGTAATACAGTTAGCATAATGATCATAAAAAATAATCGATGTAATAAAGTACAAGAGTGGCTTTGTCTGGTCCAAAAATTCTTGCCCAGTATTTTACCATATGATTCCTTTCTTAAGCTCTGGTCTGACCGTGAGTAAAGCCTGCAATGTATCTGAGTACCAAGAGCTAGTGTCTTTGCAAGAAGTACTACTAGTGGCTTTGCATACACATTTTGAGACCTGATTAGGTATTATTATTATTTTCAATCCATCTCGTCAATACTTAGTAATCCTGATGGCTCTGGTTTTTACTCTGAGCCTTTATTTTTCTTGTGCAATACAGGTTGGACAAGGTGCACTGCTCTTGAACATTCTTGCAAAATACTGTGAAGATAATTTGTGCTTGCCATAGATCTTTTTATTTGTTTTATTAGTCAAAAAGGAATATCTTAATTATGTTGTAGGAAGTGAATCCTTATCATTGATATGGTTCTTATCAACTGTATGTGGTTCTTATCAACCGTATGTGGGTACATACAATAAGAATATTGCCATCTCATTCTTAGTTTACTTCCAGATTTCATACAGTATATACTATAATAATTTTGCTCTGTATAAAGGTACTTGGAGAATCTTGGTATCTTCTGTCCATTGAGCGTTAGGAAGCATGCTGGAGAGCAGCATGCGATCTTCTTGGTCCATCATGTCAGTTCTTGTTTCTTGTCTCTTGTCATGCAGCTGTTCGGGATAGAACATTTCTACAAGCACTTATGTGGGAGAAATAAGTTTTCAATTATTATTGCTGTTCTGGATTTGGTGCTCTTTCGTTTGCTTATTGGGAACATGCAAGTGAGTGTAGATTCAAAAATAGTGTTGAATCGATTTTGTTATGGAATAGGTTTAATGGATGCATAATACGTTGTATACTTGTATTGAAGGTGTTTGGCATACAAGTTGGTATCTTTTGTATTGAAGGTTTTTACATGATGTAGTCTGAGAAAACACTACATATTTTTCAGCCCAAGACTGAGTATATTCAATTTGTTTGAGTGTTTTATCAGTGGATTTTCAGCCTGGAGAATACATAAATGTGAAGTTATGTCAAGTTCCATTCTACAGTGTTCAGTCTGCTAAATTTGAATCTTTTTTACCTTGTTATTGATTGTTTATTTCAATTTTCTTATTTAAAATGCTCTCACTATGTTGTCCCAGTTCTCTTGTTTCCACCGGTAATTATTTGATGCATTATGTTTTTTACATGGGACAGTTGGAGTAGGAAGTCCATTCTAATCAGCATGGATTATTGCTTTTAGAGGGGCAAGGCATATTTCGCTTGGGTGATAACCGGTAAGGATAACAATGGCTATATTTTGTATCACTTGTTTTTACCAGGAAACCATGCTTCATTAACTGCAACATATGTCAGCTATGAATTGTTGGGTTATCCAGATAGTAGTATTGTAAGCTATTTTTTTCCCCATGTTCATATAGGAGAGGCACTATGTCATGTTGGGACTTTAAACTTTATAACGGAGCCATTGTTATGAGACTTACTTTGGGGTGCCTAAATATGAAAATAGCCGTTGGTCTACTATTATGAGAAGTAAATATTTAAAACAAATGATATGTTACAAAGAAGGAATTTAAAATTGACCCCTTTCTATGATATTTGACCAAATAAAAGGGAAACAAACTCCCATATATTATTCAGTGCTTGCAGAAATTTTTATTAATATTTTAGTGGTGAAATCATCGTTGGGAATCTGTGAAGGTGGTTTGGTTGTGTCTCAATTTATATGCCTTGGATTAATCTTTTATTTTCATTAGGGAATATAATGTGGATCTTGCACAGATAAAAGAGCCTTTAGACTATGGGCCCCATTTTGAGACCTATGGACTTTGGACATGATGTGGAATTGTGTGGATATTCGAAGATCTCAGATACAATCTGATGGGAAATTTGTATGTTTTGTGGTTGGAGTGCTCATATATATTTTGTGTTGATATAGGAATATTGAAATTAATCAAAGCATTAGCTTTACAGGTTGTCTTCAATATTTCAGCTTTTCATTTTATTCAATCATGGCTCAGTCTACATACTTTGCCTAGTTGTTCCCTTTGGAAGGTACTTGATATTTTGATAAATTTGTTTCCGTTGGCATTTCAGTGGAGAATGATATGTTATTTTTTTTGCTTGTCAATTGCAGAAGTATGCACCACTCCATGAAAAGGCTGCACCCCAACATAGCTCGAGAAGTAGACCCATTATGGGTGTCCACTGCATCTGAGCATGCTCTTCATTAATCTTGGAAAAAAATACAACTTGCCTCCATTGTCTATAAACTTGTAACATATTGCAATACTTCCCTCAATAAGGAAGAAGTACTTGAGTATTTAGATCCAAAAATTTACAGTTAGCATGAGTTTTAGTGCAATGTGATGCTTAGGATATAGATCCGAAAATTCAGATGTGAATTCAACGGTTTGCATATAAGCTTTAGGTGCAACATGGTGTTTAGAATGTAGATCCGAAAATTCAGATCCGAATTCAATACCAATAAATTTGGATTCCCTTAATCATTACCTATTAAAGATTTACATAATTAGATTTCGGGTTAGATCCGAATCCAATTTTCAGATCTGAATATAAAATAATACCTTACTTCAGATTCGGGTTATATTCAGATCTGTTGTTATCGGATCCGGATCTGGATCATAAAAGATCCGACCCGTTTATTCCCCTATTGGTGATCCACCTCGACCACATGTCGGTAAGTCTGTTCTTGAGGTGTCGCAAATTAATGGGAGGAGTACAAGTCATTTGATAATTCTTTTATTATTATTATTATTTCAAGTGGATAGTTTAGCCACCTCTCCTTATTAAGGGATGTTTTCAAATAAGTTTTTTTTCATAGACACCCCTGTAAATATTCATATTGTCAAATAAATTCATCATTTAGACTTATTATCAAAAATATTTTCTAAATAGTGTTGTGGTTATACTCCTATGGTTCCCAACAGTCAACGCAAGTGGAATATTCTGAGAAATATGCGACGTAAGCCTTTAGGATATGCAAAATACTCAAAATACCCTGATGAGAGAGAGAGAGAGAGAGAGAGAGAGAGAGAGAGCTCAACACCTTCTCCCTCTCCGCTGACGAGCCCCCCAGCCCCTCCCTACTACACATATTCCCCCCTTCCTGACACCCTCTCCCCCTCAGGTGACGAGTCCCCCTCCCCCTCCCTACTACACAAATGTCTCCTCCCCTGCCCACCCTCCAGACCCCCTATTTCCCTCCAGTGGCGAGCCCCCTCCCCCTCCCTACTGTGTAGACGGCCCCCTCTGGCCCCCCCTCCCCCTCCGACGGCGAGCCCCCCTCCCTGGTGCATAGATGCTATAATGTCTTGAGTTTTTCGGATATTTTTTGGATCTAGATCTGTGGGTTTCAGATCACTTTCGGGAGTCCTAAAGCGTGTTTTGTGGTTTACGCGTGTTTTTCCCTCACGAGCCTTCGAAACCCTGTACAGGGTGAACCGTTGCGTTATCCTACTTCGGGATGGTACCAGTGCATTGAGCATGTTCTGAGGATCGAGGAAATGATTTTTCTCAATTTCTCACATTTTTCATATTTTCTGGATTTTCTATATATAACCCTTTTCTTTTCCCTTTTTCTTTTCTTCTTTCTTCTTCTTCTTTTCTTCCCATGAGCGGCTGACCGTTGCCCCCTCTCTTCCCATGCACGGCCCGAGGTGTCTCCTTCCTTCTTCGACTGTGGACGTCTGCGGCGGCGGCGTGGTGATCGTGGCAGCGCCACTCTTGCGGGAGGGCGGGGAGATCGGAGCTTTGAACGTGATTTCGAGATCGGCGGCGATCCGGAAGATTTCAGGATTCCTTGAGGTAGGGGGACGGATCCTTACCCTCTTTCATGCTTTCCACGCGATTTGTAGTCCGAGGGGAGGTCGACATGGATCTATTTGAGCTAGGAGGGCAAAAATGCATGTTTGGGGTTTGAGTGTCGGATCCCTCGTTTCTCGGGGTTTTTCACCGATCTATGGGTATAGAATCATTCTAGGTGGGTTGGTGTCACGCCCCGAGCTTTTAATATAGCAGAAGGAATATCGGGAACGTGAACAGCTGGTAGGGTAAGCCTCTCGCAAGCAAGAAATCAAAGCGCAAGACAATCACACAAAAGTAATTACACAAGCATATTTTTTTCAAAATTCTAACTTTATTCATAATAATGACCCAAATGTACATAATATCATGACTTTTAAACACCCTTACATCATGGACTCAATAAAATAGAAAAGTACAATAGGACTCGACTAGACACTTGACAACTAGGTCTTCTCTCGATCCATTTGACCTTCAATCACTCTCGAACCTGCTACTTATATATTCCGAATCCGATCCATCAGTACTTCCTGGAAAATTGAGAAAGTAGGTATGAGCACACTTGGCCAGTAGGTATCTTCGCATCAACATGAAGACAGTATTTAAATGATTAATATCTTAGCTCTAGATCTTAAGATAAAAATAAGAATGCGATAATCAAGCGATATAAACCAAGATAACCAAGAATATAGAATCATGAAATAATTGAGCAAGTAGATGTGAGCGAGTATAGACCATGAACAAGCAAGATTAATCATGTAGATGTAAAATTGGCCTTTTCAAGAACAAGAATGTACAAGCAAGAATCTAGAAAGTACTTTACACAACCTTGTAAAGGCTATATGTACTAGAAAGTCATTAACAAGCATGTAATTTCCATAAGAACCCTTGTGAATTTCACTCATTTGTAAGAGAAAGTACTCCCAGCGCAATACGACGCCAATATCATCGTACCCCATGGTTTATAACACGTTTCCGACCATCGACCGTGGGGGCTAGTATGGAGCCCTTGGACATAATCCGTGCCCGGTCTTGCATCTTCAAGTTATAAATCTAGCTACTTCCACGAGATATAACAATAATTTTGGCCAATAATTCAATTCCAAATAATAAGCTTCATGACCAAGTAACCAAGGTATAGAACGTACCAAAACTGACATGAGATATCAAGGAAGAAATAAAAGAATATTATACTCCGACGGCATTCCGGTAGCATAACAGTATTTTCATGAAGTTTCATATCTTAACATTAACCTGTTAAACATATGTTGAGACTCCAGATAATCCTAAGACCATCTAGGAACTCAAGAAAATCAACCCCAAAGGTCAAACCTTAGGTTAGACAGGTTCAGAGATAAAGCGGTCGTTTACTAGACTGTTTAATGAAGAAAGCGGTCAGAGTCTAGACCGTTTCATGAATAGAGTCGACACATGAAAAAGAAGTGTCGACGTAGTGGAACCTTCTGGAGCTTTGCGGTCTAGTGAATGGCCACTTGGTGCCTTTTAGCGGTCGTCCATATGGCCGCTAAGGTCCAGAATATATAAAATAATGGTAAAGTACTTTCTAGACAATTGGCTTTGATGGTACAACCAGCTCGACGTCCTAGTGGGAATCTCAGGGTCGCGGAGTCTTACGGAGGCCTTGAAACATAATCCCCTAGTTCGACAGAAGGAATATCCGGTGGAGAGGTTCATAAGTCCAAGAGAGTGTGCCTATAAGTGCAAAGTGTAACCAATGGTCACATACCGGGGTATATGCCATGTACTTAAGAAAATGACTCATAGATGAGAAAGGATCGTGATAAAACAGTGATCAAGTTAAAACTAGATAGATCATGAACCATGTGAAATTTAATGTAATTGTAAGAGTATATGATTTTGGCATAAATTTAACATAAGTTTAAAATGAGCCCAACGTGCATAAGGAACATGAAACCAACTAGGATGATTGATTAACATATCCAAGTACAAGAATACAACATTTAAAATAGGTGTAAAACCTAACTAGCTAAGCTTATCATATGATATTTAGGGCTATTCTGTATTATGTTTCAGATTAACATAAACACAGAACTCAGAAAATGTAAACGGTCATGTGAGGACCATTTTATCGGGCCTAGCTGTCTATCTCAGGGCCGCTAGTGATTTCAGGCGGTCTTCAGGAAGACCGTTTCTTCCTGTTTACGGTAAATAGCAATAAAAACCGAAATATGGCTACTCTAAGGTAAATGGATGCATGGAAATCAACGTAAAAACATGTAATAAAATATGTCAAAAGAAAGTTGGGCCAAGAATATGCATAGGGAAATGTAAATTAAGTAAGAATTACATCCTTTTCATTAAAGGGTTAGACTCATCCATGGAAAATGAATTAGTTAATAAATCACAAAATACTCCACGTGCAATGCATGAAATCGACTGGAAATTGAGGGCTTTTAATCCTAAGATCATGTTTAAGCCGTTCATGAGATAACCTACCTCTGATCGGGGCTTAAATCGTCGAATTTAAGGCTAGAAGTCAACCCTAATTTTTGCTCGTTCAGAATCGAACCAGCAACTTCGTGGCCTTCTATCTCTTGATCCTTTTCACCTATGACCACAAAATTTTGAGAGTAAGAAGAGGGTACTAAAAGGAACAATTTGTTCTAAAGAACCCCTATCTAATTACCTCGTTTAGGGCTTCTATTTGACCGATCAATCTGGGTCCATTGCACAGGTTCTTGGGTTGCTTGCTCTGAACCAGCGACTTTGCAAGCTTCTATCTTCCTGATGGCTTGATCTCCTAAGACGAAATTCGGAGGGTAGTTAGACCTTAGTATTATGAACAACATATTCTAAAGAACCTACCTCTAATTCGTCCTCCTTACCTTAGTTCCACGTGAGCCAAAAGTAAGGGTGGCGCAGGTTAGTTTTGGGTCTATTTATAGTTTAACTAGGCTTTCCATGGATTGGAATAAACATAGAGTCCTAATTAGGGTTCCAATTTGATCCTTAAGCCTTCTAGACTCATCTATCTAAGAGATAGTATGGATCCTAGACGACTTAGATGCCGAAGTTCTCATCTTTTCATGCCTTCTTCCATTCACAGAATCTGCACCGCCTAGCGGTCCAGTATAGACCGTTTTTATTTCCCATACGGTCGCTCGATAGACCGTTTTTGGCTTTAGGTGTCAACTTTGAAATATTTCAAACTCCTCCTATCATTTATCCATTTATTTATCCATTTAAGGAGTAATTATCCCCCTAAATTTCGTAAATA
Source organism: Amorphophallus konjac (assembly GCA_022559845.1). Lineage (NCBI taxonomy): Eukaryota > Viridiplantae > Streptophyta > Magnoliopsida > Alismatales > Araceae > Amorphophallus > Amorphophallus konjac. The sequence continues at coordinate 226,809,112 of CM040125.1, read as the reverse complement.
CACTAATTTAAGCTTCTAGAATATGGGCCAAACCTTATGGGCTTGGTTTTAGGTCTTTTGGGCTTATTTAAATGGGCCAAGTCAATTGGTTATCATCTATGCGTCCATAATAACATATTTAACCCAGAAAACCTATTTAAATTCTAATTAATTTCATTAATCTCCAGAAAATCTCAATATATATATATATATATATATATAAAATTTTGGGGTATTACACCCTCCACCACTTAAGAGAATTTGGTCCCCAAATTCAATTACATAGACTTTAAGGAAGAGTGTACTTATATTCAAATAGATCGGGAAATCTCTTGCGCATGGTTTCTTCCGTCTCCCATGTTGCTTCATGTGGGCAAGATTTGGTCCACTGGATTTTGACCATGGGAATGGTTTTATTCCGAAGTTGACGTACCTCTTGTTCAATTATTTTGATTGGCTTTAGCTCGTATGTCAAATCCTTTTGAATTTTTGGATTATCATAAGTGATAACGTGGGATGGATCATAGACATATTTCTTTAACATAGAGACATGGAATACATCATGAACTCCTGTCAACTGTGGAGGTAATGCTAGATGATAAGCCACCTCTCCCACTCTTTCAAGACTTTCAAAAGGGCCAATGAATCTTGATGTAAGCTTACCTTTGATGCCGAACCTTCGAATACCTCAACCCGGAGAGACCTTGAGAAATACATGGTCGCCTACTTGGAATACCAGGTCACGCCTTCGATTATCAACATATGATTTCTGTCTATCTTGGGCCATCTTGAGTCTTCCTCGAATTAGCTTAACTTTCTCAGTAGTATCCCTTATCAATTCTGGACCAAGAAGTTGTCTTTCCCCAACTTTACTCTAGCAGATAGGTGAGCGACAACTTCTCTCATATAGTGTCTCAAATGGTGCCATTTGAATGCTAGCTTGATAACTACTATTGTAGGCAAATTCCACTAAAGGTAAATGGTTGTGCCAGCTTCCATCGAAGTCTATAACACATGCTCTTAGCATATCTTCTACCACTTGATAGGTTCTTTCAGTTTATCCATCAGTTTGCGGATGAAATGCTATGCTAAAATTTAATCGGGTCCCCAAAGAATGTTGCAGACCCTTCCAAAATTGTGAAGTAAATCGAGGATCTCGATCGACAATAATAGTGACAGGGACACCATGTAACTTGACAATCTCCTTCATGTATAAGGCATCGAAGATATCTATAGACCATCGGCTTTTAATAGGTAGAAAATGAGCCGATTTTGTTAAACGGTCTGTGATCACCCATATTTCATCATGTCCACCTCTTCATTTAGGCAGTCCCATGATAAAGTCCATCTCTATGCTATCCCATTTCTATTCTGGAATTTTCAAGGGATGTAGTTTTCCATCAGGCCTTTGATGTTCTGCCTTAATTTGTTGACAAGTGAGGCAACGTGACACATAGTCCACTACTTCCTTTTTCATATTGGACCACCAATAATTCTTTTTAAGGTCTTGACACATCTTGGTAGCACCAGGGTGAATGACATACTTAGATTTATGAGCTTCTTCTAGGATCAATTTCTTAGTATCCAAATGATTCGGTATACAAACTCGTCTCTTGAATAACAATCTTCCATCATTTGCAATAGAGAAATCCGGCTGTTGCTCCATATTGGCTTTGATCTCCAATAACACAGGGTCATTATCTTTGAGTTTGACTAGATCTTCTATTAATGTGGGTTGTGTCTGGATATTGGCTATAAAGCAATCTTCTTTATTCTTCATATTAATATCTAAATTCAACTAAGCAAATTTAGAGATAAGATTGGTCAAACCTTTCATAAAACTTGATAGCTTTCCCATTGGTTTCCTGCTGAGCGCATCGGCAACAACATTCGCTTTGCCAGGATGATATTGGATAGCAAAATCAAAGTCCTTAAGGTACTTCAACCATCGCCTTTGCCTCATATTTAGCTCTTTCTAAGAGAATAGATATTTCAAACTCTTATGGTCCGAATAGACTGTGAATTTCTCTCCATAAAGGTAGTGACGCCAAATCTTCAAGGAAAATATAACAATAGCCAGTTCCATATCATGAATAGGATAATTTTCCTCATGCCGCTTTAACTGTCTTGAAGCATAGCAAATCACCTTGCCATTTTGCATGAGTACATACCCTAGGCCAATACCGGATGCATCTGTATAAACTTCAAATCCGCCACCTTCTACGGGCAATGCCAATATAGGTGCCGTGGTGAGATATTTTTTAAGGGCTTAGAAATTTTCTTCACATTCCTTTGTCCGCTCGAAAGGATTTTCTTTCCTAGTGAGCCTTGTTAAAGGAGCGGCAATTTTGGAGAAATCCTTGATAAGTCGTCTATAATAACCAGTCAGGCCAATGAAACTTCGAACTTCAGATATGGTGTGCAGTCGGCTCCAGTTCTTAACAGCTTCAACCTTGGAAGGATCTACTGCAATGCCTTCTTTAGAAATGATATGGCCAAGGAAAGAGACCTCCTTAAGCCAATCTTCACATTTGTTTAACTTAGCATAAAGTTGGTGTTCCCGCAAGGTTTTCAAGGAAACCTTTAGATGCTCCTCGTGTTCTTCCTTTGTCTTTGAATAGATGAGAATATCATCAATGAACACGACCACAAATTGGTCAAGATAAGGCCTGAACACATTATTCATTAATTGCATGAATGTAGCAGGTGCATTATTTAAACTAAACGGCATAACCACAAATTCATAATGTCCGTATCGGCTTCGGAAAGCAGTCTTGTGAATGTCTTCATCCTTGCTCCCTAGTTGATGATAGCCTGACCTGAGGTCGATCTTGGAGAAGTACTTCGTGCCAGAAAGTTGGTCAAACAACTCATCAATACGCGGCAGTGGATATTTGTTTTTGATGGTGAGTTGATTCAACTGTCGGTATTCAATGCATAATCTGAGGGAACCGCCCTTCTTCTTGACAAATAAGACTGGCACACCCCAAGGGGATGTGCTAGGTCGAATGAAACCTTTTTCTAACAGCTCCTAAAGTTACTTCTTTAGTTCCTTCAATTCCGTGGGGGACATCCTGTAAGGAGCTATTGACACTAGTATTGCTCTAGGTGTGAGTTCAACGGTGAAGTTGACCTCCCTTTCGGGCTGTAAGCCAGGTAACTCGGAAGGGAAAACATCAGGAAACTCCCTAACCACAGGGATTTCTTCTATCCGAATTTTCTTAGACTTGTGGAAATTTCATCATCCGTTTTCACTCTCTCTCCTAAATCCCGTTTCCCCCCTTTTCCCGTTCTGGTCTGCTGTTCCCGCCCGTGGCCTCCGACCATGGCCGGTGGCAGAGGAGGAAGGGCGTCCCCTCGCCGGCCTCACCATGCCCCGTCGGCTCCTTCGTCGAAGCTTGCTCCGCACGGTGGCGCTTCCCCTCCTGAAGCGGTCTTCTCAGGGGGGCAGCTCCAACCTTGAGCCACGTATGTACGGGTGCTGCGGATATGCATTCGAAATCCCCCTCCGTAGCCTGTGATGCCTCCACCTCCTTCCCTGGAGGTTCTGCAACATCCTTGGTCGCCTCCCCGTTGGAGTCAGGTCCCAATGGCCTCGACGGTGGGGAGTCTGAGCCTTGCCTTCTTGCCGGAGGTGCTACAGTGACTGCGGCGCCTCCTCCAAGTTTCCTCGACGGTCCTCCATCTTCCGAAGACCTTCCTGCTGTTGCACCGCCTTCGTCCTCTGTTGTTTTACCGGAGACCGCTACTTCTTCTTTGCAGGCAGCTCCCTCTTCCCGGCCCTCTGGTGACAAGGCGGGGCCGTCCTCTTCCCAGGCGCTGCCAGCAGTCCATGGAATTCTTCCGCGACCAAGCTGTCCTTCCGTTCCAGCATCAGGAGCGCCTGCTAGGGCCTCTCCTTGGGCTTCGGGTCCTCGTCCTCTAGCGTCCACAGGTGGTACCGCTGCGGGAGCCCTTCCTAGTTCGCCTCCCATGGCTGCCAGCCCTTCCTTTGCACAGGTCGTCATGAACACCATTGTTCCTCCATCGCTAAAGCTGCTTCGGCACCCCCCTGCTTTCACCGATGCGGGAGAGCCAGCAGTGTTCTTTTCTGCTGATGAGATTAGGGAATCCTGTGGGCCTCTAGATCTTGCTATCATAGCAAGGATGCCTCGAGGTAGACCTCCATTCCAGGAGATTAGGGCTCACATTGCGCAGAGGTTTCGTTTCCACATGGACTTTGTGCTTAGTGCCTTGGACAACAGGCATTTGTTGATCAAGTTCCTCTGCAAGGAAGACTATCTACAAGTGCTCCTGAAGGAGACATTGTTTGTGAAAGGGAGACCTATGCAATTCTTCAAATGGTTCATGGATTTCTCCGACGAGGAAGATTCACCACTAGTCCCTGTTTGGCTAGAGTTCCCTAAGCTTCCTGCCAACTTCTATAACGAACCTATGCTATTCTCTCTAGCTGGATGCATTGGAGAACCGCTCAATGTTGATAGAAATTCCCTGTGTCTTACCCGGTCCGCGGCGGCGAGAGTATGCGTATAGTTAGATGTTTCCAAAAAGCCTCCCCACAGGCTTTGGATTGGCACTGGTGGAGCTACAGGCCGTTGGCAGGAAGTAGCTTACCCACGCCTCCCTGTCTTCTGCTCTGCCTGTAAGCGGCTGGGGCACCCCACTGCCAAGTTTTCGAAGCCGCCGGAGGGGCCCCCTGCTGTTGGTTCCTCCTTGGCGCAAGGTCCCAGTAGTCATCCTGCTTCACTGCCGAGTGTCCCTGCTTCGGGCTCGTCTCCACCTGTTCCTCAGCTCCGCAGCAAGGCCCCCAAGGCACTTCCTTCTAACAAGGCCACTCCATCTTCTGCACTGTGTCAGGTGAATGGGGATTTGCGATCGCTCGCCTCAGGAATGTCCCTTTCTGTTGCTGCAGGAGGTCCTACACAACTAGGCTCTGAGCCTTTGCTACCTTCAGAGTGTGCCAAAGTGGAATGCCCCCTGGTGGGCCATCCTTCCTCTGGCCAATTCTCTGGAGCTGCTGTATTGTAATATCCCGGACCTTTCGGATCCTTCTTTTTGGGTCCCGGATCTGGTTTTTCGGAGCGTCTGGCTCCGTTGTGTCCAAAATTTCGTTTCGACATCTTTCGTATTCGGATCGGCGCGATCCGGAGTCGTTTCGGAGGCCCAGAGGCATTCCGTGGCTTTTCCGTGCGTGTTTTCCGATTTCCGGTGTGTGTTTCGGCTTTTTCTTCGGAAGCTCGCTGCGGGTGGACCGGGCCGTTCGTCTAGGCACGAGTGGTACCGTTGCGATCGGTGCGTTCCGAGGATTCCGGAAATGTATTTTTCTATTTTTTGGTATTTTTTCGAAAAATCAGATTTTCTATATATTCCCATTTCTTTTCTTTTTCCCTTTCTCTGTCTTCTTCTTCTTCCTCCTTCCTTCCCCAACCGTGGCCGCCCTCTCTCTCTCCCTCTCTCCCGTTCGAGCGCGGCGACCTCCGTTCCGACTGCAGACGGCGGCGATGCGACGCGGCAAGGACGTGGGTGACGTCGAGACGATCGTGTGGGCGTGCGGCAAGCGTGGGAAGCGTGGGGAGGTGGGGTTTCTAAAAGCGTTCTTCGTGATTCGTGGATGATCCGGTGGAGCATTCGCTCCATTGAGGTAGGGTGACGATCCTCTACCTCCGTGCTTTCCTTTCCCGTGATTTCTAGCCCGACGGGGAGCTGAGAGGGGTTCGTTTGAGCTCGGGACGGGAAAAGCATGCTTTGGGGGTTTGAGCGCCGATCTAGAGTTTTACCGCGCCATTTGGAGTTTTGGGGGCATCATTCGATACTCTAGGGCGTGGGGACGAGTTCCCCCTTTGTTTCCCCATCACCCGGGGGTGATTGGGGCGTGGAATGGTGTTTTCGGCCTTTCCCGCCATTCTCGGTTTTCCGAGGTGATCGCGGTCCACCAGTGACCGTTTTCACTGGTCGTGGTCAGGCGGGGACCGCTTTCATCAGATTTTAAACCATTAGGCCTTAAAGTGTCGGTGGGCGGACGCGGTCTCGCGACAGACCGCGACTGTTGGTCGCGGTCTGGGGACGACCGCATTCACCGTGGGGATCGGCACGGGCCCCGGGGCATTCTGACCGTTGTTTTTGACCGTTGCATGCTAGTCGCGGTCTCCAGGAGACCGCTACTGTGTGAATGCGATCACGAGGTGACCGCATTCATATTTTCGTGCTGGGATGGTCGCAGTCCCGGGAAGACCGTGACGGTGTGGTTGCGGTCCTGAGCAGACCGCTACTACCGGAGGCGGTCCTCCGGTGACCGCGTCTCCCATCCCTTGCCGATTCGAGTCCCGGATGAGCGAGTCTCGATCCCCGTGCTGACCCGTGGTCTGACTGATACTGAGAATCATGTGGGGGCCACACGTGAGGGTGCCGTGGGGTCCCGGGAGGTGGTGATTTCGGCTTGTGTCACCGTGCGTCGGTGTTGGTACAAGGAGCGTTCCTCGTGCCTGCGGTTGTGACGTCGTTTTCCGTTGACTTGAGAGTCTTCTCCTTCAGTGACCCTCCACTAGTCGTAGCCCACCAGTACGGGGTGCTGGTCTCACCTGGGAGTGGTGTACGGGCGCTCACCTTTTGAGACGGTTTGTGGACCGGTTACCGTCGGCCCCTCGTTGGTAGCCAGAGTCCGGCTACGGGGGAAAACCGGTCAGAGGGCCAGACCTAGGACGCGTGGTCTGTGTGTGCACACGTGGTTGGGGGCGGTTGGACCCACGTCGATGGGCGTGACCCCAGCTAGTCACTTGTTTGTGGTTACTTGTACGGTGTTTGCGCCTTTGGTAGGAGCTACCACGCCAGGCGGTTCACCTGCGGCGCAATGTAAGACGTCAGGGGACGCTACCGGCTGTGCTTCTAGTGGGTGGTACTCCTGTCGAGTACGGAGTGACAGACTGTCAGTCGTGTGTTTTCGACCTTCGGGTTTTACTGGGTTGACCGTTGAGCTTCGGTCTTCTCACCGTGGCACGTGTGCCGGTTTGTGTGCCGTAGGGTCTTTGTCGTGTAAAGTACATGGCTTTCCTTTCCGAGGTACTCTCCTACCGCTAGCGTAGTGATTTCTCGTTTTACGAGGTAGGGTTCGAGTGATCTCTACTGAGTCTTGTTCCGAGACTCATTCCCTGCGTGTTTTCACCGTGTTTCAGGTGAGGCGCTGCCCCCAGGGGAGCGCGTCTGGGTGTAGCGAGGTGCGGGTGCCCAGAGGTAGTGCCAGAGGTCAGAGCCAGGGTATGTCCCGTGTAGATGTACTTTTCTTTCTTATCTCCGTACTAGTTGTGGACTGCTACTGTTGTTGTTATTTTCAATTGTGGACCATGTAAAATGCTAATTTATTTCCTGCTTAATATTATAACTGTTTAATTTCTGCAATTATTTGTGATACTTGTGTAGTTTCCACACCATCCTTCTAACCCTTCCGAGTCTTCGGACTCGTGGGTGGCGGTGCGAGTCTCGGGTTATCGGGCCTTCCCGGTAATTGGATTCTCGGGTCGTTACATGTATCCTCTCTTGCTACAGGTGGCCCCACGTCCGTGGGGGATCCACCCACGATTCAGGCTGCTATCCCTTCCTCGACAGCGCACTGCGCTCATCCTTCAGACAATTGCCTCCGGGAGGCTTCTTCTGCAACGGCCACCAGTGTAGATGTGGGGTCCCACCCCCTGCATGCCTCTTTGCCGGCTGTCACAGTGGAACTCCCTGCGGACGCTGTTTCGCTGCTCACTACCAAGCTTTTGGCCAGTGTTAGCCTCCATGCCACTACACTTGGTGCCGCCCATGTTCCTGCCGCTTCTACTCAAGTTGGCCCTGGTGAGTCCACACCAGAGGATGTTGTGTCCCCCTCCTCTTCGGATGGGGGATCGCTTTCCTTCCCCTCTCTGCTTGTCCGGGCCCTTCCTCTGCCAGGATTCGAACCTTCCTCCAATGGGGTTAACCCCACCACTGCTCACACTTCCTTTGTGGGGAAATCTCAAGCCAATCCGTCCAGCCCACCTGGGGTCACCACTCATGGAAGCCACAGAAGAATTGTGTCAAGTGGTCCCATCCTGTCTTCTTCCAATGAAAGCCCTCCTTTGGAATATTAGAGGAGTGGGGAATGCCAAATCGGTTTGCAGGTTGAAGTCTCTTATTCACCTTTATGACCCGCGTCTGCTGGGAATCATTGAACCTAAGCTCCCTACTAATATGATGGAAAGGTAGTGCAGGAAGTTACGTATGAAATATTGTTTAGCTAATTCGACCGAGAAAGGTCGTATATGGGTTCTTTGGCAAGATTCTATTGATGTCTCTCTCATCAACTCATCGGACCAGCATGTCACGGTTTCGGTTACCTTAGCTATGGACTGCACTATTCTTCTTTCTATTGTGCATGCTAGCTGCTCCTTACCGGATCGTCGCATCTTGTGGGACCATCTAGTTGACTTTGCTGCTACCTGTGACTGTCCGTGGTTGGTCGGAGGGGATTTTAATAGTATCCTTCACCATGACGAGAAACGTGGGGGGAAATAGGCCTTTTCTTTATCCATGTCTGACTTCTAGGCTTGTGTGGCTACAGCTGGGCTTCAAGATGCAGGGTTCAAAGGAGGGCCATTCACCTGGTATAATGGGCAGCGAGCGAATGGCATTTGGGCCAGACTGGACCGGGTTCTTTTTAATGGGGACTGGTCTTTATCTTGTCCCCCAATTCTCATTCGTCATTTATCTCGGGCATGCAGTGATCATCGTCTACTTCTTTTGTCTTTTGCGGACCAACTGCCTAGGAGGCCATCGAGGTTTTGTTTCCAACAAATGTGGAAGAGCCATGCCCAATTTCTCTCCGACTCCCGGGCAGCGTGGATAGCGGCTCCTACATCTTCTTTTCCCTTGGTTGCCATGGCTTTGAAGCTTAAACACATGAAGGAATTTTATAGGTATTGGAACCACAATACCTTCCATAATATCTTTGCTAATGTGCAGGAGGCTGAAGGTGCTTTTCACCAGTCGCAAGAAGCATTTGACTTACAACCTTCGGATGCGCATCATGCAGCCTTTATTGCTGCTAAAGATAAATTAGGCAATGTGCTCACTATGGAGGAAATGTTTTGGCGCCAAAAGTCTAGACTCAAGTGGCTTGCTGAAGGGGATCGTAATACCAAATTCTTCCATGCATATGCGGCTTCACATCGTATCCGCACCACTATCTCTGAGTTGCGTGGGGATGATGGGGTTGTTGTCAACCAACCTGATGCCATTGCCAACATGATGGTCTCGCATTTCTCTCAGGCCTTCTCATCGTCTCCGCACTTTATCCACCCGGAAATATTGGCAGCTATTCCTACCCTGCTGATTGAAGAGGATAACTCTGTTCTGTCTGCGGTGCCCCCCTATGAAGAAATCAAAAATGTGGTCTTTGCCATGTCTTCTGATAGTGCACCAGGCCCGGATGGGTTTACTGGTCATTTCTTTAAGGGCTGTTGGGATTTTATTGATAAGGATGTGGTGGCGGCCGTGCAAGCTTACTTTTGTGCACATCCTCTTCCACGGAGCTTCACGTCATCTCTCATTGCTCTCATTCCGAAGGTCGACAACCCGACTTCTTGTTCCCATTTCTGGCCGATTAGCCTATGCAATTTCATGTTCAAGATCATCTCACGAGTTATTAGTGGCCGTCTTGCTTGCATTCTTCCACGTTTGATATCTGAGCAACAAGGAGCCTTTGTGCAAGGTCGTCACATTATTGAAAATATTTCTTTGGCTAAGGAAATGGTTCAACATCTTGGCACTCAGTGCAGAGGTAGGAATGTTATCTTCAAACTTGACATGGCAAAGGCATATGACCGTATGGAGTGGGCCTTTATTTTTGCGGTGCTACGAAAATTTGGGTTTGGTCTTCCCGTCATCTCTCTTATTGAACCGCTGCTCACCAATTCTTGGTTTTCTATCCTTCTCAATGGCCAAGCTCATGGGTTCTTCAAGTCTTCTAGAGGACTCCGCCAAGGTGACCCGCTAGCCCCAGCCCTGTTCATTCTGGCAGAAGAAGCATTAAGCCGCGGCATGTCTGGTTTGTTTGCTCGTAGCCGAGGTGGATACTACCAAACCCTTTCTAGATGCCCTATGGTATCTCACCTCCTATATGCGGATGACACTCTGATATTCTCAAACGGGTCTAAGCGCCATCTGCAGGAATTATTGAAATTTCTCAAGAAATATGAGACTGCCTCGGGTCAACTTATCAACTATTCGAAGAGCTCCTTTATGGTAGCCCGGGGCGCACCAGATTCTTTTTCTAATTCGATTGCTCAGTTGACAGGCTTCAGGAAGTCCTCCCTCCCATTCACATACTTGGGGATCCCCCTTCATGCTGGACGGCCTAAATCGGTACATTTCTCGTACATTCTCTCCAAAGCTGCGGCCAAGCTTCAATCTTGGAAGTCCAACTTTCTGTCTGCGGGAGGTCGTCTAATTCTTATTCGGCATGTTCTTTCGGCGGTGCCCATTTATACACTTTCATGTGCTGCTGTCCCTCCTTCCATCTTCAAAGGTTTTCACAAGCTTCTGGCTAATTTCTTTTGGGGCTCCTATGAAGGGTCTCCTAAGAAGCATTGGAAGTCATGGAAAAAAATTTCTAGGCCAGCTGCTTGTGGAGGCCTAGGTGTACTTCATCTCCCTACCATGCAAGTGGCACTCAGGACTAAGTTACTATGGAAAGTGATCACGTCCAACTCCTTGTGGGCTGATTTCTTTAGGGCTAAGCACATGTGGTCCCACCATTTTTCTACTGCTCCCTTCTCCTTGGCCTTAATGGCAGACAAGAAACTTTGGATGGTGGCAGCAGGATTAATTCACCAGAACCACCGTGTCTTTGCTTCTGTGGACAGCCCCCGTGTATACTTTTGGTTTGACACTTGGGTGGGAGATATTCCCCTCTAGCACTACATTCCACCTGAGGTCTGGTCCAATACCCAACAAGCTTTGTTCGTTGCAGGCTGCTCTCATAGGCCAAGGGTTGGATTGTCTTGCTACTGCCCTACAATTTTGTCCTGAGGGGCTTCTAGCGATGGCCCATGGATCTTCCACATCTTCGGATAGGTGGTTATGGACCCCTTCAGCTGATGGCAACTTCTCTTCACGTTCTGTATGAAGCTTGCTGTCCGCAGCCCCATCCTTGCACTGGGATTTGCTATGGCACAGCCACATTCCCATCAAATTGTCGGTTCTATCTTGGAGGGTCATCCGTGAATGTATCCCGGTGGATGCGGCTGTTGCGACTTGTGGTGTTCCACTATGTTCAAAATGTAACTGCTGCACCCATCCACATGCTGAGTCTACCAGCCATCTTTTCTTCCTTGGCAATATCGCAACAGAGGTGTGGTCTACGTTTTTCGGTCTTCTTCAGTTCCAATGCCCCACGGCTACTATTCCTAGCTTGGAGATCTTCGGTTATTTGCACAGTCTTCATCTGTCCTCCTTGGCTGGTCACCTTTCTAGGTGTATTTTCTTGGCCACCTTGTGGGAAATTTGGTTAAGTAGGAACAATAATCGGTTTGATGGTCAGCCTATGAATGCTCGGAATATCATTTGTAGGGTGATGCAGCCCGTCCAGGCTATATCCTCTGCCTTCTCTTTCAAAGGAAGGCCACTCCTATCTCCGCAACGGGTGCTCATCAACTCATGGGGCCTCTCTCTAGTGGAGCCGCAGCCTACTCCTCCACGTCCTATTCGATGGTTTCCGCCCCCCTCTGGCCGTCTTAAGCTTAATGTGGATAGGGCTTTCAAGCGCGGTGTTAGTCTTGCAGGGGGTGTGGGTGCTCTTCAAAATTCAGATGGCTGCCTCATTCTTGCTTTTGCAGCAGCATATCCACATGTTACATCCAGCTTGGATGCTGAAACATTGGCACTTCGTGATGGCCTTTCTCTTTGCAGGGAGCATGGGTTCCACACTGTATCTGTTGAGACAGATTCCCGTGTATTGGCCGACATCATCTCAGGCCGATCTTCTCATCCTTGGCGTCTCAGCGTGGTCCTCTACCAATTGGAGGAATTGCTTAGGTCTATGCATGTTTCGATTTCTCATGTATTTAGGGAAGCTAACCAAGTGGCTGACTCGCTTGCTGGGCTTGGTTGCTTCCTTTCTGTACCTTCCTCTTGGTCTTCTTGGTCGGATTTACCACATGTTGTTAAAGGGCCCTATCGTTTGGATAAGATTGGGTGTCCCTCGTTTCGTCGATGATCGTCCTTTTTGTATTTCCCCCTTTTTTGGAATTATATATATGAAAATTTACCTGTCCGTCAATCAGGGGTGGAGCGCTCCTTCCCTATTTTGTAGGGTTGATCGCTTCCCCTTGTCTTGACCTTCAGGGATTGACCAGAGTTAAAAAAAAATTTTCCTTAGACTCAGTAACTACCATAGAGACAAGAAAAGCTTCACATCCTTGCGAAATGAGTTTGCAAGCGTGAAGAGTTGAAATGAGAGAGGGATGCTTCCGGTATTTGATGCCAAGAAAGGAAAATCGTGGGAGACCTGATTTTCAAAAGGAAATTATCCTACTGCGATATTTTATATAGTCATCGTGGTATACCAGCCAATTAACTCCTAAGATGGCATCGTAGCCTTCCATATCAAGGCATACAAGATTAGCTGGAAGATTATGTCCTTCTACAATAGTTTCACTATTATGGAAATATGTTTGCAATTCCGTTCCCGACCCTAAAGGAGTGACTATGGTTAAATCCGATGGTAAGGGAACAGGTGAAATAGGTAATATTTTTGTAAAGGAACTAGCAATAAAGGAATGAGTAGCACCTGTATCAAATAACACAAAAGTAGGATGGGAATAAATGTGAATTGTACCTTCAATGAGCTCCCCTTCTTTGGTTGGTTCATCCTCCAACACGGCATTCAATCAAGCTTGCCACTTTCGTCCACCATTGCTCTTCGTGAATGATTGCTCTTTCATCAGAGGACAGTCAGGCATGCGGTGCTCCCGACTTCCACATCTTAGGCATGCACCCAAACGCTTCTAACATTCTTCGGCCGCATTACCGAATTTATCACAGAACGAGTAAGCCGCCATAGCTTGCTTATCTTCTTCTTTAGTCTTCTTGTTCAGATGATCCTCCTTGCCGTCCCCATTCCGGGATCTCTTCTTACTATCCCGAGAGTTATAGGTGATGCTGAAATTTTCTTGCTTCTTACCTTGCCGATCAGACTTTCGGCTCGACTCCTCCACTTTGCCTTTGAGTTTATCGACCTTCTCCAAGGTCCGTTCACATAAGTGTGCCTGTTGGACCATCTCTGCGTAGGTCCGAATGTTTTGTGGGCCAAGTTGCAGGATGAAAATGGGTCGCGAACCGTCCATAAAGCAATTTGCTTTAAGAAGATACGTGCTCACTAGATGTTGAGCGTAAGGTGCCAGGTGAAAGAATTGTAACTCATATTCCACCACTGTCATCATGCCTTGACGTAGTGATGCGAATTCGGTCGCCTTCCTCTCCTTGACATGCTCGGAGAAATATTTGGCTCAAAAAAGAGTAAGAAATCCATCCCATGTGTGTGGTGTGTCTGCCGGCGGTGTTGGAATAGACTTCCACCAAGTACGTGCGTCATTGTTTAACTGGAACGTAGCAAGATGAACCTTCTCTTGGTCGGCACATTGTATGACCTCGAATATACGGTTCATTTCATCAATCCAGTTTTCTGCCTCATCGGGGTTAGAAGAACCCGAAAACTGCGGAGAGTTTAAACTCTAGAAATTACAGTGCAGATCTCCAGCTCCTGCCCTAGTGCCATCTTGAGCTATATTTTGCAAGGCCTGAGTGAGACCCGCAACAGTTTGTTGCATTCCACCCCAATCAACATGGTGAGCCATTGTAAGAGTAAAGTACCTGAGAAGAGTAATGGATTTGTTAATCTTAATGTAATTTATGGGTTAATCCTAAAGATAATTTCTAATTAATAGCTCATCCTAGGTTCTACCCAATTTCTCTCATGGGTTGGGAACTTCCTTTCCTTGTTTCATAGGCATGGGTCCTTAATCCTTGGACTTAACCTATGACATGACATCTTTTCCTAGGACTTCTAAGCCAAGGCTCTGATACCACTTTAACTATCACGCCTAGAGATTTTAATATAGCGAAAGGAATATCGGGAACGTGAACTGCCGGTAGGGTAAGCCTCTCGCAAGCAAAAACTCAGAGCGCAAGACAATCACACAAAAGTAATTACACAAGTATATTTTTTCACAATTCTAACTTTATTCATAATAATGACCCAAATGTACATAAGATCATGACTTTTAAACACCCTTACATCATGGACTCAAGAAAATAAAAAATTACAATAGGACTCGACTAGACACTTGACAACTAGGTCTTCTCTCGATCCATTTGACCTTCAATCACTCTCGGACCCGCTACTTATATATTCCAAATCTGATCCATCAGTACTTCCTGAAAAATTAAGAAAGTAGGTATGAGCACACTTGCCCAGTAGGTATCTTCGCATCAACATGAAGGTAGTATTTAAATGATTAATGACTTAGCTCTAGATCTTAAGATAAAAATAAGAATGCAATAATCAAGCGATATAAACCAAGATAACTAAGAATATAGAATCATGAGATAACTGAGCAAGTAGATGTGAGCGAGTATAGACCATGAACAAGTAAGATTAATCATGTAGATGTAAAATTGGCCTTTTCATGAACAAGAATGTATAAGCAAAAATCTAGAAAGTACTTTACACAACCTTGTAAAGGCTATGTACTAGAAAGTCCTTAACAAGCATGTAATTTTCATAAGAAGCCTCGTGAATTTCACTCATTTATAAGAGAAAGTACTCCCAGTACAATGCGACACTAGTATCATCGTACCACATGGTTTATAGCACGTTTCTGACCATCAACCGTGGGGGATAGTATGGAGCCCTTGGACACAATCCGTGCCCGGTCTTGCATCTTCAAGTTATAAATCCAGCTACTTCCACGAGATATAACAATAATTTCGGCCAATAATTCAATTCTAAATAATAAGTTTCATGACCAAGTAACCAAGGTATAGAACGTACCAAAACTGACTTGAGATATCAAGGAAGAAATAAAAGAATATTATACTCCAGCGGCATTCCGGTAGCATAACAGTATTTTCATGAAGTTTCATATCTTAACATTAACTTGTTAAACACATGTTGAGACTCCAAATAATCCTAAGACCATCTAGGAACTCAAGAAAGCCAACCCCAAAGGTCAAACCTCGGGTTAGACAGGTTCAAAGATAAAGCGGTCGTTTACTGGACCGTTTAATGAAGAAAGCGGTCAGAGTTTAGACCGTTTCATGAATAGAGTCGACGCATGAAAAAGAAGTGTCAACGCAGTGGAACCTTCTGGAGCTTTGCAGTCTAGTGAATGGTCGCTTGGTGCCTTTTAGCGGTCGTCCATGTGGCCGCTAAGGTCCAGAATACATAAAACACCGGTAAAGTGCTTTCTAGACAATTGGCTTTGATGGTACAACCAGCTCGGCGTCCTAGTAGGAATCACAGGCTCACGGAGTCTTACGGAGGCCTTGAAACATAATCCCCTAGTCCGACAGAAGGAATATCTGGTAGAGAGGTTCATAAGTCCAAGAGAGTGTGCCTATAAGTGCAAAGTGTAACTAATGGTCACATACCTGGGTATATGCCATGTACTTAAAAAATAACTCATAGATGAGAAAGGATCGTGATAAAATAGCGATCAAGTTAACACTAGATAAGTCATGAACCATGTGAAATTTAATGTAATTATAAGAGTATATGGTGTTGGCATAAATTTAACATAAGTTTAGAATAATCCCAACGTGCATAAGGAACATGAAACCAACTAGGATGATTGATTAACATATCCAAGTACAAGAATACAACATTTAAAACAGGTGTAAAACCTAACTAGCTAAGCTTATCATATGATATTTAGGGCTATTTTGTATTATGTTTCAGATTAACATAAACACAGAACTCAGAAAATGTAAAAGGTCATGTGAGGACCGTTTTATCGGGCCTAGCAGTCTATCTCATGGCCGCTAGTGATTTCGGGCGATCTTCAGGAAGACCGTTTCTTCCTGTTTACGGTAAATAGCAATAAAAACTGAAATATGGCTACTCTAAGGAAAATGGATGCATGGAAAATGATGTAAAAACATGTAATAAAATATGCCAAAAGAAAGTTGGGCCAAGAATATGCATAGGGGAATGTAAATTAAGTAAGAATCACATCCTTTTCATTAAAGGGTTAGACTCATGCATGAAAAATGAACTAGTTAATAAAACACAAAATACTCACGTGCAATGCATGAAATCGACTGAAAATTGAGGGCTTTTACTCCTAAGATCATGTTTAAGCCATTCATGAGATAACCTACCTAGGATCTGGGCTTAAATCATCGAATTTAAGGTTGGAAGTCAACCCTAATTTCTGCTCGTTCAGAACCGAACCAGCAACTTCGTGGCGTTCTATCTCATGATCCTCTTCACCTATGACCACGAAATTTTGAGAGTAAGAAGAGGGTACTAAAAGGAACAATTTGTTCTAAAGAACCCCTATCTTATTATCTCGTTTAGGGCTTCTATTTGACCGATCAATCTGGGTCCGTTGCTCAGGTTCTTGGGTTGCTTGCTCTGAACCAACGACTTTGCAAGCTTCTATCTTTCTGATGGCTTGATCTCCTAAGATAAAATTTGGAGGGTAGTTAGACCTTAGTATTATGAACAACATATTCTAAAGAACGTACCTCTAATTCATCCTCCTTACCTTAGTTCCACGCGAGCCAAAAGTAAGGGTCGCGTAGGTTGGTTTTGGGTCTATTTATAGGTTTAACTAGGGTTTCCATGGATTGGAACGAACATAGAGTACTAATTAGGGTTCCAATTCAATCCTTAAGCCTTGTACACTCATCTATCTAAGAGATAGTATCGATCCTAGGTGATTTGGATGCCAAAGTTCCCATCTTTTCATGCCTTCTTCCATTCACGGAATCTGCAGCGCCTAGTGGTCCAGTCTAGACCATTTTTAGTCCCCATACGGTCGCCCGATGATTGTTTTTGGCTTTGGGCACCGAGTTTGAAATATTTCAAACTCTTCCTATCATTTATCCATTTAAGGAGTAATTATCCCCCTAAATTTTGTAAATACACTAATTTAAGCTTCTAGAATATGGGCCAAACCTTATGGGCTTGGTTTTAGGTCTTTTGGGCTTATTTAAATGGGCCAAGTCAATTGGTTATCATCTATGCATCCATACCAACATATTTAACCCAGAAAACCTATTTAAATTCTAATTAATTTCATTAATCTCCAGAAAATCTCAATATATATATATATATAATTTTTGGGTATTACACCCTCTCCCACTGAAGAGAATTTGGTCCCCAAATTCAATTACATAGACTTTAAGGAAGAGTGTACTTACATTCAAATAGATCAGGAAATCTCTTACGCATGGTTTCTTCCGTCTCCCATGTTGCTTCATGTGTGCAAGATTTGATCCACTGGATTTTGATCATGGGAATGGTTTTATTCCGAAGTTGATGTACCTCTTGTTCAATTATTTTGATTGGCTTTAGCTCGTATGTCAAATCCTTTTGAATTTCTAGATTATTATACGTGATAACGTGGAACGGATCATAGATATATTTCTTTAACATAGAGACAAGGAATACATCATGAACTCCTGCCAACTGTGGAGGTAATGCTAGACAATAAGCCACCTCTCCCACTCTTTCAAGAATTTCAAAAGGGCCAATGAATCTTGATGTAAGCTTTCCTTTGATGCCGAACCTTCGAATACCTCAACCTGGAGAGACCTTGAGAAATACATGGTCGCCTACTTGGAATACATGGTCACGCCTTCAATTATCAACATATGATTTCTATCTATCTTGGGCCATCTTGAGTCTTTCTCGAATTAGCTTAACTTTCTCAGTAGTATCTCTTATCAATTCTGGACCTAGAAGTTGTCTTTCCCCAACTTCACTCTGGCGGATAGGTAAGCGACAACTTCTCCCATATAGTGCCTCAAATGGTGCCATTTGAATGCTAGCTTGATAACTATTATTGTAGGCAAATTCCACTAGAGGTTAATGGTCATGCCAGCTTCCACCGAAGTCTATAACACATGCTCTTAGCCTATATTCTACCACTTGATTAGTTCTTTCAGTTTATCCATTAGTTTGCGGATGAAATGCTGTGTTGAAATTCAATCAAGTCCCCAAAGAAAGTTGCAGACCCTTCCAGAATTGTGAAGTAAATCGAGGATCTCGATCGAAAATAATAGTGACGGGGACACCATGTAACTTGACAATCTCCTTCATGTATAAGGCAACCAAGATATCTACAGATCATCGACTTTTAATAGGTAGAAAATTAGCCAATTTTGTTAAACGGTCTATGATCACCCAAATTCCATCATGTACACCTCTTGATTTAGGCAATCCCATGATAAATGCCATCCATATGATATCCCATTTCCATTTCGGAATTTTCAAGGGATGTAGTTTTCCATCAGGCCTTTGATGTTCTGCCTTAATCTGTTGGCAAGTGAGGTAACGTGACACATAGTCCGCTACTTCCTTTTTCATATTGGGCCACCAATAATTCCTTTTAAGGTCTTGATACATCTTGGTAGCACCATGGTGAATGGCGTACTTAGATTTATGAGCTTCTTCTAGGATCAATTTCTTAGTATCCAAATGATCCGGTATACAAACTCATCCCTTGAATAACAATCTTCCATCATTTGCAATAGAGAAATCCGGCTGTTGCTCCATAATGGCTTTGATCTCCAATAACACATGGTCATTATCTTGGAGTTTGACTAGATCTTCTATTAATGTGAGTTATGTCCGGATATTGGCTATAAAGCAATCTTCTTTCTTCTTCATATTAATATCTAAATTCAACTGAGCAAATTTAGAGATAAGATTTGTCATACCTTTCATGCGACTTGATAGCTTCCCATCGGTTTCCTGCTGAGCGCATCGGCAACAACTTTCGCTTTGTCAGGATGATATTGGATAGCAAAATCAAAGTCCTTAAGTTACTCCAACCATCGCCTTTGCCTTATATTTAGCTCTTTCTGAGATAATAGATATTTCAAGCTCTTATGGTCCGAATAGACCGTGAATTTCTCTCCATAAAGGTAGTGACGCCAAATCTTCAAGGCAAATATAACAACATCCACTTCTAGATCATGAACAGGATAGTTTTCCTCATGCCGCTTTAACTGTCTTGAAGCATAGCAAATCACCTTGCCATTTTGCATGAGTACACACCCTAGGCCAATACCGGATGCATCTGTATAAACTTCAAATCCGCCACCTTCTACAGGCAATGCCAGTATAGGTGCCGTGGTGAGATATTTTTTAAGGGCTTAGAAATTTTCTTCACATTCCTTTGTCTGCTCAAAAGGATTTTCCTTCCTAGTGAGCCTTGTTAAAGGAGCTGCGATTTTGGAGAAATCCTTGATAAATCGTCTATAATAACCAGCCAGGCCAATGAAACTTCGATTTGAGCCCGACGCTCAAAAGTGCATTTTGTAAATGCACTTGGTTTAAAATTAAAGCAGTCGGGGCCGGGGGTCGAGAATGTGAAATACTGATCCGATCGGCATTTCGATCGTTCCAACACGGCCTGGGAGGTAGATGTGACTTGTCAAAGCTGACGGGGGTCTACAATTGGATATCTTTACATTCATCGATTTGATATTATGTTTGATTTAAATTCATGTAATCTAATAAAATATTTAATTTATCTTCTATGTATGTTTTTTTTAATATAGGAGGATTCTTCTGCGAGCGGCAGCACAGGAGATGAGCAGGGCGGGGGGGATGAAGATGTGGATGATCTGGAGGATATTTGTTGATTTTGTTGTATATTTTTCTAT
This sequence comes from Amorphophallus konjac, assembly GCA_022559845.1. NCBI lineage: Eukaryota > Viridiplantae > Streptophyta > Magnoliopsida > Alismatales > Araceae > Amorphophallus > Amorphophallus konjac. The sequence goes on along the minus strand of CM040125.1, from coordinate 226,789,222 downwards.
GTAACGCTGATGAGTTTATTGTGATATTTGATGTAATTTTAATTAAACAGATTTTTTATTTTTGTTCGTGTGTATTTTTTGTTTTCGGTGATTTTGTGAACAGGTTTTTAATACAAATTTTTTGTTTAAAAAAAAAAGAGAAAAAATATTTCGGACGGATTTTGAGACGGATCCGTCTGAAATTTACGACCGATATAAGGACGGAAATAAATCTGTCTGGAATGCAAGATGGATTTTAGACGAAAGTACAGACGGATATTTAGACGGAATGTTTCCGTCGCAAACATCAGACGGATTTTGAGACGGATCCTTCTGTAATTTGCGATGGATATCACGACGAAAATTAATTTCCGTCGAAAAATTTGAGATGGATATTTAGACGGAATTATACCGTCGCAAAATTCAGATGGATTGTAAGACGGAACATTCCATCCGAAGTACCGACGAAATTTACGACGGATTTTTATTCCGTCTAAAATTTAGGACGGAATGAAATCCGTCGGTTATTTGTGACTACTTTTTTTAGACGGCCCTATTCCGTCGCAATTCCGTCGTAAATCCGTCGCAAAATCTGTTAGCGACGGATTTTGCGAAGGAATTGCGACAGAATATGGCCGTCGCAAAAGCCGCTTTTTCTTGCAGTGTATTGACACTGGTGCTGCTCCAGGTGTGAGTTCAATGGTGAAGTAGACCTCCCTTTCAGGCGGTAAGCCAGGTAACTCGGAAGGGAAAACATCAGGAAACTCCCTAACCACAGGAATTTCTTCTATCCGAATTTCCTTAGACTCGGTAACTACTACGGAGGCAAGGAAAGCTTCACATCCTTGCGAAATGAGTTTGCAAGCGTGAAGAGATGAAATAAGAGAGGGATGCTTTCGGTATTTGATGCCAAGAAAGGAAAATCGTGGGAGACCTGATTTTCGAAAGGAAATTATCCTACTGCGACAATTTATATAGGCATCGTGGTCTACAAGCCAATCAACTCCTAAGATGGCATCGTAACCTTCCATATCAAGGCATACGAGATTAGCAGGAAGATTATGCCCTTCTACAGTAGTTTCACTATTGGGGAAATATGTTTTCAATTCCGTTCACGACCCTAAAGGAGTGACTATGGTTAAATCCGATGGTAAGGGAACAGGTGAAATAGGCAATATTTTTGTAAAGGAACTAGCAATAAAGGAATGAGTAGCACTTGTATCAAATAACACAAAAGTAGGATGGGAATAAATGTGAGTTGTACCTTCAATGAGCTCCCCTTCTTTGGTTGGTTCATCCTCCAACACGACATTCAATCTAGCTTGCCGCTTTCGTCCACCATTGCTCCTCGTGGATGATTGCTCTTTCATCAGAGGACAGTCAGGCATGCAGTGCTTCCGACTTCCACATCTTAGGCATGCACCCAAATGCTTCTAACATTCTTCGGCCGCATTACCGAATTTATCACAGAACGAGCAAGCCGCCATAACTTGCTTATCTTCTTCTTTAGTCTTCTTGTTTAGACGATCCTCCTTGCCGTCCCCATTCCGGGATCTCTTCTTGCTATCCCGAGAGTTATAGGTGATGCTGAATTTTTCTTGCTTCTTACCTTGCCGATCAGACTTTCGGCTCGGCTCCTCAACTTTACCTTTGAGTTTATCGACCTTCTCCAAGGTCCGTTCACATAAGTGTGCATGTTGGACCATCTCTGCGTAGGTTCGAATGTTTTGTGGGCAAAGTTGCTGGATGAAAATGGGTCGCAACCCGTCCATAAAGCGATTTGCTTTAAGAAGATCCGTGCTTACTAGATGTTGAGCATAAGGTGCCAGGCAAAAGAATTGTAACTCATATTCTGCCACTGTTATCATGCCTTGACTTAGTGACGCAAATTCGGCCGCTTTCCTCTCCTTGACATACTCGGAGAAATATTTGGCTCGAAAAAGAGTAAGAAATCCATGCCATGTGTGTGGTGCGTCTGCCGGCGGTGTTGGAATAGACTTCCACCAAGTACATGCGTCTTTGTTTAACTGGAACATAGCAAGACGAACCTTCTTTTGGTCAACACATTGCATGACCTCGAATATACGGTTCATTTCATCAATCCAGTTTTCTGCCTCATCGGGGTTAGAAGAACCCAAAAATCGTGGAGGGTTTAAACTCTGGAAATTACAGTGCAGATCTCCAGCTCCTGCCCTAGCGCCAGCTTGAGCTATATTTTGCAAGGCCTGAGTGAGACCCGCAACAGTTTGTTGGATTCCACCCCAATCAACACGGTGAGCCATTGTAAGAGTAAAGTACCTGAGAAGAGTAATGGATTTGTTAATCTTAATGTAATCTATGGGTTAATTCTAAAGATAATTTCTAATTACTAGCTCATCCCTGGTTCTATCCAATTTCTCTCATGGGTTGGGAACTTCCTTTCCTTGTTTCATAGGCAAGGGTCCTTAATCCTTAGACTTAACCTATGACATGGCATCTTTTCCTAGGACTTCTAGGCCTAGGATCTACTACCACTTTAACTGTCACACCCTGAGCTTTTAATACAACAGAAGGAATATCGGGAACGTGAACAGTCGGCAGGGTAAGCCTCTCGCAAGCAAAAAAGCAGAGCGCAAGACAATCACACAAAAGTAATTGCACAAGTATATTTTTTCAAAATTGTAACTTTATTCATAATAATGACACAAATGTACATAAGATCATGACTTTTAAACACACTTACTTCTTGGACTCAAGAAAATAGAAAATTACAATAGGACTCGACTAGACACTTGACAACTAGGTCTTCTCTTGATCCATTTGGCCTTCAATCACTCTCGGACCTGCTACTTGTATATTCCGAATCCGATCCATCAGTACTGTTGTGTCTCTATGGTTTTGATGATGTCAATGTTCATAAGTCATTCTTTGATAATCGTATTAATGACTTGCTATTGTGTTTAATCAAATGAACATTTTAGATGGTGATTGCTCTTGAAAAAGCCTTGAAGCATTCTGTTCATCAAATGGTATTTGAGGTCCATGCATACCAGCATGATTGTGATTGCTGTGCTTCACTGGCCTATCTTTGTTCAAGTCTATACACACTGTGAAGTCCATGCAACAAAATGTCTAAGCACTAGGTCTGTGCATTGCATGAGGTTTCATGACAAAAGTCCATGCAACAAAAGGTCTAAGCACGAGGTTTGTGCATTGCATGCATTTATGGTCGATGCGTGTTCATTGTGCATGTGTACAACATCTCTCAAGTCTATACATTCAAATGGCATGTCCATGCATATGCAAAGTTAGCGTCTCATGTTAAGATCCGTCTCACTTAGCATCTCACTTAGCGTCTCTATGCATGCATCATGTCTCAAAGTCTGTACAGCACTTCATGCTTCATCCGTCTCACTTAGCGTCTCACTTAGCGTCTCTGTGCATGCATCGTTTCTCAAGTCTGTACATTCCTTGTGCATGCATTGTTTCTTAAAGACTGTACAGCCCGTGGTCGCAAGACCAAGTCTGTACATCGTCTGCTGCATGCATTACTTCAAGTCTTACATCCCGTGTTCAGAGCATATACAAAGTCCATACATTGCCCTGTAGCATGCAAGCACTCAAGTGTATACATTCATGAGCTATGGCTATGCATCGTTTGCATATTGCACACTAAGTCTATACATTTATGAGCATAGTCTTGCACTCATTTTCAATGTGCATACTTCACCTTGTGCACACTGCGATTCACACCTGCAAGTATATACATTCGATTGGCGGCATGTCAGTGCATCCATGTTCAATGTACATACTTTCCTGTTGCAAACTGCATGTCACTCATTCAACGTCTGCACATCCCTCAGTGGCATATCTGTGCATCGTTTGCACAATACACACAGAGTCTGCACACTCGTTGAAGGCATGTCCAAGGATTCATATTCCAAGTCTATACATTGTCGCCTGCTCATGCATCACTCCTTTGGCAAGTCCATACATCGTGTGCTTCACGCATTTTCTAAGTCTATACATTCGATTGGTTGCTTGTTCATGCATCATCTTCAAAGTTTATACATCATCTGGTAGCATGCACACAAAGTCTACACATTCCCCCATAGCAAGTCTGCACATCGTTTGCACAGCACAAACAAAGTCTATACATTCTGTTGCATACCATGCACACAAAGTCTACACACTCCTCCACAGCAAGTCTGTACACTCTTTACCATGCACTCATAGTCTATACATTCTTTGATGTTATGCTCGTGCGTCACTTTAACAAATCTGTACATCGTCTTGTTGTAGGCACAGCAAGTCTATACATCGTCTGGTCGTCTGCACGCAAAGTCTGTACATTGCAAGCCGGAACATTGCTGCTTGATATGAAGTATGTACAGCCTGTGTTCTGTTGATCGACTGAAGTTACTCTGTCATTAAACTGGCAGATGTTTGGGCACGTGATCCGAGGTTGGCACCTGGCACGTGATCCGAGGTGTTCTCTGGATAAAGGGGGCACAAGCCCTGCACACGCCCAAACTACTGCTGCTATAAATATGAGGACTTCTCCATCTGGAGAAGATAGAGAGTGATCAATATAGGAGAGCTGAAGCAGAGAGATGCAGAAGAAGAAGAGAAAAGAAGAGACCGAGAGAGCCGTGACGATCAAGTGTCAAGAAGAACGAGAGAAAAAGAAAGAGAAGCTGAGAGCCAGAGTGAGAGAGCAGAAGAAGAAAAATAAAAAGAGAAAGAGAGATAGAGAGCTCGTGAAGAAGAAGAGAAGCTTCATTGTCATCACTAGACTTTGGATCAGATTCAATCTAGTTTGCTCCTGCGAGAGCTACATTGTGCATTTCATTTTCCAGCTTTCAGTCGCTGTGTTTTTATCATTTATTGTTTTTCTTTTTAACTGATCACGCTTGTTCTTCCGATTCTCTAGTTTGAGGTCGGGTTCCTCCTGTGGTCTCAGGAGAAGGGAGATTAGTTCTCCGGTTTGCTGGTGACTGTGTGTCATCAGTGGTTCCCTCTGGTGTGGAGGAAGAGAGGTCTGTGACCTCTGGTTTGCAAGTGACTAGGTGTCACTTGTGGTTCCCTATGAGTTTCAGAGGAAGGGAGACTTGGGTCTCCGGTTGCAAGTGGCTGGTGTCGCTTGTGGGTTCCCTCTGGGTTTCAGAGGAAGAGAGACTTCGGTCTCTAGTTGCTAGTGACTGTGTGTCACAAGTGGTTTCCCTCTGGTCTGGAGGAAGAGGGGAGGTTGTTCCCCTGGTCAAGCTGTTAGGCAGCACCTGTTTGTAGACTGAGTCTGCGGTTCTAGCTTTTGCTAGTGAAAGCCTCACTCCGGTTTGGAGTGAGGGGTGGACGTAGGTCTGTGGACCGAACCACCTAAAAATCCTGGTGTTCTATGGTTTGATTTTGCGTTCTACTCCATATCTTCTATCACCCTTCGCAGGATGCTTCATGAGCGCTATATGGTTGATGGTTGTCTCACTTGACTCGTTTGTTAGCCTTCAACGTTATTTGGGTTGTTCAGTGAGATTGCGTGCCTTCGCTCTTATTTGCTGTTATCATCTTCTTCCTTGAGTTAAGGTTGAGTGGTTGACCATGTTGGTCACTGAGTGTTGCTTAGTTGGTTTTGTTTTTATTTCCGCAATATTTTTTTAACGGGGATTCATTCACCCCCCTCTGAATCCGGGCCTTGCACCCTATCAATTGGTATCAGAGCGGGTTGCTGTGCATTGGATCCATCGATCCATAGCAGATCCTGTATCTTTCATGGTGCATTTCAGAGTGGGTTTCTGGTGCTCGGTGTTTTGCTTCACTGACTTAGTGCCTTGCTTTGCTCATCTGGTTGCGGTGCATTCTTGTCGATTGTCTTGTGCGCTGTTGTTTATTATCTGTTGTAATGGCTAATCCGCCAATTTTCAAAGGTAATGATCTTGATCTATGGCTGGATAACTTACATCGATATGTTAGATCGACTGATCCTGAACTTTGGAAAGTAATGGTCCACGATCCACACAAATTATCAAAAGATAAATCTAGATGGACTGATAAGGATAGACTGAAAGACTCTGTCAACTCGAGAGCATTAGATTTAATAAAAGCATCACTTGACAGAGCTCTAATTTCATGTGTTTATAGTCTGCCAAGAAGATTTTGGAGGAACTAAAGCTCACCAGGAATCACAACACATGTCTGATGGTTGACGATGATGGATAGGAAGAAGAAAATGAAGAAGAAGATGAAGATTATGTGGAGGATACTTCGTCACAGGTAAACTCTGACACTGATAATTTTTCTCTGGAAAGTATGATTGCGTTGAATGAGCATTTATTGAACAAATATGATAAACTTAAATCTGAGAAGAGAAAATTGAGAAAAGAAATGTTGTATGAAATCAGAAGTATGAAAGTGGAAAATGAAAATCTAAAGTCAGATATGAACAGATAAGAAAATGAAATGAAACACTTGAAGTCTGAGAATGAGAGTTTAAGGAATAGACTCATCAAAGAAAATGATTCTTGCAATGAATGTGCTGTTCTCAGAGATTTGGTTAATGATATAGATCATGATGATAATTTACAAAAGGAATTAATCAAATCCCTGAAAGAGGAAAATAAATTATTGTTGGAAAAGAAAATTGAGGTTGAAGAAAGTAATGAAAACTTGGTGAGAAATTTAGAGCTTGTTAGTTCTGAATTGGAAAATATGAAATCTGAAAATGAAAAACTCAAAAACCAGTCCAAGGAATTTGAACACAAATCAATGAGTCTTGAAAAAGAAAACAGATTGATCTGTGAAAAATTGGAGGCTGATAGAGTAATAAATTTAGAGATTTAGAAAAATCTCAACAAACTTCAATATGAGAAACAACAAGAAAAGTTTTATGAATGTCAGTCTTCCTTAGATGATTGGATGTTTGATGATGATCTCCTAGAGAAAAATAGGAAATTGAAAGAGGAAATCAACAAGCTGAACCATCTAAACACCCAACTGTCAGATAGGCTATTGACAATTGAAAAAGGCAAGTGTGTGAGCATGGATAATTCTGATAGGTTGGTGGATGCAGAACAAGAAATTGAGAGTCTAAAAATCATCAACCAAATGTTGAGTGGAAATGTCACTTGCTGTGAACAGAAGATAGCTGGATACGAGCTTACAATCACATCCCTTCAACAAGAAGTTGATGATCTTTACAAGTCTCTGTCTGAAGCTGACAATGAAATAAAATTAAAACAGTAAGTTGAAAAACTCAAAAGTCTGAATGATGCCTTGCATCAACAAGTCATTTCCTGTGAAACAGACCTGTCCAGATATGAAGCTAATATTGATGTCTTAAATGCTGAGATTCAAGATTTGAAAAATTCTCTATCAAAATTTGTCAAAGGAAAGGACAATATGAATAAGCTTCTTGGAAAGAGTGATAATTTTCGGAGAGAGGGACTGGGTTACAGTCTGACAAATAAAAGGATCAATGGGAATAAAACTTCCACTGTGTTTGTAAAAGCTTCTGATCAAAACAAAACCTCTGGTTCTTCTGTTTTTCAATTTACTGCACAAAAATCCACTGTCAGTCCCAAAACTGTAGAACAAACTCAAAAATTGAAAAAGAATGAAAATCTACAGAAAAAAGACAAAGACACTCCTGTTGGTACGAAGAATGCTGCACACAAGTCACATGATCTCTCACACACTCATACTAAAAAGGGGTCATGTTATTATTGTGGGAAGGTAGGTCATGTAATGGAAGATTGTAGATTGTTGTTAAAGGATGAGCATGCTAGTGAAACATCACATTCTAGAAATTCTTTTGATAGAAACTATGCTACTAGAAAGCCTGATACTTCATGTTACTATTGTGGGAAGCATGGCATCTCATGAATGAATGCTTTATCATGAAAGAAGACAATAAATTGCATGCCATGTCTTTCATGCATCTTCATGGTCCATATGGAACTAAACACAAGTCTAGTCAGCACATTGTGTGCTTTAACTACAATAAGCCTGGGCACAAGGCTGCTGAGTGCTAGTTTGGATCCACTTGGCGTAAAAATGTCTTTAAAAGTAAGCATATCAAATGCTTCGAGTGTGGGAAAAATGGCCATACAGTCAATGACTATTGGCATGTTCAGAAGAATTCTGTTAACCCCCATGTTGTCAAATTCCCTGCAAAACCATTTGTGAAATTTTCATGCTATAACTGTGGTAAGCAAGGTCACAAATCTGCTGAATGTTGGCTGATTAAGAATAAGAATCAAACTGTTCATGCATACAACAGAAAATCTTATGATCATGTTTATAAACCTCATACTGCTGTTACTATGCATCATAAGAACCAGAAACCAGTCATTTCATGTAGATATTGTGGAAAATTTAGACATTCTATGGACAATTGCTACATGATGGATCATGATGACCATGTTGCTAAGAAATTGTTTAGAACACCTGTCAGGGCTAACGCAGGACCCAAAGCTGCTTGGGTCCCTGCAGGATCAAAATGATCAAAAACTTTGCAGGTGTGCCTTGGATTGAGGAATAAAGAGGGGTAAATTAAACCAAGGCACCCAAGTTGATAAAGCCCCATTCAGGTAAATTCTTCACATCTTTTCAAAAGAACTTTATGTTTGATCTGATGAGTCATAGTTTCACGCATACATTTTTACATCTGAATCATGGCATCTAAATAGGGGGAGTGTTTCATGCATATTTGGCTTCTTGTGCCCTGATAAATTCTGATTGATTGGCTATTATTCCTCCTGAACAATCATACTTTCACTCATTCGTCAGCCTATGCTTTTCCTGAATCATATACCATCAATTGGTATCATTGATACTCTGGCTGCTCCTGAAAGCTTTCTTGAAATAGCTGCAATTGAGAAGATCTCAAATTGTATACCTTGCTCATAAATCTGAATAATCACTTCAATAAGGAATCTTCTATTATACAGATTTATGAACATCAGAAAGATCATAATGGTTTACATTTAATGTATTCGGTTAGGTTGGCTAAAAATGTCCTGAAAAATATCTGAATCAACTTTAATAAACCTTAACCAACTGATTCATGTTAAGTCTTGTTAAATCATCTATAATCTGAAAATATGGAAATCATGACTTTATTTGGATGAAATATATGAAATCTGCATTGTTTTTAAACATCTGAACTTCCTGAAAATGTCTAAGGGTCAAATCTGTTGAATCTTGCATGAGCAATGACTTTGATCACTGAGAAACACATGTCCAAAGGACTGTGTCATGAGATGTCTTAGTTAACTCTGCCTAAAATTAATTAAAAAATAGGCAGAGCAATGGCTGACACACTGAGAAACATATCTCACTCGTCAAAGAAATGAGAAAAGACATGTCATGAGGTGAACAGTCAACTCTGTTAATTATAAAGCATGACTGTTAGTCACACTAAGTGCTTAGGGATATTGGCGTCTGATCAACGTATATCCTCCAGTTACAAGGTGTGCACTGAACTTGAGTGCTCTTGAAATTTGTAGCATGAAAATTCTTGTTGAACAAATTGCAATATTTGAAAAAGAATGCAAAGGATAATCTGCTATAACCCTTGATATGGTCAAATGGTTTCACGCATGTTTAAACTCAATACTTAAGAGTGTATTTCTTAAAGAAGTCATTGAAATTGATTGAGTAAGATGGAGGGAGATTAATCAAGATGTACATATGAGTTTTTGGTTCATTTGTTATTAAATCTTGATTTCAGATATGAGTACAGAACTTTTTGTCGAACCTGGTATACATCATCTTTAAACCATGGAGTTCAATAAAGTTTATTCATAAATCTTTATAATGGGAGACTCGCTGGAAAATTCGTTAGATTTATGAAATTGGTATACTTTTTGAAAATCTTGCTAAACGTGTTTAACTTTCACTACTATTGAAAACATTCTGACTATGCTTAGTTCTTCTGCTATCATTTGATCTCAGTATTTGACTGTGTTTCATCCGACTATATGCGATCTACTTCAATTGACTGTGAAACCTTTGTCAAATCTACATGCCCCTGTGGTCTCCTTCTCATCCACCTCATAAGACTCCATCTATTCAGGGGGAGCTTCCCTATCATATGAATCATGCTGCATTGTAATTCATAAAGCGGGAGATCTTGTCAGCATCCTTCATGTCCTTTTCTTCTGTCCATTGTTTAAGGGGGAGAACCCTGATTTGTTTCATTCAATGAGAGGGAGTCCTTTGCTTGCATTTATACTGTCTCAGGGGGTATACGAGTGCTGTTCAAGTGGTTTCAGTGGTATTCATAGGGGGAGTGTGTCACTCTTGCTATTTGTGCTCTCTCCATGATTCTTAATCTGCTTTCCTGCTCAACCTCCTTTTTGCTGTTGGCAAAGGGGGAGAAGTTTTCTGAGTCATTGGGGGAGGAGTTTAAAAACTTGTGCATTCGAGCATATGGGGTACTTTGATTTCTTGAGACTCAATTGTATTAATGCAATGACTCATAATATTGCCATCATCAAAAAGGGGGAGATTGTTGTGTCTCTATGGTTTTGATGATGTCAATATTCATAAGTCATTCTTTGATAATGGTATTAATGACTTACTGTTGTGTTTAATCAAATGAACATTTTAGATGGTGATTGCTCTTGAAAAAGCCTTGAAGCATTCTGTTCATCAAATGGTATTTGAGGTCCATGCATACCAGCATGATTGTGATTGCTGTGCTTCACTGGCCTATCTTTGTTCAAGTCTATACACTCTGTGAAGTCCATGCAAAAAAATGTCTAAGCACTAGGTCTGTGCATTACATGAGGTTTCATGATAGAAGTCCATGCAACAAAAAGTCTAAGCACTAGGTTTGTGCATTGCATGCATTTATGGTCGATGCGTGTTCATTGTGCATGTGTGCAACATCTCTCAAGTCTATACATTCAAATGGCATGTCCATGCATATGCAAAGTTAGCGTCTCATGTTAAGATCCCTCTCACTTAGCGTCTCACTTAGCGTCTCTGTGCATGCATCGTGTCTCAAAGTCTATACAACACTTCATGCTTCATCCGTCTCACTTAGCGTCTCACTTAGCGTCTTTGTGCATGCATCGTTTCTCAAGTCTGTACATTGTCAATGCATTCAAGTCTATACATCGTCTTTGTGCATGCATCATTGATCATACATCATCGTCTCACTTAGCGTCTCATGTTAAGTATGTACATTCCTTGTGCATGCATCGTCTCTCCTTTTGCATGCATCGTCTCTCAAAGTCTGTACATCCCGTGGTCGCAAGACCAAGTCTGTACATTCCTTGTGCATGCATTGTTTCTTAAAGACTGTACAGCTCGTGGTCGCAAGACCAAGTCTGTACATCATCTACTGCATGCATTACTTCAAGTCTGTACAGCCCATGTTCAGAGCATATACAAAGTCCATACATTGCCCTGAAGCATGCACGCACTCAAGTGCATACATTCATGAGCTATGGCTATGCATCGTTTGCATATTGCACACTAAGTCTATACATTCATGAGCATAGTCTTGCACTCATTTTCAATGTGCATACTTCACCTTGTGCACACTGTGATTCACACCTGCAAGCATGTACATTCGATTGGCGGCATGTCAGTGCATCCATGTTCAATGTACATACTTTCCTGTTGCAAACTGCATGTCACTCATTCAACGTCTGCACATCCCTCAGTGGCATATCTGTGCATCATTTGCACAATACACACAGGGTCTGCACACTCGTTGAAGGCATGTCCAAGGATTCATATTCCAAGTCTATACATTGTCGCCTGCTCATGCATCACTCCTTTGGCAAGTCCATACATCGTGTGCTTCACGCATTTTCTAAGTCTATACATTTGATTGGTTGCTTATTCATGCATCATCTTCAAAGTTTATACATCGTCTGGTAGCATGCACACAAAGTCTACACATTCCCCCATAGTAAGTCTGCACATCGTTTGCACAGCACAAACAAAGTCTATACATTCTGTTGCATACCATGCACACAAAGTCTACACACTCCTCCACAGCAAGTCTGTACACTCTTTACCATGCACTCATAGTCTATACATTCTTTGATGTTATGCTCGTGCATCACTTTAACAAATCTGTACATCGTCTTGTTGTAGGCACAGCAAGTCTCTACATCGTCTGGTCGTCTGCACGCAAAGTCTGAACATTGCAAGTCGGAACATTGCTGCTTGATATGAAGTATGTACAGCCCGTGTTCTGTTGATCGACTGAAGTTACTCTGTCATTAAACTGGCAGATGTTTGGGCACGTGATCCGAGGTTGGCACCTGGCACGTGATCCGAGGTGTTCTCTGGATAAAGGGGGCACAAGCCCTGCACACGCCCTAGCTGCTGTTGCTATAAATATGAGGACTTCTCCATCTGGAGAAGATAGAGAGTGATCGATATAGGAGAGCTGAAGCAGAGAGGCAGAGCTGCAGAAGAAGAAGAGAAAAGAAGAGACAGAGAGAGCCTGGATGATCAAGTGTCCAGAAGAACGAGAGAAAAAGAAAGAGAAGCTGAGAGCCAGAGTGAGATAGCAGAAGAAGAAAAAGAAAAAGAGAGATAGAGAGCTCGTGAAGAAGAAGAGAAGCTTCATTGTCATCACTGGACTTTGGATCAGATCCAATCCAATTTGCTCTTGAGAGAGCTACATTGTGCATTTCATTTTCTAGCTTTCAGTCGCTGTGTTTTTAATCATTTATTATTTTTCTTTTTAACTGATCACGCTTGTTCTTCCGATTCTCTAGTTTGAGGTCGAGTTCCTCCTGTGATCTCAGGAGAAGGGAGATTAGTTCTCCAGTTTGCTGGTGACTGTGTGTCATCAGTGATTCCCTCTGGTGTGGAGGAAGAGAGGTCCGTGACCTCTGGTTTGCAAGTGACTAGGTGTCACTTGTGGTTCCCTCTGGGTTTCAGAGGAAGGGAGACTTGGGTCTCCGGTTGCAAGTGGCTGGTGTCGCTTGTGGGTTCCCTCTGGGTTTCAGAGGAAGAGAGACTTCGGTCTCTAGTTGCTAGTGACTGTGTGTCACAAGTGGTTTCCCTCCGGTCTGGAGGAAGAGGGGAGGTTGTTCCCCTGGTCAAGCTGTTAGGCAGCACCTGTTTGCAAACTGAGTCTGCGGTTCTAGCTTTTGCTAGTGAAAGCCTCACTCCGGTTTGGAGTGAGGGGTGGACGTAGGTCTGTGGACCGAACCACCTAAAAATCCTGGTGTTCTATGGTTTGATTTTGCGTTCTAGTCCATATCTTCTATCACCCTTCGCAGGATGCTTCATGAGCGCTATATGGTTGATGGTTGTCTCACTTGACTCATTTGTTAGCCTATAGCGTTATTTGGGTTGTTCAGTGAGATTGCGTGCCTTCGCTCTTATTTACTATTATCATCTTCTTCCTTGAGTTAAGGTTGAGTGGTTGACCAGGTTGGTCACTGAGTGTTGCTTAGTTGGTTTTGTTTTTATTTCTACAATATTTTTTTAACGGGGATTCATTCACCCCCCTCTGAATCCGGGCCTTGCACCCTATCAAGTACTTCCTAGAAAATTGAGATAGTAGGTATGAGCACACTTGCCCAGTAGGTATCTTCGCATCTGTAATGCCCCAGAATTTTTATAAATTAATTTTTATATATTTAGGAATTTTCTGAAAATTGTCAAAGGCCCAAATGAAGTAATAAATGAATTTTGGATTAAACAAGTCATTGTTAAGGCCCAATTATGATGAACAATTAACCTAGCCTATTTAAATAAAGCCCAAAGGATTTAAGGATCAAGCCCATGAAGTTTGGCCCATATTCTAGAAGATTAATTAGCTTATTCACGAAGTATAGAGATAAATACCCATTGATTAGATAATTAAGTGGATAACAGGATAAAAGTGTTTGAATTAATTCAAATTCGGCGGCCAGGATCTGTAGCGGTCTATCGTGAAACCGCTACATAACAGTAAGCGGCCCATTAATCGACCGCTAATTCCTGTCAGTTCCGTGAGTAGAAGAAAGAGCAAAAATATTAGATTTTTCACGTCCTATCTCCTAGAGATCGAGATGGGAGGACTAGTAAACATCCCAAGGACTCTCAGAAGTCGACCTAAGGTTTAATAAGGACTCTAGGATTGTTCTAATCCTCAAACCCTAGCCAAATCCTATAAATAGACCCTACATTTGACCTGTGCGACCCTTACGTTTGGCTCGTGTGGAATCAAGGTAGGAAGGTATTATTTCGGGTAAGTTATTTAGAAGTTTTTATTCCCAATACATAGGACTAACATCCCTCAAAATTTTGTGCTAGGAGATCAAGCACACAGGGAGTTAAAGGCGCTCAAAGTTGCTAGTTCTATATTGGCGACCCAGGAAACTGAGCAAAAGTCCGGTGAAGATCAAGGGATTAGGGAACCAAATCGAGGTAATTAGCATTAGTGCCTCTAGAACTTTTTTCCCCCTTAGTATTTACTTCTTACCCTCCAAATTTCACGTCCATAGGTCAAGAGAGTAAGGAGTTAGAGTAGCGTGAAATTGTTGATTTACCATAGGAAGTGCAGAATTAGGATTGACTTCCAGTCTGAAATTCCAAGCCTAAAGGCCTTAACAGAGGTAGGTCATCTCATGAACGGCTAAAATATGATTCTAGGGATAAAAACCCTCATGTTTCACTAGATTTCATGAACTATGCATCAATAATTTCATGTTTTATGCATATAGTATACATTCATGCATATTCTTATCCCTAAATAAGTTAAGAGGAACTTTCTTGTTGATTCACAGAAAACCCATGCATATTGTTAGCTTAACCTTCGTTCTATCATGATAGGGAAGTTTATACATGTTGATTTCTAGACATGATGTGTTTCAGACATAGTTTCATCTTATTTATTTAAGTTTACTGTCAGACGTTCTCTAGTGGCCTTGTCTTCGACCGCCAACCTTTTGAAGCGGCCCTACGATAAACCGCTATACACTCTATAAATTCGATTTTCATGAAACCTCTGGCGGACCATAGACAGAGTTTCTCTGGCGGCCTTACGATAAACCACCAACTGTCTATAACGGTTCTATAATAGACCGCCAATGTTTTGTTTTCTGTCAACCCAAGATAGATTTAATAGCAGCCCATTTAAACTTATAGATAAGCCTAGTTAACTATGTTTAAACATGTTTTAATGTTATTTACTACTCTGAGTTTTTATTTACTGACTCATAATAGTGATTTCATGTTCTTTATGGTACTTAGGATATATTTTAAGCATATGATAGTTTCATGCCCAAAAATCATATAATCTTATATTACATTATGGTTTAAACGCTACGTTGGTTTATCACAGTACACATTCTCTTCTTATCTCAGAGTCATTTCTATAAGTACATGGCATATATTCCGGTATATGACTATTAGTTACACTTTTGTACTATAGGAACATAATCTTAGACTTGATGACCTCTCCTCTGGATATTCCTTCCAATGGACTAAGAAATCTTGTTTCAAGGCCTCCGTAATTCTCCGCGAGTCTCTGATTCCCACTAGGACGCCGAGTTGGTTGTACCATTAAAGCCCAATTGTCTATAAAGTACTACCGATGTTTTCTGAATTTCTGTCCAGTAACGGTTCAATA
Source organism: Amorphophallus konjac (assembly GCA_022559845.1). Taxonomy (NCBI): domain Eukaryota; kingdom Viridiplantae; phylum Streptophyta; class Magnoliopsida; order Alismatales; family Araceae; genus Amorphophallus; species Amorphophallus konjac. Next base: position 226,773,675 of record CM040125.1, on the reverse strand, counting down.
CTCGACCGCTAAGGCCCATTAACGGTCCAATATCTGACCGCCAAATTCTCTGAGTCCAAACTGATTTCTTTCTGGATTCAGCCCACTCTAGCGGCCCAATATAAGACCGCCATATCAATATAGCGGCCCAGTTATAGACCGCTAAGTTTCCCGAATATTGTTGACCCAAGGTTTGACCCAAGGGTAATATTCCTATAATCCTATATTGACTAATGATAGTCTAGGACTTGTAACCTTATTCAAAGACATCTAAGATAAAGTATGAAAGATAAAGAATGTACCGTTATGCTGTCGAATTTTCTCCCAGGCATAACTTAGTTATTAATACATTTCTTGAACTCATGAATCTATATTTGGTGCATTCTTATTTGATGTTGAGTCTTGAACATTCATTGAACTTATTACATGCGTGGCCAACTTTATTGCTATATACGTGGAAGTAGCTTGATTTATACTTGAAGATGCGGTTCGAGCACTGATTGTGTTCAAGGGCTCTATGCTAGTCTCCTCGACTGATTGTCGAAAACATACTATTATAAGCCATGGGGTATGATGCCATTGGCATCGCATTGCACTGGAAGTACTTTCTTTATAAATAAGTGAAATTATCCACGGCTCGTGAAGTGAAAATATCTATAGAAATTCACGAAGTACTTGTTACTAAGTGAAGAGTACATTCTTGCTTGACTTGTTAGTACATTCTCGTTACATTCTTGTTCTTGAAGGCCATAATTACATTCTTGCTTGATCATGCTTGCTCAATCATGTCGTAAATCGATCATGTCTTGTTACTTTGGTTTATTCACGTGATTTATCGTATTCGCATGATTTTACCTTATTCTTTAGAGCCAAAATATTAATCACTTTAATATTCCCTTCATGTTGATACGAAGATACCTACTGGGCAAGTGTGCTCATTACCTATTTTTTCAATCTTTTCAGGAGATGCAAGTAGTTCGGATTCGGATTCGAGTTCTTCAAGTGATGGGTCCGAGAGTGAATGAAAGTCACATAAGATTGAGAGAAGACTTAGGAAGTCAATAATATCTAGATCGATTTCATGTAATTTTCTTTTTATTGAGTCAAATAGATTTAGAAAAGTTGAATAGTTGATGTACTTGAATCATTCTTATTATTAATAAAAGTGAAGGTTTGAGTAAATTATTGAGCAATTACTTTGTATGATTGTTATTGCGCTCTGGTTATTCTTACTTGCAAGAGGCTTACCATGCCGGCTGTTCACGTTTCCTGAGATTATCTTCCGCTGTATTAAAAGCTCGGGGCGTGACAGCATCAACATGAAGGCAATATTTAAATGATTAATATCTTTGCTCTAGATCTTAAGATAAAAATAAGAATGCGATAATCAAGCGATATAAACCAAGATAACCAAGAATATAGAATCATGAAATAACTGAGCAAGTAGATGTGAGCGAGTATAGACCATGAACAAGCAAGATTAATCATGTAGATGTAAAGTTGGCCTTTTCATGAACAAGAATGTACAAGCAAGAATCTAGAAAGTACTTTACACAACCTTGTAAAGGCTATGTACTAGAAAGTCCTTAACAAGCATGCAATTTCCATAAGAAACTTCGTGAATTTCACTCATTTATAAGGCAAAGTACTCCCAGCGCAATGCGACACCAGTATCATCGTACCACATGGTTTATAGCACGTTTCCGACCATCGACCGTGGGGGCTAGTATGGAGCCCTTGGACACAATCTGTGCCCGATCTTGCATCTTCAAGTTATAAATCCAGCTACTTCAATGAGATATAACAATAATTTCGGTCAATAATTCAATTCTAAATAATAAGTTTCATGACCAAGTAACCAAGGTATAGAACGTACCAAAACTGACATAAGATATCAAGAAAGAAATAAAAGAATATTATACTCCGGCAGCATTCCGACAGCATAACAGTACTTTCATGAAGTTTCATATCTTAACATTAACTTGTTAAACATATGTTGAGACTCCAGATAATCCTAAGACCATCTAGGAACTCAAGAAAACCAACCCCAAAGGTCAAACCTTGGGTTAGACAGGTTCAGAGATAAATCAGTCGTTTACTGGACCATTTAATGAAGAAAGCGGTCAGAGTCTAGACCGTTTCATGAATAGAGTCGACGTATGAAAAAGAAGTGTCAACGTAGTGGAACATTCTGGAGCTTTGCGGTCTAGTGAATGGAAGCTTGGTGCCTTTTAGCGGTCGTCCATGTGGCCGCTAAGGTCCATAATACATAAAACACCGGTAAAGTACTTTCTAGACAATTGGCTTTGATGGTACAACCAGCTCGACGTCCTAGTAGGAATCACAGGCTCGCAGAGTCTTACGGAGGCCTTAAAACATAATCCCTTAATCCGACAGAAGAATATCCGGCGGAGAGGTTCATAAGTCCAAGAGAGTGTGCCTATAAGTGCAAAGTGTAACTAATGGTCACGTACCAGGGTATATGCCATGTACTTAATAAAATGACTCATAGATGAGAAAGGATCGTGATAAAACAACGATCAAGTTAAAACTAGACAAGTCATGAACCATGTGAAATTTAATGTAATTATAAGAATATATGGTTTTTGCATAAATTTAACATAAGTTTAAAATAATCCCAACGTGCATAAGGAACATGAAACCAACGAGGATGATTGATTAACATATCCAAGTACAAGAATACAATATTTAAAACAGGTGTAAAACCTAACTAGCTAAGCTTATGATATGATATTTCGGGCTATTCTGTATTATGTTTCGGATTAACATAAACACAGAACTTAGAAAACATAAACGGTCATGTGAGGACCGTTTTATCGCGCCTAGCTGTCTATCTCAGAGCCGCTAGTGATTTCAGGCGGTCTTCAGGAAGACCGTTTCTTCCTGTTTACAGTAAATAGCAATAAAAACTGAAATATGGCTACTCTAAGGTAAATGGATGCATCGAAAATGATGCAAAAACATGTAATAAAATATGCCAAAAGAAAGTTGGGCCAAGAATATCCATAGGGGAATGTAAATTAAGTAAGAATCACATCCTTTTCATTAAAGGGTTAGACTCATGCATGGAAAATGAACTAGTTAATAAAACATAAAATACTCCACGTGCAATGTATGAAATCGACTGAAAATTGAGGGCTTTTACTCCTAAGATCATGTTTAAGCCGTTCATGAGATAACCTACCTCTGATCTGGGCTTAAATCGTCGAATTTAAGGCTGGAAGTCAACCCTAATTTCTGCTCGTTCGGAATCAAACCTGTAACTTCGTGGCCTTCTATCTCTTGATCCTCTTCACCTATGACCATGAAATTTTGAGGGTAGGAAGAGGGTACTAAAAGGAACAATTTGTTCTAAAGAACTCCTATCTAATTACCTCATTTAGGGCTTCTATTTGACCAATCAATCTGGGTCCATTGCACATGTTCCTAGGTTGCTTGCTCTGAACCAGCGACTTTGCAAGCTTCTATCTTCCTGATGGCTTGATCTCCTAAGACGAAATTTGGAGGGTAGTTAGACCTTAGTATTATGAACAACATAATCTGAAGAACATACCTCTAATTCGTCCTCCTTACCTTAGTTCCACGTGAGCCAAAAGTAGGGGTCACGCAGGTTGGTTTTGGGTCTATTTATAGGATTAACTAGGGTTTCCATGGATTGAAACGAACATAGAGTCCTAATTAGGGTTCCAATTTGATCCTTAAGCCTTCTAGACTCATCTATCTAATAGATAGTATCGATCCTAGGTGATTTAGATGCCAAAGTTTCCATCTTTTCATGCCTCCTTCCATTCACGGAATATGCAGCACCTAGCAGTCCAGTCTAGACCGTTTTTAGTCCCCATGCGGTCGCCCGATAGACCATTTTAGGCTTTGGGCACTGAGTTTGAAATATTTCAAACTCTTCCTATCATTTATCCGTTGATTTATCCATTTAAGGAGTAATTATCCCCCTAAATTCCGTTAATACACTAATTTAAGCTTCTAGAATATGGGCCAAACCTTATGGGCTTGGTTTTAGGTCTTTTGGACTTATTTAAATGGGCCAAGTCAATTGCTTATCATTTATGCTTCCATAATAACTTATTTAACCCAGAAAACCTATTTGAATTCTAATTAATTTCATTAATCTCCAAAAAATCTCAGAAAATATATATATATAATTTTGGGGTATTACAGTTAGGGATGGATTCCCCTTTGTTTTCCCATCATCGGGGGATGATCGGGGCGTGGAATGGATTTTTGGGCTGTTCCCGCCATTCCCATGCTCGGGTTTGGGTTACGGTCCTTCCAGAGATCGCTAGGCTCCCTTTAGCGGCCCTCAGGGGACCGCTAGTCATCTTTTTAATTCGGTTGGGCTTAGCGGCCCCCAGGGGACCGCTAGGCCTGGTGTAGCGGTCTCGCGACTGACCGCTACCCATTGGGTAGCGACCAGCCCACGACCGTTTTTCCCCGTTTGGCCAGAGCACCTTGGGGTGCATGTTTTTGACCGTTGGGAGTCACGTACAGCTTACCGGTCAGGGCATGACCATTTCTTGGTGCCTTGCGGTCCAAGGAGGACTGTTTGGCTTGGGTAGCGGCCTAGCGATAGACCCTTTTTCCCCCTGTGACTCGTGACCTTGCGATTACGGCTTGACCGCTAGGCTGAGCTTGGCGGTCTCAGGGAGACCGTTAGGCCCGTTTTGCAGTCCAGGGAGGACCACTCAGCTGAGGGCAGTCCCGGGTGGATCGCCGCTCCGTTTCCTTTCGTTCGATAGTTTCCGTGAGTCAGAGTCTTACCTCCGGTGAAACATCCACTAGTCGTAGCCTTTTTACTGCACGCGTGTGCTGACCCACACAGGGGTGGTGGAGCGGCTTACCCGAGAGAGACAGTTGTTAGGCTGGTTACCGTAGGGCCCCTTCGCGCAGCCTGAGTCCGGGCCTTGGGGAAGAACAAGCTAGAGGATCTGACGTAGGGCGCATGGTCTGTATGTGCATACTTGGTTGGGGGCATCGGACCCGCGCTGACGAGCGCGACCCCAGCTAGTCCTTGTTCATGGTAATGGCAACTCTTGTATCTCTGTCTCCGCCTGGGGCGTCGCAGCGAGACACTTGAGGCGGAGACTAAGTCGTCAGTGGTCGCATCCGGCTTTGCTTCTCGTGGGTGGTGCTCATGTCTCCTTGCAGGTACGGACTTGTTTTCCCGCCGGTTCATGGTTGATTAGTGTGGTCCGGCTAGTTATAAAGAGCTTTTCCGTTTATTTATTATTGCTTGTTGCTTCCACCGTACTTGTTGTCTTGTTTCTCTCGTGTGAGGTGGGGGTCCGCGGGATCCCTACTAAGCCAATGAAATGAGGCTCACCCCTGTGTTTTCAGGTGGGGCGGGGTCATCGAGAGGCGCGTCGGAGTTTCAGCGCGGTTCCAGTAGGTAGGGTTAGTCCCCAGTTGCCAGAGCCGGGGTATGCCCTGTGTACTTGTACTTTTCTTTCTGTTGACTGTACTTAAATTGGACATGAGATACTTTGGACCTTGTAGCTTCTTAGTGATTATTTATCTTGATTCTTGCATTGTTTTTAGATTATTGTGATAGCTCTGCAGTTATTTTAGCTTCTCTTGTACCCTCACACCATCCTTTAACCCTTCTGAGTCTTCGGGCTCGTGGGTGGTGGGCGGAGGTTTGAGTCACGCCGGTTCCTTTCCGGTACTCGGATCTCGGGCCGTTACAGTTGGTATCAGAGCGGGGTTGTGGATGTACATAAGAACCTGAAATGATTGCAATGGTCTAGAAGGTCCATGAATGTCCTATACAATTGGCGACTGGCTTAGGGCTCCGTGTGTTTTATTGATTCTGCTGATTATTTTTGTTAACAGGGAGGTTATAGCGCCCAGAAGAGGGACTCGTTCCCAGCAGGGAGAGTAAGGTGGGGGCCAAGAAGGGCAAAGTAGAGTAGCACTTCCGGTAGATGCAGTTGAAGAGGCGAGAGTTCCCGGAGCAGAGGAGTTCTTCCGGGACATGTATCAGTATGTTCTTCAGCAGCAGGGCGGTTATGCTGGTGAGGGTTCGTCGTCTCGTGGTGGCCATGGTCGTGTACTGAGAGATTTCTTGCAGTTCCAACCGCCTCTTTACAACAGGCAGCCAGATCCAGAGGTGGCCAGGGAGTGGCTAGATGACTTGGAGAGGGTATTCAGTCGATGGAGTGTGCTGAGGAGGAGAAGGTGGTGCTAGCTGCGCATCGATTGCAGGGGTCAGCCCGGTCTTGGTGGACGTTAGAGTAAGGGGCAACGTTCCAGTCCCGTCCTCTTCGAAAAATCACGTGGCGGGAGTTCGTCATGACATTTGAGCGTGCTTTTTGTCCATCCTTCATCAGATCGCAGAGGATGCGTGAGTTTCTAGAGTTGGTCCAGGGTGACATGTCCGTGATACAGTATAGATCCAGATTCATTGAGCTGGGCCGTTATGCACCGTATATCATGGCAGATGAGGAGGTGAAGACCGAGCAGTTTGTTGGGGGTTTGAGGCCAGAGCTGAGGCATCCCCTGCTTGCGTCGTGTTTGGCCAACCTGGATGCAGCTTGCAGAGCAGCAACAGTGTTTGAGAGACACTTGCAGAAGACTCGAGGTCAGGGCAGTACAGACCAGACGTAGATGGGTTTTAGTCAGCCGACGGTTGTGCAGCAGCAGAGTACTGTCCGGCCCTCAGCAGGTAGTTCAGGGGCATCTCTGTCCGTGGCATCAGCGGCAGATTCGTCGTCCATTGGTTCGAAGCTCAAGAAGCTGTTCAAGGAAGCTGGTTTTGGCAGGAGGCGTCGAGATCACAGAGATCAGGGGCAAGTATCGGTGAGTAGTGTTCAGCAGCCCACACCTTACCAATGCCAGGGTTCAGTGAGTGGTTCTTGGGGCGGGTGTCCTCGGTGCGGCGATTCTCATCCAGGCAGGCACTGTCCGGCGCTCGTGGTTTACTTTAGGTGTGACCAGCCAGGGCATATGGCGCATGACTGTTCTTAGAGACCGCGTCAGCCGCACAAGTTTCAGTAGCAGCAATAGTTTCAGCCCCAGCAGTTACCACCACAGCCGCAGCAATACCAGTAGCAGGGTCAGTTTCCACAGTTGACACGATTAGCTACTATAGGGAGGCAGAGATCCCGAGGGCGAGTTACACATATGACCAGAGTAGAGACTGAGGTGTCCCAGTTGGTGGAAGGTACTATTCCGGTTATGGGTTGTGCGGCTCGAGTTTTGTTTGATTCTGGTGCATCCCATTTGTTCATATGAGAGGATTTTGCTCAAAGTGCCGAGGAGTCAGTGACTGAGGTGTCTTGTGACCTGGCAGTGGAGTTACCTACCAGTGATTTCATGCTCACCCCGTATTTTCTTGAGAAGGTACCTGTGTGGGTCGATGGGAGAAACTTACCGGCCAGGCTTTATGCATTGCCGCTTCAGGACTTTGATGTGATTTTTGGCATGGATTGGCTCGAGGCCCATCGTGCCGTGGTGGATTGTAGCTTGAAGAGGGTCTACTTCTAGCATCCTAGTAGACCCACCTTTTACTTCTAAGGTATCCGGTCTTCCTCTTCCCGTTTTCTTATTTCAGCCATTAAGGCCCGTAGATTGCTTGATGCGGGGTGTCAGGGTTTTCTCGCTTCAATAGTCATGGTTGATCGGCAGTGTCCAGAAGTGGAGGATATTCCGATTGTGTGTGAGTTTTTGATGTTTTTCCCGAGGAGTTGCCAGGGTTGCCACCGCAGTGAGAGATTGATTTCATGATAGAGGTGGTACCAGGTACGGCGCCTATGTCGAAGGCCCCTTATCGAATGGCACCGACAGAGTTAAGAGAGTTGAAGGCACAGTTGCAGGAATTGCTGGCCAAGGGGTACATTCATCCTAGCTTTTCCCCTTGGGGTGCGCCCGTATTGTTTGTGAAGAAGAAGGATGGTAGTCTGAGGTTGTGTATCGACTACCGACAGTGGAACCAGGCGACTGTTAAGAACAAGTATCTATTGCCTCGGATTGATGGCTTGTTTTATCAGCTTTAGTTGGCCCAAGTGTTTTTGCGGATCGATTTGAGGTCGGGTCATTACCAGCTGCAGATCCGAGAGTCTAACATTGAGAAGACTGCGTTCCGCTCGAGGTATGGGCATTATGAGTTCCTGGTGATGCCGTTTGGGCACACCAATGCCCCCGCGACATTTATGGATTTGATGCATAAGGTGTTCCATCCGTATCTAGACTAGTTCGTGGTCGTGTTTGTGGATGACATTCTTGTGTATTCGCGGTCTGCCAATGATCATGCGCATCATTTGAGGGTGGTGTTGCAGACCTTGTGAGATCACCAGCTGTATGCCAAGCTCAGCAAGTGTGAGTTTTGCCTATGAGAGGTGCACTTTTTGGGGCACGTGATTTCTGGTGAGGGTGTTTCCGTGGATTCGGCCAAGGTCGAGGCTGTGCTGCAGTGGCCGAGGCCAAGTTCTGTCACGGAGATTCAGAGCTTTCTTGGGCTTGCAGGCTATCATAGGAGATTCATCTAGCATTTTTCTCGTATTACGGCCCCGATGACCAGACTCACGCAGAAGGATGTGCCATTTGTGTGGACGGAAGAGTGTGAGCAGAACTTTATGGAGCTGAAGAGATTGCTCACTACCACTCAGGTGTTGGTGTTGCCTTCAGGTTCGGGAGGTTTCGTGGTGTGTACGTGTAGTGCCACAGAATTTTATATAAATAATTTTCTAGAATTTATAAAGGCCTAAATATATTAATAAATGAATTCTGAGACTAATAAGTCATCATAGGCCCAATTAGGTTGAATAATTAACCAAGCCTATTTACACATCATCTAAAAGGGTTTAAGGCCCAAAACCATTAAGTTTGACACATATTCTAGAAGGTTACTTAGCTTATTTTAGGATAAAAATGAATTATATAAATAATAATATGGAAAAATGAATAAAAGAGTTTAATTTATTTGAAACTCTATATACGTTGAATGTAACGGTCTATCGTGCGACCGTCACATGCTTGTAACGCATGGGTCTACGACCGTTACACTCTGTGAATTCCGTAAGCTGAAGAGTTTGATTCATGTTGAACTCTGGGAACAATAAATGTGACGGTCTATCGTGAGACCGTTACATGCCTCTAACGCACTTGCATTAGACCGTTACATCCTGTTAGTTCCGTGAAGGAAAGAACAAGTACAAAGATCAAAACTTTGGACTCTTATCCACTAAAGATCAACGTAGGAAGAGTTATAACATTACTAAGGACTCTTAGAGATCAGGTTTTAGCAAATTAAGGACTCTAGAATCGATCTAATCTTCAAACCCTAGCCAAAACCCTATAAATAGGACCTAGTTCTGAACTGTGCGACCCTTACTTTTGGCTCGCAAGGAATCAAGGTAAGGAGGTGTAATCTTTGGTAAGTTCTTTAGAAGTATTTGTTTACAATACTTTAGACTAACTCCTCTCTAAATTTCACGTCTTTAGGTCAAGAGGTCGTGGAGTTAGAGCCCAAGGAAGTTGCTGAAAAATCACAGGAAGAAGGGAACTAGGGTTCGGTGTTCAGGCCATAATTGGAAGTTTGAAGCCTAGACAAGAGGTAGGTTATCTCATGAACGGCAAAAACAACTTGATAGGACTATAAGCCCTCTGGTTTGATTGAATTTCATGCATAGTAGAGCATCAATTTCATGTTTTACTAAGTTGTATACATTACATGCATCTCTTAGCCTAATTGAAAAATTAAAAAGATATATCTGGTCTATTTCACGGATACCCACGCATATAGATAGCCTATACTTCGTTATCATGCCTAGAATAGACATGGTATTTGATTTACAGACATGATGTGAGTTGATAACTTAGGTTTTATATCGCTTTCTGTTAGCAGACCCTCTGACGCATCAGCGTAGGACCGTCACACTCATGTAACGGCCATACGATGGACCGTCACAGTCCCTGATTGCCTATTGATTTCTCTGTTGACTCTGACGCATCTATGCAGGGGCGTTAGGTTACTGTAACGGCTGTTTGATAGACCGTCACACTACTGTGATGCACCACTTATAGACCGTCAGAGGCTATGTTCTGTCAACCCTAGACAGAATATGATTTGTCAATTTTACTTATTATTAAGCCTAGTTACCTAAGTTTTAAACTTAATTACATGGCTTCGAGATTATTTAAGCGTTCATGATAGGAAATGCATGTTTTGATATCTCACTATTACTTTGAGTTATATTAATTTTATGAACCCAAAACTCTATAGTTTTGTAAATTGAAACATGATTTTGAATGATGTATCAATAGAGTTTTTATCATGGTTTTGCATCGATATATGTCTATATATATTCTCTTCCTTTTTATAGAGTCGTTTCAATAAGTATATGGCACATACTCCGGTGTGTTGACCATTAGTTCACTTTTGCACTATAGGAACACAATCTTGGACATGAGGACCTCTCTATTGGATATTCCTTCCAATGGATTAGGAAATCTTGTTTCAAGGCCTCCATAATTCTCCGCGAGCCTGGGATTCCCACTAGGACACCGAGTTGGTTGTATCATTAAAGCCCAATAACTAGAATACACTATCGTTGTTTTCTGATTCTAGTAATGTAACGGCCTTGTATTGGACCGTCAGGCTCATGTAACGGCCCAATATACGACTGTCACATTCATCTGAGGTTGAATTCTTGATTCTGGATTCAGACAAACGTTACGGTCCTATACTAGACCGTCACACAATGTAACGGCCCAGTGAATGGCCGTCACATGACTTGAATATCTCAACCCAAGGTTTGACCAAGGGTTGACATTTCAATGTTTCTAGATAAACCTTGATGATCTAGAACCTATCATATTGCTTAATGAATGAAAGTTAAGAGAATATACTGTTATGCTGTCGATTTATTTCCATAAGCATAGAATAGTCTAAGTCATTCTTGATCTCATATATTCAAATTGAAGCGTTCATTCATTGATTTTCATTATTTGGAATTGTTATATTCTTGGCCATACTTTACTGTTACATGCGTGGAAGTAGCTTAATTTGTACCTGAAGATGCGATCGAGCACTGATTGTGTAGCAACCCGGATAAAATAAAAAGGAATAAATAAATCAAAATAGATTAAAAGATTTAATAAATAAACGAAAGAGCTTGGAATAAAAATAATTAAACCCTGATAAAAATAACGCCTTAGATATAGGCGCCACTTTAAAATAAAACGCCCTTACCTAAGGCGTGTTTTGAAGAAAGGACGCCCACACATCAAGGCGTCAAATTTCAAACGACCAAAATAAATAAAAAGGGCAAGTTAGCGTAACCTCCTTTGAGTGGACGCGTTTCAACAAGTAACGACTCTTGACAAGGCGTCAATTTAAATTCGACGCCCTGACCTAGGTCGTTAATTTAGTTTGAGTTTCGTTCGACCCAGGAGTCTATCCAGGGTAAGTTGATAACTATGAGAAAGAGTTCGAATGTAGTAATAACTCTAATATGGAAGTATTACTTCCAATCGAACACTAACCTTATTAGGATTTCCAATATCTTATAAATAACCTTCTGCTTGAATCGAGAACGCTATTTGGCATTCGGAGTTTTCTAAGGTATGCGAAGAACAGCCGGTTCTTCTTCTTCCTTCTTCCTTCTTCCTTATATTGTGTTCGATCAACGCATGAAGAACTAATGATTCTTCATACTCTTCTCTGATTACAGGTTGAAAGCTGCTGTCTTCTGAAGAACAAGTAAGTTCTTTCCCCTTGCTTTCGGTTACGTATAAGAAGATTTTAATATCTTCTTCTTCGTTCTTCTGTCTCTACAGGTTGTCTGTAGAAGTGAACCCGGTTGATTAAAGAATTGAGGGGTCTTCATCTACATCCTCTTAATTACCCTTGCTGCTGCTATTAGGATCGAAAGCTTCAAAAAAGACTCTGTTTATAAAACAGAGTATCGTTCAGAACCTGCATCCGTTCAAATCAACTATAAGGTAGGTTTTCTCAAGCACTGTAGCCCAAATCACCATAATAACTATATTAAACCATATATATTAGTACATGCGTATAGTTTTCACGAGTTTTAAAAGTTTCAATTGTTGGAAAGAAACGCCCTTTCCAAGGGCGCTAATTTTATACGCGACCCAGACTAGGGCGCTGTTTAAATAAACGACCCTGACAAGGTCGTCAATTCAAAAGATTTGACGCCCTGTACACAGACGTCAATTTAATTACCTGATAATTACTCATGTTAATTAGTCCAATATTCACTTAAACATGATTCTAAATCAGTGCATCCTGATATTATCCTGTCATGACCATATCTCGTTTTCTGGAAATTTCAATGCTTGAAAAATTGTAAATTCTTGAAATACACGACCCTGTATAGGTCGTCTCTCACTTGACTAACGCCCATGTTCAGGGCGTGAATTGGAAAGTAACGCCCCTGTCCAGGGCGTGTTTTTGGTAAATTACTGAAAATATATATTCTGCAAAAATAGAAGTAAAGAATGAACGACCATTGTATACGTCGTCAACTTGTAAATAAACGCCCTTAACCAAGGCGCGTTTTTGGTAAAATACTGAAATATTGAAATTTTGCAAAATAGTAAAATAGATAAACGCCCTGACGGAAGGTGTTAATTTCTTAAGTAGTGACTCTACTTAAGTCGTTATTTTCCTGTAAAAATATTTTTATCTGTTTCTGACAACCGATGGTTTCAGTATATCTATATATATGTATATCGGCACTATATCTCCACTCCGTGAGTATAGTCCCACGTTTCATGATTTTTATCGATCACCCTCAATTCTCATTGACATACAAGCTCTCCATTGGACATTCCGTTCCTTTGGACTAGCGAGTTAGTCATAGAGACCTCCGTAAGACTCCTCGTACCTTGGATTCCCTCAAGGTCGACTGAGCTGGTTGTACCCTAAAAACCCATTACACTATTGAATGCAATGTCACTCTAAAGAAACATGGTATACCGGCCCTTATGATATGCAAAGAGTATATCATGAGAATTCTTAATGGGATGATGATATCATGCCATTTGTTGATGTTCTTGTGGACCTCAATTCTATAATAAGAATGAGGGTATCTTACCTTGATATACTGTTCATGTGGACCTCAATTCTATATAAAGAATGTCCATACTTGTTGTCATGGTACCCGAGTTAAGGGAACCTAATTCCACCTAGTTTCATCGTTCATCGTGATTGTACCGTTGTTATCGCCTATCTATGTCCAATGTCGTATTTTTGGACTCCATTCTCTCAAAGTTATCCTACGTGTCTACAAGCTTAAATTGTTGAAATTCCATATTGGCTATATATATATACAAGAGTGGATGTCAAATATACATGATAAATGCCTGCGCATATAGGGCCCGATCTGGTCCTGGGAGGAGCACCCGAAAGTATTTGTGCCCATGGGAGTTGAATGATAAGGTATCTGGCATTATACCGAGTGCATGACTAGCTTGATTGGACATTCCACACAAATCTTGTACTTGACTCGTACTTGACTTGACATGAATTGCGTGACCCGAGAAAAGGGTAATTACTTGCTTGCTTGATACATGATAGCCAAAGTTCTTGACATGACTTGCTAAAGAGTACTTGCTTGAATATCTTGTTATCTTTTTCTTGAAAGCTCATGACTAGTTCATCTTGCCGTCTTATTGATAAATTCTCTCTCTATCTTGTCGTTTTATACGAGCATGCATAGCTACAATACATACATGAAAGATGTAATTATTTAAACCCCCTGCTAGCGCTTGAGATATAAAATCCTACTGAGCGTTCGCTCACTCCGTGTGTTCCCTACTTTTCAGGTAATTCCGACGACGAGGGAAGTCAATCAGATGGGAATGGTCAAGAGTGAAAGTGATAGAACTTCTCCAAGTGTCATCTAGTCTTTTCCCTATTTTCTTGAGTCAACTATGTACTTTTCCTTTTTAATTGAATAGAGTATTGGATTTGTAATAGTCTATCCATTATGAAATAAAGGATTGTGTTATCTTTCTATTTTGCGTATCTCTGTTTTGGTGTCGAATACACTACTACTCTTATTGACATGATTGATATAAACTCGTCGCGCATATCCGAGTATCTTCCGCGCTCGGGGCGTGACAGTTTTTGTGGTATCAGAGCCTAGGGTATTTAATTCCTAGGAAAACCCAAGTCCAAGGATAGGTTTTAACCCTTTAACCAGTGAGATTGGGTAGAACCAAGGGTAAAAGTTAACATAGAATGCTAGTCTTTAAGATATAAATCACGTATTAATCTAGTTATTATAATTGTAGGATAATAGTTGCCGAACGTGCTCAATGGCGCAACATGCAGCGTACCCTTCAAGGCATGACTCAAGTGCTGCAGCAAGTAACACTAGGAGGTGGACAACGAGCAGGAAGTCTCCACCAGACCTTCAAGAACATGAACCCACCCAAGTTCACGGGTTCTACTGATCCAGATGACGCTGAACACTGGATTAGGGAAACAGAATGAATATTCTGGGTTATGCAATGCACGGATCAAGATAAGGTCTTATTAGCTACTTTTCAGTTAGAAAGGGATGCTAGATGCTGGTGGGAATCAATAGAGGCTACTATAAATCAAGATCAGGTTTCGTGGGAGGAATTCGTTGAACACTTCAACGTGAAATATTTCTCGGACCGAGTCCAGGAAAAGAAGGCTGCAGAATTTGCTGCATTAAAGCAACGATCTTTGTCAGTGGCCGAGTATGAGGCCCAATTCTCTAGATTGTCTCGGTATGCTAAGCATCTAGTTAGCACCGAGAAAATGAAAGCTAGGAGGTTTCTTAATGGGCTCAGGCCCCAGGCTATTACTCAACTGGCGCCGATGGACATTCAAGTCTACTCGGAGATAGTACGCCGAGCTCAACTATTAGAAGATGCCACGGAACTGTCTGATAGGATTCGTGGTAAGGATAAGAAGGAACAAGTTACAGGTTCGGGTTCCTTTAAACCCAACTTCAAGAAGAGGCCTAGCAATGAAGGTATTCCCTCGCAAGACCAAAAGTTCAAGAAGACCAAGCCCTTCTCTATCACCACTACCTCTCCAAATACAGTGTGCAAACATTGTGATAAAGCGGGTCATAGAGTAGAAGAATGCTGGAGGAAACTGGGAGCATGTCTCCGTTGTGGGAGTCGTGAGCATCGGATTCCCGATTGCCCATTACTAATAATCAAGCCGATGACGGAAAACGCCCAGTAACCAAGAATGCTCGTCTTCATGCAATCAAGGAGACCGAGCAAGTAGAAGGAGGCAGCTTAGTGGAAGGTATATTGAAAGTTTGTTCCAGGAATGCATATGTCTTAATTGATACTGGTGCATCGCATTCTATTGTTTCTAAAAAGTTTGCTGACCCATTACCCCTAGAACCGGAATGGATAAAGTTAGTTTTGTCTACTCCTCTGGATGATGAGACTGATATTACACATCATTACCAAAACTGCGAGGTATTGGTTCATGGTCAAAATCTCCCTATTGATCTCATATGTTTAGATCTGAAAGAGTATGATGTTATACTAGGGGCAGATTGGTTATCCAAGTATCAGGCAACGATTGATTGCCGCAATAGTAAGGTTACATTCAAGGAATTTCCAGAACTAATATTTACTAGCCCCAAGAGTCGGAGCAAAAACCCTCTTATTTCAGCTCTCCGAGCTAGCAAGCTCATCAGGAAAGGATGTACATCTTTCCTTCCCTTTGTCACAGTTAAAGAAGCTAAGGAAGCTAAGTTAGAAGACATTCCAGTGGTACAAGAATTTCGGACGTGTTTCCGAAAGATTTACCGGGATTACCCCCGCAAAGAGAAGTGGCCTTCACCATTGACTTAGTCCCTGGTGCTGGTCCGATTTCAAAGGCACCTTATAGGATGTCACCTACTGAACTCAAGGAATTAAAGGAGAAATTGATAGAACTCATTAAGAAAGGATTCATTAGACCAAGTACTTCCCCGTGGGGAGCGTCTGTATTATTTGTAAAGAAGAAAGACGGATCCATGAGATTATGTGTCGACTATCGACAGTTGAATCATCTCACTATCAAGAACAAGTATCCACTACCGAGAATCGATGAATTGTTTGATCAAATTTCAGGATCCATGTACTTTTCCAAAATTGATCTTAGGTCCGGATATCACCAACTAAGAATCAAGGACGAGGATATTCATAAAACCGCATTCAGAAGCAGGTATGGCCATTATGAATTTGTTGTTATGCCTTTCGGACTAACGAATGCCCATGCTGCTTTTATGCAGTTAATGAATAGTATATTCAGGCCTTATTTGGATCAATTCGTGGTGGTCTTTATTGATGATATATTGATTTATTCCAAAACCAAGGAAGAGCATGAGGAACATTTGAGGATTGCATTACAAATATTGAAGACAAACCAATTATATGCAAAACTTAGCAAGTGTGAATTCTGACTTGAAGAAGTGACTTTTCTCGGACATGTTATATCAAAGGATGGCTTGTCTGTAGACCCATCAAAGGTTGAAGCTGTAAGGAATTGGGAAAGATCGACCAATGCTAGCGAGATCCGAAGTTTCTTAGGTCTTGCCGGCTATTACAGGCGATTCATCAAGGATTTCTCAAAAATCGCCATGCCACTTACGAGGTTAACTCGCAAGGAGATCCGTTATGAATGGGATGAGGAATGTGAAAGAAGCTTCCAAACTCTCAAGGATCATCTTACTATAGCTCCTATCTTAGCATTGCCAATTGAAGGAGAAAAGTTCAAGGTATACACTGATGCTTCTGGCATTGGCCTCGGGTGTGTTCTAATGCAACAAGGGAAGGTTATAGCCTACTCTTCTCATCAATTAAAGAAGCATGAAGAGAACTACCCCGTCCATGACTTAGAATTGGCCGCGGTAGTATTTGCACTCAAAATATGGAGACATTATCTTTATGGAGTACAGTTTACTGTATACTCCGATCACAAGAGTCTCAAATATCTCTTTTCACAGAAGGAACTAAACATGAGACAAAGACGATGGCTAGAATATCTCAAGGACTTCGACTTTAATATACAATATCATCTCGGATAGGGTAATCATGTAGCAGATGCCCTTAGTCGAAAGCCGAGAGCACTGTTAGCCAATTGTCTGATTCAAGAATGGAAATTGCTGGAACAATTCTCTGAACTCAATATAAACATGGACACGGACCCTAGATGTGTCACATTATCTCATGTAAGCATACAGTCAGATTTATTGTCTGAAATACAAGCACTTCAGAATAATGATCCTACATTAGTAGAAATCAAGGGCAGATTAGAAAGACAATCGGATTTCCAATTAGCTTCTGATGGAAGATTAATGTTCAAGAAAAGAACTTGTATACCGGACTGCCCAGAATTGAAGAAGAAGGTCTTAGATGAAGCTCATAGGTCAAGGTATACGATTCATCCTGGATCTACCAAAATGTACCAAGATGTAAAAAGAAATTTTTGGTGGCCCAACATGAAAAGAGAAATAGCGGACTACGTATCACGCTGTCTCACGTGCCAACAAGTCAAGGCGGAACACCAAAAGCCTGCTGGAAAACTACATCCTCTAGATATCCCTAAATGGAAGTGGGAGGATATTGGTATGGATTTCATCATGGGTTTATCTAAATCAAAAAGAGGACATGATGGAATATGGGTTATCATTGACCGGTTGACCAAATCAGCGCATTTCTTGCCAATCAAGAGTCGATGGTCAGTTGATGTCTTAGCTGCACTATACATCAAGGAAATAGTCAGATTACATGGTATTCCTGTTTCAATCGTGTCTGACAGAGATTCCCGTTTTACTTCTCATTTTTGGAAGGGACTACAACATTCGTTGGGGACGAGGCTTAACTTTAGTACAGCCTTTCATCGTCAAACGGATGGTCAGACCGAGAGAACAAATCAAGTAGTTGAAGATATGCTTAGAGCATGCATTACTGATTTTGATGGAAACTGGCATGATCACTTGCCTCTGGTCGAATTTGCATACAATAATAGCTATTAGGTAAGTATACAACTGGCACCTTTTGAAGCCTTATACGGAAGGAGTTGTCGATCACCCTTATGTTGGGACGAAGTTGGAGAGAAACAACTGTTAGGTCCAGAAATGGTAAGGGACACTACCGAGAAGATACAATTGATCAAAGAAAGACTGCAAGTTGCTCATTCTAGACAAAAGGCTTATGCTGACACAAGAAGAAGAGATCTCGAATTCCAAGTTGGAGATCATGTATTTCTCAAGATATCGCCTGGACGTGGAATACGAAGATTTGGTGTTAAAGGCAAGCTTACACCAAGATTTATCGGACCTTTTGAGATACTAGAAAGAGTTGGCGAGGTTGCTTATCGCATCGCATTGCCACCTCAATTGTCCGACGTACATGATGTGTTCCACATATCCATGTTGAAGAAGTATGTGCATGACCCATCACATATTATTGAGTATGGAGATCTAGTGATCCAGAAAGATCTCACATATGAGCAGAAGCCTATGAAGATCTTAGATCGAGAAGTACGAACCCTAAGGAATAAGGTTATTCCCATGCTAAAAGTATAATGGAATAAGAATTCAGAACATGAAGCTACATGGGAGACCGAGGAATCTATGAGGAAACAATTTTCAGATTTATTTTAGAAGGTACATACTCTACACTCTCCAAATGTAAATATATGATATGGAATTTGGGGACCAAATTCTTTTTAAGTGGGGGAGGGTGTAGCAACCCGGATAAAATAAAAAGAAATAAATAAATCAAAATAGATTAAAAGATTTAATAAATAAACGAAAGAGCTTGGAATAAAAATAATTAAACCCTGATAAAAATAACGCCTTAGATATAGGCGCCACTTTAAAATAAAACGCCCTTACCTAAGGCGTGTTTTGAAGAAAGGACGCCCACACATCAAGGCGTCAAATTTCAAACGACCAAAATAAATAAAAAGGGCAAGTTAGCGTAACCTCCTTTGAGTGGACGCGTTTCAACAAGTAACGACGCTTGACAAGGCGTCAATTTAAATTCGACGCCCTGACCTAGGTCGTTAATTTAGTTTGAGTTTCGTTCGACCCAGGAGTCTATCCAGGGTAAGTTGATAACTATGAGAAAGAGTTCGAATGTAGTAATAACTCTAATATGGAAGTATTACTTCCAATCGAACACTAACCTTATTAGGATTTCCAATATCTTATAAATAACCTTCTGCTTGAACCGAGAACGCTATTTGGCATTCGGAGTTTTCTAAGGTATGCAAAGAACAGCCGGTTCTTCTTCTTCCTTCTTCCTTATATTGTGTTCGATCAACGCATGAAGAACTAATGATTCTTCATACTCTTCTCTGATTACAGGTTGAAAGCTGCTGTCTTCCGAAGAACAAGTAAGTTCTTTCCCCTTGCTTTCGGTTACGTATAAGAAGATTTTAATATCTTCTTCTTCGTTCTTCTGTCTCTACAGGTTGTCTGTAGAAGTGAACCCGGTTGATTAAAGAATTGAGGGGTCTTCATCTACATCCTCTTAATTACCCTTGATGCTGCTATTAGGATCGAAAGCTTCAAAAAAGACTCTGTTTATAAAACAGAGTATCGTTTAGAACCTGCATCCGTTCAAATCAACTATAAAGTAGGTTTTCTCAAGCACTGTAGCCCAAATCACCATAATAACTATATTAAACCATATATATTAGTTCATGCATATAGTTTTCACGAGTTTTAAAAGTTTCTATTGTTGGAAAGAAACGCCCTTTCCAAGGGCGCTAATTTTATATGCGACCCGACTAGGGCGCTATTTAAATAAACGACCTTGACAAGGTCGTCAATTCAAAAGATTTGACGCCCTGTACACAGACGTCAATTTAATTACCTGATAATTACCCATGTTAATTAGTCCAATATTCACTTAAACATGATTCTAAATCAGTGCATCCTGATATTATCCTGTCATGACCATATCTCGTTTTCTGGAAATTTCAATGCTTGAAAAATTGTAAATTCTTGAAATACACGACCCTGTATAGGTCGTCTCTCACTTGACTAATGCCCCTGTTCAGGGCGTGAATTGGAAAGTAACGCCCCTGTCCAGGGCGTGTTTTTGGTAAATTACTGAAAATATATATTCTGTAAAAATAGAAGTAAAGAATGAACGACCATTGTATACGTCGTCAACTTGTAAATAAACGCACTTAACCAAGGCGCGTTTTTGGTAAAATACTGAAATATTGAAAATTTAAAAAATAGTAAAATAGATAAACGCCCTGATGGAAGGCGTTAATTTCTTGAGTAGTGACTTTACTTAAGTCGTTATTTTCCTGTAAAAATATTTTTATCTGTTTCTGACAACCGATGGTTTCAGTATATCTATATATATGTATATCGGCACTATATCTCCACTCCGTGAGTATAGTCCCACGTTTCATGATGTTTTATCGATCACCCTCAATTCTCATTGACATACAAGCTCTCCATTGGACATTCCGTTCCTTTGGACTAGCGAGTTAGTCATAGAGACCTCCGTAAGACTCCTCGTACCTTGGATTCTCTCAAGGTCGACTGAGCTGGTTGTACCCTAAAAACCCATTACACTATTGAATGCCATGTCACTCTAAAGAAACATGGTATACCGGCCCTTATGATATGCAAAGAGTATATCATGAGAATTCTTAATGGGATGATGATATCATGCCATTTGTTGATGTTCTTGTGGACCTCAATTCTATAATAAGAATGAGGGTATCTTACCTTGATATACTGTTCATGTGGACCTCAATTCTATATAAAGAATATCCATACTTGTTGTCATGGTACCCGAGTTAAGGTAACCTAATTCCACCTAGTTTCATCGTTCATCGTGATTGTACCGTTGTTATCGCCTATCTATGTCCAATGTCGTATTTTTGGACTCCATTCTCTCAAAGTTATCATACGTGTCTACAAGCTTAAATTGTTAAAATTCCATATTGGCTATATATATATACAAGAGTGGATGTCAAATATACATGATAAATGCGTGCGCATATAGGGCCCGATCTGGTCCTGGGAGGAGCACCCAAAAGTACTTGTGCCCATGGGAGTTGAATGATAAGGTATCTGGCATTATACCGAGTGCATGACTAGCTTGATTGGACATTCCACACAAATCTTGTACTTGACTCGTACTTGACTTGACATGAATTGCGTGACCCGAGAAAAGGGTAATTACTTGCTTGCTTGATACATGATAGCCAAAGTTCTTGACATGACTTGCTAAAGAGTACTTGCTTGAATATCTTGTTATCTTTTTCTTGAAAGCTCATGACTAGTTCATCTTGTCGTCTTATTGATAAATTCTCTCTCTATCTTGTCGTTTTATATGAGTATGCATAGCTACAATACATACATGAAAGATGTAATTATTTAAACCCCCTGCTAGCGCTTGAGATATAAATTCCTACTGAGCGTTCGCTCACTCCGTGTGTTCCCTACTTTTCAGGTAATTCCGACGACGAGGAAAGTCAATCGGATGGGAATGGTCAAGTGTGAAAGTGATAGAACTTCTCCAAGTGTCATCTAATCTTTTCCCTATTTTCTTGAGTCAACTATGTACTTTTCCTTTTTAATTGAATAGAGTATTGGATTTGTAATAGTCTATCCATTATGAAATAAAGGATTGGGTTATCTTTCTATTTTGCGCATCTCTGTTTTGGTGTCGAATACACTACTACTCTGATTGACATGATTGATATAAACTCGTCGCGCATATCCGAGTATCTTCCGCGCTCGGGGCGTGACAGATTGTGTTCAAGGGCTCTATGCTAGTCCCCTCGGTTGATTGCCGGAAACATACTATTTTATAAACCATGGGGTATGATGCTACTGGCGTCGCATTACGCTTGGAGTACTATTTCTATAAATAAGTGAGGATCCACGACACGACATGACATTCTTGCTTGATATTCCACAGAAATTCACGAAGTACTTGCTCATAAGCATAAGATGCTAAAGTGTTGATTATGTGGCTTGCTAGTACATTCTCGATATATTCTTGTTCATGAAAGGCCAATATCATGTTCTTGTTCTATTCTTGCTAGTTCATTATTGTTCTCATTCCATCTTATATGATTGTCTTGTTACTTTGATTTAATCACGTGATCATTGCATTGCATGATTTTACCTTATTTCTTTAGAGCAAAAATATTAATCACTTTAATAGTGCCTTCATGTTGATGCGAAGATACCTACTGGGCAAGTGTGCTCATTACCTATTTCCAATCTTTTTCAGGAAATGAAAGTGAGTCAGGTTCGGATTCGGATTATTCAAGTAGCGGATTCGAGAGTGATTAAAGATGAGCGAAGACTTAGGAAGTCTATAATGTCTAGATTGAGTCAATGTAATTTTCCTATTTCTTGAGTCTAGTAGAATGAAAGATGATGGAAAGTGGTTGTATTTCGAGTATTGATCATTTATGAAATAAAGTTGGAGTTTGATTAAATTCTGTGTAATTACATTTATGTGTGTGATTGTATTGCGCTCTGGTCGTTCTTGCTTGCAAGAGGCTTACAATGCCGGCTGTTTGCGCTTCCCGAGCGAGTCTTCCGCTGTAATAAAGGCTCGGGGCGTGACAGTTAAGTTGGTATCAGAGACTAAGTCTCAGGACTTAGGGAAAAGAGTCATGTGATAGGATAAGTCCAAGGTTTAAGGACCCCTACCTATGAACTAAGGAAGAAATTTTCATACCCATGAGAGAAGTGGGTAGTGCCCGGGATGAGATAGTTATTAGCTTTAAGATTGATTTTCTTTCAGTCTCACGAGAAATAACAAGTTGTTATATTCTGTCAGGTACCTTATTATTCTTATCATGATGTTTGGTCAATCTCACCTCTGGAAAATCCTTTTTCTGTGAGGAAGTTGTTCAGTCTGTCGTACCAAGCTCGGGGAGCTTGCTTCAAACCGTAGAGTACCTTATCAAGTTTATAAACACGATCAGGAAAATCAAGACACTCAAATCTAGGGGGTTGTTTTATAAAAACATCCTCTTTTATTACACCATTTAAGAAAGCAGATTTGACATCCATTTGCTGAAGAGTTATTCCTAAACTACATGCAAATGCCAGAAGAATTCTAATGGCTTCTAGCCTAGCTACAGAGGCAAAAGATTCCTCAAAGTCTATACCAAATTCCTGATTATACCCCTGAGCTACAAGCCTAGCCTTATTTCTGACTACAGTTCCCTGCTCATCAAATTTATTTCTAAAAACCCATTTAGTGCCTATAACAGTGCCATGTGTGGGTTTAGGAACTAAGTGCCATACCTTGTTCCTATCAAATTGACTGAGTTCATCATGCATGTCATTTATCCAATGTTCATCCTGTAGGGCACTTTCTATGTTCTTGGGTTCTATTTGCGAAACTAAAGCAAATGAATTCAATTCATTTTCTAGCCTGAAATGTGATCTAGTCCTAGGGGGTTCATTCAGACTACCAATTATATTTTCTAGAGGATGATCTCTGAGAAATCTAACATTGGTAAGCTGATTACCTGAATTTTCAATTACCTCCCCCTGAGCACCAGAACCTTCTGCATCAGCTTCTTCTACAGATTCTCCATTCAGTTCTTCTTTGGTCTTCAAAATATCTCCATCAACTTTGTCCCTGCATGAACTGATTTCAGTTTTATTATCAGACTCATCAAAAGCTGCATGTGGAGATTCCTCAACAGTTTCAGAATTAAGATTGTATATCCTATAAGCTATGGACTTATCAGAATAACCTAGAAAAATTCAGGTTCACTTTTAGGTTCAAATTTATCAAGGTCTTGTTTGGAATTAACGTGAATAAAGCATTTGCAACTGAAAATCTTGAAATGTGCTAGTGAATGTTTCTTACCCTTAAGTATCTCATAAGGAGTCATTTGTGTAGAAGGTCTTACCAGGGCTCTGTTAATAATATGACATGCAGTATTTATTGCCTCAGCCCAAAACCTTCTAGGCAAGTTACCTTCAACTAGCATAGTCCGAGCCATCTCCACTAATGTTCGGTTCCTCCTTTCCACTACTCCATTTTGCTCTGGTGTTCTTGGTGAGGAGAACCTATGATTGATCCCATTTTCCCTGCAGAAATCTTCAAATTGTGAGTTTTCAAACTCACCACCATGGTCAGAAAAAATATTTAGAATAGAACGCTCACTGGTCTGTTTTATTCTATGAAAGAACTCCTGAAATTCTCCAAATGCATCATTCTTGTAAGATAAGAAGAATACCCAAGTAAATCTAGAAAAGTCATCTACTAAAATAAATCCATATCTTCTACCAGATAAGTTGGCTGATCTAGTAGGCCCAAACAAATCCATGTGGATCAGCTCATTAGATTTAGAAGATTGGTTTTCAGTTCTGGACTGAAATGACTTTCTGGTTTGTTTGCATTGGGTGCATGCTTCACAGATTTTATTATCATTTTTGAATGAGAATTTAGGAAGATCTTTCACCATGCTATGTTTATTCAGTTTATGTAGCACATTATAATTGGCATGACCTAACCTACGATGCCACAAGTAAGCTAAGTTATCCTTATTAACCGTGAGACACAAATTGGTATGTGCTACTTCATCTAAATCTACCATATAGATGTTGTTGACTCTCTTACCAGTAAATTTCACAGTTTCAGAAATGAGTTCAAATATAGTACATGCAAGAGAGTCAAAAACAACTTGATGACCTTTATCACAACGTTGACTAATACTTAGCAAATTATAAGCTAGCCCTTCAACTAATAAAACTTCTTCAATAAAACAGGTAGATCACTTACCAACCTTTCTTGACCCAATGATTTTTCCCTTGGTATTACCTCCAAATGTAACACGACCAGCATCTCTCTACCAGCATGCAGAATTGTCCTTTATCCCCCGTCATGTGCCTGGAATAGCCACTGTCAAGATACCACTTGTTGTGATTGGCTGCCAGACATACCTGTAGACAGAATCAAATGGAAGATTTTGGAACCCAAAAATGTTTGGGTCCCATAATAACAGTCAAGTCATGCATGCATGATAGAAAGTGTTTTGGAATCGACATTTGATTTGTTGTCTTCAATTGAGTTGTGGATTTCTTTACTTTCTGTTTGTTTTGTCTCACATTAGCATTTTGAACTTTGGTTGGTAACTTCTGTGGTTTGACATTAGCATTAGGATGAGTGTGTCCAGTGTGGATCCTAGGCTGATCAGACATGAAGTGGACAAACTCATATTTGTTCTGGTTTCTAGGTTGCCCAAAGGTATTCCAAGATTGAGGTCTATGTTTCTGACTGGAATATGAGTGCTGCACTGATCGCATGTTGGAACTGTCTCGA
Organism: Amorphophallus konjac; assembly: GCA_022559845.1. Classification (NCBI taxonomy): domain Eukaryota; kingdom Viridiplantae; phylum Streptophyta; class Magnoliopsida; order Alismatales; family Araceae; genus Amorphophallus; species Amorphophallus konjac. Next base: position 226,748,370 of record CM040125.1, on the reverse strand, counting down.
CCTATCTTACCAGAGTGGTAATAATAAGGGTTGTGGAACGAAGGATAGGTCTGTGCACCAAGGTGGTAGCGTCGAACTGTGGTGTCCCTGCTCAGACCTGGATTTCTAAAGGTCCTAAACCCATAAGAAGTGTGCATCGGTGCAGGTTGATAGCTGCCTTGACCTTTATGTGGATACTGGGTTGTTTTGGTCTGAGGTTTTCCTTGGACTTGATCTTTAGTAGGTTGACTTCTAACCTGTCCTCTAGCCTGAGGTGTAGTAGTATGTGTGCATGATCCTCTAGACAGCTCAACCTTTCCTTTGCCCTTGTCCTTGGCACTGGGCTTGTTTTGATTAACATTTTTCACAGAATTTTTGTTGCTGCTCTCTTCAAGATTCATTCTTATTAGAGGTTTGAATTTTGATGTCCCTTTTTTAGCAACGAATGACATGGTTTTTACATCAAGCCTCTTTTTATTTGTTGGATTGAAACCCAATCCTTTCCTTCTGAAATTTACCCTTGTTCCTAGAATGGCATTTAGATTGTCAGTTCCCTGAGTCATGCCTTCAAGGGATTGTTGTTTATCCTTATTTTCCTTCTCTAGATTTTCAATTGTCTCTTTCAATTTATTATTCATTCCAACAACAACATCATATTTTTCATTAGCAATTTTGGTTTCTTCCTCAAATTCATGCATTCTAATTTTTAATTCATCAATCACATTTTTCAGATTCTCATTCCCATTCCTTATGTCAGTTAAAATAGTTTTCAAGTTATCACATTCAGCAATGGATTTTTTTAAACTATCATTTTCTGTTTCTAGCTAGGCATGCAATTTTATCATTCAGAGATGTATCATTCACTAAAAATTTATTCTTCTTTTCAAATGCCTATTCTCTTTACGCACATCATCATATTTATCTAAGATCTCTGCATAAGCATCTTCCTAGTCACTATGAGTATAATTCTCGAATGGGGAAATTACCTCTTCATCATCATCCTTCTCATCATCTTTGGCTATTAAGCAGAGTCTATCTTCTTCATCGCTGTCTGATGTGCTGCCATGATTGCCCTCGTCCTCATCACTCCAGGTGCTGATCATTGCTTTTCTTTTCTTGTACTTCGGCCTGAATTTCTCCTTCTGCAGCTCGAGGCAGTCTACCTTCAGATGACCAGCTTTCCTGCAATTGTAACAAACATTAGCATCAGTTTTCTTGACAGGGTCAGATCTATACTTTGATTGCGTCTTCCCAAAATAATATTTTATTCTAAGCCCTTTTCCTTCCTTTCTAAGAAACTTCTTAAACTTTCTTGTAAGCATGGCAAATTCATCTACATCTTCTTCAGAGCTCGAAGAGCTGTATTCACTCGAGGAACCTTTGTTGCTAGAAGTTACTTTTAGTGCAAGCGATTTCTTCTTCTTTTATGACTCATCCACTCTTTTAAGATTCAACTCATAAGTCATGAGAGAGCTGACGAGTTCATCTATAGTGGTGGTAGCTAAGTTCCTGGACTCCTCCATAACAGTGGCCTTGGTGTGCCAAATTGGAGTCAGGGACCTGAGAATTTTTCTAACTAATTCATACTCACTGTATACCTTACCTAGACTCCTCAGACTATTGGTGAGAACTATTAATCGGGCGTACATCTCAGAGATGGACTCATCTGATTTCGTCTTGAAGGCTTCATATTCTAAGATTAACATATTAGCCATAGTATCTCTCATCTGAGACGTACCCTCATAGATGACCTCAAGCTTATCCCACATTTCCTTAGCAGTAGAATAAGAAGAAACTCTTGAAAACTCTGTGGGATGCAGAGCACACTAGATTGCAATGACAACACTCCAATTCAATGTAGATCTACGAATCTGCTCTCTTTTCCATACTTCCTCATCATCAGGGAGCTCAAATGGTCCCTTGCTTACAACTTTCCAAATCTCATAATCTTTCGCACGAAGGAAGACCTGCATGTGATTTTTCCAATATGCATAATTATTCCCATCAAAGTAAGGTGGCTTACTGGTTGAGTGACCTTCTGCGGTTAATCCTCCAGCATCCATTTCAGCTAACCTCTCTGGGATGTAAAGCCCTTAGGGAGAGTTAGGCTCTGATACCACGTGTTGGAATGAATGAATACAAATTTAGAGGGGGGGGGGTGAATAGATCTACCCTAAATTAAAATCTACAGCAGTTAAAGACAATGCGGAATTAAGGTAAACTGCTGTAAATACGATCACTAGTAACAATGTGAAATATCAAAAGAGAGTCTGCTATGAATTAGCAACTGATCACAGATCACCAAAGCAAACTCAGTATAGTACTAGGCGGAGGGTTGATTTAAGAACCTCCTCACGCATAGATCAGATATCCGAATAGATGTAAACTATCCTTCTGAGTGAAGCTATTTGATATACCACTGAGTTGTAAACAGATAAACGATGATGATGAGTCTCTAAGCAAGTTAAAGAAAATTTCAGATCAAAAGAAATTAATGCAGTAAGATCCAAAGTGTTAGCACAGACAGATTCAAAATTGATTCTATGCAATAGATGAATAGGTTGAATTTGGTACAATGCAGCAATTTATGATCCTAAGCATTCATCTATTTGCAGAGATAAAGAAATATTCAATCACACAAACGACAATTCAAATTTTAGGTGATTCGATCTCAGGCTTGAGATCTACGTCCACCCCTTACTCAACTGGGTAAGGCTTACTGCTAACTTACAGCTTGAATCTGCTGATCCACAGCTTCGGGGACTAGATTCCTACAATCTTTTGAGCTTCACAGCTTGCTAGACCGCTGAGCACCATAGTTTGCTGTCTGAGGTACACACCTCGCCTGCTGAGCACTACAGCTTGCTCTGCTGATACACAGCTTTCAAGGAATTAAAACGTAAAAAAAGGAAGTAAAAGAATGGAAAACAGAATCAAGGAGAATGTAGCTCGACAAGAGCAATCTAACTCTGGATTTGATCCAAGAGTCAGGATAGACAAAGATCTCTCAATCTCACTTCTCTCCAGATCTTCTTACGACTCTCTATTTTTCTCTCTCAGATTCACATCAGGCTCTCGCTCTTCTTATCTCACTCTCTAACTCTTCTCTTCTCAGCTCTCTGAAACCTTATGCTATTATCGATCTTCTTCTCTCGTTCTTTCTCCTCGTCTCTCCTTTTAATTGAGCGACATGGCCTCTTTTTATAGGATCACGAGAGTTTGGTGCATGGGAAACACATTCCGGCCCAAGGAAATTTGAAAAGGAATGCTCCGCTGGAAGTCCACGTGTCAAGTGATGAACGTGCGCTATCCACGTGGCATAATCTTCAGACGAGATCCCTATCTTGGATCACGTGCCTGTAACTAATTTTGAACCATGTGACTGTAGCTTACATTTAAGCCTGCGCTGTAGGTGTTCGACCCTGTTGATTGAAAAGACTTTAAGACTCTTCACACTTAAGCTCCTGCCAACAGTACATGAGACATTTTCTCAAACACTTTGTCAGCGTAGGTGAATATTCAATATGCATCGACCTATAAAAAATGAGTCATAACATAAGTAATTGAGTAGACTTGAGATGCACATACCTTAGTTCAAACTGTGCTGTATATGCACAGACGTTACAAGCATCATACGCATAAGATGCTCTAACCTTAGTTATGAGAGCGACACTAGTACTGACTTTAAGCATGAAACATAGACAACTAGCATCGACCTATAAGGGTATGCATAGTCTAGATATGACTACGTGTGTTGACCTAGGTGCATATGAATCAGCAAGTGCATAGACCTTAGCAAGTAAAAGGAACACATGTGCTTCGACCTTGATGAACACCAGATACATGTATGAGCATCGACTTGGATTGACACCATGCATGTATGTGCATCGACCTTTGCATGCAACACTTTCTTCATGTGCACCGACCTTACACGCAATAATGAACATGTGCACCTACCTTAGTATGCAACAATGACAAAGTGCACCGACCTGAATGTGCAATGCATTATTCATGTGCACTGACCTTATGTGCAGTGGTGAACATGTGCATCGGCCTTAGAATGTAATAATGACTATGTCCACCGACCTTACTGTGCAACAGTGAACATGTGCATCGACCTTAGTATGTATAAATGACAATGTGCACCGACCTTAACATGCAACGCATTATTCATGTGCACTGACCTTCTGTGCAACAGTGAACATGTGCATCGACCTTAGTATGTACAAGGTCCAACGTGCATCAACATGCATCGACCTTAGTGAGAAACACATACATACTAGCATCGACCTTAGTGAGAAGCACATACATTTGAAGCATGAGAAGCTGTAAGATACTAACAATGTTGCCATAATGAAGAGTAGATTCAGAATATCACAGTTGCCAATATCAAAAATTGAAGACAAAATATATTGTTGCCAATCATCAAAGCTTAATAAGAAATTAAATTAACAGAATCAAGTTAAAGGAGACACAACATGAGACACATATTATCCCACACAATCTCCCCACAATAACACGTCCACTAGTCGTAGCCTTCTTACGGCACGCCTGTGCTGATCGACCCGGGGGTGGTGGAGCGGCTTACCCGAGAGAGACTGTTGTTAGGCTGGTTACCATAGGGCCCCTTCGTGCAGCCTGAGTCTAGGCTTTGGGGAAGAACTAGCTAGAGGATCTGACCGGGGACGCATGGTCTATGTGTGCACACTTGGTTGGGGGCGTCGGACCCGCGCCGACAAGCGCGACCCCAGCTAGTCCTTGTTTGTGGTACTGGTTACTGTTGTGTCTCTATCTCCGCCTGGGCCGTCGCAGCGAGACACTTGAGGCGCGAACTAAGTCGTCAGTGGACGTATCTGGCTTTGCTTCTTGTGGGTGGTGCTCCTGTCTCCTGGCAGGTACAGACTTGTTTTCCCACCAGTTCGAGGTCAGTTGGTGTGGTACGGCTAGTTATAGAGAGCTTTTCCATTTATTTATTATTGCTTGTTGCTTCTGCCGTACTTGTTGTCTTGTTTCTCTCGTGCGAGGTGGGGGTCCGCGGGATCCCTACTGAGCCAATGAAATGAGGCTCACCCCTATGTTTTCAGGTGGGGTGGGGTCGTCGAGAGGCGCGTCAGAGTTTTAGCACGGTTCCAGTAGCCAGGGTTAGTCGCCAGTTGCCAAAGCCGGGGTATGCCCCGTGTACTTGTACTTTTCTTTCTGTTGACTCTACTTAAATTGGACATGAGATACTTTGAACCTTGTAGCTGCTTAGTGATTATTTATCTTAATTCCTGCATTATTTTTAGATTATTGTGCTAGCTCTGCAGTTATTTTAGCTTCTCTTGTACCCTCACACCATCCTTTAACCCTTCTGAGTCTTCGGGCTCGTGGGTGGCGGCCGAGGTTCGAGTCGCGCCGGTTCCTTTCCGGTACTCGGATCTCGGGCCGTTACAGATGCCCCCCCAATCCCACCCACACACACACACCCTCCTGGCCCCCTCCTAGTCCTTGCTGCACAGATCCCCCCTGTGAACCCGTGCTGCCCAACAAGGAGGCCCGTTTTCAAGTGATGAGGTCCACCCCAACAACCCTCCTGCCCAAGCACCCTCTTCCTTTCCGTTGCCTGCAACCGCTGGATGAGCCGCCCGCCCTATTGCATCTACGTCGGGTTGAGATCCCCAGGTGGCGGTGAACCCTCCACATCTCCTAAAAGTAGCCTCCCCCTTCAAGAAGAAAGAGGGAGAGTGTAACGACCCAAGATCTGGATACCGGGTCAAACTCGATATTACTCAGATCCTACGCTGCCACCCACGAGTTGGGATGCTCGGAAGGGTTAAAATATGTTACGGGAGTGTACAAAAGTCTAAAATAAATGCAAGAATTAAAGTGTTGAAATTTAAAATTTACATTTATATAAACAGATTTACACATTTTATACAATTGCCAGTCCAGATATATACAAGTCCTAAAGGTTATAGTGCAATAAAAGAAAGGTACACAGCCTCTGTGGCATACCCCGGCTAACACCAGCTGGCGACGCTAGGACCTCGAATGTTGCTTAGGGCTTCCAAATGATGAGGAGGCACACTGACCTGAAAAGAAAAGGGGTGAGCCTCATCTCATTGGCTCAATAGGGGTCCCGCGGATCCTCACCATAATAAACAAATAAACAGAGTAGCAAGTAATAAAATATAAAAATAGTAAAGCGGGTAAAGCAGTAAGGAAGTAAAGCAGTAAAGACCGGTACTGCCATGAGAAACGCACTAAGCCACTAACTGCTAAAAACCTACACACCATTGGGATACCTCGAGTATCGAACACAGCTCCCATCGAAGCGAATTTTCAAATTAGGGTCACAGAAAGTTAGACCACGATGACCTGTCTCGGAACACCTCTCCTAGGACATACACACGCTCGGATCTAGGCTACTAGGTAGACCCTCGAACGGTCAACCACGAAACGTGGCCACAGAACCGGACAGGAGTCACAAAGATAGCGAGGAACCACACCACGACCATGAGTAAACAGGACTCCGGGCCGCCAAAATGCTAAACCTCGGCAGAAGAGAACCTGAGTCAAAACCTCTCAGGTGACAGGAGCACTACCCACTATAAGCCAAGCCGGATGCGTCCAGTGACATCTTAATCCGCGCCACTGGTGTCTCCCTACTCGCCCCAGGTAAAAATTGAGACACACTAAGTACGTAACGACAGGACAAGGACTAGCTGGGGTCGCACTTGTCAGCACGTGTCTGACGTCCCCAACCACGTGTGCACACACATGCCATGCGCTCTAGGTTAGATCCTCTAGCTGGTTTTCCCCCCAGCCCGTACTCAGGCTGCAAAGACGAGGGGCCCTACGGTAACCAACCTAAAAACCATCACACTGGGAAAGCCGCTCTACCACTCCTGGGTTAGTCAGCACACGCGTGTCGTAAGAAGGCTACGACTAGTGGGAAGGTCACCAAAAGGTGAGAACTCGCTAGAAAGCAAAAAGCCACCGGAACACCCTCGGTCCGTACGTAACTCATCGTACACGTGTAACATGACACGAGGCAGCTATGGACAGAATACTACACCCTAGAACCTCTGACTGGGTGACTACTCTATGGATTACCGGTGAAACCGGCACAGACAAGACTACCAACACGCGGAACACTAGAATTCCGGAATACAGGCTGATAGGGGTTGGGCGGCCAAACCATTGGCCTCCCACAGCTTTGGGCAGCCACAATAGTGGCCGCTACCCCTGTGGCCTGGGCGGCCACCTCCCTGGCCGCCCATAGGCCTGGGCGGCCAGGAGGCTGGCCGCCCAACCCTGGGACTGACTGGCCTGGGCGGCAAACCCTGTGGCCGCCCACACCTGGGCGGTAAACCCAGTGGCCGCCCAACACACCTGACCTGGGTGGCCATCACCCTGGCCACCCAGACATCTGGGCGGCCAGGCCTTTGGCCGCCCAGAGGGGCATGGGTCCTCGACGGCCACCACCTTAGCCACCCAACTCCATTGGCGGCCATAAGGCTAGCCGCCCAACTGGGCCCTTCCCAGTGGTAGGGTCCCCTCCGGGAACCACCCCGGAGGCTCACTCCCTCGCTTTTAAGGCCAACATTGGGCACGAAAACCACCGACATGCATGGGGAATCACCCTCGACCGTAATGCCATGCACGAAACTTGATTTTGGTGGATCAATCCGATCACACGCCCATAAACATAGAAATTCCCCCAAAAATGGTAAACCCCGCTCTCACGCTCAAAACCTGATGCATGTGGTGGAAAATCACGGGCAGAGTAGTGTGGGTCGGTTCACCTACCTCTTACAAAGTACCCGTCACGAAAATCGCCCCTCCGCGCGAACCAACCCCATTCACGCGAGCACGCCGCACGCGCCGCCGACTCCGGCTCCATATGACTGCGTCGGTAGCTCGCCTGCCGCACCGTCCTCAGGTTCTGCCCACCACAGTCGTCCGTCGGCTGCCGGAGTGGTGGTGGGAGAGAAAGGGGGAGAAACGAGAGGGAGAGAGTGTGCCACGAGAGTGAAGGAGAGAACGGGGGGGGGGGGGTTAAAAGGGTTTTAACTTTTATTTTTGTTATTATCATTTTTTGAAAAACACACATTAACTCCAAAAATTCTCAAAAAATACCATCTAAGTCAGAAAAATTTCGAGAAAAAGCCAGGCGACTCCACTCACCGCCACAGACCCAGAATGACCCACAAAAGCACGATCCACGGGTTTGAAAATTCAAAATAATAATCTGAAACCCGCTCGGACTCGATCCATGACCCACGGAAAAAGATCCAAAAATCCTGGGGCGTTACAGACCTCCCGCCTTAAATAAATTTCGTCCTCGAAATTAAGAATGATGGACAAAAGTCAAGGGGAAGAACACACCCCGCGGGCAACACCACCAGAAGGTGACACCACCGCCTTAACACCACACGACTCCTCAGAGGGACAACGCCAGACCAAAACAACCTGTAAGGTCCATTCGCAATCCAACGCCCATCCAGACCAATCCTCGGACCACCCAAGGCCCACACAGGTGGATGAGTCTGGCCACACCTCAACTTCTCAAAACTTCCTGGTGCGTATAATACCGGCCACACTAATCGAGGAGGGAAACACCCAATTCCAGCTACAGCAACATCCATCACTGGGGAAGACCTCACCCAGCTGTCCACTCAGGACATTGGCCTCCTCGATTACCGAATGCCAAAAACTTCGCACAGGGAGCACAAACACCATTCCGACCACGAGCACAACTCTAACGGCCGTCACGGCTGACCGCAACAAATTCGACAGCTCCGTACGGTCAGCAACTGACATCTCAAGAGCCGAGATTCACACAGTCAACACCACCGGCCGCAACGCACCCGATGGCTCCATGCTATCAACGGATCTAACCTTGGAGCCGAACACAACCAATGCTCACCGGTTAATACCGATCCCACTGCTAAGACCAGTTCTCACCGGTCTCGACCAATGCTCGTGGGATACCCATCATTACCCATCCGAGATCTCACCGACAACACATCGCATCATACTAGGACCAACTCGAGGAGCAACACATCGGGTGAAAACCCATTCACCAGCAGTTGGCACCGCACCAACCAAGAAATCCTTGAGTCACATTTCCATCCCGGTTCTTCACAGAACCGACAATCTAAACTCCGGATGTCCGACCACATCCATTGTCCCATACATCTGCTACCTCTACGCCTGGGCCACACATTGACTGGGTACTGATCCAACCGTTCTGGCTATCTAGCCAACCCAGCTTCTCATGAGGGAAGAAGAACAACAAGGTCACCCACGTGAACTTTGAACTCCACAATCTCGTTAGTCCTGACACAACGCCTCCAAACTCTTCTCAAGGGCAGGGCCCTGATCTCACAATCACACTTAGGGGGATTCTTGCGACAAGGAGACAACCGCTCCATATTACGACCGCCTGATCCACACTAAGCGATACCGCAACTCCACCTGGCCTGCCGATCGATGGGAATTTAAAGCCAACATTCCCCTGAACACGACACTGCTCAGCTTAAACACACAATGGCTTCACATGTCATCCCCTCGAATAGCTCTCCTAAAGCAGGGGGAAGCCTCCGAGCTTAACATACAATCCGGTCAGCAACACCACAGGAACACCGAGTTCCAAACTCTCCCGAGTCTTAGCAAGGCCAAGCTCTCGATTCACATCCATCACGCCACTTATCCGGCCCCAAGCACCAAGTCCATCGGACGACCGGCACACCAAACCACATACATCGCAGGGAGCCAAGACAACATAATCAGCTCCTGGGACTTCTCACGACCGCCTCACGGAAACTCATCCGAAATCACGACAAAACTCTCGACCCATCAGGGCCGATCACAATGCCAACTCGACTCCGAGAGACATTCACCGGTGCCTCGTGCCTACGGAAGCTGGTGAAATCCGAGGTCAACACCTCGCACCGTATCAAGACCTTAAGCACACCGGACCGCGGTCACAGTCCAGGTCCAACTCCAACAACCTCATTCAAGCTTGCAAAGGGTCCCCAACTGACATCACTGTCACACACCTGGCACGTGAAACCATGAAATTACAGGGTGCAAGGGGGGGGTCCAATCAACCACCCCAAAAATCACGATACTCTTACTGGAAACGGAAGCAGCTTCTCATTCATTCTCACACCCACCTCCTTTGATAACTGAGTTCTATGGCCCAAGCCTTCCACACCGCATTAGCCACACGCCGAGCACCTCCATGAGCCACCCACGGTAATTCCAGGGGAGAAACTAGGGCAACCAAAGTCTACACTCGATAGCCCCGAATTCTCAACCCCATCAGAGCCGCTGAACACGATGCGTCAACAACGGCACACCAAAGATGCCAACCTCGTGGCCAATGCCACTACATGCCAAAGGCCAACCTCCCCCCTTAGGGTTAGCTGACTAACCACTATAACCCTACTCACCTCTAGGGCATCCTCAGATCACGCCAAGCATCGATCCTGGGCCCATGATAAGTGCTATATTTCATATCATAATTTACATCACATTCATCACTTTTGAGAATTTATTGAAAATAGTTGTGCATTAATATCACCCATATCTCATTCTCACCATTAATTGGAGCTTTCATGATTTTATCATCAAATTTTGAGTCAAAATGACCATGTGAGAAATATTTAAAAAAATGCACAACTATTACAATTTATTTTCTGATAAAGTATGTTGATATTTTGAATTCTCTAAATTTTCAGGAAATTACGACCAAGCTTCAGTCGCCAATTAATGAGCGCCCTTCTGAAAGGGCGCAGATTCAAGAAACTGCGACAGCTTGGCGGGCGCCTATTCATTTTTTATCAGAAAATAGAAAGAAAAGGAAAAGATTAAGCGACGGTTTGAAGTGTCGCCCATTGAAGAAATTGTGACCGCTTACACGGGCGCTAAATCCTGATGTACGGAAAAGATAAAATGCTGGAAAAATATTAAAATAAGGAATAAAGGAATTTGCTCCCAAGTGAGGAGTCACTTATTAAGGAATAAACGGCACTGAGGAGGTCGCTATTTTTAGTCTGAACCAGAAACAGAACCCGATCACGGTTATCTTCTACTTTTTGAGCTTATCTCCTCTTGTTTGAAGAAAGGAGAACTCTAAACATGGCAAGAGACCTACTTTGATCAATCCTTAATGCTAATAAGATAGATTCAAGCTAAACATGGAGAGATTTTCGTGGGTTTTCTCTGAACCCTATATAAACTGTCCAAGAGTAGACCGAAGGGGGAGTTAGCCTTTTCTTATAGCCTAGTTTTCATGCTCTTTTAGTCATCTTTTTAAGTTACTTTCTTGTACAAAGTTCTTCAATTTTAGGTTGTCTACAATTTCTTCTTCTTCATCATCTTCTAATTCTCTCTCATTTGCAAGCTATTCTTAATTTTTAAAAGCTCTATCTCTATATTTTTACTGTTCACCCATTTTCACACAACTCTGTTCTTCCTCCATTTTCTTCTTCTTGTGCTCTTCTTTTCATCATAGTCTCTTCATGAACGTTCTTCATGTTTCCTAGATCTAGATTTTCTTATTCTTCCTCTTTCTCTAATTAATCGTTTTCAAGTTATTAATTATTTTTCAAAGTTTAATTTTTTAGGTGATTACTATTCATCCGTGCAGATAGACCCCCGTTCTTCTTCATTTTTCACCATCTTCCCTTCATTTTCTCCCTATGTGTTCTTCAGTAATCTTCTTCACCTTTTTCAGATCTACAACTTTCCTTTCTTCCACTTCGTCTAATTCCTTCTAGATTTAAAGTTATTCTTCTTTTAATCACCCTTTGTTTTCATCTTATTTTTACTGTGTTTTAACCTTTTCCACCATATTTCTTCTTCTTCTATCTATCTCTTTCTCCACTATTTTCTTTACACATCCCTTTGGCGAATCTTCTTCCTTCGGTACTCTAAAGGCGGCGTCTACTTCCAAAGTGGGGCGGTCTCTTCCAAGGCTCGGCAAGGAGGCGGTGAGGTTAATCTTCATCATCTTGGCTCTTATTTCTCCTTTTTCTCTTTTATTTGCAAGTTGTATTTTCATTTTTTATAGAGTTGTACTTGTCACCTTTCATAATAATAAAATTCAGATTTTGAGAAATTATATTTTCTCTCTCCATCTTCCAAATTTCTCTTCTTTTACCCTCTCATATTCTTTACTTAGTTTTTTTTCATGCAATTTATTTTCATTAGTTTAATCTTACTCAAAATTCGGATCTTCTCAAATATAAAAATTTTCCATCACATGCTTAATTGAAAATATTTTTTCTCCGTGGGATCAACTCGTTCTTACCACTTTACTATTATTCAAATCTTTTTAAGTGAGTGAGTTCGGTTATTTTTAAATTGGGGCATGACTTTTCAACGATAAGTTTAGTGGCTATCAATTTTTGATGCTGTTGTCGGGGAGGAAATAATTTTTAATAGTTAAAAATTCTTGTATTTCATTTGTATATAGTTTTACTAATTTTTTTATTTTTATTTTTAAAGGAAAAATAAGAAAAAAAAATCAGAAACTCAGAAAATCCACAAAAATTAGGACCTGAAAATTCTCAGAAAATAAATTGTCACAGAAAGCGTCACTGAAGCTTAAAACTGTAGCAGAAAGTAGAAATTCAGAAATTTTAAGAAATTCAAGTGTCGCTAAAAGTCAGTCAACGTAGGAAAATGCCATGTTTTGATAAATTTTGAAAAAGTCTAAGAAAATCTGAAAATTTCTTGAAAAATCTAAAAAAATCAAAAAATTAGAAAACACCAAAAAGATGATCTTAGGTCTTAATTTGTATTTTTAGTTGGTATTTATCTTTTATCTCTCTCTTTTTGAAAAATAAGAATTTTTTAAAAAAAACTCTCTGAAAAGAAATAAGAAATCAGAAAAACATCTCATCATGTGATCATGCTCTCATCTTAGTTGCATCTCTTTCATGCATAGTGCATTTTAGTTGATTTCTTATTTACTTACATCATCATTTAAAAAAAATAAAAAAATCTTCTTTCTCTTCTCTTTTATTTCCCCTTCTGAAGGGTAAGCTAGAATTCCTTACACCCTTTTTGGAATTAGAAAGACCCTCCATTGAGCATTCCATGTCTTTGAATTGAAAATTCCTTTTCCAAGACCTCCATAAGTCTTCGCACCCATAGATTCCCTCACGGATGCCGGACCGATTCTACCAAGAAGTACCTTGAAGGTAGATTACCCTTAGAAGGTTTCACATTAAAAAAAAGTGTTGGAATTTATTACTATTTTTAAAAAATTAGTGTCTAAGTTTAGAGATTTTGTGACAAACGCCAAAGTGAGATTGTGGTTATTTAATTAGGACCCTACGAAAGTAGGGGGAGCCTCTCACAACTCCACCTCTTACCTGGCCAGTTGACCAATTTAGTAGTGAGTATCAATTCTTCTTTTCCAAAAAAAAAACATCATCATTCTGCATTCATATAGTGTTTGATTCATTGCATTATTTTCCAAACTCATTTGCATAAAAAAAATCCTCATTTTTGCATACATAATTCATATAGTTGTAGTTACATTTACATTATTTTTTGAAAAAAAATATTTTTCAAAAACCCAAAAATAATCAATTTCTCTTTAGGCCCTTTACATTGCATGCAAGATAGGAGATCCCTACACCCACATTTGTTAGGGCCCATTAGTGAGGTTGAGAGGTTAGCGCATTCTATAAATTATCCACAATCTAGCCTCATGGAGGACCAAAATCAACACCAAGTGCGAGAAGTTGCTCCAAAGCAGATGAAGGACTATTTCATGCCTATCCAATATCAACTGTCCTTCTATGTCCAAGCACCTCAGAACCAGATGGTTCAATATGAAATCAAGTCAAGTACCATCCAAATGTTGCCATCCTTCTATGGCAATACCAATGAAAACCCTTATAAACATCTTGATGAACTTCTCTAGATTTGCTCCACTATCAAAATCCAGAACTTCAGACGATGCTCTTAAGTTGACTCTCTTCCCTTTTTCCCTCAATGATAAAGCTAAATATTGGTTAGGTGCCTTGGGTAGATCTATAGATACATGGGCGGAAATGTAAAAGAAATTTTTGAAGAAATTCTATCACATAAGACGAACCAATACCTTGAGGAGAGCCATAACTTGATTCACACAAAACTCTAGAGAACAAATCCATGAGGTGTGGGATATATTGAAAGATTTGCTAAGGAAATACCCCCACCATGGATTATCAAGATGGTAAATTGTCCAGGCATTCTATGAGGGTTTGATAGAAAATTATAGACACATGGTGGATGCTTCATGTGGGGGAGCATTTATGAGTAAGAGCGAGGACGCGGCCTATAATTTATTTGAGATGCTTAGTGAAAATTCCATTAGTCATGTCTCGCTCTCATCTTATGAAAGAATGATTGGGCCATCTAAGAGGTCAGGGCTATATGAAGTTTAGAATCAGGGGAAATTTGAGAACAAGATGGATATCAACACCATAACTCAAAAATTGAATAAAATGGATTTGTTGGCTCATAAGATGAAAAAGGTTGATCTGGTAGCCCAAAAGTTAGATTAGTTGCTATCTAGGCAAGAACCTTCTTCTTCTTCTTCTGCTCCTCAACCTCAACCGTTCTCAACTCTCACTAATGAAGAAATGTGTGCTCTTTGTTCTAGCCCTAATCATGCTGTTATTCATTGCTCCACGGCGGCCCAGCTTCCCCCGTTCATCCAAGAACAGATCTTTGCTGCTCTGGGTGTCTCCAAACCTGCTTATGATCCTTATTCTAACACATATAATCCAGGTTGGAGAAACCACCCCAATTTTTCTTGAAAATCTCAACAAGGTCCACCTATGCAAGCCACTCCCTCGAACCAAGCTATTAAAAAATAACCCTTTCAATTGCCAAGTCAGTCTCATCAGAATTTTCCATCTCCTTTTCAACAAACTCAACATCAATATCCTCAACCTTCATTCCATCAAGCTCAGGCCCCGTATCATCAAGCTCTACTTTCTCAGGGACCATATAATCAATATCCTTCTAATCATTTTCAACAACCCCAATATCAACCACCTCTTACTCAGCCCAACTTCGATGAAAAAGTTGATCAACTCCAACAATTAGTACAACAACTTATTCTGTCTCAGAGTCAATCCACTCTTTCCCAAAATCAATCCATTGCTAAGTTGGAAGGTCAAATAGGGCAATTAGCTGCTAGTAACATGAGGAGAGAGGAAGTCCAGCTTCCTAGCCAACCAGTGGCTAACCCTAGAAACCAACCTCCAGGCTTTCACCAAAGAGCCCCTCTTCTTCCTCAACCAACCCAACCTCGGTCTCCTCCTCCTGTAGGCCCTCAATTTGAGAACGCCAAGGCTATATCTACCCTTAGGAGCGGAAAGATTTTAGATGACCCATATCAGGCTAAGGATGTTGGTAGCAGTTCGGGCCATGAAGCTCATGTGGAAAGTGATTGTGAAGATGAGGAGCCGGTGATTATGCAAGAGAAAAGGAAGTTGGAGGGGGGAGAAAATAAGCTGGATAAAGGTAAGGCTAAAGTTGATGAAGAAAGTTCCTAGGAGTATGTTCCTAAGATCCCTTTTCCAGATGCTCTAAAGTCAAAAGCTCAAAAGAAAAAGTCGGTTCAACAGGAGGAATTAGTGGAATTGTTTAAATAGGTGAATATCAATATTCCACTATTGGACGTAATTAAGCATGTGTCGGCATATGCAAAGTTTCTGAAAGTGCTATGCATTCCGAAGAGGGAGCCTAAGGCAATAACTCAAAAGATCCGCCTATCTGAATATGTTAGTGCTGTCGTGATGAATCATTTACCTAAGAAGTTGAAGGATCCCGGAGCTCCTCTGATTTCATGTGATATAAGTGGCGTTACATTTGATAAAGCATTGCTAGACTTAGGTGCTAGCGTGAATCTTTTGCCCACCTTTATATATGAGTAATTTAATCTGGAGGAGTTGAAGCCCACATCTATAATCCTTCAACTGGCGGATCGTTCTGTGAAAACTCCAAGGGGTCTATTAGAGGATGTGATTGTAAAAGTCTATGAATGTTATTTTCCAGTAGATTTTCTCATTTTAGATATGGCCTCGTCCCAGAATTAAAGCATACTCCAATTATTTTGGGACGACCGTTTCTAGCTACGGCGAAGGCCAATATAAACTGTGCCACGGGAGTGATGGACATATCGTTTGGAGGTTAGAAGGTTTCCTTAAATATTTTTAGAGCATCCCAATATCTGGAACAAGATGAGGAATGCAATGTTATTGATATTTTTGAGGAATTGATCGATAAAAACCCGAATGAAGTAAATGATACCTTAGAAGAGGGTATCATGCTGCATGATTCTCTATTCTCTTACGCACCCTATTCTAGGATAGAGCCACTCCCTCCATTGCAAGCTGAACCTACTCTTCCATCTTTGGATCAGCCGCCCGTTCTTGAATTGAAACCTCTGCCGGATTCTTTAAAATATGCTTATCTAGGTCCTGACCAAACTCTACACATAATCATTGCTTCCAATCTCACTTTTGCTCAAGAGTCTTAGCTTTTAGATATCCTTTAGGAGCACAAGGGGGCGATAGGTTGGTCAGTGGTAGATTTGAAGGGTATTAGTTCGGATGTGTGTATGCATTATATTTACTTGGAGGACAATGGCAAGGTGAGCAGAGAGATGTAGCGCCGGCTGAATCCAAACATGAAGGAGGTAGTAAAGAAAGAGGTTGTAAAGTGGCTGGATGCTGGGATTATATATCCCATTTCGGATAGTAAGTGGGTTAGCCCAACGCAAGTTGTTTCTAAGAAGTCAGGGCTAACCGTTGTTACAAATGAAAAAGGAGAAGAAGTACCAATGAGATTGCAAACGGGGTGGAGAGTTTGTATAGACTATAGAAAATTGAATTCAATGACAAAGAAAGATCATTTCCCACTCCCGTTTGTGGATCAAATTCTGGAGAAACCGGCTGGGCAGAAGTATTTCTATTTTTTGATGGCTATTCCAGGTATAATCAAGTTGATATTTACCCGGAAGATCAAGAGAAGACAACATTCACGTGTCCCTATGGCACGTTTAATTTTAGAAGAATGCCGTTTGGACTTTGCAATGCCCCAGCCACCTTTCAGCGGTGCATGATGTCTATATTTTCTAAAATTGTAGGTGAATTTCTAGAAGTTTTTATGGATGATTTCTCCGTATTTGGTACTTCTTTTGAAAGCTGTTTAGAAAATCTAACTCAGGTGTTAAAGAGGTGCATTAATTCAAATCTAATGTTAAGCTGGGAGAAGAGCTATTTATGGTTAGAGAAGGAATAGTTTTAGGCCATGTTGTTTCAGAGAGAGGGATAGAGGTTGATAAGGCTAAGGTTGATTTGATTTCTAATCTTCCTCCTCCTTCTTCTGTCAAACAAATTCGATCTTTTCTAGGCCATGTTGGATTCTATCGAATATTCATTCAAAACTTTTCCACCATTGCTCGTTCTCTCACTCAGTTGCTTGCCAAGGACACTCCTTTTAATTTTGATGATTCCTGTCTTGAGACATTTAATTCTTTAAAAGTGGCCCTAACTCAAGCCCTGATTCTACAATTTCCACATTGGTCGCTCCCTTTTGAGATCATGTGTGATGCTTCAGACTATGCCACTGGAGCTGTCCTAGGTCAACGAGTTGATAAGAAACCCGTGGTGCTCTACTATGCGAGTCGCACACTCACCGATGCACAGTTGAATTACACTACCACGGAGAAGGAATTGCTAGCTGTTATTTTTGCCCTAGAAAATTTTTGATCATATCTATTAGGGCCTAAGGTCATTGTTTATTCTAATCACTCTGCTTTGAAGTATCTCCTTTCCAAGAAGGATGCAAAACCCCATCTCATTCGGTGGATTTTATTGTTACAAGAGTTTCATTTAGAGATAAGAGACAAAAAGGGGTTAGAAAATGTTGTAGCTGACCATCTATCAAGGATAGTGATACCTGAAAGTGCTCCTATGTCTGATTCCTTGCCTGATGAGTAAATTCTTTCCATCTCTCAAACCTCAACCCCCTGGTACGCTCACATAGTCAATTACCTAGCAGTAGGACAAATTCCAGGAGGGTGGTCTAGGCAGGAGAAGGATCGATTCTTTTCCAAGGTTAAGCACTATTTTTGGGAGGACCCGGAGCTGTTTCACATGGGTCCATATCAGATTATAAGAAGATGTGTCCCCGAGGAGGAGCAACACTCTATTTTGAATTTCTGTCATAATCTCGCTTGTGGGGGACACTTTTCTGGAAAGAAGATTGCGGCTAAAGTGCTACAAAGTGGATTCTATTGGCCCACATTGTTTAAAGATGTTTACGAATTTTTCAAAATTTGTTTGAGATGTCAAGCGGTGGGTAACAATTCTAAAAGAGATATGATGCTGCTCAATCCCATTCTGGTTGTTGAAATCTTTGATGTTTGGGGAATAGATATTATGGGACCATTTCCACCTTCATTTGGCAATGAATATATTTTGGTGGTGGTGGACTATGTTTCAAAATGGATTGAAGCTGTTGCTACTAGGAAAAATGATCAAAAGGTAGTGATGAAGTTTGTGCAGTAAAATATTTTTTCTAGATTTAGTTGTCCTAGAGCTATGATTAGCGATGAGAGTTCTCACTTCACGAATTTTCAATTTTGAGCTTTGCTTCGCAAATACGGTGTTACTCGTAAGCTTGCTACCCCCTATCATCCCAAACCAGTGGCCAGGTGGAAGTGTCCAATAGGGAGATTAAAAACATTCTGCATAAGACAGTTAGGCCGGATAGGAAAGACTGGTCCGAGAGACTAGATGATGCATTATGGGCCTATAAAACTGCATTTAAGACTCCCATTGGCATGTCACCTTACAAACTCATCTTTGGAAAAGCCTATTGTAGACACGCTAAAATTGACATTATTTTGAGTATATTTCATATTGCCGTGCAATGCCCCATTTGACCCTCAAATTAGCTTGTTTGAGTGGTTTTTCCCACTTTTCTTGAATTTATCCTATTTTTCCCTCATTTCCTCCTTTTTCCTATTTTTCTGGATCTTTTGGGCATTTATCTCAATTTTAAAATTCACGACCTGTGTAAGGGCGTGTTTTTAACAAAACACGACTTGATTTGGGACGTTTCTTTGGAAAGGACGCCCAGACCTGAGGGCGTCAATTCTTTTGATTTGACCGGCTTCCCCCGTTTTGAAAACTTGAAATTAACGCCCTTCCCAGGGGCGTGTTTTTAAAAGTGGCTTTGATTGAGGCGTGTTTTATATTTTTTAAATATGGGGAGTTTTTATTTCTAAAATTGGTTTTGAAAGAAACGCCCTTGTGCAGGGCGTGTTTTTAAGAAATGCCCTCTAGGGAGGTCGTCAATTCAACAATTGACGCCCTGAACCAGGTCGTGTTTTACTTTTGTGCTCCGAACGAACGCAACCTTTCCCAGAGAGACTCCTGCTTCGTTTGGGCTCTTGCCCAGCTTAATCCTCCCCTATTTGGGCTCTTGCCCGTTCTTATCTCTTCCTCCTTTGGACTCTTCCCTCCTTATCTCCTTTTCTATCTTATTAATAGAGCTTCTGAGCTCTGTTGATCGGTTGGACTCCGGAGGCTTCTTTCCCCATTGTTTTTTTCTTTGTTGTTTTTCTGTCCCTTCCTCCGTTCTTCTTCCTTATGTTTTGTTTGTTTGTCTGTTTTTCTTTTTCTTTTTTCTTTCTTCTCATGCAGGTGCTGCCGCTATGTGGCTGAAGGAGGAGTTCATACGTTCCACAGCATCCATCCCTTAAAGATTCTTCCAAACGAACATTCAAGCCAAATCACAGGCTCCTCCTGCTTTTGTTTATTCTTCTTTTGTTTTTTTTATCATTGCGTCGTTCATATTTGCATGCATGCTTATCTCCTGTTAATTTCTCATCTCAATCACGTTGAGAGACTCCTCTATAGTGCAGTCTTGCACTCTTCCCCTTCTTCATTTATTCTCATATTTGCATCTTCATGCATCATATCCCACACCCTTTTTGCATAGGGGTTTAAGGGAAACCACCCTTAAGGTGTGTTCTTGCACATGTTATCATGCTCATATTTTTATTTAGGATTTGATGCTACACTCACCATGTTCTAATTCATATTCTTTATTGGTGTTTGTGTCTTTTTTGCAAAGGTAATCAAATTGAAGAACTCTCTTCGTCGGCCGGCCGATTTGAAGAGAAAGGAAAGCACTCACATCCCCGCACCATTCAAGGTATTTTTCGCGATCCCTCCATGTTTTCATTATTATATTTTTGAGGCCTTCGCGTCTCTGGCGATCACACACACTCCCCTTGTGCACCTCGTGCATGTTTTGTCTCCACTATTGTTTATTGTTTGCTTTTCATTCTATTCATTCTTAAGTGGATTTCTAATTAGAATCTACACCTGTCGCTTACTTGTAGAACTTGAACATAGAGCATTTTGGGCCATTAAATAAGTTAACTTTGATCTAACTCAAGCTAGGTCCCAAAGAGCTCTACAAATTAATCAACTGGAGGAACTAAAAAACGAAGCCTATGAAAATTTAAAGATTTATAAAGCTAAAACCAAAGCTTTCCACGATAAACATATTCACCAAAGAACTTTTTCTATTAATCAAAAGGTTTGACCTTTTAATTCGAGGCTACTCTTGTTCCCTGGTAAGCTGAAATCTAGATGGGATGGACCGTTTATTATCGTTAAAGCTTTTGACCATGGTGCTGTCAAAATTTTGAATCCTAAAAATGGTCACATTTTCACTGTCAATGGTCAGAGATTGAAACCTTACTTGGAAAATGAAACATTATCAAACGAATCCATTGCTTTAAGTGATCTGGAGTAAAAATCTTTGTGAGCTTTCATGCGTCTAGCTGAAGACAAAAAACTTAGCGCTTCTGGGAGGCAACCCAAGGTTTTTGTTATTTGATGCTTTATTTTTAGCGTGTTTTCAATAGTCAAGTAAAGTAAAGAAGGAGCCGTAATATATTAAGAATGGCACGATTTATCCCGCACACTAGGTTGTATCCTTCCATCTCAACTATATTCTTTGTTACATTGTTCTATTGCTTTCAATTCTATATGCCATTGAGGACAATGTCATTCAAGTTGGGAGAGGGGGGGGAGAGAAAAACTCTCAAATTTTCATGCACAACCTAATATCTTGCATTTCATATTGCTTTACATAAAAATGAATAGATGAAATCCCCAAAATGAGTTTTATTTAGTCATGTTTTAAATTGAAAGTAATTCTGGAATAGAAAAGGCTGGATAGAAGGATGAAGAAAATTTTATTTTAATCTAGCCATGGAAAACTGATATAAGAATCCTTTTAAAAGTTCATGTACACTTTAGAAATAGAAATCACATTGCACGCTAATGAAATAAGCATGACAAGCCTTCTACTATTTTGGGTATTGTGTCTGATATTGTGCACTTCTCAAGAAAGAGATATTTTAAAACTTTCTGCCAAGTTATCTGTTAAATTAGTGTAAATGGCACAATTAAAAAATGATGAGAAAAAAGAAGAAAAGAAAAAATGATGAGAAAAAGAAGAAAAGAAAAAAGAAACACCATGAAAAATGTCCCGAATCTTAGTAACTGGGCCTACTTCACCTAAGACGTGTTGAGGTTCGCATCAAAAGGAAACGAGAACCTTGATCTGTGTAACTGGGCATGCTTCTCCTAAGGTAAGAGTCGAGGTTCATGTTAAATAGTGAAGGATAGTGCAGCATCATGTGTGCAGAAAAATGAAAAGATCCCAAAAGGACAAAATAAATAAGGCAGATAAAAAGTTAGTATATTTAATGCTCTGATCTAAGAGGTGCAGGGTTGAAAGGCATTTGCTTGGAATAATGAATGGGGGACGTAATTGTCTAAGCTGTAGATTTAGTAGTTACACATGCACATGTGTTATTGAGCTTTGATTTGAATTCTTAATAATGTACTTTAATTTCCTACATAAGGTTAGTGTGCATTAATGATTCCATATTCCTAATCTTTGGTTGATTCTGTGAAGAAAAAGCTGGATATGAGAGTATGGATTTTGTAAACTCTTGTTAGTCTTGAATTTTAATTTATTTGCATTGCTAAGTGACTAGCAATGAGTAAGTTAGGGGATGTGATAAGTGATATATTTCATATCATAATTTACATCACATTCATCACTTTTGAGCATTTATTGAACATAGTTGTGCATTAATATCACTCATATCTCATTCTCACCATTAATTGGAGCTTTCATGATTTTATCATCAAATTTTGAGTCAAAATGACCATGTGAGAAATATTTAGGAAAATGCACAACTATTACAATTTATTTTCTGATAAAGTATGTTGATAATTTAATTTTTTTGAATTTTCAAGAAATTACGACCAAGCTCCAGTCGCCAATTAATGAGCGCCCTTCTGAAAGGGCGCAGATTCAAGAAACTACGATAGCTTGGCGGGCGCCTATTCATTTTTGATCAAAAAATAGAAAGAAAAGGAAAAGATTAAGCGACGGTTTGAAGTGTCGCCTATTGAAGAAATTGCGACCGCTTACACGGGTGCTAAATCCTGATGTACGAAAAAGATAAAAAGTTGAAAAAATATTAAAATAAGGAATAAAGGAATTTGCGCTTGAGTGAGGAGTCACTTATTAAGGAATAAACGACACTGAGGAGGTCGCTATTTTCAGTCTGAACCAGAAACGGAACCCGATCGTGATTATCTTCTACTTTTTGAGCTTATCTCCTCTTGTTTGAGGAGAGGAGGACTCTAAACATGGCATGAGACCTATTTTGATCAATCTTTGATGCTGATAAGGTGGAATGAAGCTAAACATGGAGAGATTTTCGTGAGTTTTCTCTGAACCCTATATAAACTATCCAAGAGTAGACCAAAGGGGTAGTTAGCCTTTTCTACTAGCCTAGTTGTCATGCTCTTTTAGTCATCCTTTCAAGTTACTTTCTTCTACAAAGTTCTTTAAGTTGTCTACAATTTCTTCTTCTTCCTCTTTTTCTAATTCTCTCTCATTTTCAAGCTATTCTTAGTTTTTCAAAGCTCTATCCCTGCATTTTTACTGTTCACCCATTTTCACACAACTCTGTTCTTCCTCCGTTTTCTTCTTTTTCTACTCTTATTTTCATCATAGTCGCTTCATAAAAGTTCTTCATATTTCCTAGATCTAAATTTTATTCTTCTTCCTATTCCTCCAATTCTTAATCATTTTCAAGTTATTAAGTTTTTTTCAAAGTTCAATTTTTTAGTCGATTACTCTTCATCCACGTAGATAGACCCCTGTTCTTCTTCATTTTTCACAATCTTCCCTTCGTTTTCTCCCTCTATATTCTTCAGCAATCTTCTTCGTCTTTCCCAGATCTACAAATTTTTTTCTTCCACTTCTTCTAATTCCGTCTAGATTTAAAGTTATTCTTCTTTTAATCACCCTCTGTTTTCATCTTATTTTTACTGTGTTTTCACCTTTTCCACCATATTTCTTGTTCTTCTATCTATCTCTTTATCCACTATTTTCTTTACACATCTCTTTGGTGGATCTTCTTCCTTCGGTGCTCTGAAGGCGGCGTCTACTTCCAAAGCGGGGTGGTCTCTTCCAAGGCTCGGCAAGAAGGCGGCGACGTTAATCTTCATCATCTTGGGTCTTATTTCTCCTTTTTCTCTTTTATTTGTAAGTTGTATTTTTATTTTTTATAGAGTTGTACTTGTCACCATTCATAGTAATTAAATTCAGATTTTGAAAAATTATATTTTTCTCCATCTTCCAAATTTATCTTCTTTTTACCCTCTCATATTCTTTACTTAGTTTATTTTCATTAGTTTAATCTTACTCAAAATTCGGATTTTCTCAAATATAAGAATTTCTCATCACATGCTTAATTGAATATATTTCTTCTCTGTGGGATCGACTCATTCTTACCACTTTACTCTTATTCAAATCTTTTTAAGTGAGTAAGTTCGGTTATTTTTAAGTTGTGGCATGACTTTTCAACGACAAGTTTAATAGCTATCATCCCACGGGCTATGGGCCCACCAAGCCTTCGCTGCGTAACTTAGCACATGATAATGCTCCACGAAGAAAAATCCGACACTTGCCAGGAGATGACCTCCAACTTCACTGGCAAAGACCAAAAAATAGTGCGAGAGACTCTAACACCTTAGATCTAGAGCACAGACTCCCAAGTTTAGACTAGCAATTTACGGGCTGAACCAACGATTCAAGCCCAACTCCAATCGGAGAACAGGGCACCAGCCACATGTCATAACACATGAACTCAGCTGGTAGCTTAACTCCTCAAACCACGGCACCAGCATGTCGTACCGACAAAGAAACAAGCGTGCGACTCTACTTCCGTTGCACGGGACACCACCTCGGACTCCCGACACCCACTCATGAACAAAATTGGAGATAAACAAGAAATCAACGGAATTTAATGGATTACAGCAAAAACACAACTCGGGCAGTACAAAATTATACATGCCACGAGGTAGGACACCTCCTCGCTCACCCGGCCGCTCATCCCGTAGCCTCGAAAGTCCAACCTCGCCATTCCAAAAAGTCATTACAGCTGCTGGGACAACCCATTCCGAGCCACCATGTGCTAAAAAGCCCGCCTGATAGCACCTGCGACACCTCCCAGCATTAGTAACGACCTCCAAAGTCTGGGACAGACGCTTCCCCATACACGAACCGAAGAGAGAATCACAAGAAACACTGAAGGCAGACAAAAACCAGACAAAATCAAAGCCGTACCTTCTATACACGGTGCCTAGGCCAGGGTTGAAACACAACCACACGCCTCCCCAAGACTCGACGAGGCCACGAAAAGGTCAAGCACCGCTGGGGTAGCAGTTGGGGGCACTCACGGGACATGTGCCCAACCCGACCGCACCTAAGGTGTCACACCCCGAGATATAAGTACGTCGGAAGATAATTGGGAACATGAACAGCTGGCTAGTACACCACAAGCGAGCAATAAAATCAGAGCGCTAACACATTCACACATAAAAGGGAATGCACAAGATAATATACTAAAAACTTCACTTTATTGAATAATATTCATGTACAATGATAATTGACTCATTTCACTAGGCTCAAATAAAGAGAAAATTACAAAGACTCAACTTGACTCATAGCTCTACTAGGTCTTCTCTCGATCTTTAATCACTCTCGGACTCATCACTTGAGTAGTCCGAATTCCCGCTAGAATTTTCTGAAAAGATTGGAAAAGTAGGGAATGAGCACACTTGCCGAGTAGGTATCTTCGTATCAACATGAAGGCAACGTTTAAGTAATTGGCAGTTTAGCTCTAGAAAAGAAGAATAAATGCATGCGAACAAAACCAAAGTAACAACGCAAGTAACAAGACATGACTATGAAGATAAGATACTATATAAAGTTTGAGAGGATAATCAATTAAGAATGTATCCTTTCATGTAACAACAATGTACTAGCATGTATCGAGAATGTACTATTTGTAGACACGCTAAATTTGATATCATCTTGAGTACATCTTATATTACTTTATAATGCCCCAATTTGACTCTTAAATCGGCTTAGTTGAGTGATTTTCCCCATTTTTATAGGATTTTTATCTTTTTTTTCTATTTTTTTGGATTTTTTTAGATTTTTTTTTAATTTTTCAGATTTTTCAAATTGGTGTTTGCCCAGAGTGACGCCAATTCCTTTTTCTCTTTTTTTTTACGCTTTTAAATTTCAGATAATTTTCAATTGGTGTCTGCTTAGAGTGACGCCAATTCTTTTTTTTATTATTTTTATTTTTATAGTTTTTTAAATTACATATAATTTTCAATTGGCGTTCGCCTGGTATGACACCAATTCTTCTTTTTGTATTTTTAATTAATTTTTGAGCCGATTTTGGGTGATTTTTAATGGGTGTCATTCCTCCCAGACGCCCATTCTTAAATGGGTGTTCGGGGCCCCTGACGTCAATTCTTTTGGTCATATTTTACGCCGGAACCGGATTGTTTTTGAATCTGCGTCTGTCCTGGAGGTCGCCCATTTTTAAATTAGTGTCTAGCACTCTGGACGCCAATTCTTTTCAAATTTTGAAGATTTTAAACTTTTCATATTTTAACGCCAATGAACATCCGTGGTGGTGGACACCCATTTAATGGGCGACCACAAGGTCTGACACCATTTCTTTAAGGTTTCCGAACTCGCCCGCAGTTCCTCCTTTCCCGATTTTGGAGTCCTTCTCAACTGGGGAATAGTTCCTAGTGGCTTTCCAGAGCTGGGAGGACTCTTACCATGTTTATCTCATGCCAAAGATGATTAGCCTAATTATTTTAGGAATTAAACTCCTAATCTCTCCTTATAAATAAGCCCTTCGCTTTCCCTGTTAAGGGGGGCCGACTTCATAAAATGACGGGGAGGTGCTGCCAGATCTTTGGCTTGAGGAGGAGTCCTCCCTGCTGTAAAAGCTCCTACGGAGACTTCCTCCCGAACGTCCATCAAAAGCCAATCTAAAGCCAGAGAATAATCCCACATGCTCTTCTATTTCTTCTCTGCTTCTTTTCATTGCATTAGTTCACAGCGCATGCATATTGCATCATTTTCTTCTTTTATCCCCTCATCTCAACCGCGTTGAGAACTCCCCCAGTGCAACGCTTGCACGTCCTCCCTCTTATATCTTTATCATTCATCATACTTTATCCCACCCTTTGCATAGGGGTTTAAGGGCCAACGCCCAATAGGTGTGTTCTATTTCATGTTTTCACGTCATATATTTCACTTGGGATTGATACTACACACTTTGGTTTGCTAATCAATATTTCTTTGTTAGTTGTTATCTATTTTGCAAGGGTAATCTAAAGAAGAGTCTCTTCATCGGCCGGCCGATTGGAAGAGAAGGTCGACACTCACACATCTCCCACGCTTCAAAGGTAATTATCGTGATCCCTCCATCTTTATTTATTGTTTGTATCATTTGAGGCCCGCGGTCTCTAGCGATCACCCTCCATACTAGCATCCCACGTATGCTCCCTATTCCTCCTTTTCCCTTTATTTTCTTACCATGTTCTTTTATGTGTTTTTCAAAGTGGATTTTTAAATAGATCTACAAATTGACGATCACGGTGAGACCCCTTATATTTTTCTTTGATTACCCTCCTCCTTTGGCGCCCACGTGTGCCCCTCCTATTTTGCACCCGCGGTGCGCCTCCTCAAGTGCTCCACGTAGCACTTTTTGCCATTTATTTTTCCCAAGTGATCTTTGATTTATAGATTTCTTTAAAGACTCCATCTCTCTGCTTAAAAAAAAAAATCAGCGTCCAGTGCATTGGACGCCCATTCTAAATGGGCGCCCACTGATTGAGATGCCCATTCCCCTTCCCCTGAGAGCATACATGCCTGTGCCACGAGTTTGTGAGTATTTTTCTCTTACATCAGTTATTTTGCATTTCTTTATCTTCTTGCCGATTAAAATAAAATAAAATCTACGTCCATATCATTGGACGCCCATTCTTAAATGGGCGCCCACTGATCAAGATGCCAATTCCCTGTTGCATTGTCTCTCTGTTACACATTTGAGATTTCACAGAGACGCATTCTGTTCTGTTGTTCTCTTTTACCTTGTGCATTATTATTCATTCTATTACCTTTCGCCATTATTCATCCTGTTACCTGTTGCATCGGCATTCATTCTGATACCTTTTGCATTAGTGTTCTTTCTGTTGTTCTCTTTTACCTTACGCATCAGCGTTCATTCTATTACCTCTTGCATTAGTATTCATTCTGTTATTCTATTTCTTTCCTTCTTACATTAACACTTGCATCACAGGGACATATCGGTTTGGGAGACTTCCTCTCCCTACACTTTCTAGGAGCCTTACCCCCTCTTGGTGAAGGAAGGACCCTCCAATTGAGCACTCCATCTCATTGGATCGGGAATTCCTAAACCAAGGCCTTCGTAAGTCCCCGCACCCGTGGATTCCCTCACGGACGCCGGGCAAGTTGTACCTTTTGAAGTCCCCAGGTTTAGTTGGCCCAAAATGTGGTGAGAATCAACCTAGTTGGCATTGAAGCAAACTATATTAAAACTAGGTCCATTACCTTGAGTGGATCATATCAACCTTTGTTAAAATCCTTAATTCACATCAAGGAACAAATAAAATCAAGCATAAACATCCAACTTGTTTGATCTTTGCAAATTGTTTTGATTGAATATTGTTGATTTGCATAATGTTTCGCTTCAATAATCAAACCAACATGTCTAATCATTCAATCTACAATCATGAGGATGCACAACCTAACACAGCCTATAATCCTCAACCTCATAATTCTCATCGTAATTTTTCTAAGGGACCACATCCTCATTCTCATAGTTTTGCCCGACCTATGGGCAATTTCCAACCTTGTGGTCCCTCGCCTCAATCACGAGCCGCTACTCCCTCGGGACTGTCTCCTCCCCATGATCAGAAGGTCGCCCGGATCTTGCATGCAATAGAGCATCTCACCCCTCAACAGATCCAAGCCCTTAAGGCCGTTGTTGAGGGTGCATCTCCTTTCTCTCATCCTCCTTCCACTCCCATTCAGGTGGCCCATCACCCGCATCTTTCTTCTACACAAACCCCTCCTCGGGTAGTCCATCACCCGCCTCCTTCTATTCCTCATTCTTCACAGCCCCAAGGCCCATCCATTTCTTGCAACCCGGCCTGACCGGGTCCTTCCTTGGGTCAGCCCGTCAACCCCCCTCCACGGTCTTCATATGCAGCCCCTCCTTTTCAAAGGCCCGCTTCTCATGTTACACCCCTCCAAGCTCTCGTTGATAAAGTCGCTTCAATGGAGGAACAATTAAAAAGGGCCACAAGCCCGCAGCCGTCTCCTCCTCCTCAAGTCAACCCTCTTCATGCTTTCATGAACAATATCACGAAGATGGAGAAAGAATGGAAGGAGAGAAGAGATGATTATGGCATCAATGTAAGTTAGCAAGAGCCGGCAGGTTTTAATGATCAAGTGGACGCCGTCCGCCCTCCACCTAACCACACCACTCATCCATATGGCCCTCCACCTCCGCATACGCATTTACATCCACAAAATACTCCAGAACACCATTACATTTCACCACCCATTAGTACGCCTCCACCACGGCGTCCACTTGAGCCCGACAACGAAGAGCGTGAACCGGCGTGTGAAGAATTGAAGACGGCGCAAGATGAAGCTCTATAAGCACCCATTCGGAGTCTCCTCCATTTTTCTCTCCCTCCATTACTACCAGAAGACCCTCCTGCTCAGGATGATGCCACTGTACCCAATCCAACTCCCATTTTTGAGACATACTGGTGTTACGATGATAGGTCGATACTTCAATCACTCACACTGGCGCATCAAGACCCGTCTCCTACCCATCAAACCTCTCACACCGCCACTAGAATCCGACGTTTCCAACGTGTCAAACCCTCCACTATTACACCTCCAATTCCTACACCATCAACTTCCATGCCACTGGTCTCTGCCGAATCTCCTACTAAACCCCCCATTGTACCTTCATTAACCTCCATGACATCGGCCTCCGCCGAACCCACCACCGAACCTTGTTCCAAGCCAATTATCCTCCTATTGCCGCCACGTCGTCCCTCCACTATACCTACAACCCCAAACTTGGATTTTCCTATCCCTCTACCTACCCCTTCACCCAAACCCATGGCTAATCCCGAGTAGGATCCACCCCTTGTTGCACTCGAGCCAACCCCATTCACTTCCGAGCAAGGGGAGAAGCTCGACGTGTTTAAACCTCCACTTCCACTTACCCTTTCCTTAACATCTATTGATCCTTCCACCTCCGCTTCACCCTCATCTACCACTCGGAATGGGAGCCCTTCTACAAGTATTTGTGCTGAAGATGATCGAGAGCCGGGCAAGAAGGATTTGGCCGCGGCTATGTTGTTCAAGATACAAGACTTTATTTGCCAGATGCCGATCCGTGTTCTTGTACCGGGCATGGTTGAAAAGGCCCAGTCCCCACCACTGCTCACTGAGAGAAGATGTCAAGCTTTGATGCCATGTGCTTCCGTACCCAAAGCCCAGGCAAGGCACCCCTTGGTTCAACACTCCAATGTTAAGTCTATTATTCTATTCGAGGGGCGAATGCCCAATTTTTTCAGTAGTCTTTATACCCCATGATTCTTGGGCAAAACAAAGCTTCCCATTCCAACATTTCAACTCTTCCACATTATTGCTCTTTGCCCTCCAAGAGAGTTATCATTCATTGTTGAAGCTTCATCAGGGGCCTTAATTTTATCCGTTGGGCCGTTCGGCTGTACACTTTCATTGCTATGGAGAGGCGGTTATTCTTCTGCTAGGGGGCCTTCTGCTACCCTATCCACTTCCTATGCTATCCCATCCACATGGGCCATCCGTTGGGTGAAGAGGGAGTTCTCATCTCACCACTTATGTTCTTTGCATCCCATGCATTTCATACATTCCATGCATCTTCTACGTCCATCACATCGCATTCATTTGTATTTCTTCTTTCCCAAGTTTCTGAACCCGTATCTTCCCTGCCTTCCGGAACCTCCGGATCCTCCACATCTTCCTTCTTACTCACCTCCATCTTTGGGATCTCTAGGTCCCCTTACACTTGCCGAGCATCGCGCCCCCTCCAGTTTTCTCTCAGGGCATCATGCCCACTCCCAACTCTTGTATCCAAATCCTCTGGATTTTTCTCTGCTTGCCGGGCATCGCGCCCTCCTTCTCTACGTCAGTCCGGAACCTCCGGACCTTCAAGGGCATCGCGCCCTTTTCTACTTCACTCCTCCAGAACCTCTGGATTCTTATCTTTCCCTAGGGCATCGCCCCCATTCCTACTTTATTCCTCTGGAACCTCCGGATCTCCCTCTTTGGGCATCACGCCCCTCCACACCTCCATACCTGGATCCTCCAGATTTTTCTCTCCTTCTAGGGCATCGCGCCCTTTTACACCTTCCTCCTCCGGAACCTCTGGATTCCCTATCTCACTCCTTATCCCTTCTTCCAGGGCATCGCATCCCTTCCCATCCCATTCCTCAGGAACCTCTGGATCTCTTATTCCATTCCTTGATTCTCTCTGGGCATCGCGCCCCTTTCCATTCTCTACCTCCAGAGCCTCCAGACTCTCTTTCTTTCTTCGATTCACCCTTCTACTCCTCCGGGACGTCGCGTCCTTTATTCTCTTCTTCCTTTTAAATCATTTCTTCCCATACCTTTTTCTGGGGCACCGCGTCCCTCCCCATTTTCTTCCTCCGGAGCCTCCGGATGATTCTTCTTCCTATCATGATTCTCCCCCCTCACCTCCGGACCCTCCGGATCTGCCACTTCCCATCTCTCAATTCCTCCTCATCTCGGGTCTGACCCGATTTCTTTCGTGTCAACTATTTTGGGCATCTGCCCATTCTCCCACTATTTTCGTGGCTTTAGTCCTCACCCATCCCCTTAATTTCTATTTTTTTTGTAGACATTTCATGTGATTAGGGTCTCTAGTCCTTAGTGAGGGAGTTCTAGCCCTCACCTCTTTTCCTTTCTCCCTATTCGTCTGAGTCAGGTCCAGACACCACTCCTTCTTGTTAAGCCACTTTCAAAGCTTTGCTATCCTTTCTTATCTGCCAAAAGAGGACAAATCCCATGATCACCTCTGGCAACTGCTTCTTCAACAAGGTCGCAAGGTAATTTATTAGTGTAAGCATGCGCTTTATGATTTCATTATCTCATTCATCTTCTACGCATGGTTTTCAAAATAAAGTGCTTATTAACATGATCAAGAATGGTAGTCTAGGCCTTTATCCTAGGTCATTATTTAAAATCAATGTCAAAGAAAAGAGTCTTTAGGCTTGCTTTTGCAGCACTTTGGTTATAAGAACCCCGCGCTGGGAATTCAGCATTCTCTCCTCGCTCATTAAGGGAAACCCTTAGCTGGGTAATCCACACACTTCACGGCGTCCTTAGCTGTCTCCTTTGGTAAAACACCATTGCTACTTGGGCCATGCTCGAAGACACGAGGTCTTTTTCTCCTCTTAACTTGGCTGGAATATGAGGATAGAGATATTATGGGCAAAACAACTAACCTAAGCACACCCCGATAAGAGGAAGTCTCAAATAGGGACAATCAATTATGACCTTATTCTCAAATATTAAGCTCAATTGTAATATCTCTCAAGTCCAAAGGACAGAAGGTTCAAAATGAAAAATCAAATGAAAAAAATATACGAGCAAAAAGAAAGAAAAATCAATGAATTTTTGGCATGGCAAGAGGGTAGTATAGTTTCACCGCGGGACGTTATGAGCCCGGTCGTATGCGTGCCTACAAGAGAATCTAATGTTCGATGATATGACATAAATTCTCGGCGTAACAGACCAAATCTCTAGGGGTTGTGCTATGGATGGAAGTCAAAACCTGATATCTTCTTAACTTATATCAAGCTTATCCCTGACTTTCTTCTCTTCTCCCTCCAAGATCGAGTGTTTCTCGGGTATGGCCTTAGTAGGGGCACTGTTATCCAAGGGTAGCCGGTTATAGGGTGCCACCCTCAATGCACGCCCGACTTTGGACAATTTTTAGCGAAAGGGGAAGGAACGAGGACCCCTAGTTAGCGATTTAAACATCCTTTGATGCTGCATTAGCAATGTCTAAGCCAAAATTCCCCCCCAAAAAAGTCAAATATTTTCCAAAAAAAATTCCCCCACAAAATAAAACAAAAAAACCTAAATATTTTCAAAAAGTCTATAAAATTTTGAATATTTTCAAAACCCACAAAAAATTTGCATATTTCAAAAATTCAAAAAAAAATTGCATTATATTTCTTCTGATGATGCTTTTACAAGGACACTCTTTACAAGGACCAAGAACATGGGATGAGTCCTCTCCTTTCATTGCCATCAACCTTTCGATTCTTCCCTATGTTGATTGCTATCTTCATGATTTGTCGCTCTGGGCATCACTTCGATCATTCAAGAGCTAGTCTTTCTAAAGCCATTCCTGCTGATTTCAGTCTGAGCATTATTCTCATCATAATCATTCAACTCCAAAGCTCATGATTAGCCAAGCCGTCATCCTCATGGTTCAAATGCAATAACAAGCAATGATTGATGCCTTCATGTTTTGATGCTCTAGACTACACCATGCCCTGAGTGTCTTGGACGCTTTGATCCATGCTTTCATGCTTTCGCGATGTTGTGTTGTCATTGCGATGTTCACACACTATGTGCTACAGTTCACTCTATGCTATCATACTATCAATTGATCGAATGCTTTAATGATATGCTATAATGTTTCAATTCATTGCTTGTTATGATTCATTATATCTTGGCTAACGAATTTTTGAGCACAAGAAGAAGCTCTCTTGGTCCCACCGTCTGGGCATCATCATCCAAGTCCCGCAATGACTGTACTTCTCTATTCCCCTCATGCTTATTACTATCACCATCTCCTCCTTGTATGCATTCCTACTATATGTTATCTACGCTACTAGATCATATCAAGGACCTTGTGGCTTTGGTAAATCAGGAATTTGAGTTCCCCTTCATCAAAAATAATGGTAATTCCAGAGGAATCTTAGCCGCACGGATAGGCCGTCGAGCCGTCCAAGACTGGGGACGATGGTTCCCTTTTGTGAATTGGTGCGCGATAAACGAGCTTCGGCTTAGTATCAGCTCACGAATGAGTTTCTTGACTCAGTCTTGGCAGCTTAACAATATTATCCATGATTATTTTTTATTTTAATTTATTTTAATTTTTCCTTTAAACCCAGCATGCATTCATGTAGGACTTTGAATCAACTTTGGAAAATCATTCTAATAACTCGATTTTGAGAGTCAATTGATCATTAATTTTCAAGATATGAGATATTCATTACTCAATTGAGTCCTCAGTTCGTCTTGTCGCTGTTTTGGGTAGTTTTTTGAAAAACTCCTTTGTTTGAATTTTCTATCCTTTTATTTTAAATCTTTTTTCTTAGATCCACCTTAGTTGCAGCACGTCCATATTGGTTGGTAACCACTCTCCAACGGTGAAACTTACATGTTTGTGACATGGGATACTTCCACCGCACTGGAAGTTGATCATCTTCTTTTATCTCTTTCGAGCCCGCGTGCACCCTCCCTCCTTTATCCAAACATTGTTGATTTCATTAAACCTCCCGAGATTACTTCATCTCGAGCTTTTGATTCAATACTCATCAGGTGGTGTTATTCGCGTGTCTCATCACACCTTGATGTCTACTTTTCAGTTTACTCCACGTCATTCCACTTCATTGCACTTCATTACACTTCGTATCGCTCCCTTGCAAAACAGATGCCAAGGTGGGGCAGTTGTAGACACGCTAAATTTAACATCATCTTGACTACATCTTATATTATATAATGCCCCAATTTGACCCTCAAATCGGCTTAGTTAAGTGTTTTTCCTCATTTTTCTTGAATTTTTACCTTTTTTGGATTTTTCTAGATTTTTTCTGGATTTTTTAAGATTTTTTTGAAAATTTTATCTAATTTTTTAAAATTTTCAAATTGGTGTTTACCCAGAGTGACGTCAATTCTTTTTTCTCATTTTTACATTTTTTAAATTTTAGGTAATTTTCAATTGGTGTCTGCCCAAAGTGACGCTAATTCTTTTTTAAATTATTAATTTTTTTTATTTATACATTTGTTTTAAATTACAGATAATTTTCAATTGACGTCCGCCTAGTATGACGCCAATTCTTCATTTTATATTTTTAATTAATTTTTGAGCCGATTTTGGGTGATTTTTAATGGGTGTCATTCCTCCCAGACGCCCATTCTTAAATGGGCATCCGGGACCCCTGACGCCAATTCTTATGGTCCTGATTATTTTTGAATCTGCGTCTGTCCTAGAGGTCGCCCATTTTTAAATTAGCGTCTAGCACCCTGGACGTCAATTCTTTTCTAATTTTGAAGATTTTAAACTTTCCATATTTTAACGCCAATGAACGTCCGTGGTGGTGGACGCCCATTTAATGGGCGACCACCAAGTCTCGCGCCATTTCTTTAAGGTTTCCAAACTCGCCCGCGGTTCCTCCTCTCCCGATTTTGGAGTCCTTGGTGGCTTTCCAGAACTGGGAGGACTCTTACCATGTTTATCTCATGCCAAAGATGATTATCCTAATTGTTTTAGGAATTAAACTCCTAATCTCTCCTTATAAATATGCCCTTCGCTTCCCCTGTTAAGGGGGGCCGACTTCATAAAACGACGGGGAGGTGCTGCTGGATCTATGGCTTGAGGAGGAGTCCTCCCTATGTCTAAAAGCTTCATCCTACCGAGACTTCCTCCCGAACGTCCATCAAAAGCCAATCTAAAGCCAGGAGAATAATCCCACAGGCTCTTCTATTTCTTTTCTGTTTCTATACATTGCATTAGTTCATAGCGCATGCATATTGCATCATTTTCTTCTTTTATCCCATCATCTCAACCGCGTTGAGAACTCCCCCACTGCAACGCTTGCAAGTCCTCCCTCTTATATCTTTATCATTCATCATACTTTATCCCACCATTTGCATAGGGGTTTAAGGGCCAACGCCCAACAGGTGTGTTCTATTTCATGTTTTCACGTCATATATTTCACTTGGGATTGATACTACACACTTTGGTTTGCTAATCAACATTTCTTTGTTGGTTGTTATCAATTTTGCAAGGGTAATCTAAAGAAGACTCTCTTCATCGGTCGGCCGATTGGAAGAGAAAGTCGACACTCACACATTTCTCATGCTTCAAAGGTAATTATCACGATCCCTCCATCTATATTTATTGTTTGTATCATTTGAGGCCCACGGTCTTTGGCGATCACCCTCTATACTAGCATCCCACGTATGCTCCTTATTCCTCCTTTTCCCTTTCTTTTCTTACCATGTTCTTTTATGTGTTTTTAAAAGTGGATTTTTAAATAGATCTACACTATTCATAACCATGAGAGTTATATACTAGAAAGTCATATAATCAAGAATGTATATTTCATGTAGAGCGTCGTGGTTTTCACTCGTCTATAAAAATAAGTACTCC
This sequence comes from Amorphophallus konjac, assembly GCA_022559845.1. Classification (NCBI taxonomy): domain Eukaryota; kingdom Viridiplantae; phylum Streptophyta; class Magnoliopsida; order Alismatales; family Araceae; genus Amorphophallus; species Amorphophallus konjac. The sequence continues at coordinate 226,712,393 of CM040125.1, read as the reverse complement.
CAGCGCAATGTGACGTCGGTATCATCGTACCCCATGGTTTTCAGCACGTTTCCAACAATCAGCCTAGGGGACTAGCATGGAGACCTTGGACACAATCAGTGTCCGAACTGCATCTTCAAGTTATAAATCAAGTTACTTCCACGAGAAATATCAATAAAGTAAGCCAATAATGTACAATTCAATAATAAGTTTATGATACTCAATACCAAGGTATGAATGCTTCAATTATGAACATGAGAATTCAAGGACTGATTTAAAACAAGGTCATGCCACGGAAAGAATTTGGCAGCATAATGGTATATTCCTTAGTTTTCATAATTCATTGGATAGCTTTAGAATAAGGTGTTAAGTTCTAGACAATCAATAGATCATCTAGGATCATAGAAAAATCAACCCTTGGGTCAAACCCCGTGATAAGAACAATTGAGACAGAAACGGTCATGCCAGGACCGTTTCTTGAAATAGCGGTCATATATGGACCATTTATATACTTTAGCGGTCAGTACAGGACCGTTTATTGACTCAATGAACGAACTGGAACCATGCGGTCATGGCAGGGCCACTAGGCATCTTTGGCGGTCAAGTAAATGGCCGCTACTAGACTCTTGTTGTCTCCAAAGGGCCGCTAGTGACGAAAACATAAGAAACACTGGTAAAAGTGCTTTCTAGACAATTGGGTTTTAAGGGCACAACCAGCTCGACATCCTAATGGGAATCCCAGCCTCACGGAGACTTACGGAGGTCTTGAAACAAGATCACCAAGTCTGGTAGATGGAATATCTAACGGAGAGGATCACAAGTCCAAGATAGTGTGCTTATAAGTGCAAAGTGTATCTACTGGCCACGCACCGGGGTACAAACCATGTACTTAAGAAAAGACTATAGATGAGAAAGGATCGTGATAAAACAGCGATCAAACCAAACTTAAACAAGTCCATGAAGTATGTAAAATATGATAATTAGTACAAGAATATAACTTTTGGCATGAAATTAACATAAGTTTAAAATGAGCATATGAAACATGTGAGGCATGCAATCTATCAAGGATGATGCACAATATAACCAATAATACGAATATGAAGTCAAAACTAGGAATAAGACCTAATTAACTAGGCTTAACATATGTTTAATAGGGTCAATCGATAATCTGTTTGGAGTTAATAGGTTGCAGAGTTTAGCGGTCAGGTGAGGTCCGCATGCCGGTGTTTAGCGGTCTATCGCATGGCCGCTAAAGGATTATGACGGTCTTAGAGAGACCGTTTATAACCTGTAGCAGACAGAAGTAAAACCGAGGTACATGCTAATTTCTAGGAGAATTTATGCATGAAACTTATGCGGACTAGAATGGTAAACATGCTAACATGTTTTTAACGACTAGGATGCATGATTGGACATGAATTAAATAAGAATTATCATCTTTGGTTAAGGGGTATAAGAATAACATGCTGTAAGGATCATGCATGCCCAGTCATAGAAAAACATGAAATACTACCAGTAGAAAGCATGAAACGAAATGAAATCACATGACTTTTATTCCTAACATGTTACTTTTGCCTTTTCATGAGATAACCTACCTTTGATTTAATCCCTAGACTTCAGATTTTTGACTGGAAGTAGACCCTAGTTCCTGCACGTCCTGTGCCAAACCAACAACTTCCCGCCCCTCTATATTTTGATTTGCTTGACCTAAATACGTAAAAATTGGAGGGTATGTAGAAAATAAAAAAGGGGGGGGAGTTCGAAAGCCACAACGTAAACTAACCTCATTTAGGGCTTCTACTCCTGTTCTTCACTGGGCTGGTACACTGGTTCCTGCACAGCTTGCAGCGAAACATAAACTTTGGGGGCTTCTATCTCCTCAAAGACTCGACCTCCAAGCATGAAAATTTGTGGAAAGTCAGACCATAGTAAGAGGAACAAAATCCTTAAAAGGCCTAACTTGAGTCAGAGCCTCCTTACCTTTGAAAAACGTGATCCAACATTAGGGTTCACAAGGGTCGAAGTTAGGGTCTATTTATAGGGTTTTGAATTAGGGCTAAGGATTTGATCGAACTTAGAGTCCTAATTAGGTGTAGGACTGATCCTCAAGAGTCCTAGACATGTTTTCATGTCTACACACTACGATCTATGAGGATTTGGATGCCAAAGATCCAAGATTTTTCACATTTCTGCCATGTATGAAATCTGCATGGTTTGGTGGTCATGGAAGGACCGCTAGTGTTGCACCCCGATTTATTAAAGAATACTTTTTTTTTGAGAAAATTAATAAGAAATTCCGTAAGAAATAGGATAAGTACAATTTCGACCATTTTGTAAAAATATGAAAAAAAATAGAATCTTGTAGAGGATGAAACGTTAAGTAAAATTATCTTCTATGACCAGCCCAAATAAAATTCGTAAACAAGCCGAATTAACAGATTAAGGCCCAAAATCACACTTAGCCTAATTGGACCTTAAAACGTGAAATTCGAGCCCAATACTAAACCATTTAAGCTAAAACCAGATGCAAATGAATGGTAAGGATTAATTCTTCATTTTCCCTCTAGTTAATCTCCGAAACCCTAACCCTAGGAGGAGTATTTGACGACGGAATGGCGGATTGACTTGGTCTCACGCGAACCTCGCACGTCTGTGTGCAAGGACTCTATCTTCGCGATTAGGACTCCCCAGACCCAATTGAACCTATAAAAATGATCCTTAGCCACCCTATAATTGTTTAGAAGCTGTGGCGACCGGAGAGGAACTCGATCGAGGGAGGATCGGCGGTGTGTACCTAGCGCGATCGGCTTCCCTCTTCTTCCTTCATCCTTCGATTAAGGTAGGTGATAGCAAGCCAAACCCCAACTATTATATATCGATAGAAGCGTTGTCCTGAACTCTTTCTACTGATCTAAAAAGCCCCAAATTTCTTGTAGTATCATGCGAGAATTTCTAGCTTTAGTGCAAGGATGTTGTTAATCAGGTTAACCATGTTACACCTCGATTCAAGTAGGGATTTCAGGCACTAAACATTAAATTGATCATGCTATCTTATATTACTTTTCATGCTCCTTTTATTGATAGTAAAAGCCCGAATTTTCATGCTTTATGTTGTGTGTATTTAGTTATTATTGCTAACCCTAGCCATCCCCGCCGGAGACAGGCAAGGCGAAGGGGCGGCAGATTGATCTGACTTGCGCGGCCTCTCGATAGACCGCCCATACTTTGTAGGCGGCCGGTTCTTGACCGTTCATATGTTTATCTTCGATCACTTTTGTAGATTGCGCGGAAGAACCCTAACTGCCCTTCTCTTCAAGCGGCCAGTCTCGGACCGCTCATCTTTCCCAGCGGCACCCTACAGACCGCTCAACCCTAGCAGGCCTTCGGACCAGAAGGGGTGTGAACGGCCTGTCGTGCGACCGCCGAGGTATATGAGTGGCTCATCACGAACCGCACAACTATACAGAACTGCTTACTTTCACTTTAGCATGATTTATCCTAGTAAATTAGTGGCTAATGATAAGTTAGCAACCCACATAATAACTGGAACTTACGGAAGTAAACAAATTAGGAATTTTTGCTAATTGTCTTCACTTGATCTTGATTCTTCATGGCCTTAGCTTATTTTAATGTGTAAATTCAAACATGATTTCATGAACCATGCTATTAGGGTTGTTTGACAGTCGTTCTACTCCGGTAGGATCGACTGACCGCTACACTTGGTTTCTGATGATTTGATAGCCTCATTTCCTTGTAATGGTTGGAACTCTCCGCCGGATACCCCTTCCGTCGGACTAGGACCTTCATTACGGGACCTCCGTAAGCCCCCGCGAGCCTGGGATTCCCACTAGGACGCCGGGCAGGTTGTACCACCAAGACCTGAACTTGTTTACATGATCGAACCGCTTGAATTACTGTGCTGTGAGTCACGGCTCAATGTGGACTGACTGAGTTTTGAATGGTTAGAATCGAACCGTTTAACTCAATAGGCGGCCCGTTATGAACCGTGCATTTCTGTCCAAGTGCCACTTACATTGGTCGATTAACCTTGTTCTATCTTCGACCAAACCATGATTTAATCAACCTAATAAGCCCTAGGCTGACCAGTGGAGAGTGGGCTGGACCCTGGTTCAGTTCTGCCCCACTTATGGTAGCCCGGAGCCCATTTTTGGGTTGATGTCTAGTCTTCTGGTTAGGCCCAGTTTGAACGGACTGACGTGGACCGTCCATGTACTCAAGCGGATCTTAGTGGACCGTTCATCCATTAAGCGGCCCTATAAGGCCCGTTTACCTTGTTCTTGGGCTTCCAGCCCTTCTGGCCATGACCGAGCGGCCTATTATTGACCGTCCTTTTGTCTAAGCAGCCCGATATGGACCGTGTATCTTCCAGAAAATGTTTTCCGTGGTTATTTTGTTTGAATCTAAGGACCTGATTGGTTCTTGATAACTTGAAATTTCTAGCCAAAATATCTCTTCGACTTACCCTTGGAATTCTCCGAGGTAAGTTCTATACCTTGTCATTATTGTCCATTTAACTTGATTAATGTCTAGACATAACTTGGGATCTTGGATTCATTAAATCAATGCCAACGCATCATAAGGGCCCGGTCTGGTCCTGGGAGGAGCACCCGAAAAGTACTTGTGTCCCGGGGAGTTTGAATGACATGGTGAGGCATTGCACCGAGTGCATAACTAGCGTGATGTCTATGACAACAATCTATTACTTGAATTTTTCTCGACTTGGTTAGTTCTTGCTTGTTGGCCAATTTCCAGTTATATCATGATCTTGCCTTCTCTTTATTATGTTGTTTCGTCATATCGTCATTCCATTTCGTTCCTTATTTTCTCGCATATAATTACAACTAATTGGTTAATCACTTAAACTTGCCTGTTATTATCTACTGAGCGTTCGCTCACCTTGTTGTTCCTCCCTTTTTCAGGTAGCTCGGGTGAGGATTCACAGATTGATGGGGACGGGCAAGAGTGATGGCCAAGGAGTGAACCTGTTAGAAGCGTGTGGAGCCAGCCATAGTTGTTTGTGTCTATTTATGTTTTAGAGTGTGTGGTGGAAGAATTATAATTCGAAGTCAGCAAATGTAGTAGTGTCAAGTGGATGTTATGTTGAAAGTTTGTTTCAGTGGGTTTGTATGATTGGAACATGGATTACTTAAAGGTTATTTAGTGAATGGAGTTATTTTCTGTTCATGGTGTTGTGTTGACCCTTAGCTTTAGCATATCATGTCTGTAAATCAACATATTACTATTAATTTTTTCTACTGCTAGTCCCGATATTCTGCATCGGGGCGTGACAGTTAGGTGGTATCAGAGCCTAGGTTTCTAATATTCCTAGATTTTCTAAGTTCTAGGATCCTAAGTGATGTCGTAGAACCTATAACCTTGTTATAAGTCCAAGAATCCAACCTAGTGAGATTTGGGTAGAGACTTGGGTTGAGTTAATAACCTAATTTAAAACTATTCTTTCTAAATGATCCTAAAATAATTTATTCTGCGTATAGGACGTTCAAATGGCAGCCGAACATGCACAATGGCGAGACATGCAACGAACGGTTCAAGGACTTACTCGGGCCTTGCAGCAAGTGGCTCAAGGAGGAGCGGCGAACCCCGGAGCTGGCGATCTTCACCGGAACTTTTGTGGGATGAATCCCCCGCGTTTTGGAGGCTTGACCGATCCCAATGAAGCCGAGCACTGGCTAAAGGAGATGGAGAGGATCTTCGAAGTGATGCAGTGCAGTGACAAGGAGTGTGTTCTTTTAACAAGTTTCCAGCTGGAACGTGATGCAAGAACATGGTGGGATGCAGCGAAGGCTACCCTCGGTGATAGACAAGTTTCATGGAAGGAGTTCAAGGAACTCTTTAACAGTAAATATTTTTCTGATAGAGTACAAGAAAAGAAAGCGACTGAGTTTGCTACTTTGAAGCAGTGGAGTTTATCGGTGGCGGAACACGAAGCTCAGTTCTCTCAATTATCTCGTTATGCCACTCACTTGATATCTACGGAGAAGATGAAGACCAAGCATTTTCTCAACGGGCTGAAGTTACATTATATTAACCAATTGGCGCCATTAGAAATTCAAACGTATGCGGAGATGGTAAGCAAAGCTCAAGTCTTGGAAGACACTTTAGAGATGACGGAGAGAATCCGTGGAAAGAATGTTAAGAAGGAACAGCCTACTGATCCGGGAGTGTCAAACTCGACAATGGCAAGAAGAGGCCCAATGGCGGGTCTGGATCGTGGAAGAATAAAATGCCGACGAATGAAGACAAGAAGCCTGGCCCGATTGTGCCGTTTAAGGGCTTGTGCAAGTATTGTGATAGTCCAGGTCACAGGATGGAAGAGTGCTGGCGCAAGTTGGGCGCCTGTCTGAGTTGTAGTAGTAGGGACCATCGTATCCCTGAGTTTCCCCTTTTGTCTGATCAAGCTACCCCGACTAAGCCCCAAGGAAACAAGAAGCAGCAGGGCAAGCTCCAAGCCCTATAAGAGGATGATGCAGGAACCACCGAGGAGGATGGACTCGTTGAAGGTACTCTTATTATTCATGATAAGCCAGCATTCGTTCTCTTTGATACCGGTGCCACTCATTCTTTTGTTTCTCAGAAATTTGCTAAGTCTTTTGATGTGAAGCCGGTCTTAATGAATTCCCCGTTAGAGATTCAACCCCTATTGGTTCCAGTTCAGCAATTAAGTATTTCTATCCTTCTAGTAAGGTTATGATTAATGAACAGAACTTGCCAGCTGACTTAGTTTGTATGGATATGAAAGATTATGATGTAATTCTAGGAGCGGATTGGTTGGCTAAGTATGAGGCCAATGTTCATTGCAGTTCTAGCACTGTGTCTTTTTCTAGACACCCTGGACTTTCTTTTATAGGGGTTAGGCACCATAAGAATGTGCCACTTATTTCGGCCCTTCGAGCTGATAAGTTGATGAGGAAAGGATGTCAGGCTTTTCTAGCCTTTGTTTATGTGACCCCTGAGAAGAAGATCGAGATTAAGGATATTCCTGTCATTCGAGATTTTTCGGATGTCTTTCCTGAGGAATTGCCAGGCCTTCCGCCAGAGAGAGAGGCTATCTTTTCCATTGATTTAGTTCCTGGCACGACCCCTATTTCTAAAGCACCTTATCGTCTGTCCCCTGCGGAGCTGAGGGAATTGAAGTAGCAGTTAATGGAATTACTTGAGAAGGGGTTCATTCGTCCAAGAACATCCCCGTGGGGAGCTCCAGTATTATTCGTCCGGAAGAAGGATGGTTCGATGAGGTTGTGCATCGATTATCGGCAATTGAACCAGCTGACTATCAAGAATAAATACCCATTGCCGAGAATTGATGAATTATTTGACCAGATAGCAGGAGCTCAGTATTTTTCTAAGATCGATCTTCGATCTGGATACCATCAGTTGCGGATCAAGGATGAAGATATCTATAAGACAGCCTTCCGTAGCAGGTATGAGCATTTTGAATTTGTAGTAATGCCTTTTGGACTAACGAATGCACCTGCAGCTTTCATGCAGTTGATGAATAATGTGTTCTGACCCTATCTTGACCTGTGGGTCGTGGTGTTTATTGATGACATCTTGATTTATTCTAAGAATGAGAAGGAGCATGCTGAACATCTGAGGATGGCATTGCAAATATTGAAAGACTATCAATTATACGCCAAGTTTAGTAAGTGTGAATTCTGGCTGCAAGAGGTGTCCTTTCTAGGGCATATTATTTTAAAGGAAGGTATTTTTGTTGACCCCTTGAAGGTAGAGGCAGTGAAGAAATAGGATAGGCCTTCTGATGTAACTGAAGTTGAAGTTTCCTAGGCCTAGCAGGTTATTACTAGAGGTTTATTAAGGATTTCTCTAAGCTTGCGGTGCCTTTGACAAGATTAACCCGCAAGGAGAACAAATTTGATTGGTCAGAGGATTGCGAGAGAAGCTTTCAAAGATTGAAGGAATGTCTAACTACTGCCCCTGTGTTGGCTTTACCATCGGGAGAAGGAGGTTTTGTCGTGTATACTGATGCTTTAGGCATTGGTTTAGGTTGTGTGCTCATGCAGCACGGGAAAGTGATAGCCTATTCTTCTAGGCAATTGAGGAAGCATGAAGAGAACTATCCTGTTCATGATTTGGAACTTGCAGCGGTGGTGTTTGCCTTAAAAATATGGAGGCACTACTTGTATGGAGAGTCATTTACGGTGTTCTCAGATCATAAGAGTCTGAAGTATTTATTTTCTCAAAAGGAACTCAATATGAGGCAGAGGAGATGGCTTGAGTATTTAAAAGACTTTGACTTCTCCATAAAGTATCATCCTGGAAAGGGAAATGTAGTAGCAGTTGCTTTGAGTCGCAAGCCAATAGCTAAGTTGTCACATCTTATGTTGCAAGAAAGGAGACTGTTGGAGCAATTAGCTAGTTTGGATCTTAATATTGACAAGGTGATGCGCTCGACAGTCATCGTTTAAAAATGTCGTGCCACACAAATTTCAAAATTTATACAACCGCACTCACTCACTTAAATGATTTTGAAAATACGAGTAAAGTGATAAATACGGGTCGATCCCACGGGGAGGAAATTTGAATGTAAGTTGGAAAATACTCTTATGTTTTGAAAACCAATTGCTTTTGTTTGATTTGAGTGCGATTACAATTAACGGAAATGAAATTGCAACTTTAAAGAACAAGAGATAATTGAAAGAAATATTTAGCCAATGAATTGAAGAACGCCGTCGTTTCCTCGCAGAGCCTTTGATGAAGATCGCTCCGCCTTGGAAGTCGACGCCGTGAGATGATTTGAAGAAGACCACCGTTTTGGGTGTGAGTGAAACACTTATGAAGAAATAGGTTGGATAGAACAAGTTTGAAACATTAAGTTGAAAACATAACAGAATTTCATTGAAAATAGGGGTTGGAAGAAATAGAATAACTTAAAATCTAAATGGAATTAGAAAAAATGGAATACATGAAAGTTGTAGAGAATTAAAATATGAAGAAGTTTTATGAAGAACACAGAAAAAGAAAACGAAAGGAAGACAATGAAAAATTTGAAAAATCAAGATCTATTACTGCTGGTGAACAGTAACTGACAGAAAAATAGAACAGTAAAGAATTAATTCTAGAGCTCAAACTAAGAAGAATTTGAAGAAGGGGAAGAAGAACAAAAGTTAGATCTATAAGAGAGTAACAACTTTCATGAAGAACGCAGAGTAAAATTATGATTGTAAAGGTTTCACAATGATAAATTGGTGTAGACTATCACTTCGGATGAACAGTATATGAACAGGACAACACTTAAACACACAAAGAATAACTTTTAAACTAGACAGAATTAAAGGAAATGATGAAAAGATAAGTTGAAGAACACTTACAAGTGGACAACTTTGTAGAAGACAATAAATTGAAATGAAGATCACACAAGCTTGTAAATTGATTATGAAGAGCCGAAATGGCTAAGAGTACAATGAAATCCTTCAATACAAACTTAACACAAACTTCAAAACGTGAATACAAAAGCTTTCAAAATCTATCCCTACCAAAGCCACAAAGTAAAAACTTGAAGAACACTTACAAACTTGATCAATCCATAGCTTACTACTCCTAGCTAACTTCTCTTCCTAACCTCCTAACAACCCCCGTTACCTTACAAATGAAGCCCTTTATATAGGGTAACATATAACACCCTCTCTCATGTGAACATTCTTGCCAATGTGAACACCCAATTGCTGCATTTGTTGACTCCAAATTGTGTGCTAGCATGTGCTGCAAACTTTGCTATTTTTTCTGATTTTTTCCAATTTTTCTGGCATTTTTCTAGCCCTTTTCTCTTTCTTTCCCTCACTTTCTCTCTCTCCTGGCCGTGTGCGCCCGCGTGCGTCGCTCGGCCGCCCACCGCATGAGACGCGGCCCGCGTGGGCCGCGCGTGCGCCGGCGCCTGGCTGGCCGCCGCGTGGCGACCGTGGGGGCGCGGTGTGCCCGCCTGCCTGCGTGTGAGGCGCGGGGGCGCGGTGCGCCGCTCGACCCCCTCCTTCCTGCATACACACGATGCACACACACACACATATTAAGATATATATAATATATAAAATATATATTACATATGAGATATATTTGAGATCTATATTGTATATATCTTAAAAAATCCTAAAAATAGCTAATAAATTTATATATGTTTTTCTTTTTTTTCTTTTCTTTTTGAAAAAGTCCAAAATAATATTTATTATTTTTATGTTTTATTTTCATAATATATATTTAGATATATATATAGATATGTATATATATTATGTATATAGTTTATTAAGGCCTAAAAATGTCAAATAAATTTATTTTTTTTTTCTTTTTTTCTTTTATTATTTTTATTCTTATTGAACAAATCCTTGGTCTTTTGGCCCATTTCAACATACATTATATTTTCTTATTTTTATTATTTTTATTATTTTGAGTGCTTGTTAAATAAGTAAATATCTTTATTAAAATTATTTAATTACCAAAAATTAATTATTTTACTCTAAATTAAAAGTAAGCGTGATAAGTGCATATTTATTATTATTAAAGCCCATAAATAATGTAAATAACATGAATTAAGATGTGAAAATACACACTTATCACACCCCCCAACTTACTCATTGCTAGTCCCTTAGTAATGCAAATATTCTCAAAATATAAGGACTAACAAGAGTTTACAAAGTTCATGTCTCATTTCCAGATCATCGTTCATAGAATCTACTAAAGGTTAGGAATCTGGAATTATTATCACATACTAGCCTTATGTAGGAAATTCAGGTACATGATCAGGAATTCTAATCAAAATTCAGTAGCACTTGTGCATGTGTAATACTAAATTCACAGTATAGACAATTACGTCCTCCAGTTGCTATTCCGAACAAATGTCTTTCAATTCTACACTTCTTAATTAGAGCGTTCAGCATACTAGCTTTTTGTCTGCCTTATTGCTTTGTCCCTTTTGCGATCTTTTGTATTCTTTTCTTTTTCTATATACATATGATACTGCACTACCCTTCACTGTTTTACGCAAACCTCAACACGTCTTAGGTGAAGTAGGCCCGGTTTCGCAGATCAAGGTTCCCTTTTCCTTTTGACGCGAACCTCAACACGTCTTAGGTGAAGTAGGCCCGGTTACTCAGAATCGGAGCATTTTCATGACGTTTTTCTCAAAAATTTTCAATTGTGCCTTTGCACTAATTGTGATAACTTGGCAGAAAGCCTATAAAAGATCTCTTCTTCAAGAAGTGCAGAATATCAGACAACATACCTAAAATAGCAGAAGGCTTGTCTTACTTGTTTCATTAGCATGCAAAGTGATTTTCATTTTTCTAAAGTGCACATGAACTTTAAAAAGATTCTTAAATCAGTTTTCCATGGCTAGAGTAAATAAATTATCCATCATCCTTTTCCCTAGTCTTTTCTATTCTAGAATCTTTTTCAATAGAAGCATGAATCATGAAACTCAAAATGGGTTTATTTTATTTGTGTTTCCAATTTTCAAAGAAAAAAAAAATTTATAGCTAAATGAGGTTGTAGATGAATGTAACATGTGCAATGGCATGATTTCCGTCCCCCCAACTTAAATGGCATTGTCCACAATGGCATAAACAATAGAGAATAATTGAACAATGTAGATGATAAGCGTAAGAAGGAACGGGACAACCTGATAGAGGTGGGCTTTGAACATTGTGGCGTGTGAGGAAAAGGTGGTACTTGACGTGGGACGGCTTGGCGTAGCTGAGCAGTAGAGTACGTAATCTCCTCTCTCCCCCCAACTGATCGGTTATTCATACCTGCAAAATAAAAACACACGAAAAACCTGGGTGGCCTCCCAAGAAGTCGGTTATTTCTATACAAAAAGTAGAATTCATCGTGGCCATGAGTTTCAAAGGGAATCAACCACTGATTTCAACAATGACAGCTAAAGGGGCCCACAGGTCCCATGCGAACTTCCCACAGGTCCTTGTTTGCACTAAAAGGAGTTGTGATAGGACAAAGGACGAATGACCAAATCACGGCTCCGCTCCATTTTCTCCACATGGCGAAGGGGCATACGAGGGTACCGTGGCCATGATTTCAAAGGAATCGACCACTAATTTCAAACGTGGGTCACGGATCCTGATTTCCCGCATAAATGGCCCCCACTTTGTGCGAAATGTAGGCACAACAGGACAATAACCTCAGGGAATCTTTAGACCGAATAGAGAGGATAATTCAATAAATCACGCTACCGACTCAATCACTCCACATGGTAGAGAGTAAAGGGAAGATGACGTGTCGCAAAGGCAGCCTTTCCAATCCTATAAATACCCCCCCCCCCTTTCCACTCGACTTGGGAGCACCGAAGTCGGGAGAGCAGATTGAAAGTTTAGAAAGGGGAGTAGTGAGTGTTGCTCAACTGTCAGAATGGAGGGTGATTCAAGCTTCAGAGCAGAAGGTGAGTCTTCTCGCTCCTTGAAGAGGAGCAGATCAGGTAGTAGTTTCAGGAGATTCTCAGAAGCCGAAGGACGCGCCGGAGGAGAGAGGAAAGAGAGGACCCTATCACAGCTTGTAATTGAATCCTTTTATTCCTTTCTTCATACTTTCTCCTCCTTTCTTCCTTTGCAAAGCTCCCATTTCGCACTTCTTGTATATGAGCAGAGCGTGATGAGATCGCACATATCGTGGGAGCTAGTAGTAGCGGCCTATCGAGGTCTCCCGGCCTTCCAGAAGGCGAGATTAGATGTGATGGGATTCGGAGCCTTTCTCAGAATCGAGCCGATCAAGCTCGACCTTGCCCTGATCCAAGTACTACGTGAAAGATGGGACCCGATGAGTCGGGCATTCCTGATGTCATGGGGGCACATGGTGCCCAGCCTAGAAGACATGGTCCGGATTACGGCCCTCAAAGTAGATGGGGAAGCAGTGACTGGAGTTACCTACGCGGACTACCGAGAAGGTGCCCAGAAGCTGTTGGGGATGGAGTTAGACGGCAGGAAGAACAGGTCAGTAGCTAAGGCATCGATCATGGAGGCATTAGGGCTTACTGACACGCATCCTCGTGATGACGAATCCCTTGAAGAATTTATGGAAAGGGCAGAAAGAGGTGCCCGTGCTGTATATTGCGTTGATACTAGCAACTGGGAGAGGACCAACATGGATCTTAGGAGGCTCCTCCTCTTTCTTTTGGGCAAGTTGCTATTGGGCTCCAAGGGAGACAGTATCCACTGTCGCTTCTTAGAGTTGCTTGTAGACTTGGAAAGAGTAGGACAATATGCCTGGGGAGCTGCCGTGTTGGCACATCTGTTTACAGGTCTGTCGCAAAGGACAGACCGAGAGATGACAATATGTGGGTTTACGCCCTTCATCCAGGTAAAGAATGTTGTAGTTGTTTTATGCCTTTGTTTTCTTGAATTTGTTGATATTGATGACACATGATGGTGTAGCTATGGAGCTACTATTACCTTCCAATGGGGAGAGCTCGTCACTACCGACCAGTGACGGTCCCGCTTGATAGACGGTGGCAACCCATCATGAGTACAGCACCTCTATCCTACCAACTGATGGTGTTAAGGCGGGAGTTGCAAGAGTTCCCTGGAGCAATGGTATGATACTTTTTCTCCCCCTTTTTTTTGGTTTGTTTTGTTTTATCATCATTTTGTAGCTAACCAAGAAGATGCGTACAACCCATCAAAGGTGAATTGGAGGCCTTTCTCAAACATGGTCGATGTTGACCAGCCGTGGGTTATTAGAAGTCGCGCCCGATTCGGACGGGACCTCTGGCTCCATTGCTTGAATGAAATCGAGCCCCTCAGACTGAGATTAGCTATGAGGACCTTAGGGCTAGCCCAGGAATGGGTAGATATGACCATATCTCCCAGTGTCGGAAAGCAGACGCGGGGACCGGCAACCTGTGTCGATTGGAGGGTGCGCTTCCCCGAACAATATGAAGACTGGCAAAGGGGTGGCACGCTCGTGGAATCTCAAGCACAAGACAGCGAGGATTACCTACGCCTCTATAGGGCAATGTATGCAGAGAGGCTGCAGCCTGGAGGGCTTGTAGAGGTTAAGTAAAAAGAAACCATGTTTTTATCTTTTACATTTTATTTTTGATTTTTTTTTCATTTTGTGAACTCATAAGTCATAACTGTAGGATGCCCGTGATACCATAATAATGAACTTACGAGCTCGTTTGGCGGATACAGAGCAAGAGTTGAGTGACACCCGAGCGGCTCTGGGTTCATCAGTAAGTGTTTTTGTGTACACTCCAGGTATGATTTGAGATTCATGGCGCTAACCACTTAATGTCACCTCATATGTGTTGCAGCGTGCCCAGCTCGATGCAGTTTCATCTGCGATGGGGGCAGATGGCATTTCTTCCAGTCTATGGATTCCTACTGCAGAGCTGGATCTACTCCATGAGCAGCTTGCTCATGCCACCCAACGTGCTACGGAGGCAGAAGGGATGCTTTTTGCACAGGTGAGGGTTTCACCATTTAATATCCCTTGTGCAAGCATTACTATATGCCTGAGATGATATGTATGGCAGGAGAAAGAAACACAGGAGACGCTCTCTCTTACCACCCAAAAGGAAACTAGAATAACTGAGCTGGAGAAGAAATTGCAGCGTCGTCCTGATGAGGACTCTTCTAGGGACGCTGTGGAACTGAGGATCACCCTTCAGCTGGAAAGAGAAGATAGAGAGAGAGAACGGGCTGAAAGAGAAAGGGACAGAGACAGAGAGAAGGCTAAGAGATTGGCCGAGAAAGAGGAGAAGAGGGCCATGGAGGCCCAACTTTTTGAATTGAGGACCAGTCTCGGCCTTGCCGATCAATGACTGAAGGATGGCGAGGAGCGCTATCGAAGAGCACGAGAGCGTGGCTTTCGTGTCAGTAGCTTCTTTGCTACCCCCGCTGATCGGCGCCGAGGAGTGGAGATAGAAAGAGGACCTCAGAGCGGTAGGAATACCGCTGCTCTCGGCGTGGGAACACCCTCTAGAGTTTCTTGCCCAGAGAGTGGCAAGATGAGTAATGTGGAGAAAGAAGGTGGAACCTGATGTAATCTCTTTGTTGTTTGTTTAAACTTTGTAATCTCTGGTTGTTTGTTTCTGTTGTTGAGAGTGGAATAAAATGTTTTTTTTATGCTTGGTTCTCTCTTCTTTTTGGTCTCTTGAATCCTTGCACACATCTAGCTTCCAAAAAAAAAACTGATTACCACACAAAAATCACTTAAACTTTAGGTTGCCTCCCAAGAAGCGCTAAGTTTTATGTCGTCAGCCAGACACAAGGTAGATCACTAACCAACGTGTGACATTCAGAATGAGCCACCACGTGATCTTGTCCTCCTTCAAATTTCAACTCTTATGCCATTGGAAGACAAGATTAAACATGTACGGACCGGGGCTAGAAAGAGGCAAGACTCGCACATTATGGATTTTAATGTTAACCCTGTGTGTGAGCCAGTTTTCAGCTTTAGGGATCCAGAAATGATCAATGGCCAATTTGTCGAGATCGAGGTGGAACCCTTGCACCATATCAATCCCTTGGTCCCCTTGTCCTGTATCATCTCTCCTGACTAACCCTTTAGTGACTACTTTCTCCATGGAAACTTGTTCAGGCCCTGGTAGCTTAGGAATAAGATTGTCATCCTTAGCCACTTTCTTCTCAATAACAGCCTCTTGAGCTTTAAGAGCATTGATCAATTTGTCTTCCTGAGAGGAAGTTAAATCAAAGGTGAATGTGGTTGGCACATCCGCCTCAGATCCTAGAATGTCAAATTGGAAAGGCTCAACTGGCAGGGAAATCAAAGTAGAAGGAAGCACGAGCTCATTATCTAACTCGTCCACAGATTCAGGCTTCAGTGGATAGGCCTCCGGGGTCAGATCAAATATGAAATTTTCTAATGAAACCCCTTCATCATACCCCTCACTCATCTGAGGATTATTAACCAAATTGTCCAACAATGGGGTGGATAGAGGAAATGTAAATGATTCTAGCCCGGCCCTTTCATCAGAGGTCATATCAAATGAGAAGTTCTCAAAGACGGGCCCATCACCACACTCCTCACTCAACTGAAAATTATCAATCGAATTTTCCAGAAATGGGGCCGGTAGATGAAATGTAAACTTTTCTAATAAGGCCCCATTATCATGTTCTTCTAGGGGAGGAGGATATTCAGAATTTTGTTTCATTAAATCAACAATATTATTACTTACAAAGTAATCCTCCTCTTTATTCATTTTCTCAATTGAGTTGTTCGGGCTATTATCCTTAGTAATATTCTCAATATCAAAACATTCATAGACTGGGGTGATATGATCATCATTATCCATGAAGCCACCCCCTTCTTCCTTCCCTTCCGTCATCATGGTATTACTTGCGCACTCCCCCTCACTCCCAATAGTAATATCTTGAGCCAAAATGATAGGCAGAAGATCATCATCATCATCATTCACATATTTAGGGGGTTGGTGTAATGTTGAAGGAGAGGGTTGAAAGGTAGACTGAGAGTACGCGATTTGAGGTTCAAAACAGTGGCCCGGTGAATCACCCCTAGTATCAATGTTGATTCCGAAATCTGGGTGAGATGAGTTGACCTGAAATTGAGGACACAGGTGTTGACACCCGTTTTATACCGATAATTTGATTCGTTTCTCTTACTCCCATTAGTTGATGCCTCGAGTTGTCCATCATTCATTGGGCCTTTTTTTTGTGGCATGTCTTGGGCTCATTTTATGGGTCGTCTCCCTCCTTGGTGAAGTCCGTGGCGATTCAGGGCTTAATGGGCCTTGGCTTTGGTCAATTGAACGTTTCATAGCATAAACGGCCCAACCTCAGCCGTTCAGATGATGAGCGGTTGGATATGGACCGTTCATACATTTTGTTAATTTCTGAGGTCTTTTCTGAATATTCACCGACAAGCTATGGTGCGGCCCTATTAGGACCGTTCAAACCAATGATGGGCTTATTTCAACCGCCTATACCTCAGAGTCCTACGCACGCCCATTTCCTCAGATAATTATCCAATTATCCGAATTATCACCGACAGGGTGAAACGGTTGACTATTTGCCGCTCTACACTAGAATGGTCCCACTAGAACCGTTCACCTTTGAGGGTCCAACGGCGGGTGTTTCGGCCAGTTAGAGAGATAATTGGGTTGATTTTCTGATTATCCGAATTTCCACCGACAGCTTGGACGGTCTGAACCAGACCGCCCAAATGTTGAGCGGTCTATCGTAAGACCGCTCATCCTGTCGGATGAGGCTTTTTAACAGACTTTTGTCTCTTTTATTCATGGCTTTATCCCCAATTTGTTTTGATGATTTCTCCGTGGATAATAAACCATTTTTTATGCCATTTCGACTGGATAAGAGATTATGATAATATCTATGATTTATCTTTTATAATCTCGACCTGAAAATACCTAAAAATCCTAATTTCGAGGCTGGATTTCTAGGCTCTATAAATAGACCCTAGTGGCCGGACGTCGAAAAGGGGGGGGGGATTTTTGGTCAACGGCGAAGCCCTGCCGCATTCCTGAGCGACCTAGCACCAAGGAGGGAGGCTCTCTACGTCCTTACGAGCCTC
Source organism: Amorphophallus konjac (assembly GCA_022559845.1). NCBI lineage: Eukaryota > Viridiplantae > Streptophyta > Magnoliopsida > Alismatales > Araceae > Amorphophallus > Amorphophallus konjac. The sequence goes on along the minus strand of CM040125.1, from coordinate 226,694,843 downwards.
CGGTTCAGGGAGTAGTCAGCGTGTTGAGTCATAGTGTCGTCTCTCGATTTCTTCATCGTCTGTTGCATGCATTGCTTTTCCCCCACGTCTTCCCTCGTTTTCATTTCCATGCACACATCCACCCATGCTTTTGTCACCCTAGGGGTTTAAAATCCCCCAGGTATTCCCCTTTCCATTAATTTATGCTTAATCCTCCTTATGTGAACATGTACTATGTCTTTTAGTTCTAATTTGGGTGTTTCTCTTGTGTCTTTACACTGTTTTGCAGGTCAGCACTTCATCAGCACGAGGCCCATCCCCTCTGGCCGGCCGGAGAGGGTGGAGGTCGAACCCTTGCCAGCTTGCTGCGTGAAGGGATCGAGCGGCTTCCTTTTGGCCGTTCAACCTATGGTGCGGTTCATTGACGACCGTTCTTCCTTGGAGTGCGGTCTACCTTCCACCGTCCGTCCCACGGTAGCAGCTCCTCCCGCCTCCTTTGCAGCGTACAAGGACGGTCTGTCGTAAGACCGCGTCAAGTCGAGCGGTTCCTAAAGAACCGTTCATCGCTCCAGCACTGCAGCTCCTTCCTTTCCAAGGTACGGCGTGCCGGTCACGTGCGGCGCCTTGGTGGCGATCACGGTCCTTTCTCTTGTTCTCTACTTTCCTCTCGTTTTCATTATTTGCCCATTACCCATTACGCATTGGTCCACGCACTTGATGCGCCCTGATTCTTAGAGAGAGGAGAGGAAAAATATATATCTACACCCCTTTTATGGCGATCGCGGTGGGACAACTAATGCCCATCGTGCTGTTGAGATTGCTGACCCTCTTTCTTTGTGTCCAAGTTTTTTATTCTTCCCAAGAGTGATTTGCAGGTTGGGGTGCGTTTCTGTCCCCTGGGACCTGAGCGGTTCTCCCAGAGCCACGCAACACAGACACGGTTGACATTCCACCGTTCAACCCTGCAGTCCGAGCCAGCTTCGTCGGTCTTTCCTGTTACAGACGGTGCCATATACACCGTCCAATATTTAGAGCGGTCTGGGTCTAGCCGTTCAGTCCTCCAGCACTGGTGCATTTCGTTTTGTTCTTATTGTAGGTACGCGGCTGCTGGGAGACGGTTCGGGATGTCGCACGGTTGCTGACGGACCGTCTGTCTGGTATTATCTTTGCCCCCGCTGCTGCCCCATGTGTTCAGGTCCTTTGATTACGTTGTAGTTTTGCTTTCTCCCTGCATTATACGGTCCCAGACAGACCGTTCTACTGTTGGAGCGGTCGAGGAAGAGCCGTTCATTTTCTGCCACAGCGTACGTACGCTATGCTTTGATTATCATATTTCATGTGGTCTACTATTTCTGGCTCTATTCATTGATCCCCCCGATTTCCTTATCATCATTGCATCACCATGTTTCTTTATTGCTCGTGTGTGTGCTTATTCATTGATTGTTAGCTGCTAGGCTAGATTGTGCATGCACTCCGGTGCGCATAGGAACATTCACCTGTTCTCATATTAGCTGCATTCCTACCAAGGTGGGGTTTCCACTCGTCTCCATATTCCTTGGAGCCGACTAAGGATCCCGCCGAGGACCTCCGTAAGCCCCCGTGAGCCGTGGATTCCCACACGAACGCCGGGCAGGTTGTACCGTATCCACCCCCAGTATAGGATTGCATTCGCCGGTGAGAAATCCTAGTAGACTCACACAGTTCCCCATTTCCCATCCCAGTTAGGCCCTAGTGGTTGAGAGAATTCATATTGTCATTAATCCACTAAGGTTCGAAAGGGAAATTTTAAGAAATCCGACGAGCATCATTTTAATAACTTGATTGCGCAATTGGGGTGATTCTCCTCTCATCTCTTCATTCCATTTTGCATGCTCGTGGTTTGATTTGTTTGTTTGATTCAGTTGGGTTAGGGTTATCTGTCTTTCCCCTCTTCAGGTCTCTTAGTGCATGTGGGGTTGTCTCTGTCCCTCAGGATCATCTCCTAGGGTCCGTTCTCGTTTCCATTCTTACTTCAACCCCTTGTTTGATTAAGCCTACCCGATGTCGTCTTACGACTTCTCTCAGTCTCACGAGGATTCTCTTCCTCGTGGCCTTCTCGAGGACCCACCTCGGGTCGCCCATATACAAGGGGGAGAGGGGAATGCCCCTCCGCTCCCGACCATTCTTGGTGATGGTTCTCAACCCTCTCTTCTAAATCCCTCCATTCAGAACCCCGCCAGTCAAATTCTCAATATGATGGCTCAGCTGGATCCGACCCAGCTCCACCTCATTCGGCAGGCTTTGCAAGGGGGCGATGCCCCGACCCTAGCTCTTTCTCGTGGCACGACCGTTGTTGCCACCACTTCCCCTGTTAGCGGGACCACCTCTGTGGCACCCATTGATCTCACTCCTCTCCGTCCTCAGATCCTTTGCTCCTCTAACATGGAAATGGGCCAGACTTCCACCTCGGTCCATCAACAGCTTGATAAGGGGAAATCTCAGATCCCCTCCATTCCTTATCCTGATCCCTACACCACAGCTTCTCCATCGCCGCAGGCCCTCGTGGCCCCGACGGATTTTGTTAGGTTGCAGCCGGGGGCTGCTCAGTTGACTCGCGTGGATATGGGGCCCTCCTCTGCCCATTATCCCTCTTACGCGTCGCCTCTTCAGTCGGCTCATCCCTCGGCCCCCTATCCAAACATTGCTCTTCCTGCTCCTTCTCCTCCTTCCCGAGAACGGGAGATCCTTGACAAGTGGGCTGCTATGCAGCAACAGATTGATCTCCTCCAAAGGCGGGTTGGTCCGCAATCCCTTGCTGACGTCCCTATCCCTAACTTCAAGGACATTCATTTTCCAGCACAGTCTGAGCTCCCCGTGTACCGTAAATATGACGGGAATGGCAACCCGTTCATCCATGTTCAGGAGTTCTTGTACGAGTCAGCTCAGTTCCAGCAGGACGATCGCCTGATGGCCTATTTGTTCCGCCGGTCGTTGGAAGGGGTCGCTCTGGAATGGTTCTACACCTTGCCTATGGAGGAGGCCGAGAATTTCAAGACAGTCAAGGAGAGGTTTATACAGAGATTTCAGGATCGGGTTGGACCCGAATACTCCTTCACTGATTTAGTGGCAGAGAAGATGAAGCCGGAAGAAGACTTCGCAACCTACGCAGACCGCTGGAGGCAGATGGCCTCACGTGTGCCTGGGTAGATCCCGGAAGAAGAAAAAGTGAAGTTATTAATTTCCAATGCTACATCGACTTTCAGGAACATTTTAGCAATGAATGATATCTCGAGCATGCACCAGTTATACAGCAGGGCTCGGTTCATACAAACCCAGTTCAAAGACTCCCCCATCCATTCTTTATTCGAGGCCCAGAAACCCAAGGCTGCCAAGAAATCCCAGGGCCCCGTTACTGAGGGAGTACAAATTAATGAGCATGTCCAGGCTGTTCAGTTTCCCCACCAAGCCGCTCCACCTCGCTTCCCACAGCCTCAGCTCAACCACCAGTTTGCCACTCCGCAAGTTCCCCAGCCCACCTTCCAAGTCCCACAATACCCTCAACAGGTGCCTCCGCCACCCCAACAGCCTCAGCGGCCCCCGCAGTACAATAATGTTCCTCCACCCGCCGCCTACGGCTCTGCCCGACCAGCTCCAAAGAGGGCCCATTACCCTCCTCTTCCAGAAACCTTGCCAGATATCTTCTCTACTCTAATGTATACTGGTGATCTTCAGTTGCCTCCTGAGCGCCCAAACTGGAATCCGGCAGCCGACCAGTCCCGAGATTGCATATTCCATCGGCAGCCCGGGCACACGATAGAATGGTGTTATCAGTTCAGAGATCTGGTATATGACTTGCATGAGGGCCAGAGGATTGATTGGGCCCAGATGCACCAGTTGATTGAGGATATCAAGCAGAGGCAGAGACAGGCCAGGCCGCAGCAGGCGGCGCCCCAGCAGCAGCAGCAGCAGCAACAACCCCAGTAGCAACAACAACCCCAGTAACCATAACAAGACCTCGGGATTCATCAGAATCCCATGCCAGTACATCAACCCGCTCCCCAGCAACAACAACAGCCACCGGCACCGGCCCCAGCACAAGTAAATATGGTCCAGCACCCAGCCCCCAATGTTGGGTGGACGTTTGACGATGAAACCCCCGCACACCTCTTGGCCCTCCACCACAACTACTCTCCCGCACCTACTATCCCCTCCATCCTCAGACCCGCTATTTTGACCACCACACCACTTGTCATTCCCTCCACGTTGCCCCTTAGACCCATTACATTCCCCTCCGCTCTACCCGTCCTTCCACCACCACCCGCCATACCCTCCGTTATCTCCCCTCCGCTTAACCTTTTACCCATTTCCTCTTCACCAGGGCCTATTAAACCCACTTCCGCCATCCTCACCCCCATTTCTACGCCGTTCACCTATCCCATCAGGCCAAGCGGGGGTCCGTCTCAGGCCGTGTCAGCATCATAGTGCGCCCTTCGGAGCGGGCGTCCCTTCCAGAGATTTTTCCCCCCTTCCGGTGCATCTGCACCCAATCTCCAAGTTCATCCCCCCGCAGCTGAAACAGAAGAAGCAGACCCCATGCCAGGCACAAGATATGACTTATTGCAGCATTCAGACCGGATGCCGGCTAAAATCTCAGTGTTAGAATTAATCAAGAGGTCGCCACTCCACCAGGATGCCTTGAAGACCTTCATGCAGAAAGTTATGGTGAGTGAAGATGTGGCAGTAGACAGCCTGCCCTCGGTCTTGGCAACGATTACTAAGGGGCCTTCTATTTCATTTTCCGAGTCAGAACTAGCACCCCCTGAGGCCCGGCAGATGCCGTTGTGTATAACCATTTCCTTAAACAAAACGGCCGTGGAATTTGCCATTGTGGACACAGGAGCATCAATAAATGTGTGTCCATTGGGTACCCTCCGTGCCTGCAATATCTCAGAGGACATGCTCAAGCCGACGCCGACCACAATAGTAGCCTATGATAACTCCAGCGTGCTTGTCACGGGGTCGTGACTGTGCAGGCTGAGTTGGGGCCTTTGGTTATGGACGTGGGGTTTTATGTGTTGGACATAGACCCGATGTTTAAAGCTATTCTGGGCCGTCCGTGGCTGAACAGTTTAAATGCCGTCCCCTCAACCGCCCACCAATGCTTGAAGTTCCCTTTCCAAGGGCGGGTGGTCAAGGTAAAAAGCATTTCCACAGTCCAAAATGTCGACGCCATAGCAGCCAAGATCCTGCCTACATTATGGCCAAGTAATAGGCCAATTCTGTCAGTAATGGATTTGAATTATTCTTGGGCATATGCGTCACGCAAGCCCGCTATGGCGCCAGTCAATGTGAAAGTCAAATCCAAGATTAGAGATTCCAAAGGATGGCATATGATTTTGAAGTTAGGCTACCAGCCAGGCCGAGGGCTCAGCGCGCAATTGCAGGGCCGGACTAATCCCGTCCCCAAAAGCAAGAAAATGGGTCGCCGGGGCCTTGGCTACCACAAGTCCTCGATGTCGATACTCGGAGACTCTGGGCCCTTAACATGGGATTACCAGCAACACTTTGTGAAGGGTCCGTTACAGCCTGGTACCCTGAAGACCCCGCCCTCCAGCCCTGAAGAGAAGACAGACGAAGCCTGTGCTGTTGCTGATCCACCACCGTCACTGCAAGGGTCGGTCGGTGACTTGGAAGATCTTTCTGATTGCTTTGCAAAAATGTTTCATGAAAAAGAGAGTGAGCCAAAGAAGAAGGAGACGCAGTTGGCAAAGCGTCCTCCGATGCCATTGGTCCGCCAGGGGTCACGGAAGATGGGAAGCTCTATCACTACTTATTCTACATCCCCGTCCCGTCTTGCTTCCTGGTTTCAACAGTTGGATTCTGTTCCCCGTTCCCCTCCACTCATGGTCGACCCGTACTTCGCGGAGAGGCCTGAAATTTTATTCGTTCCATGTGCTTGCGGGCGCTGCCCGCCCATTGATCTATCCACCCTGTTCACCCCTCCTCCCCCAGGAGCTCAACTCCATGAATTGTGGTTCTCCTCTTCTGATCCCTTCTTTGACTGCATTTTCCCTGAGTTGTTTCCTATGTAGTTACCTCCTCCTCCATCCTCTTCCTCCTCCTGCTGCGTGATCACCTCCAACCTCCAAAAAAAACACCAATTTCAAAATGGAGGTCTCCATGGAATATTACGCTATGTTCTGCCCAAATTCCCAGGGGCATGATGCCCCTGTTCCTTTTCCGGTAGACTTCCGATCCCCTAGATTGGATGTACAGTGTGCAGAGTCTCCTAGGATAGCCGAGTCAGTCAGGGTAGAATCTAGTTCGTGTCTAGTCAGCCCTTCCACGTCTGCGGCGCCTGCCGTAACGCGTCCTCCCAAAAGCATTCCCGATAGATTTCTACAAGATTTGGCCGAAAGATGTCATGCTCTGCTGAAATATCCAAAATTTGTAGAGACCGCGATTGTCCTGGAAGATGATGAGGGAATTGACGGGGTATAGAGCAATGATGGATTAGGAGTATATGAAATTATGAATGAGAAGGACCCAGCGGATGATGAGGAAGATGATGTGGATGACACTGCCGATTTATACGCACAAGGCTTGAAGAAATTTGACGAACCTTCCATAGCAGTGGATGAGCTCACTAAGGAAATTAACCTCGGAACAGAAGAGGATCCCAGGCTCATACTTATTTCTGCTAACCTCCCTCTGCAAGTTGAAGAGGAGCTTGTCAAAGTTTTGAGGGAATATAGCGATTCTTTTGCCTGGTCCTACGGGGACATGCCGGGTCTTGACCCCGCCTTGGTCGAACACAGGTTGATTCTCAAACTCGGGGCAACGCCCGTTAAGCAAAGAGCAAGAAGATTCCACCCACAGATGGCCTTGAGGATTAAGGAAGAAGTCGATAAATTGCATAAGGCCAGGTTCATTAGAGTTGTGCTGTATCCACAATGGGTGGCAAACATAGTCCCAGTAATGAAGAAAGATGGTAAAATTTGAATTTGTATTGACTTCAGGGACTTGAACAAAGCATGTCCGAAGGATGATTTTTCACTTCCTCACATCGATGTCTTGGTCGATAATACAGCTGGGTATGAAGCCCTCTCCTTCATGGATGGTTATTCTGGGTATAACCAAATCCTTCTGGCTCCGGAAGATCAAGAAAAGACCTCGTTTACCACACCATGGGGAACATACTGTTACGTCGTTATGCCATTCGGATTGAAGAATGCAGTTGCCATCTATCAAAGGGCAATGATGGCTATCTTCCACGATATGATGCACGTCTACTTAGAAGCTTACGTGGATGATATTTTGGTCAAATCGAGGTCGCAAGAAGAACACCGTGCCATTCTAGCCAAGGTGTTGCAAAGGGCTAGGGAATACAAATTAAAGATGAATCCAAAGAAATGTGTGTTCGGAGTCGCATCAGGGAAATTGCTCGGGTTTATAGTGTTGGGTTCGGTGCTATGTTCAGAGGGGGGGTGAATGAATATAACCCGTTTAAAAAACCTTTCGCCCAGTTAAAATATGATGCTCACTAGAATTACTAGTTCGCAAACTAGACAAGCTTAAAAGCTAATAATCAGTTGTTAGAGCCCCCCTATGCAATCATCTAGCGGAAGCAAAAGAAGATAAACCAAACCACAATGCACAAGGGTTTTTAGGTGGTTCTGTCCTCCAGACCTACATCCACCCCACACTCAACCCGAGTGTGGCTTCACTAACCGCTGGGCCTCACAGCTTGCCGTCCAGTGGAATCCACCACTGCAACCGCTGGGGATTACAGCTTACCCGTCCAGTGGAAACCTCCACTGCCCGCTGAGCATCACAGCTTGCTGTCCAGTGGAATCCTCCACTGCAAACCGCTGGGCAATACAGCTTAGCCGTCCAGAGGCAGCACCTCTGCAATCCACTGACTAACAGCTTGAAAGGAAATGTAAAATGGAAAACAAAAGATAGAACAAGACAGCAACGGAAAGCTGAAACAATCAAGCACAAAATATAGCTCTAACAATGAGCAACCTCAGATCTAGTTTTGAACCAAAGATCTGAGGAACGAACTCCTTCTCTCTCTCTCTCTTCTTCTTCTCTTCACACTCTTCTCGAGCTCTCTGCCTCTCTTCTTCTCCTTCTGCTCTTCTTCTTTCTCTTTTCTTTTTCTATCTGGATCGTGGCTCTCTGTATGGACTTTTCTTCTCGCCAACTCGATCACCCTTCTTCAGTGGAAGAAGGCTCATATATATAGCAGCAGCAGCAGCTAGGGCAGCACTGGGCGTGTGTGTCCTCCGCATTTCCAGCCCAGATATTTGGCCACGTGTCAGCATTCTGTCAGTCCTTCAGCCTCGGATCACGTGCTGCCCAGTCACGTGGAAATGTTCTTCCTCGGACCTGCAAGGAGATACAACCCATTAAAACTGAGGGCCACAGGAACTAAAGCTGCACGAGGTATGTAATAGTAATGCTAGATGAACTGAGAGCGACACGAGATACACAGGGTGACTACAGCACGAAGTAAGGAAAGAATGACACGAGATACACTGTGACAGAACAGACACAATGAAGAGAACGACACGAAGTGAGACAAGAACGACACGAAGTAAGTGAGAACAGCACGAGGTGAAACGACACGGGCTGACCACGACACGAAGTAAGTGAGAACAGCACGAGGTGAAACGAGAACGACACGAAGTGTCACTGTAGCAACACGGAGACACGAATGTAAAAACAACACGAGGTAAAAAGAAGAACGACACGAAGTGGTTGCAACAACAAGCAAGACATAAAAGATGACACGAGATACAACTAGAGGACAGAGAGAAGCGACACGAGGTTCACACAGAAACGACACGAGGTGGCACAGAAAGCAACACGAGGTGCTGCAATGTTCTGCACGCAGTGGAACAAAAATGACACGAAGACACAGAAACAACAGTAACCGACACGAAGTGTGGTTACTAAACAGGAACGACACGAGGTCTACAGGGAAACGACTCGAAGTTCATCAGAACTATTCGAGCTGCTTCAAAAACACGACACGAAGTTAAGACAACACTAGGAAAAGACTGCACGAAGTGAAAACAACACGAAGACAGAAGATGCCACGGCTATCACGACACGTGATGAAGCAGTGGGACCAGAAAGAAACGACACGAGGAACAACAGTAAGTGACACGAAGTTAAAGAGAAAAATAGCACGAAGACGTAAACACAACACGAAGACATAGACACTAAAACAACACGAAGATGATGGATGCTACAGTGCAATGTCTAGACATGAAATCCAAAGCAAACGGCTGTACAGACTTGAAGATGTGAAGCCAATGTACAGACTTACTATACCAGTCTGATGTACAGACTTCAAAGAACAGTCCAATGTATGGACTTGCGCTGCAAACAACAATGTATAGACTTCATGTAAACGCCCAATGTATGGACATTGAAATCGAAGACCAATGTGCAGACTTCAAGTTTAACTGTGGATGTACAGACTTCATGAAGCGAAGCGATGTGTAGACTTGAAGCTCCTGAAGCAATGTACAGACTTCAAAGATGTTGGCGTGTCAATGTACAGACTTGATGAAGACTGATACATGAACAGTAATGCATAGACTTAGGAGCATATGACACGGCTGTACATACTTCACGCGTTGACGCTGTACACACTTCCAATGAAGTGCGTTGACGCTGTACAGACTTTGCCTAAGACAATGCATGAATTGACGTTGTATATACTTAGCCAATGCAATGCATAGGCTTGAACGAGAGTCCAATGTATAGACTTGCATGATGCACAATTACACAGTCCAGTGTATAGACTTTGCTACCCAGACATGATATATGCAGAGACATGATATCTGACAGAATGCAATGCACATATATAAAGAGCAAATGCCATCAATGCTAGACATCATCATTTATGTTGCTATCAATATGCAGAATGCTCAAGAATAAGAATGCATAGAAATGCACTTTGTTTATTGCAATCATCAATGCACAATAACATTGCTATCATCAAAAATAATATCAAATGCACTCAAATGCACTCACTGTCTTGCTATCATCAAAACCAAATAGCATTGCTATCATCAAGGCGACATAGCACATGCTTGTGCCTAAGAGGCACAACATTCTCCCCCTTTTTGATGATGGCAACACAATGTGACAGTGAGTCACACACAAGATTTTCTCCCCCTTTGACATGATCAAAAAGAGAAAAAACAGTAAAAACTATGAGTGCAAAGTGCAATATGCATGCAAATTCCTCTAGAACATTCTCCCCCTGAATGTAAGACTCCCCTGAATTATTTCTCCCCCTAAATAAAAGCTCCCCCTTTAAGAAGGAATATGAACATATAACCAAGGTAGAAAAGGTAGGAGGGTCACTAGACAACAGCTGAATCATTGGTTCAGAGAATAAGCCTGATTATAAATAATAGTTAAAGTATAAGAATCATCAACATACAATTTTCAAAAATTCAGGTTTACCAGTGATAAATCTAGAGTAAAACACCTGACCCCTGAAAAAGAGTTTGTAGACTCCATTTATAGCAATGAATCTAGGGCACATGGTATTAATAGATAAGTCTGAAATAATACCCTTTTGTGTCTAAACAAGGAAATTCAAGAGAGGCAACTTGAACATGTATTGATAAAAATAATTTTCACTCAATGACTTTTGATTTCAAGGGGTTACAGCAGTTTGATTTTCATTTTTCAAATTCCAGAGCCTGAACTAAGTAAATAGATCAGTGGCATTTATGCTGTTGACATTAGGTGTACACCTTGATCAGAGGCAGGTATCCCCAGTTACTAGGCATAAACTACTAGATCTATTTCAGATCAAGACCTACAAGGAATAGTCTTCACTTTTGACATTAAGGGTACACCTTGATTAGAGGCCAGTACTCTCAGTTACTTGGTGAGGACTCCCCCTATAGATTTGACCCTATGAACAGAGTTAGCTTGAGGCACTTCATGACATGTGAATTTTCCTGCTTCATTGGAGGAGTTCACAGTTTCTCAGTACAATTAACCATTGCTCTGTCAAAATGTTCAGTTCTTTACATTTATGATCTTATTTACTGCTGCCCTTAATTCTTTTAGAGTGATTGTTTGAAAAACATTACACACTCTTGTTCACATGTTCTAGACATTTCCAGATTAACACATTTAGGCATTACAAAAAAACTTTTTTTATTTTAGCCATGAGACAAAGATTAAGAGCTATAAAAGTTTTCCTTTTATCTCAGATTCTGAAGGCAGACATTTGACTCTTCAATTTATAAAGGTTAAACCTTTAGTTCTTTTCAATTTGTGAGAGAGATTCTTCTAAAATAACAATTGAAATAATCACAACTCAACGTACTGAACCAGAACCAGAACTGCTGTTCAGTGAAAAAGATGGGGAAAGGATAGCAATTGGCAATATGGTTCAATGAGCAACTGATGTCAAAGAATATGAATCATTTGAATGAGAACACTGAGAAGTGAATAGGATTCAATGAATTGAATAGAACTCTCAGCTCCCCCTGACATCATGATGCAAGAGATATGCTATGCAATCAGTTCAGCTTTATGCATCCAAGTCATGCGCATTTTTATCCTTTTTCAGATTTTTCAAGATGTAATGCAGTGCAAATCAGTCTTATATGCATTGATCAATTTCATTGACAGTCATGCAAATGATGTATGCAAACACTAGACACATGCATTGACTGTGTGCATTAACTGACCCATTCAAGCTCAGTCCAAGTATGAAATCAAGCATGCAATGCATTGACACAAGACACAAGCATTATACAAAGTCTATATAGTGCATCAACTATATACACTAAAGACCATTCAAACTCAGTTCAGCAATTGGCAGGAGAAGAGCATCAGATATGCAGAATTGAATTCAATAGCTGAGTCTGGAATGCAGACTGATCAGCTAAGCAATAAGAGATCATCAGACATTAAACAAGCACATCAACATTTTCAGATGATGAAATTTAACACAAAGTTCAGAACTGACCTGAAATGGTGCAGTCATGGGGTTTTCATTCTTGAGTGTCTTGGTTAACCCCTTTCACTTCTCCCACCAAGGCACACCTGCAGCATGTCAATCAAGTTGATCCTGCAGAGACCCAAGCAGTCTTGGGTCCTGCACTACCCCTATCAGGTGTTCTAAACAGTTTCTTAGCAACATGGTCATCAAATTTCATCAGAAAACAATTGTCCATAGAGTGACCAAGTTTACCACAATATCTACATGAAACAGCAGATTTTCTGGTCCTATGATGCATATCAACAGCAGCATGAGACCTATGATAATGAGCATGAATTGTTCTGTTGTTTACATGAACATTTTGTTTCTTGTTCTTCTTTATCCAGCATTCAGCAGATTTGTGACCTGATTTACCACAATTAAAACATGAAAAATTTACAGGTCGTTTTGCAGAGAATTTAACAATATGACTTACTTGGGCATGCCAACAGTCTTTGATTGTATGGCCATGCCTCCCACATTCAAAACATACAGAATTCTTTTGAACATGCCAACAGTCCTTGACTGTGTGGCCATGCTATCCACATTCGAAGCATGCTGGGGTTCTTTTACCAGAAGTAGTTTTATTTGCAGGGAAATTTACAGGTTTTAAATTGACTTTCTTTCCCTGGGCATGCCAGCAATGAGCTGCAATGTGGCACATCTTGCCACAATGGAAACACTCTATTTTCCTTCTTTGAAAAACATAATTTCTAGCAGAAACTTTCTGTGCAGTAGTAGCAGCTAGGTCATCTAATTCAAACATCTTACACTCATGCATCATATGACCTATCTTATTACAATAAAAACACTGCACATTCTTTTCCTTTTTAAATTGAATTTTATGAGAAGATTTTTCACAGCAATTTTCCTTTTTCTTTTGTTCAGCCCTATGCTTATTGTTCTGAGATTTCTTAGATGAAATACATTTTAAGGTACTATCACATTCTGAACTTTTCACATTTGAGCCAAGTAGTTTATACAAACTGTTTTTACCTTTGACAAATTTAGACAGAGTGTTTTTCAGATTTTCAATTTCAGAATTCAATGAAGCAATACTCACTTCATACTTGGATAGCTCAGATTCACATGCAATTAGCTGCTGTTGCAAAGCATCATTCAGGTTCTTCAGAGTTTCATTTTCTTGTTGAACCTTTATTTCAATGTTGTTTTCATTTTCCTTCACAACAGATTTTTCTTTTTCAATTGACAGCCATTTCTCAGAGAAGACAGTATTAAGAACCATTAGCCTTTTATTTTGATCCTTCAAGTAGACATTTTCTTCTTTTAGAGATTTGATTTGTTCTTTTTGAAGAATGTCATCAGAATCAAAATCATTAATCATGTCTTCGAGAATGGCACATGCTTTACAAGAATTATTTTCACCGATGAGTTTGTTTCTAAGATCTTCATTCTCAGATTTCAACTTGTTCAACTCATCTTTTTCTTTATTTATGTTAGATTTCAAATTTTCATTTTCAGATTTCAGACTTCTAACCTCATGCAACATTTCTTTTCTTATTTTTCTCTTTTCAGATTTCAGTCTATCATATTTATTCAATAAATGCTCATTCAATTCAATCATATTTTTCAGAGAAAAATTATTAGTATCAGAGTTTACCTGTGATGAAGTGTCCTCATAATCTTCGTCTTCTTCTGTTGCCATGAGACAATTCTCTTTATCCTAGGTTCTGCTGCTTGCTATCATCTCGACCACTTCGGAAGCACTGCAGCAATTAACTACACATGGAAACTTGTCAATGTTTATAGCCCTTTGAGTTAGCTCCAGGGCCTTCTGATTATCAGAGAATTTTTGTCCTTCTGAAGTTTTCCATAAGAATTCATCCTTTGGAACTTCATAGGAACTGTGTGCAATGACTATCCACAGATCTGGATTAGTTTGCATCACATATTCTCTGAACTGATTAAACCAATTGTAGAACCCTAAACCTTCAAACTTCGGAGGATCAACAGTGAATTCCATGCTTTAGACAGAATAAGAGTTCTAGGAAGAACACTAATCAAGCACAATGAATCAACTCAAATAACACCAAAAAACAAATGAGCAAAGCAAAGCACAAGTCAGTGAAGCAACACACGATTTCAAAAGACCCACTCTGAAATGCACCAGAAGCTAGCAGGATCTGCTGCGGATTGTTAGATCCTATGCACAGCAACCCGCTCTGATACCAATTGTTGTGTTCGGTGCTATGTTCAGAGGGGGGGGGGTGAATGAATATAACCCGTTTAAAAAACCTTTCGCCCAGAGCGCCCCTATGCAATCATCTAGCGGAAGCAAAAGCAGATAAACCAAACCACAATGCACAAGGGTTTTTAGGTGGTTCGGTCCTCCAGACCTACATCCACCCCACACTCAACCCGAGTGTGGCTTCACTAACCGCTGGGCCTCACAGCTTGCCTACAACCGCTGGGCCTCACAGCTTGCCGTCCAGTGGAATCCACCACTGCAACCGCTGGGGATTACAGCTTACCCGTCCAGTGGAAACCTCCACTGCCCGCTGAGCAACACAGCTTGCTATCCAGTGGAATCCTCCACTGCAAACCGCTGGGCAATACAGCTTAGCCGTCCAGAGGCAGCACCTCTGCAATCCGCTGACTAACAGCTTGAAAGGAAATGTAAAATGGAAAACAAAAGATAGAACAAGATAGCAACGGAAAGCTGAAACAATCAAGCACAAAATATAGCTCTAACAATGAGCAACCTCAGATCTGGTTTTGAACCAAAGATCTGAGGAACGAACTCCTTCTCTCTCTCTCTCTTCTTCTTCTCTTCACACTCTTCTCGAGCTCTCTGCTCTCTTCTTCTCCTTCTGCTCTTCTTCTTTCTCTTTTCTTTTTCTATCTGGATCGTGGCTCTCTGTATGGACTTTTCTTCTCGCCAACTCGATCACCCTTCTTCTGTGGAAGAAGGCTCATATATATAGCAGCAGCAGCAGCTAGGGCAGCACTGGGCATGTGTGTCCTCCGCATTTCCCGCCCAGATATTTGGCCACGTGTCAGCATTTTGTCAGTCCTTCAGCCTCGGATCACGTGCTACCCAGTCACGTGGAAATGTTCTTCCTCGGACCTGCAAGGAGATACAACCCATTAAAACTGAGGGCCACAGGAACTAAAGCTGCACGAGGTATGTAATAGTAATACTAGATGCACTGAGAGCGACACGAGATACACAGGGTGACTACAGCATGAAGTAAGGAAAGAATGACACGAGATACACTGTGACAGAACAGACACAATGAAGAGAACGACACGAAGTGAGACAAGAACGACATGAAGTACGTGAGAACAGCACGAGGTGAAACGAGAACGACACGAAGTGTCACTGTAGCAACACGGAGACACGAATGCAAAAACAACACGAGGTAAAAAGAAGAACGACACGAAGTGGTTGCAACAACAAGCAAGACATAAAAGATGACACGAGATACAACTAGAGGATAGAGAGAAGCGACACGAGGTTCACACAGAAACGACACGAGGTGGCACAGAAAGCAACACGAGGTGCTGCAATGTTCTGCACGCAGTGGAACAAAAACGACACGAAGACACAGAAACAACAGTAACCGACACGAAGTGTGGTTACTAAACAGGAACGACACGAGGTCTACAGGGAAACGACTCGAAGTTCATCAGAACTATTCGAGCTGCTTCAGAAACACGACACGAAGTTAAGACAACACTAGGAAAAGACTGCACGAAGTGAAAACAACACGAAGACAGAAGATGCCACGGCTATCACGACACGTGATGAAGCAGTGGTACCAGAAAGAAACGACACGAGGAACAACAGTAAGTGACACGAAGTTAAAGAGAAAAACAGCACGAAGACGTAAACACAACACGAAGACATAGACACTAAAACAACACGAAGACGATGGATGCTACAGTGCAATGTCTAGACATGAAATCCAAAGCAAACGGATGTATAGACTTGAAGATGTGAAGCCAATGTACAGACTTACTATACCAGTATGATGTACAGACTTCAAAGAACAGTCCAATGTATGGACTTGCGCTGCAAACAACAATGTATAGACTTCATGTAAACGCCCAATGTATGGACATTGAAATCGAAGACCAATGTGCAGACTTCAAGTTTAACTGTGGATGTACAGACTTCATGAAGCGAAGCGATGTGTAGACTTGAAGCTCCTGAAGTAATGTACAGACTTCAAAGATGTTGGCGTGTCAATGTACAGACTTGATGAAGACTGATACATGAACAGTAATGCATAGACTTAGGAGCATATGACACGGCTGTACATACTTCACGCGTTGACGCTGTACACACTTCCAATGAAGTGCGTTGACGCTGTACAGACTTTGCCTAAGACAATGCATGAATTGACGTTGTATATACTTAGCCAATGCAATGCATAGGCTTGAACGAGAGTCCAATGTATAGACTTGCATGATGCACAATTACACAATCCAGTGTATAGACTTTGCTACCCAGACATGATATATGCAGAGACATGATATCTGACAGAATGCAATGCACATATATAAAGAGCAAATGCCATCAATGCTAGACATCATCATTCATGTTGCTATCAATATGCAGAATGCTCAAGAATAAGAATGCATAGAAATGCACTTTGTTTATTGCAATCATCAATGCACAATAACATTGCTATCATCAAAAACAATATCAAATGCACTCAAATGCACTCACTGTCTTGCTATCATCAAAACCAAATAGTATTGCTATCATCAAGGCGACATAGCACATGCTTGTGCCTAAGAGGCACAACATATAGTTAGCAAACGGGGGATTCAGATCGATCCAAACAAAGCAAAGGCCGTTATGGAAATGCCGTCGCCGAAGAACATCACTGAGCTTCGAGGTCTGATCGGGCGTTTGCAATTCATTAGGAGATTCATATCTCAACACTCGCAAAGATGCCGCCCATTTTATGAATTGCTAAAGGTAGGCGCGAAATTTGAATGGAATGAACAATGTCAGAAGGCCTATGAGGAACTCAAGGTCTACCTCTCTAATCCCCCGGTTCTACAACCACCTGTCCCTGGGAAACCCCTGATCCTGTACATTTCTGTGATTGAGGACTCCCTAGGAGCCGTCCTGGCACAGGTAGATGATGAAGGAAGGGAAAGGGCAGCATATTATCTCTCAAGGTTATTTAATCCCGCTGAATCCAAGTACACTGCCATGTAGAAGACCTGTGCGGCGCTGGTGTGGGTAGCTCAGAAGCTTAAACACTATTTCCTCGCCCACGAGGTTAGGCTCATCTCTAGAATGGACCCCATTCGTTATCTTTTGGAAAAACATGTCCTTTCTAGTCGACTAGCTCGCTGGCAGAGCTTTCTTTCCCAGTTCGACATCACCTTCATCGTGCAGAAAGCAATCAAGGGATATGCTATTGCCGAGCACCTGGCTCATTCTCCTATCCCTCGTACTGATTCCATCCAGGACGAATTCCCCGATGAACACCTGGCGGTGATCACTCATCTTCCTTTCTGGTCTCTTCATTTCGATGGTGCCCTTAATTCCCAGGGCAGCGGAATTGGCGCTGTTCTTCTCACTCCAGAAGGGGTAACTATCCCTGTGGCATATCAACTCTCATTTCCTGCCACTAACAATATAGCCGAGTATGAGGCTCTCCTCGCCGGTCTGAAGCACGCTTACATCTTGGGCGCGCGATACCTTAACATCATAAGAGACTCTCAATTGGTGCTGCGCCAAGTTTTGTCAACTTACCGCACCCGTGACCCTAAGCTTAAACCCTATCAAGATCTGGTCACGCTCTTGGCTAGGCAATTCAGGAAACTCGTCTACATTCATACTCCTCGTTCTCAGAACATCTTGGCAGATGCCCTTGCATCGCTCGCTTCTTCCCTATCATTTCCCCTAAGTCGTGCCACTGAGACCATTGTGGTCCAACGGCTAGATGCTCCTTCTCTTCAGGATCCCTGGTTCGACAACCTCCGAAAGTCCGTAGAGAGGAAGATAGAAAGAGAGGAAGTGAAGGAAGTATCATTAGCTGAGCTTGAGGAGATCATCGAAGAAGAAGAATTGCCGTGGTTTTATGAAATTGAGCAGTATTGCAAGGACGGTACATTTCGGAAGAGGCAAACGTTGGGCAGCGAAAGGCCATTAGAAGAGTTGCCGCGAGATACACTATCATTGCAGGTGAGCTATATAGGCGGGCTCTGAATGGAGTTCTAATGAGGTGCCTAGATGACGAAGAGGCTTGGAAAGTCGTGGAAGCAGCCCACTCCAGTGAGTGTGGCGGGCATGTGAATGGACAGGCGTTGGCGAAAAAGATTCTTAGGTAGGGCAACTACTGGCCAACTCTAGAAGAAGATTGTTCCACCTATGTCCGTAGGTGCCTTCAGTGCCAGATCCACGCTAACAAAATCCACGCTCCCGCTTCTTCTCTTCACCCCCTGTCTGCTCCTTGGCCATTCTCCATGTGGGCCTTTGATATTATCGGACCCCTTGGTGATCCAAATTCTGCAGTTAAGCAAAAGTCCTTCATTTTGACGGCTACGGAGTACTTCACCAAGTGGGCGGAAGCTGAAGCTTATGCTGAAATCAAAGCCACCACGGTGTGCCGCTTCATTATGAAGAACATCATCTCGCGATTTGGAGTACCAAGCGATGTCGTCACCGACAACGGACCTCAATTCGTCTCACAAGAACTCCAGGACCTCTGTAAGAAATTCAATATAGCTCTGCATCATTCATCACTATATTACCCCCAAGGTAATGGCCAGGCTGAGGCCACGAATAAAACCCTTCTTAAAGTTATCAAGAAAACATGCGAATCACATAAATTTGCTGATTGGGCCGACAAACTGATAGAAGCTCTATGGGCTTACCGCACCTCCGTCCGCACTCCCACAGGGCAGACTCCTTTTGCTCTCACATATGGGATGGAAGCGGTACTCCCGTATGAGATTCTGATTCCTTCCCTAAGAGTGCAGCTGGATAAGGAACTTAATCTTGACGAACGTCGAGAGACGTTGCTAGTCCAACTGGAACTCTTAGATGAGAAAAGGTTGAATGCGGCCAATCATGTTTCAGTATATCAAAAGCGTGTCTCGCGATATTTTCAAAAGAAGGTCATTGAAAGAAAATTCCAAGTAGGTAATATGGTTTTGAAATGTAAATTCATCAGGTCAGCAGGTCCCAGGTCTAAGCTACAACCCAACTGGGAAGGGCCCTTCGTAATTACAGAAGCTTACCTAGGTAACGCGTATCGTCTAATCAACGCGGAGGGTGAAGAATTGCCAAACCCGTGGAATGGTTTGTATTTAAAACGTTTCTATCCATAAAGTCAAAACCAGCAACGGCTCGATGGCAGGGTATACACCCCACCAGATTGCGAAAGGAGGACCTAGGTCCAGCATCTCACACACTACACGATTGCCTGTGGTTCGGTATTCTCTCATGCTACCCGACACCGTTTCTCATTTGGCCATACTCGGGGAAGGTGGAAATCCTTGTATTTCCTCTCTCTCGGCTGAAGATAGGGGCAAGTGGTGAATAAGGGGGTGAGAACTGACCTGGATCCCCCATTAAAAGAGGTCTCAAATAGGGGCAATCCGTTAAGACCTCACTCCGCAAAGAAAGAAAAGGAAAGCAAGAAGGAAAAAGAAAGAAAAAGGGGCAAAATCAAAAGATAAGGCCGAAAGCACAAAGCTCGAAGCTCTCAAAATCCCAAAAGGATACAACTAGGCATGGCAAGAGTGGCAGTACAGTTTCCCCGCGGGACGTTATGAGCCCGGTCGCATGCGTGCCTAGAGCGGGTGAAGGTTCGATAACGGATACAAAGCCCCGGCACAACAGACCGGATTCTTTGAAAAGGGGGTGTCCTGAGAAAGAACTCAAGCCCAAAAAACCTCTACACCTACCGTCAGCTTTCCTACTCGATCCCTTTTTACTTTCCCAAGGAATGAATCCCACCCCGGGTATGGCCTCGGTAGAAACACCGTTGAGCAAAGTTGACTCCGACCACAGTGCAGTCCCTCTCCTGCACACGCTGGGCCTGGGAAGTCCATGGCAAGATGGGAAGGTCCCTACTACTAAAACCCGAGCTGGTTCAAAACCCAAAAAAAATCAAATATTTCAAAACCCAAAAAAAATCGAATATTTCAAAACCCAAAAAAAAAATCGAATATTTCAAAACCCCAAAAAAATCGAATATTTCAAAACCCAAAAAAAATCAAATATTTCAAAACCCAAAAAAAAATCAAATATTTCAAAACTAAAAAAAATGAATATTTCAAAACCCAAAAAAAATCAAATATTTCAAAACCCGAAAAAAAATCAAATATTCCAAAACTCACAACTCGTATGTTTCCCTCTTGCATTCATAGCATTCATTTGCCTTTTTCACATTTTGATATTTGCCTTTTTAATAAGGCTTAACCCCTTGACCAAAAATCAAGAAAACGGTCATCTCCTGACTTACTACAGGCAAGGGGCTAAGCCTAAAATAGATTTAATCTTTTTCATATTTGCATGTGTACAGGGGCAGATTGGAAGGGCAGTCGGTTCGTGACCACATGAATGTTCAATCCTCACCTTGACTTATGCAATCACATCATGATCAAACCACAAAGCCCAAATTCAATCAAACTCATCCACTTTATTCCTTTCATATATCAAGCTGTCTAAACATGAGTCTCATCCAACAAATCATCATCAAACAAGAAAAGGGAAATCACTCGATCCTCCGATGGGCATCCCCGCGAGGACGTATCTTTCTTAGCTCACTAAGATAGGCCTGGCGTGTCGCCGAGATCTCTCCCACATCGGCCGGTAGGGTAAGTACCCTGCTCACCTCCCACATAATCAGGGCACTCCTGACTGCCTGCTCGTCCTCCTCCGCGCCGATCCTCCTCGCTTGCAATGCGGGAAGGTGGGGTAGTGCCGGTAGAACCGTCCGGGGTAGCCCAACCTGTAAGTAGCACCGATGTGGGCTGTACATCACCAGTGCGGTGTCGCTCACAAGCCTCAAGTCCAAGCCGATCCTCCTGCGAACTCTGACGGTGGTGTCATGAAGGAAGCCCGGGCGCATCACGAACCTGTCCAGGGGCAGCCGATTGATGTACAATCGCCACTCGTCCCTGGTCTTCATCTCAGCTGTCCTGCACTCGCCCTGTGGGGAGAATCTGAACGCGCCACCTATGAAGAAGAGGGGGTGGCTCCCAAAGATCCTGCTCGCCGAAGTGACCTCCTCCCTATAAATGAATTTCATCCTAACTCCCAACCAGCACTCCAGTAGGATCATGGAGCCAAAGAGGGGACCTCCCTAGGCTGCTGAAGTTAGACCCTCGTACAAGTAAGTAAGGATGGCCTAGGAGATGGAAAGTCCCTGCCACAGTCCGCTGATGGTACTAAGAAGGGGCATCTCTAGGATGTGGTCGACTGAGGGAAACAAGGGGGCCCCGCATAAACAAATGGAGGCGGCTTTGGCTATAGCTTCGTCCCACTCACTCCTGTTCTTACAATGTCCCACTACCCACTGGCTGAGGGGAAGAAGGTGGATCTGACGCGGGCCTACGAAGGCGTGAACCTCTCTACTGTCCGAGATGAATCCCCCTAGAATGAGTCTCGGGTCTATAGGGGCAACCGTATGACATATCAAGACTTCCTCCCCCACCTTGGACCTAGGGAACCCAAAGTAGGTCTCCACCTCCTCTAGTAGGATAGTGGCCACAATGGATGGGAAAAAGAAGGTATGGGTCTGAGGGTGCCATATTTCAACTGTAGCTGAGATGTTGTGCCAGTCAAGGGAAAGTTTTGGATAGTTTTGACCAAGCACTAGGAGAGGTTGCAAATGCCAGGATCGAAGGATGGCCGTCACACCTAGGGGCAAAGCACGGACCATGGGAGCCAGCCACTTCAAGATAGAGTACCGCCTCGCGCCAGGAAGAAGCTGGATGTCAAAAGAGAGGGAAAGGGGGAAATATAAGTGGGAGGAGATGAATTGAACTGAATGTACCGTGATAGGCTTACCTCTCTCATGGGACTTGAGCTCAGATGTCGTGGGATTGCGGTCAGCCGTTGGAGCACTTCCCGCTCTTTTCTGGCCAACTTGGGCCCTTCAAAAAGTGCCCCCTCCATCGAGCTCACCTCTAGGGCCCTCTTCATGATGTTTTGGTAGTGAGAATCAAAGAGTTCAAGCCTTGAAAGAGAGGGGATGTGTGAGCTACGAGTTTAGGCCCCTGTATTACTTATAAGACTTGTTAGGAAGCCTGGGCCTTTCAGGATTAGGCTTGGTTAAGTCTAGGACGGGTTAAGATAAGGTTTTGATAAGTTCGAAACGTCTTACCCTCGGGCTGGGGACTCTCCAGGAGTCCCCGTTCGAGCAGACAGGATGTCCACCTGGACGGTCTTACGATAGACCGTCCATACTCATGAACGACCCACTATCAACCGTTCATCTCCCTCAGAAAATTCGAGTCCAATGACTTGTATGGTCTACAATCCGCCGTTCCAATTCTCCTACGGTTTATATTGAACCGTTCCAACCCAATTGGAGCGGTCTGTGAAGAACCGCCCTTCTCTATGAATGGCTATACAAGAATCGGCCATGTGCTCTGCCCCCCAATCGACTTACCACTCTCGCCTCACTCAAGTCGGCGTGCGTCTCTCGCCTCACTCAAGTCGGCGTACGTCTCTTATTTCACTCAGTCGGCGTACATCTCTCGCCTCACTCAGTCGGCGTACGTCTCTCGCCTCACTCAGTCGGCGTTCATCTCTCATCTCACTCAGTCGGCGTACGTCTCTCACCTCACTCAGTCGGCGTTCGTCTCTCATCTCACTCAAGTCGGCGTTCGTCTCTCATCTCACTCAGTCGGCGTGTGCGTCACTCAATCGGCGTCCCTCCGTCTCACCCCCTCTCTAGCTGAGCGCATCTCTCAAACTCGCCCGTCTGTCTCACTCCACCTAGTAGTCAAGGCACATTCATCCATTCATGCATACATACATTCATCCACAAAGCAAGCGAAAAAACAAAAATATGCACATCACTATCATATCACATCATGTACAAAAGACGGGCCCAGTGCAACAAATGAAGCAGCTCCCCGTCCCTGGCTCCCGTCGCTGTCTCCCTCACCCTCGTGCCTCTTCGGGGGAGGCATCGCTGAGGTCGCCTCGTCACGACGGCGTCGCCGGCGCTGCTCATCCTCCTCGTTCCTCCGCTGGCCGGAGGAACCTGTGAAGTAGCTCCTAACAGAACCATGTGTACCGTGGCTGACGCTCGGGGTCCCGCTGCGCGAGCGCCGACTGATGTCCTTATACGCTCGCAGCTCCCCGCGTAACTCCGCCGCCTCGGTCCGATACCGCTCAGCCTCGGCCGCACCAGCCCGGAGTCGCTCTAGCTCGGCCTGGAGGAGTGCGGTCTCCACTGTGTCTGCCGGTCGACTCAGTGCGGCCTCCGCCCGCGCGCGAGCTACCTCCTCTTGAGCTGCTGCTCGGCTCCGCTCCAACTCGACCCGAAGGCGGGTCAACTCAGATGTCTGCATCCACACATCACTTGTCAGTCAGTTACATAAGCATATCATTCATAAGCATAATAATCAAGAGGAAGTTTAGAACTACGTACCCTCTCTGTAAGGGCCACCTCAGCCGCCTTGGCCCGCTCCACCATCCGAGTAAAGTCAGCATCCCGATCGGCCCGGTCTGCTGGGGTCTGGGCAGAAGAAGATGAAGGAGCGTCTGGTCCCTGCCCCTGAGTCCCCTCGGCACGCTACATCCAAATAGTCCAGGTCAGTCACATGCATGCATAATCATAAGAGTCTAAGGTTTAGAAAACTCACCAGTAGGGCCAGGGCCTGCTGGGCCTCGTCTCTCTCCCGGATGGTGGAGTGCAGGAGTCCCTGCAACTCTGCCACTCGTCCTGCGGGGTCGACCTACATTTAGAAGTCCATGTGTCAGTGCATCATCATAAGCATAATAGACAAAGTTTAAGTTTAGAAGTCGTACCGGTCGCTGGGCGCCCCAGAACACCTGGTCCCGGTAGTGCCGTGCGTACGCAGTGTAGTACGCGCTGTCGCTCTCTGCCCGGGCGGTCACCACTCGCCCACGCGCGGTCCAGTCAGCAACCTGCTCGGTGTTCCTTGATGTCCAATCAAATGCCTCGCGGAGTCCCCGGGTCGTCCTCGTCACCCGTTCCCCCACCTTCTCAGGTGCAGGGAACTCAACAGCCGGCTGATGGACCCCGATGGTCCTCATCACCAACCTGAAGTACAGTGGCTCCACCACATTCATGCAGTGAAGCCACACGTCCCGGCCAGAAAAGGCCAAGGCCTCGGTCACCCACGGCTGGCCCTCCGGGCTCTCCTCCGTATAAGGAGTCCACCTCACCTGTAAAAGATAGGAAACTGCATCAGCATCATAATCATGAAAGAATTGCATTTAACTAAGGAGTCTGAGTTTAGAAGCATACCGAAGTGTACGGTAGGGTGTCCAGGTCGTCCTGCAGCTCCCGGACCTGTCGCCTCAGGGCTGTCATCTCCCGAGGTGCTGTCCACCTCCGCGTAATCGGCAGGAGCCCAGGACGGGTCTCCTCGCCTCTGCCCAGCCCACGTAGGCGTACGTAGGCCCACACCTGCATTACAAAGTCGTGTCAGCATTCAGCAAGCATGTAGGATAGCATAACCGAGTCTAGGGTAGAAAGTTGTACCTGGAGTAAGGGGGAGAAGCCCCCAAGCATCGTCCGGCGTGCGGTCGAGCTGAGCGTGTCAAACAGGAAAGCGAGAACTGCCGCTCCCCAAGCGTAGTCACCCGCGTGCTCAAGCTCCTGGAGGAAGGGAAGGAACCTACAGCTCATCACGTCCGCCCGCGTGGAGAAGAGAAGCCGCCCGAACAACAGCATCAGGAACCGTCGTAGAACTCTGTCCGCCTCAGGTCCCGGTCCTGCAGCAACTCTCGGCCTCGCCAGCCCCACGAGCCGCTCCAAGTGCTCCTCCGGTCGCTCCCCGACCGCAACTCCCGCATGTCGTAGACCCAGGCTGTCCTGGAGAGCAGCCCGGGAAGGAGGGTCGACTGCCTCTCGGGGCGCCGCAGCTGTAAGCCGAGCAACTCCCGAGCCATCCCCCAGTAGTCAGGAAAGGTAGTCCCGCTGACCGATGACCCGTGCACACGTAGGCCAGTGAGCCTGGCCACGTCCTCTAGCGTGGGGACCATGTGGCCCCACAGGAAAAGGAACGCGCGACTCACTGGATCCCAGCGGTCGTGTAGGGCGTAGAGCAGAGCCGCGTCGAAGCGACACACCTCAATGCTCAGGAAGGGGGCGAACCCCATGGCAGTCAACCGCTCCCTCTGGAAGTCCGACAGCGCCAAATACACTGCATGGACCTACAGCCACGAGGTGCGGGTCCTACGCTTCCCCTGCATGCATTTCATTCATATTAATGATTTAGTCTTGCATGTTGATTCGTAAATTCTCGAGACCAAATTCTTAGTTTGAAGAACGGTTATCCACTGATCGCTCGTCAATTGAGCGGTCCCCTTCCAACCGTTCTGATTCTTCAGGTTCTGTGTTTGCACGGGCTACCCTTAACCGTTCCTGTCCTGGATGGATCGCCTCGAACCGTCTGTCTGCCCATCTTCCTAAGGAGAAGCGGTCCCCCTTGGTCCACATGACTTGTGGACGGTCCTATGGGGACCGTATTGTTTTGCCTCGGTTGAATGATTGAACGGACCAATGCGGTCCATTTACTGTTTGAATGGTGGTACCCTCACCGCGTCTGTTTAGGATTGTTCGTTTGCTGTGTGGGTTTGAACGGCGTTTCCTAAGCCGTGTACATTTGGACGGTCCTATGTGGACCGCATTGTTCGGTTCGGGCGGTTTCTGTTGAACCCGGTTGGGGAGATCGCCGTGGCCCCCCAACTAACCCCTAAACACCTAGACCCCCCTAAAAGGGTTTCTAAACTGGCATGCACTAATGGAAATTGAAGGAAAAATAAAATTTAGGGAGGGAAGCCTACCTCGGGGTCGCGGGGTTTCTTGGCCGCCCTCGTCGGTACTTGTTCTCCGGCGAGCTCTTCCTCTCCGGCGGGGGCCTCTTCCTCGGCGGCGACAATGGCGAGCTCCTCCATCGTCACTTCGGGCGTCCCTCCTTCCTCGGACGGCGGCGGTGGTGGCGGTTGCGACGGCGGCGGCGAACTCTCACCGGCGGCCGGTGGCCTGGCCGCCTGGTGCTTCGTCTGTGTCATCGAGAAGACGGGGAGGGTTCGAGAGAAGGGCTTAAGGCTTAGAGAAAGGGGGGGTTGGCAGAAGAGAGAGTGAGGGGATGGGAGAATGAGGGTCTTTTGGCCCCCTTCGTCCCTTCCACCGTCAGTTACGGTGGAGGGAGACGAGGGGGTTTCAATTTTTCGAGGTTACAGAGAAGGACGGTCTATCGTTAGACCGTTTATCTTTGGGCGGTTCCTTTTTGGCCGTACATCACTAGTGACCGTTAACTTTAAGTCGGTTGAAATTCCAGGCCAGAGCGGTTCTCATAGAGCCGTTCTATTATAAACGGTGTAATGATGACCGTTCATCCTTGGCGACCGGCCCCTTTAGAATCGTTTAAAGGTCAGGTATACACGGTTAACATAGAGCCGTTTGGAATATGGCACGGTTACAATAGGGCCGTTTATCTGGATGGTGTATTTAGATAACGAATATCGATATATTTTTTTGGAAAATTGTCTCTTAACCATCTTATGCAGCATCCTTTCAGCCAATCTCGTCGTTTCGCCTGCACAGGTAAGTCAGGTATGGCCTTCTATCCCTAAAACCTTATTGCATTAATTATATGGTATTATGTTATATTATTTCGAGAGCCGGCAGGTTATCTACGTGTCCCAGGATCTGATGTTCCCCTTCAACAAAAACGATGATGATCCAGGCTCATGTATCTAACCTTCGGATAGGCCGTTAAGTTGGGATGTCACGAGGAGGACGGTTCTATCTGCACGTCGTGGTTGCGGACGGTATCTTGACTCTGATGTTCCCAGCTTAGCATTATTACTCTTGAATATTTTATATTTTAATCTTTCTTGGCATTTGTTTTAACGGTTTCCTTTATTTTA
Organism: Amorphophallus konjac; assembly: GCA_022559845.1. Classification (NCBI taxonomy): domain Eukaryota; kingdom Viridiplantae; phylum Streptophyta; class Magnoliopsida; order Alismatales; family Araceae; genus Amorphophallus; species Amorphophallus konjac. Next base: position 226,667,775 of record CM040125.1, on the reverse strand, counting down.
GCCCAGCATGCATCATATGCATCCTTTTGAGCTTTCATGCCCCATGGTTTGCTTAAGAAATGTCCCGTCAGTAATGGTCAGCTATGTGTTCGGACGCTCGAGTAAGAGGAACTAATTCCACTCTGAATTCGAATGTTTTCTTTGGTCGATTCGTTTGGTCCGGTTGATTGGAAGGTCCCCGTCTGGAGCTTTAGCCTTTTTTTCTTTTTTGTGGCCCCCTCATTGGACTGCGGGATTGTGTCTCCCATGAGGTCGGTCTTGTCGATTTGTTTTATTTAGTTTAAGTTTCTCCAGATTTGGCATCACTTTCAGTTAACTATTCCCGGTGATTGGTTCAAGGTTTTCTGGAAGATTCTCATCACTTGTTGGTAAGAACGGGCCCGCTTTTCCGGTCCACTCCGATGTATTTCCGCTCCACCTCCATGTTCCATGTCACCTCCGCTTCACCTTCGCTCACTCCCCTGCAAAGAGGACGTTAAGGAGGGGCATCTGTTGACACCTGTTTTATACCGATAATTTGAGTCGTTTCTCTTACTTCCATTAGTTGATGCCTCGAGTTGTCCATCATTCATTGGGCCTTTTTTTTTGTGGCACGTCTTGGGCTCATTTTATGGGTCGTCTCCCTCCTTGGTGAAGTCCGTGGCGATTCAGGGCTTAATGGGCCTTGGCTTTGGTCAATTGAACGTTTCATAGCATAAACGGCCCAACCTCAGCCGTTCAGATGATGAGCGGTTGGATATGGACCGTTCATACATTTTGTTAATTTCTGAGGTCTTTTCTGAATATTCACCGACAAGCTATGGTGCGGCCCTATTAGGACCGTTCAAACCAATGGACGGGCTTATTTCAACCGCCTATACCTCAGAGTCCTACGCACGCCCATTTCCTCATATAATTATCCAATTATCCGAATTATCACCGACAGGGTGAAACGGTTGGCTATTTGCCGCTCTACACTAGAACGGTCCCACTAGAACCGTTCACCTTTGAGGGTCCAACGGCGGGCGTTTCGGCCAGTTAGAGAGATAATTGGGTTGATTTTCTGATTATCCGAATTTCCACCGACAGCTTGGACGGTCTGAACCAGACCGCCCAAATGTTGAGCGGTCTATCGTAAGACCGCTCATCTTGTCGGATGAGGCTTTTTAATAGACTTTTGTCTCTTTTATTCATGGCTTTATCCCCAGTTTATTTTGATGATTTCTCCGTGGATAATTAACCATTTTTGATGCCGTTTCGACTGGATAAGAGATTATGATAATATCTATGATTTATCTTTTATAATCTCGACCTGAAAATACCTAAAAACCCTAATTTCGAGGCTGGCTTTCTAGGCTCTATAAATAGACCCTAGTGGCCGGACGTCGAAAAGGGGGGGGGGATTTTTGGTCAACGGCGAAGCCCTGCCGCATTCCTGAGCGACCTAGCACCAAGGAGGGAGGCTCTCTACGTCCTTACGAGCCTCCGGTTCAGGGAGTAGTCAGCGTGTTGAGTCATAGTGTCGTCTCTCGATTTCTTCGTCGTCTGTTGCATGCATTGCTTTTCCCCCACGTCTTCCCTCGTTTTCGTTTCCATGCACACATCCACCCATGCTTTTGTCACCCTAGGGGTTTAAAATCCCCCAGGTATTCCCCTTTCCATTAATTTATGCTTAATCCTCCTTATGTGAACATGTACTATGTCTTTTAGTTCTAATTTGGGTGTTTCTCTTGTGTCTTTACACTGTTTTGCAGGTCAGCACTTCATCAGCACGAGGCCCATCCCCTCTGGCCGGCCGGAGAGGGTGGAGGTCGAACCCTTGCCAGCTTGCTGCGTGAAGGGATCGAGTGGCTTCCTTTTGGCCGTTCAACCTGTGGTGCGTTTCATTGACGACCGTTCTTCCTTGGAGTGCGGTCTACCTTCCACCGTCCGTCCCACGGTAGCAGCTCCTCCCGCCTCCTTTGCAGCGTACAAGGACGTTCTGTCGTAAGACCGCGTCAAGTCGAGCGGTTCCTAAAGAACCGTTCATCGCTCCAGCGCTGCAGCTCCTTCCTTTCCAAGGTACGGCATGCCGGTCACGTGCGGCGCCTTGGTGGCAATCATGGTCCTTTCTCTTGTTCTCTACTTTCCTCTCGTTTTCGTTATTTGCCCATTACCCATTACGCATTGGTCCACGCACTTGATGCGCCCTGATTCTTAGAGAGAGGAGAGGGAAAATATATATCTACAACAGGGGCCGCTTGTGGCCTTCTTGGGGTGAAAGTGTAGATAAATGTGTTTGGATTGTTTGGTCCATCCAAGGAAAATTTAGGTGATTGCTCCAGCCAGACGTAGAATTATCGGAAAGGGTATCACACTGGCGTGGAGAGAATCTTAGGCCATTTTGGACCTGTGCTCGGATGACTGGAGAGAGTCGGGCAATAGTAGGACATTCACTCACATGGTGAGTGAGACTGGCACAGAATTCACAAGCTTTCGTGAAAGTGTGGATTGGATTTTCAGCATGTTTGACATGTCCTACGGATTGTTGATGAGATGAGATGGAGGCACGGTTTATCGAATTTTCACTCAAAATTTCAAACAAATCATACGCCTTATCTTCACCTTTGCTCATAAATGTCCCTCCGCAATATATGTCAACCATTTGCCTATCAAAGTCAGATAACCCCTCATAAAATGCAAATATAATTTGCCATTTGGGCAACCCATGGTGTGGACATTGACTTATCAAATCCTTCAATCTCTCCCAAGATTCATGAATTTGCTCTCTCGGACGTTTAGTAAATCCTGTAATCGCCCTTCTCATCATGTTGGTCCGGACTATGGGGCAAATTTTTTTCAAAAATTCTAACTGCATATCTTCCCAAGTCCTGATAATCTTTCCAAAACTCCTTAACCAACATTTTGCTTTATCTTTCAATGAGAATGGAAATAAGATCAACTTAAGGGCATCATCATTAAAATTCTGAATTTTTATCAGGGAGCAAACTTCTAGAAAATTATCTAGATGCCTATAAGGATTTTCATTGAGATTCCCATAAAAAGATGGGAGCATCTGGATGAGACTAGGGCGAATTTCATATTGATCGACAAGAATGTCAGGGAGTTGAATACAGGTTGAGAGATTGTAAGTAGAAGGAATAAAGTGCTTCAGCATAGGCGCGGGTTTGTTATTTTGTTTTTTTTTAAAAAAAAATTTATGCAAACACAAACAAATTAACACAAATTATCTAATGATCTAGATGCGACTCAGACCTACAAATAGGGTTTCACAAAGTGATTAAAGTGAAACTGAAGTTCACCCTCAATATTTCCACCGGCCAGGTAAGGGGTGAGGTAGTGGGAGGCTCCCCCTACTTTCTTAGGGACCTAATTATGTCAAACCACTAGCCCGCTTAAGGCGTTTGCCGTCCGACCGTCTTGCCTTAGGCAACGGTTTTCACAAGAGGGTAAACTCAAATCGTACTAAAATCACAGTGTGATCCTAGGGCCAATGTTTACTGACTTTTATTTAAGGCGTAGGTCATGCAAAGTGCAAGGGAAATGTGGTTTGTGGGCTAAGGAAGGGTGATGAAATCCCCACCTTATGTTATTTAAAGGTAGTGCCCTTAGAATATTTTGAAATGAAATGCTCATCACAATTTCAAATAAGGGGTTCTTATGCAATATGCATGCCATAATCGGATAAGTAGAACGTACCTTACCCCTCGCAATCTTCCAAATGCAATGATAGGAATTAAACAAAGAAAAATTCTATGCTAAATGATGCATGACCTAGAACATGTTGTGTTTGGTTTCTATTCTTGGAATGAATTTTTTTTGTATTTTGGTGCAAGTATTTTTTTTAATTTAATGAACCTATCTAGCCAGTACAAGAATTTCTTTTGTTTTGATATTTTTTTTTTATTTTTATAGAGTTTTCAAGAATTTTACAGATTTTTGTTAAAGATTTTTCAGAAAGTGGAAAAACAGAACCTGTTCCTACGTTTCTGCCCTTTAGCTTCAGGTATGAGTTTTCTCTTTCCTTAATTTTTTTGATTTGTTTTCTTTTTCCTACAAAATAAAAATAACAAAATCAATATACAGATATACACATCAAACACAAGAATATCCCAACACGCAAAAATTCCATCCCCGGCAACGGCGCCAAAAATTTGATGCGCTCGACAGTCGTCGTTTAAAAATGTCGTGCCACACAAATTTCAAAATTTATACAACCGCACTCACTCACTTAAATGATTTTGAAAATACGAGTAAAGTGGTAAATACGGGTCGATCCCACGGGGAGGAAATTTGAATGTAAGTTAGAAAATACTCTTATGTTTTGAAAACCAATTGCTTTTGTTTGATTTGAGTGCGATTACAATTAACGGAAATGAAATTGCAACTTTAAAGAACAAGAGATAATTGAAAGAAATATTTAGCCAATGAATTGAAGAACGCCGTCGTTTCCTCGCCGAGCCTTTGATGAAGATCGTTCCGCCTTGGAAGTCGACGCCGTGAGATGATTTGAAGAAGACCACCGCTTTGGGTGTGAGTGAAACACTTATGATGAAATAGGTTGGATAGAACAAGTTTGAAATATTAAGTTGAAAACATAACAGAATTTCATTGAAAATAGGGGTTGGAAGAAATAGAATAACTTAAAATCTAAATGGAATTAGAAAAAATAGAATACATAAAAGTTGTAGAGAATTAAAAGATGAAGAAGTTTTATGAAGAACACAGAAACAGAAAACAAAAGGAAGACAATGAAAAACTTGAAAAATCAAGATATATTGCTGCTAGTGAACAGTAATTGATAGAAAAATAGAACAGTAAAGAATTAATTCTAGAGCTCAAACTAAGAAGAATTTGAAGAAGTGAAAGAAGAACAAAAATTATATAAATAAGAGAGTAACAACTTTCATGAAAAACTTAGAGTACAATTATGACTGTAAAGGCTTCAAAATGACAAATTAGTGGAGACTATCACTTCGGATGAACAGTACATGAACATGACAACACTTAAAAACACAAAGAATAACTTTTAAACTAGAAGGAATTAAAGGAAATGATGAAAAGAGAAGTTGAAGAACACTTACAGATGGACAACTTTGTATAAGACAATAAATTGAAATGAAGATCACACAAGCTTGTAAATTTATTATGAAGAGACGAAATGGCTAAGAGTACAATGAAATCCTTCAATACAAACTTAACACAAACTTCAAAACATGAATACAAAAGCTTTCAAAATCTATCCCTACCAAAGCCACAAAGTAAAAACTTGAAGAACACTTACAAACTTGATCAATCCATAACTTACTACTCCTAGCTAACTTCTCTTCCTAACCTCCTAACAACCCCCTTTCCCTTACAAATGAAGCCCTTTATATAGGGTAACATATAACACCCTCTCTCATGTGAACATTCTTGCCAATGTGAACACCCAATTGCTGCATTTGTTGACTCCAAATTATGTGCTAGCATGTGCTGCACACTTTGCTATTTTTTCTGATTTTTTCCAATTTTTCTGGCATTTTTCTAGCCCTTTTCTCTTTCTTTCCCTCTCTTTCTCTCTCTCCTGGCCGTGTGCGCCCACGTGCGCCGCCCGGCCGCCCACCGCGTGAGACGCGGCCCGCATGGGCCGCGCGTGCGCTGACGCCTGGCTGGCCGCCGCGTGGCGACCGTGGGGGTGCGGTGTGCCCGCCTGCCTACGTGTGAGGCGCGGGGGCGCGGTGCGCCGCCCGACCCCCTCCTTCCTGCATACACACGATGCACACACACACACACATATTAAGATATATATAATATATAAGATATATATTATATATGAGATATATTATATATATATATTGTATATATCTTAAAAAATCCTAAAAATAGCTAATAAATTTATTTTTTTTTCTTTTTTTTCTTTTCTTTTTGAAAAAGTCCAAAATAATATTTATTATTTTTGTGTTTTATTTTCATAATATATATTTAGATATATATATAGATATGTATATATATTATGTATATAGTTTATTAAGGCCCAAAAATATCAAATAAATTTATTATTATTTTATTTTTTTTTCTTTTATTATTTTTATTCTTATTGAACAAATCCTTGGTCTTTTGGCCCATTTCAACATACATTATATTTTCTTGTTTTTCTTATTTTAATTATTTTGAGTGCTTGTTAAATAAGTAAATATCTTTATTAAAATTATTTAATTACAGAAAATTAATTATTTTACTCTAAATTAAAAGTAAGCGTGATAAGTGCATATTTATTATTATTAAAGCCCATAAATAATGTAAATAATATGAATTAAGATGTGAAAATACACACTTATCACAAGGACCGGGTTACGATCGCTCAGATTCAACTTAGACCAGAATTGTTAATGGAAATCAAGTCCTTGCAAGACAATGACCCAGAATTGGTAGAGATCAAGGAGAGTTTGAGTAACAAACCTGATTTTATGGTAGCTGACGATGGAAGATTGTTGTTTCAGGGAAGGACCTGTGTACCTGATATAGCTGAAATAAAGAATAAGATTCTCGAGGAAGCTCTTAGATCCAGATACACTATTCATCCTGGAGGTACCAAGATGTTTAAGGACTTGAAAAGATCCTTTTGGTGGCCGAATATGAAAAGGGAGATTGCAGAATTTGTAAGTAGATGTTTGGTATGTCAGCAAGTTAAGGCTGAGCACTTTAGACCTGTAGGGAAATTGAAACCACTTGATATACCCCAATAGAAGTGGGAGAGTATTGGCATGGATTTTATTATGGGTCTACCCAGGACTTGTAGCGGATTTGATGCAATATGGGTTATTGTTGACAGATTGATAAAGTCTGCTCATTTCTTATCCATTAAGTCTAAGTGGACAGTTGATGTCTTATCTACTTTATATATGAAAGAAGTTGTAAGACTCCATGGTATTCCAGTCAACATTGTGTCCAATAGAGACCCCAGATTCACCTCACATTTTTGCAAAGGATTGCAAGAATCTTTGGGAACCCGTCTGAAATTCAGTACTGCTTTTCACCCACAAACAGACGGACAGACTGAAAGAACCAACCAGATAGTGGAAGATATGCTTAGAGCCTGCATGATTGATTTTGGAGGTGGTTGGAGTGATCACTTGGCTTTGATTGAATTCACCTACAAAAATAGTTATCAGTCCAGCATTCAGATGGCTCCGTTTGAAGCTTTGTATGGAAGAAGCTGTCGATCTCCATTATGTTGGGATGAGGTAGGTGAGAAGCAATGGCTGGGACCAGATCTCATTTCTGAATCGTCCAAGAATATCCGTATTATCAGAGATCGATTGCTAGTAGCACAATCAAGACAGAAGAGCTATGTCGACAACAGAAGGAGAGCCTTGGAATTTCAGGTTGGTGAGCATGTATTTTTGAAGGTTTCTCCCATGAGAGGGATTCGAAGGTTTGGCATTCAAGGCAAGTTGAGTCCAAGATATGTTGGTCCATTCAAGATTCTGGAAAGAGTGGGGGAGGTTGTTTACCGTTTAGCACTACCGCCTCAGTTATCAGGAGTATATAATGTCTTCCATGTGTCTATGCTGTAAAAATATGTGTATGACCCCACTCATGTCATTCAACATATGGATATAGAGCTGAAGGAAGATTTGATTTATGAAGAAAGACCTATCAAGATTTTGGATCGTAAGCAGCAGCAACTCAGGAATCGTTCCATACCCATGGTTAAAGTGCAATGGAGTCGGCGTGGAACTGAAGAGGCTACTTGGGAATCAGAAGATACCATGCGGAAGTAGTATCCCAACTTATTCTAGGTGAGTTATCTCGTTCCTCATCTTCCGTAAGTGCAATGAATTTGGAGGATCAAATTCTTTTTAGTGGGGGAGGGTGTAGCACCCCGATTTATCAAAGAATAAAAATTTTTGAGAAAATTAATAAGAAATTCCGTAAGAAATAGGATACGTATAATTTCGACCATTTTGTAAAAATCTGGAAAACAATTAGAATCTTGTAGAGGATGAAACATTAAGTAAAATTGTCTTCTATGACCAGCCCAAATAAAATTTGTAAACAAACCGAATTAACAGATTAAGGCCCAAAATCACACTTAGTCTAATTGGAACTTAAAACGTGAAATTTGAGCCCAATACTAAACCATTTAAGCTAAAACCGGATGCAAATGAACAGTAAGGATTAATTCTTCGTTTCCCCTCTGGTTAATCTCTGAAACCCTAACCCTAGGAGGAGTATTTGGCGGCGAAATGACGGATTGACTTGGTCTCGGGTGAACCTCGCACGTTCGCTGTGCAAGGACTCTATCTTCGCGATTAGGACTCTCCAGACCCAATTGAACCTATAAAAATGATCCTTAGCCACCCTAGAATCATTTAGAAGCTGTGGCGGCTGGAGAGGAACTCGATCGAGGGAGGATTTCGACGATCATCGGCGGTGTGTACCTAGCGCGATCGGCTTCCCTCTTCTTCCTTCATCCTTCGATTAAGGTAGATGATAGCAAACCAAACCCTACCTATTATATATCGATAGAAGCGTTGTCCTGTCCTCTTTCTATTGATCTAAAAAGCCCCAAATTCTTATAGTATCCTGCGAGAATTTCTAGCTTTAGTGCAAGCATGTTGTTAATCAGTCTAACCATGTTACACCTCAATTCAATTAGGGATTTCAGGCACTAAACATTAAATTGATCATGCTATCTTATATAACTTTTCATGCTCCTTTTATTGATAGTAAAAGACCTAATTTTCATGCTTTATGTTGTGCGTATTTAGTTATTATTGCTAACCCTAGCCATCCCCGCTGGAGACGGGCAAGGCGAAGGGGCGGCAGATTGATCTGACTTGCGCGGCCTCTCGATAGACCCCCCCATACTCTGTAGGCGGCCGGTTCTTGACCGTTCATATGTTTATCTTCGATCGCTTTTGTAGATTGCGTGGCAGAACCCTAACCGCCCTTCTCGTCAAGCGGCCAGTCTCGGACCGCTCATCTTTCCCAGCGGCACCCTACAGACCGCTCAACCCTAGCAGGCCTTCGGACCTGAAGGGGTGTGAACGGCATGTCGTGCGACCGCTGAGGTATGTGAGCCGCTCTTCACGAACCGCACAACTATACAAAACTGCTTACTTTCACTTTAGCATGATTTATCCTAGTAAATTAGTGGCTAATGATAAGTTAGCAACCTACATAATAACTGGAACTTATGGAAGTAAACAAATTAGGAATTTTTGCTAATTGTCTTCACTTGATCTTGATTCTTCATGGCCTTAGCTTATTTTAATGTGTAAATTCAAACATGATTTCATGAACCATGCTATTAGGGTTGTTTGATAGTCGTTCTACTCCGGTAGGATCGACTGACCGCTACACTTGGTTTCCGATGATTTGATAGCCTCATTTCCTTGTAATTGTTGGAACTCTTCGTCAGATACTCCTTCCGTCGGAGTAGGACCTTCATTACGGGACCTCCGTAAGCCCTTGCGAGCCAGGGATTCCCACTAAAACGCCGGGCAAGTTGTACCACCAAGACCTGAACTTGTTTACGTGATCGAACCGCTTGAATTACTGTGCTGTGAGTCACGGCTCAATGTGGACTGACTGAGTTTTGAACGGTTAGAATCGAACCATTTAACTCAATAGGTGGCCCGTTATGAACCGTGCATTTCTGGCCAAGTGCCACTTACATTGGTCGATTAACCTTGTTCTATCTTCGACCAAACCATGATTTAATCGACCCAATAAGCCCTAGGCTGACCAGTGGAGAGTGGGTTGGACCCTGGTTCAGTTCTGCCCCACTTATGGTTGCCCGGAGCCCATTTTTGGGTTGATGTCTAGTCTTCTGGTTAGGCCCAGTTTGAACGGACTGACGTGGACCCTCCATGTACTCAAGCAGATCTTAGTGGACCGTTCATCCATTGAGCGGCCCTATAAGGCCCATTTACCTTGTTCTTGGGCTTCTAGCCCTTTTGGCCATGAGCGGCCTATTATTGACCGTCCTTTTGTCTAAGCGGCCCGATATGGACCGTGTATCTTCCAGAAAATATTTTCCGTGGTTATTGTGTTTGAATCCAAGGACCTGATTGGTTCTTGATAACTTGAACTTTCTGGCCAAAATATCTCTTCGACTTACCCTTGGAATTCTCCGAGGTAAGTTCTATACCTTGTCATTATTGGCCATTTAACTTGATTAATGTCTAGACATAACTTGGGATCTTGGATTCATTAAATCAATGCCAACGCATCATAAGGGCCCGGTCTGGTCCTGGGAGGAGCACCCGAAAAGTACTTATGCCCCGGGGAGTTTGAATGACATGGTGAGGCATTACACCGAGTGCATGACTAGCGTGATGTCTATGACAATAATCTATTACTTGAATTTTTCTCGACTTGGTTAGTTCTTGCTTGTTGGCCAATTTCCAGTTATATCATGATCTTGCCTTCTCTTTATTATGTTGTTTCGTCATATCGTCATTTCATTTTGTTCCTTATTTTCTCGCATATAATTGCAACTAATTGGTTAATCACTTAAACTTGCATGTTATTACCTACTGAGCGTTCGCTCACCCTATTGTTCCTCCCTTTTTCAGGTAGCTCGGGTGAGGATTCACAGACTGATGGGGACGGGCAAGAGTGATGGCCAATGAGCGAACCTGTTAGAAGCGTGTGGAGCCAGCCATAGTTGTTTGTGTCTATTTATGTTTTAAAGTGTGTGGTGGAAGAATTGTAATTCGGAGTCAGCAAATGTAGTAGTGTCAAGTGGATGTTATGTTGAAAGTTTGTTTCAGTGGGTTTGTATGATTGGAACATGGATTATTTAAAGGTTATTTAGTGAATGGAGTTATTTTCTGTTCATGGTGTTGTGTTGACCCTTAGCTTTAGCATATCATGTCTGTAAATCAACATATTACTATTAATTGTTTCTACTGCCAGTCCCGATATTCCACGTCGGGGCGTGACAGCTAGGATGGTTTAGCGGTCTCGCGATAGACTGCCAATTGGCCATTATTTTGGAATTTTTAGATTTTCCTATTATTTCTTATTTATCCCCTAATTGGTGTATATATCCTAATTTAAATCCATAAATTACTCAATTTACGTTTCTATTAATGGGCCTGGGTCTAAAGGTCTTGAAATTGGGTCTTTGGACCCATTTGAGTTGGGCTTAACCCTTTGGTTAATATAGGGCCTTTAAATGGACTTAAATAAATTCCTAATTCCTTCTTAATAGCCCATTAAGCCTTTTAATTGCTTAGTAACAAGATTTTGTTTCAGAAGATTCCTAGAAAATTCTTGGGCGTTACACCCTCCCCCACTTAAAAGAATTTGGTCCCCAAATTCAATACATGCAATTGTTAAGGAGAGCGTACTTACAATTGAATAGTTCTGGGAATCGTTTGTGCATTGCTTCTTCCGTTTCTAATGTCGCTTCCTGTTGCCAAGATTTGTTCTATTGGTCTTTGACCATAGGAATAGTTTTATTCCGAAGTTGATGTACTTCTTGCTCACTTATTTTGATTGGCTTTTGCTCGTACGTCAAATCATTTTGAACCTCCAAGTTGTCATGACTTATAACATGGAATGGGTCATAGACATACCTTTTAAGCATTGAGACGTGGAATACATTGTGGACTCAAGTTAATTGAGGAGGTAAGGCAATTCGGTATGCGACCTCGCCAACCCTTTTGAGAATTTCAAAGGGGTAGATAAATCTTGGAGTGAGCTTACCTTTTATGCTGAACATTCGAATACCTCAACTTGGAAAAACTTTGAGAAACACATGGTCTCCTACTTGGAACTCTAGATCACGCCTTCGATTATCAGCATATGATTTCTATCTATCTTGTGCCATATAGAGTCTTTCTCAAATGAGCTTTTATCTTTTCGGTAGTATCTCCAATGATTTCTGGGCCTTGCAGATGCCTTTCTCCAACTTCATTTCAGCATATTGGGGAGCGGCTTCTTCTTCCATACAGTGCCTCGAATGGCGCCATTTGAATGCTAGCTTGGTAGCTATTATTGGTGAGAAATTCCACTAGAGGTTGATGATTGTGCCAACTCCCATCAAAATCGATGACACATGCCCTGAGCATATCTTCCACTATTTGATTTGTCCTCTCAGTTTGACCCTCAATTCGTGGATGGAAAGCAGTGCTAAAATTGAGTCGGGTCCCCAATGAATGTTGTAGACCCTTCCAGAATTGAGATGTGAATCGAGGGTCTCGATCAGAGATAATGGTTATAGGGACACCGTGTAGCTTGACGATCTCCTTCATGTATAAGGCAGCCAAGATATCTACGGAACATCGGCTTTTTATAGGTAGAAAATGGGCCGATTTTGTCAAACGGTCAATGATCACCCATATACCATCATGTCCACATCTTGTCATCGGTAGACCCATGATGAAATCCATCCCTATGCTTTCCCATTTCCACTCAGGAATATCTAAGGGACGTAGCTTATCAACGGGCTTTTGATGTTCCACCTTAACTTGTTGACAAGTGAGGTCGCGAGATAGAAAATTTGCTATCTCTCTTTTCATGTTGGGCCACCAAAAAATCCTTTTGAGGTCTTGATACATTTTGGTAGTGCCAGGGTAAATAGTGTATTTTGTCTTATGAGCTTCCTCTATGATCAGCTTCATAGTGTCGGCATGATCCAGCACACAGATTCGATCTTTGAATAGTATCCTTCCATCGTTTGAGATAGAGAATTCCGGTCATTGATCAATATTAACCTTGATTTTCATTAGTGTGGGGTCATTTTCTTGTAATTTAACTAGATCTTCAATCAATGTAGGTTGTGACCAGATATTGGCAATAATACCCTTTTCTTCTTCTGCACCCACATCTAGATTCAAATGAGTAAAATCCTCGATAAGACAAGTTATACCTTTCCGGAGGCTTGCTAGCATTGTCATTGGTCTTCTGCTAAGAGCGTCAGCTACAACATTTGCTTTGCTCAGATGGTACTGAATAGAGAAGTCGAAGTCCTTAAGATATTCTTGCCATCTTCTTTGTCTCATGTTAAGTTCCTTCTAGGTGAAAATGTATTTCAGACTTCTGTGGCCCGAAAATATAGTGAACTTCTCCCCATAAAGGTAGTGTCGCCAGATCTTTAAGGCGAAAATAACAGCAGCCAGTTCAAGATCATGGACATGGTAGTTTTCTTCATGACGTTTCAATTGCCTCGAAGCATAACAGATCTGTGAGACCCGTGCTTTAATGGATCTTTACCGGTAATGGAATAGAATTAAATATGTGAATTTCGGCTAATTTTATGAAATTTATGGGCTTTTTCTAGTATTTAATCTAATTAGATTAAAGAGTTTTAAGAAATTAGTGGGCATATGCATAAATATGCTTCTTAAGGGGTTTAGATTGCAAATGGGGGTTAAAAATAAAAAAATATGTATTTTAGTTATTTTTTTAACCCATCGATCTCCCCTCTCTCTCCCACTTTCCTAATTCCTCTCCCCCCCTTTTTTCTTTTCGGAAACGCAGGCACCGCAGACGCCGCGGGCGAACCCGCGACACCGTAGGCGGCCACACACACCGGCGCCCCTCTCCTCCGGACATCCCTCTCGACGTGACAGCCCAAGGCGGCGGAGGTCTGGCGATCGGCCGGCCACAGCGGAGGAGCACCGGCGGCATGCTAGCACAAGGCGGAAGACCGCGACCAGCCTCCCCCTCCCTCGCCCCCTTTCTCCTTCACGGTGCGCCGACGACCCGAGGGCCATGGTGGAGGTGCCAGAGCCTCCCCGGCGAGCCTGCAGGAGTGGAGAACGCGGCCGCACCCTCATCGGCTCCGACCCCGGCGTGGTGGTGCGAACCCTTTGGCGACATCGGCGGCTCTTTGCCTCCCTCGGCAAAATCGGCTTCCTCAGCTTAGATCCGGTGGGGGGGCGGCCTACTAGCCTCGTTCGGAGTGAAGAGGAACGCCGTGCCATCAACCCCGGACGAACTGTAGAGTGGGGAGACGGCCGGGAACGAATGAACCGCGGCGACCTTTGGCTTGCATGCGATCAGATCGGGCGTTTTCCTCACGTTTGAGGTAGGGGGATCAATGCCCTAGCCCGTTAAATTCTTCCAAAAGCATGCCCATCGTCGCTGAGTTCATAGATTAATGAAAGCATGCCCATCGTTGCTGAGTTCATAGATTAATAAAAGCATGCCCATCGTCGCTAAGTTCAAAGATTAATGAAATCATGCCCATCGTCGCTGAGTTCATAGATTAATGAAAGCATGTCCATCGTCGCTGAGTTCATAGATTATAAATTGTTATATTGAGAAGATGGATTGGCAGGGAACAAGTTAAAAATAATAACTCCCGTCGATTTAAGTCGACCGGGAGGGGATCCGGTTATGATCCCGGTGGATCCGGTTCTCTGGTAAGGATTATGTTTAATTTATTTTAGATTTTATAGCGGTTCGCCATAAACCTTTTATTGAACCGAGCGGTTGACGATCAAATCACGTAAATAAATTAAATTTGAATGCTGGAATAAATTTCACGGTTAGTCCGCTGAGTAGCACGCGACGGTTCGTTGTTAAATCGCCTAAAACCATATCGACCCTAGTTCGACCGCTTGTTCTATAATGATGCGTGTTCATTTAAATTATGCATTTAATTATGGAATGATTGCCATTTTAGCATATTCAATTATTTATGCATTGAATTATTGAATAATGGCCATCTTAGCGTATTCAGTTAATTATGCCTTGAATCTTGCATATTTGCCATGTTTACTTGTTATCATAAATTATGGCATGTTTTTAGATCCCAATAGAGCTTTATTCTCTTTCCAAGTGATGGAACCACCAGTCATAGCCCGATGAGTTTTAGTGTTGATCCCACCCGGGAGAGGTGACGGGGTATCCCAGTTTCACGGTTTTTAAGCTAGTTCAGTGGGCCCCAGTCCAACCGTAGCATCCTACGGAATGGAATACTAGCTAGAGGCCTGGCTCTAGGCACGAGCCGGTGTGTGCACACGTGGTCAGAGACTTGGACTGACACTCACGAGTGCTGCTCTGACTAGTTACTTGTTTTGGTACTATTACGCATCTCGCTTGCTATGATCAGGCTTGCGTAGATGCTTGAGACGCAGTGTAAGCCGTTAGTGGACGCATCTGGTTTCTTCTTCTGATGGATCGCCTCTCCTTATCTCTCTTGTCACTTGGAAATGATTGAGTTATTATCTATTGGTAGATTTCGAGTACTTGCGTTTAAATTCTAATTGGCAAGCTAGTTAGCTGTTCATGAACTGTTTAGTTAGTTTTACAGCTTTATTAAATTGTCATTTATTGATGTCAATGCATGCTTTACTGCTTTCCTTTAGTTAGTTGCGAGTTAGGGATTTCTGTGACCCCTACTGAGTCTCTGCTGTGAGACTCACCCCTTCCTTTACAAGTGAGGTGGAGCAACCGGCTGTAAGATTCTCTCGTGCTTTTGGCGAAAAACCATAGAGCCAGCAGTGGTCGGTCAGTGGTCAGTCTGTCCTTTTTCTTCTTTTGGCCGGGCTACGTCCCGTGTAGTTTTTTATTTTTAGAACATTGTACAGTGTGAGACTTGTGATATATGAATCTGGACTACTTGTATAAATTTACCACTCTGATATATATATATATGCTTCCATTTAAAGTTCAAATGAATGTTTTAATTAATATTGCGCGTGTAATTTCTTTTCGTTATGCATCCTCTCAACAAACACTCACTAACCCTTACGGGGCCTCATCAGCCTCTTGGGTGGCTTCCCCGAGCTCTTGGTATCGGTAAATCGATGATATCAGGTTATCGATATCCAGATCTCCTGGGTCGTCACAAGATCACCTTGCCATGTCGCATAAGGACGCACCCGAGGCCAATGCCAGATGCATCCGTGTAGATTTCAAATCCACCCCCTTCAACAGGTAGTGCCAAGATAGGAGCAGTGGTGAGATGTTCTTTAAGAAACTCTCCTCACAGTCTTTTGAGCATATGAAGGGATCTTCCTTTCTTATGAGCCTAGTCAAAGGAACGGCGATTTTGGAGAAATCCGTAATGAACCGTCGATAGTAACCAGCCAAACCGATAAAACACCTAACTTCGGTTACGGTCGTTGGTCGGCTCCAATTCCTGACAGCTTCTACCTTTGAAGGATCCACATTGATACCTTCCTTTGAGATAATATGGCCAATGAAAGAGACCTCCTTTAGGTAGAACTCACACTTGCTGAGCTTTCCGTAGAGTTGATGCTCTCTTAGAGTTTACAGATCAATTCTTAAATGTTCTTCCTTTGTTTTGGAATAGATGAGAATATCATCAATAAATACGACCACAAATCGGTCGAGATACGGCCTAAAAACATTGTTCACGAGTTGCATAAATACTGCAGGGGCATTTGTTAACCCGGACGGTATTACCACGAACTGATAATGCCCATATCTGCTTCAGAAAGCAGACTTGTAGATGTCTTCATCTTTGATCCTTAGCTGATGGTAAACTGACCGGAGGTCGATCTTGGAAAATATTCTGCCCCAAAAGTTTGATCAAATAGCTCATCGATACGTGGCAACGGATAATTGTTCTTGATGGTGAGTTGATTAAGTCACCGGTAGTCGATACATATCTTGAGAGATCCATCTTTCTTCTTGACAAATAGAACCGACGCACCCCAAGGGGATGTGCTGGGTCGAATGAAGCCTTATCTAGTAACTCCTGAAGTTGTCTCTTCAGATCCTTGAGTTCTGTGGGGGACATCCTGTAGGGAGTTATTGAAACATGTGCTGCTCTAGGAATGAGCTCAATGGGGAAATTTACTTCCCTTTCGGGCGGTAAACCGGGTAAGTCCGATGGAAAGACATCGGGGAATTCTTTGACAATAGGGATTTCTTCTATGTGAATTTCCTTGGACTCGGTGACCATCACGGAAGCAAGAAAAGCTTCACATCCTTGCGAAATTAGTTTGCAAGCGTGAAGAGAAGTAATAATGGTAGGGAGCTTCCTATACTTGATGCCAAGGAAAGAGAAACATGGGAGTCCTAGTTTTCAAAAAGAAATTCTCCTATTGTAATAATTTATGTAAGCGTCATGGTCAACAAGCCAGTCTACTCCTAGAATGGCATCGTAGCCTTTCATATTAAGGCATACGATGTTTGCTGGAAGATTATGACCTTCTACAATTACTTCACTATCGGGGTAATGGGTCGTGAGTTTTGTGCCGGGACCTAAAGGTGTTGTGATTGCTAGGTCCGATGGTAGAGGAACATGTGAAATTGGTAAAGTTCTTGCAAAGGCTGTAGATATAAAAGAATATGAGGCACAAGTATCGAATAGTACAAATGTAGGATGCGAATAAATTTGAACGGTACCTTCCATCAACCAATCATCCTTGGGCACTTCATCATCGTCTAGAACCACATTAAGACGCGCTTGCTGCTTGCGTCCACCGTTAGAGGGTTGTTCCTTCATAAGGGGGCAATCGGGCATACGATGCTCCGAACTTCCACAACATAAACAAACACTAAGGGTCTTCTAGCATTCCTTGGCCGAGTGGCCAAATTTTTCACAAAATAAGCAAGCCGTTGCGACTTGCATTTCCTCCTCCTTTACCTTCTTGTTCTTGTGGTTATTCCTTCCGTTCCCATTGCGGGACCTCTTCTTGTTATCCCGGGAGTTGTAAGTGATACTGAATTATTCTTCTTTCCATCCTCGCTTCTCAAACTTGCAGCTAGACTCCCCGCTCTTGTCTTTGTACCTTTCGACCTTTTCCAAGGTCCTTTCACATAAATGAGCTCGTTGGACCATCTCCATATAGTGCATATATTCTGGGGTCCGAGTTGTTGATTGAAGCCAGGCCTTAAACCGTGCCCACCAGATGTGGGGCATAAGGAGCTAGATGAGAGAATTGAAGTTCATACTCTACCATAGACATCATGCCTTGGCGAAGCGCGACAAATTCCACGGCCTTTCTCTCCTTAACATGCTCGGAGAAATACTTCGCTCAGAAGAGTGTGAGAAATCCCTCCCAAGTATGTGGTGCGTTTGGAGGCGGTGCCGGAATAACTTTCCACCAAGTACGCGCATCCTTGTTCGACGGGAAGGTGGCGAGACGGACCTTTTCTTGATCAGTGCATTGCATAACGTCAAATATTCTGTTCATTTCGTCAATCCAATTCTCCGCCTCGTCGAGGTTGGAGGATCCCGAGAATCTTGGAGGGTTCATGCTCCGAAAGTTCCCATGCAGATTACCCGCGCCAGCCCGAGCGCCAGCTTGGGCCACAGTATGTAGGGCCTGGGTAAGACTCGTAACTGTTTGTTACATCGCTTCCCAGTTAGCACGATTTACGGCACATTCAGCGGCCATTGAAAAAGTGGAGTGCCTGAGAAAGCAAATAAGTAATTAATTACGATGGGACTGATAGAAATTAAACTAGAGATAATCTCTAATGAATTATCTCATCCCAGGCTCTACCCAATCTCGCGTGGGTTTGGAATTTTTTCTTTCCTTAGTTTATAGGTGTGGGTCCTTAAATCCTTGGACTTGGCTTATGACATGACATTTTCCTAGGACGTATTTATGCCTTGGCTCTGATACCACTTTAACTGTCACGCCCCGAGATATAAGTACAACGGAAGATAATCGGGAACGTGAATAGCTGGCTAGTACGCCACAATCGAGCAATAAAATCAGAGTGCTAACACATTCACACATAAAAGGGAATGCACAAGATAATATACTCAAAACTTCACTTTATTGAATAATATTCATGTACAATGATAATTGACTCATTTCACTAGATTCAAATAAAGAGAAAATTATATAGACTCGACTTCACTCATAACTCTACTAGATCTTCTCTCGATCTTTAATCACTCTCGGACTCATCACTTGAGTAGTCCGAATCATCACTAGAATTTTCTGAAAAGATTAAAAATGTAGGGAATGAGCACACTTGCCCAGTAGGTATCTTCGTACCAACATGAAGGTAACATTTAAGTAATTAACATTTTAGCTCTAGAAAAGAAGAATAAATGCATGCGAACAAAACCAAAGTAACAACGCAAGTAACAAGACATGACTATGAGGATATGAGATTCTATATAAAGTTTGAGAGGATAATTAATTAAGAATGTATAGTGGCCTTTCATGTAATAAGAATGTACTAGCATGTATCGAGAATGTACTATTCATAACCATGAGATTTATGCACTAGAAAGTCATGTAATCAAGAATGTATATTTCATGTAGGGCCTTGTGGTTTTCACTCGTCTATAAAAATAAGTACTCCCAGCACAATGCGACGCCGGTATCATCGTACCCAATGGTTTTCAGCACGTTTCTGACAATCAGTTGAGGGAGCTAGCATGGAGCCCTTGGAAACAATCAGTGCCCGAACTGCATCTTCAAGCTATAAATCAAGCTACTTCTACGAGAAATATCAATAAAGTAGGCCAATAATGTACAATTCAACAATAAGCTTATGATACTCAATACCAAGGTATGAATGCTTCAATTATGAACATGACAATTCAAGGACTGATTTAAAACAAGGTCATGCCACGGAAAGAATTCGGCAGCATAACAGTGTATTCCTTAATTTTCATAATTCATTATATAGCTTCAGAATAAGGTGTTAAGTTCTAGACAATCAATAGATCATCTAGGATCATAGAAAATTCAACCCTTGGGTCAAATCCCGGGTTAAGAACAACTGAGATCGAAACGGTCATGCCAGGACCGTTTCTTAAAATAACGGTCATATATGGACCGTTTATATACTTTAGCGGTCGGTACAGGACTGTTTATTGACTCAATGAACGACCTGGAACCATGCGGTCATGATAGGGCTGCTAGGCGTCTTTGGCGGTCAAGTAAATGACCGCTACTAGACTCTTGCCGTCTCTAGAGGGACGCTAGTGACTAGAAGACATGAGACACCTGTAAAAGTGCTTTCTAGAAAATGGGGTTTTACGGGTACAACCAGCTCGACATCCTAATGGGAATCCTAGATTCACAGAGACTTACGGAGGCCTTGAAACAAGATCACCTAGTCCGGTGGAAGGAATATCCAACGGAGAGGATCACAAGTCCAAGATAGTGTGCTTATAAGTGCAAAGTATATCTAATAGCCACACACCGGGGTACGCACCATGTACTTAAGAAAAGATTATAGATGAGAAAGGATCGTGATAAAACAACGATCAAACCAAACTTAAACAAGTCCATGAAGTATGTAAAATATGATCATTAGTACCAGAATATAAGTTTTGACATGAAATTAACATAAATTTAAAATGAGCATATGAAACATGTGAGATATGCAGTCTATCAAGGATGATGCACAATTTAACCAATAATACGAATATGAAGTCAAAACTAGGATTAAGACCTAATTAACCAGGCCTAACAAATGTTTAATAGGGTCAACCTGTAATCTATTTGGAGTTAACAGGTTGCAGAGCTTAGCAGTCAGGTGAGGACCGCATGCCGGTGTTTAGCGATCTATCGCATGGCCACTAAAGGATTTTGACGGTCTTAGAGAGACTGGTTATTACCTGTAGCAGACAGAAGTAAAACCGAGGTACAGGCCAATTTCTAGGAGAATTTATGCATGAAACTTATGAGGACTAGAAGGGTAAAGCATGCTAACATGTTTTTAATGACTAGGATGCATGATTGGACATGAATTAAACAAGAATTATCATCTTTAGTTAAGGGGTATAAGGATAACATGCTGTAAGGATCATGCATGCGCAGTCATAGAAAAACATGAAATACTACCAATAGAAAGCATGAAATGAAATGAAACCATAGGGCTTTTATTCCTAACATGTTGCTTTAGCCTTTTCATGAGATAACCTACCTTTGATTTAATCCCTAGACTTTGGATTTCTGACTGAAAGTAGACCCTAGTTCCTGCACGTCCTGTGCCAAACCAGCAACTTCCCGCCCCTATATCTTTTGATTTGCTTGACCTAAATACGTGAAAATTGGAGGGTATGTAGAAGATAAAAAAGGAAAAAAAAGTTATAAAGTCACAACATAAACTAACATTGTTTAGGGATTCTACTCTCATGTTCTTCACTGGGCCGGCACACTGGTTCCTGTACAGCTTTCAGCGAAACAGTAACTTTGGGGGCTTCTACCTCCTCAAAGACTCGACCTCCATACACGAAAATTTGAGAAAAGTCATACCATAGTAAGAGAAACAAAATCCTTAAAAGGTCTAACCTGAGTCAGAGCCTCCTTACCTTTGAAAAATGCGATCCAACATTAGGGTTCGCATGGGTCAAAGTTATGGTCTATTTATAGGGTTTTGAATTAGGGCTGAGGATTTGATCAAACTTAGAGTCTTAATTAGGTGTAGGATCGATCCTCAAGAGTCCTAGACATGTTTTCATGTCTACACACTTCGATCTATGAGGATTTGGATGCCAAAGATCCAAGCTTTTTCACGTTTCTCTCATTCATGAAATCTGCATGGTTTGGCAGTCATGGAAGGACCGCTAGGATGGTTTAGCGGTCTCGTGATAGACCGCCAATTGGCCATTATTGTGGAATTTTTAGATTTTCCTATTATTTCCTATTTATCCCCTAATTGGTGTATATATCCCAATTTAAATCCGTAAATTACTCAATTTACATTTCTATTAATGGGCTTGGGTCTAAAGGTCTTCAAATTGGGTCTTTAGGCCCATTTGAGTTGGGCTTAACCCTTTGGTTAATATAGGGCCTTTAAATAGACTTAAATAAATCTCAAATTCCTTCTTAATAGCCCATTAAGCCATTTAATTGCTTAGTAACTATATTTTGTTTCAAAAGATTCTAGAAAATTCTTGGGCGTTACACCCTCCCCCACTTAAAAGAATTTGATCCCCAAATTCAATACGTGCGATTGTTAAGGAGAGTGTACTTACAATTGAATAGTTTCGAGAATCGTTTGTGCATTGCTTCTTCCGTTTTCCATGTCGCTTCCTATGGCCAAGATTTGTTCCATTGGACTTTGACCATAGGAATAGTTTTATTCCGAAGTAGACGTACTTCTTGCTCAGTTATTTTGATTGGCTTTTGCTTGTACGTCAAATCCTTTTGAACCTCCAAGTTGTCATGACTTATAACATGTAATGGGTCATAGACATACCTTTTAAGCATCGAGACGTGGAATACATCGTGGACTCCAGTTAATTGAGGAGGTAAGGCAATTCGGTATGCGACCTCGCCAACCCTTTCGAGAATTTTAAAGGGGCTGATAAATATTAGAGTGAGCTTGCCTTTCATGCCGAACCTTCAAATACCTAGACCTGGAGAAACCTTGAGAAACACATGGTCTCCTACTTGGAACTCTAGATCACACCTTTGATTATCAGCATATGATTTCAGTCTATCTTGTGCCATATGGAGTCTTTCTCGAATGAGCTTTTATCTTTTCTGTAGTATCCCGAATGATTTCTGGGCCTAGCAGTTGCCTTTCTCCAACTTCATTCCAGCATATTGGGGAGCTACTTCTTCTTCCATACAGTGCCTCGAATGGCGTCATTTGAATGCTAGCTTGCTAGCTATTATTGTTGGCGAATTCCACTAGAGGTAGATGATCCTGCCAACTCCAACCACAATCGATGACGCATGCCCTGAGCATATCTTCCACTACTTGATTTGTGCTCTCAGTTTGACCCTCAATTCGTGGATGGAAAGCAGTGTTAAAATTGAGTCGGGTCCCCAATGAATGTTGTAGACCCTTCCAGAATTGAGATGTGAATCGAGGGTCTCGATCAGAGATAATGGTTACAGGGACACCGTGTAGCTTGACGATTTCCTTCATGTATAAGGCAACCAAGATATCTACAGACCATCGACTTTTAATAAGTAGAAAATAGGTTGATTTTGTCAAACGGTCAATGATCACCCATATACCATCATGTCCACCTCTTGTCTTCGGTAGATCCATGATGAAATCTGAAGAGGCGAAATCTCGCGCTGTGTCCTGAGCGGGCTGTGGATCACCAGAAGATGAACTGCAAGACAGGGAAACCTATCAGAGGGCCCAGGGGATTTCCCTGGGGAAAAACCCTCCGATGGTTAAGTCAGTAGAGCTGTGGTGGAAGCAATAATGGGGAGGAGAAAAATTAGTGTGCGAGATTCCTCTCCACCAGAGGGTGAAGCGGATTGTGCTCAGGAGTTTGGGTGTATGAGTGCCTTAATGGCCCTTACCTTCCACCGGAGGGTATCCCTGGTTTAAATAGTACGCCGCCTTCAGGAGTCCTGTAAGCTGAGGGGTTTCCGGCGGGAGTTACGTCCTCAACGTGGGCTTTTATGGCCTTATCGTGGGAACGTTATCGCCTCGAAGTCCGGCGGCTTCTTGATTCCCCTGTCCGTTGGGGACTCTTAACGGCAGCACGAACGGATAATATCCGTTCTGGCCGAGCTTCTGAAACGCCAGCCCTGTCCGGGCGATGAGCATAGCTCGGCGAAAGAGGGGTTGGATAGGTCGGTGAATGCCTGTCTCTCCCGGGCGGGGAAACGGCTTGGGCCGGACCCTCCTTGTGACCTGACCATTACTCGGGCCCTCCGAGCCTAGGGGCGGCCGGGGAGAGTTGGTTCCTCGAGTGTTTGTTCATTGGGCTTTTCTTTCCTAAGTGGGCCCTGTGGGCTGTCACTCAGGTGAGCTTGCCTCGTTGGACCCTGTTGGGTCTTGTTGGGCTGCTCTTTGAGTGGGCTACAGAAATCCCCCTCTCCACTTGTCCCCCTCCTACTCCCGAGCCATGGAGGCTCGGTCGAGTAGTTTTTGAGGCTTTGGACCGGCGCGGCTCAGGTGGGTGGAATTATGTTGGCGTTATGGAGCCACGTGTAGTGGTCGCCTGGGCCCGTAATGATGATCCTGACGGATTTGAAATGAAGGGCCCCCCCTTTTCTCAGAGCACGGAACGACGCGCCGCCTTCCTCCAGGGTTTTACAGGCGTTGGGCGCTGTTCGTCGTTCTAGGCTTCTCAGGGTTTTAGGCTTTCCTTAGTTTCTTTGCTTCTGGGGCTCCTTGATGCGCCGTGAGAGCACAGTGGAGACGCAAAGTCTTGCGGCGGCGTTTGAGAAGTTGGCGAGGGTAACCGCGGAGGCGGTCCGGCAACTTCCTTCCCTCCCGGAGTCTTCGAGCTCGCGTGAGGGATCATCTTCCAGCTCGATGGCGGATCTACCTTTGGAAATCGAGCAGGTGAGGCGGGAGCCCGTCCCCAATTGTAGTGAGTTGGGGGAAGCCGAGGTGAGGAAGCTGGAGCATCATTTTCGCTTGCCTCTCAGGTACAGCTTTGCTGCCGCCACCCCGTATGAGACGAGTCTGGACAGCCGTACGGGGCACATTTGCACTTTTCTTCTGGCTTGGAAGAGTGGGTTCCGCCTTCCCTTCGAGCCTTTTGTACTTAAGCTTCTCGAGTTTTTCCGGTTGGCGCCTATTCAGTTGGTGGCCAACTCGTATCTCCTTCTTTCCGCCTTTCGGATTCTCTATCGTCAGCACGACATTTTTCCTTCCTTGGACCTCTTTCACTATTTTTTCGAGTTGAAAGCGCACCCGTCGGCGGGGAAGGGCTTCTACTTTATCCAGGCGAGGAGGAACATGAGTTGCATCTCACTCGCAGCGAAGGACTCCTCGCACAAGGGGTGGAAGACCCAATTCTTCTGGGTGAAGGCGGAGGCGACGGACGAGTCTTGGAGATGTCTGGTCTCACCCAATTTTCATCCGAATCTTCCCCCTCGCCAGGAGGAGTTCCCTCCCCACGTGGAGCGGTAGGCCGCTCGTCTGCTGGATAACCGCCAGTCGACCGAGGAGCTGGTGACGCCGGAGAACATCGAACGGTGTTTTCTTACGCGGTTGACGTCGATAGGTACCGCTCTCGAGGTTCTTCTCCTGGGGTGGTAGTTACTTTCTTTCTCCTGACCGGGTCTTCTTCCTTTGTTGCAGAAGTGAGGCGGGAACCTCTGGAGGAAGCTGCTGAGGTCATTGATCTGGGAGATGACTCGGCGGCCGACGAACCAGATGCTTCTGCGGGTCGCGCCCAAGCCCGAGATAAGGGCAAGGGGGTGGCCCCCGAGGGATCTTCACGACCAACTGGTATGAAGCGCAAGGATCCCACGGCGGGAAAGTTGCGGGAGGCCGCGAAGGCCAGGAAACGGGCCAAGAAGGTAGGTCTTCCTACTACCGCCGGGGGTGACTCCGGCTCGGTGGCGCTCCCCTCTCGGGGGCAAGATGGGGCCGACCCCTCGGGGCCAGCTCCCCCACCTGCCAGGCGAGAGGGGGCCGAGGAGACCGGGGGCCCTTCAGAGGGCGGCGATGGGTCGGCTCTCCCCCCCACGGGGGTAGAGGGGGCCGATGTTGAAGTAGTTGACGCTGAGACCGGGGGATCGGTCGGAGTCGGTGATGTCTCGGTCGGCGAGGTGCGGGCCGAGACAGGCAGGGCTGGGGGTTCACCCGCGAGGGCGTTGCAGCCCCAAGTGCTTGAAGTTCCCGGTGCGGTCGATCCCGCGGCGCCGATCGAGGTTGGGGGTTCGCCCGGGGAGGCATCGCAACCCCAACCGACCGTGGTGCGCGAGGCGGTCAGCTCCGTCGCTCGAGCAGAGCCTTCTACCGGGGTGCCCAGGGCGGAGCGGTTCCCTCTGCCGGAGCCCTTGGAAAGGCTCGGTATTACGGGCGACCTGTATCGGGTCTGCCGGTCGATCGCCGCAAGGACGAAGGGGGGAGAAAGGCGCAATACCCCCCCCCCCCCCCCCCGGGATCCTTGATGTTCTGATGGAGGGCGGCCTGGTCATAGCTCGGTCAGCGGCTTTGATGTCGGAGGTGCACGCCCGGACGGAGGCGGAGCGGTCGAACCTCGCCTGGGCCCTTGGGGGATGCGAGAGGAAACTGGCCCGACTCAAGGGGGAGCATGAGGGGCTCCGGCATGAGTTTTCCGCGTTCCGGGAGGTGGCGCGGGCGAGCCGACTGGAAGCCGGGGTGCTGACCGAACAGCTTGTCAAGACCCGAGAGTCTCTTGAGAGGACAAGCCGATCCCTGGAGGAGGAGCGTCTGCGTCGCCTCGAGCTAGACAATCGCTGGGAGCTCGAACGTGCCGAGCTGCTAGATCGGGCGGAGGTGGCGGAGCGCCTCCGCTCTGAGGCTGAGATGGACCGGGCCCGGGCGGAGGAGCGTGCGAGCGAAGCCGAGCGGAGGATGGTCGAGGTAGAGGAGTGTCTGGCGAGGGCGGAGGAGCGTACGGCAGAGGCAGAGTGGGCTCGGGTCGAGCTCGTCGGAAGGGCAGGGCAGATCGAGGCGGAGGCGATCGAGCGCTATAAGAGCTTGGATGCTTACTCGGCCGACCTGGTGGAAGCCGCCCTACCCTATTACGAGGTTGCACTTCGCCGGGGCGCTCAAAAGGGGTTCAAGCAGGGCTATCACCGGGCGATAAACTACGCCGATGAGCAAAACTCCGAGATCGAGTTCCCCTTTGGCCAGCGTTATGGCTCGGATGAGTCGGTTTCTAGCTCCTCATCGTCGGTCGGGGAAGATTCGGAGGGGTCGCCTCCATCGGGGTCACCGGCTCCGGGCGTTTCGGGAGGGCTCACGACCGAGACAGTTCTCACACAGGCGAGGTCAGTGTCCGAGCCGGCCGTCACCGAAGGTGCCGGGGATGACGCATCCCCTTCCACCGTTCTCGAGCGTCAAAGTGGGCCCGAGACCTGATGTATTTTGCCTTGTTTCACCTCTTTCCCTTTTTGTCTCTCTTTCCTCTTTTTAGAGAGTTTCCTTTTTGTGTGATAATGAACGACTTGCTCTGTTTGAGTACCATCTTTGCCGTGATTTGGTTGGCGTATCTGGAGTAGTTGGGAGGTGCCGATATGTTCTGCGCGATTTTCGCATGCTGATTTGGTAGACTTCTGACGGGGCATCGTTTCGTTCCTTCACGCTTTGAATGCCAGGCCGCTTCGTGAATCCCGCTAGGGCGGGGATCGAGGAGTTGGAGGTGACCATTCAGGGGGATCCCTTGGCGTGTTTTAAAGGGGGGAGTCATTTAAGGCGTGCTGCCTCCCTTGGCCTATAAGAGAGACCGAAGGGCGCTCCTTCCTCCTTAACGCTAAGGATTCTCGCCGACGATCTGTCCTTACTCCTTCTTCTTCACTCTGCGTTACGCCGCTGCAATCTAAGCATGGAGGGTCCCACGGAGGGTGACGCTGCCGACGACGGGGAGCGGCGGGCTCCCGCTGTCTTGGAATGTTGAACGGATCCCACAGTCACCGCGGTGCACGAGACGGGTCCGACAGTCGCCGCGCGGATCTGGGGAGGGCTTCGGCGTGTGGAAGCACGCCGTTTGCCTCTTCTTAGCTCCGGCGAGGCTTCCGGGTGAACGCTGAGGCGGAGGGCGGATGGGGGGATTAGGGGTGCCTGCCGCCACTCCCCTCCGTGTGAGGGGAGGAGGCGACTCAAGTTCCCTCCTAACCTCTCCTAGCAGCCTCTTTTTTCCTCTTCTGTTCTTCATTTCTTTCACTCTTCGGGGGCTGCTTGCTCTCTCCTTCCTTCAAAGGAGTTGGCAGATTGGAAGAGGGGAGGCCTTCACGGCGCTCCTTTTTCCTGGTTGTTGCCAACTTGGGAGGTAGCCTTCCTCAACGTTTAAAGGTGGCCTTCCTTCTATAGTCCCTCTGTCACCTTTGTCACGGGCCACCCGAGCCAACTGGCTCGACCACCTCTTGTCCGAGCCAGTTTCCACACGAGGCATAGTCAGTGGCTGGACGCGAGGAGATCAAGACCGAGTCAGTCGAGCGATGGCCTCTTGAAGCGGTGTTAGACGGATTTTTACTTTTTGCTATGTGATGTACTGGCATTTGCCTATCTAATGTACCAACAATTGTTTGAATGAATGGAGAGGGAATTTTATTTCATTCAATCTTGCTATACAACTTTAGAAATAGAATCTGCGTAGTGTGGTCGCATTCCATGTCCGGGGAATGGGTTCCCCTTCCATTATAGCTAGCTTGTACGCATCTTTCCCGAGCGTCTCGATCACTCGGTAGGGGCCTTCCCAGTTGGGGGATAGCTTGCCCACCACCTCCAATGGTCGAGAGGCTTCGGCCTTCCTGAGGATGAAGTCCCCCGGTTGGAAACGTCTGTCTCGGACCTTGGCGTTGTAGTATCGAGTGAGGCGGCGCTGGTACTTCGTTGCTCTGACGTTCGCGATCTCTCGGAGTTCATCTGTCAGGTCGAGGTTCTCGAGCAACTTTTGCCCGTTTGCCTCGGGTGAGAAGCTGATCACTCGGAGAGATGGATTGGCGATCTCTAATGGAACGATGGCTTCGGTGCCATATACCAACTGAAAAGGGCTTTCACCGGTTGCCGTCCTCGGGGTCGTTCGGTGCGACCATAGTACGCTAGGCAATTCCTCGAGCCAGCTACCCTTAGCCTTGCCGAGTCTGGTTTTTATGCCTTTTAAGATAGTCTTGTTGGCATTTTCAACCAGCCCGTTGGCCTGAGGGTGGGCGATCAAAGTGAAGTGGTTGCGGATATTTAGGTCGGCGCATCTGTCTCGAAAATACCGAGAGTCGAATTGCCGACCGTTATCGCTTACTATCACTCGGGGGATGCCAAAGCGACAAATGATCGATTTCCAAACAAAGCCCCAAACGACTATCTCGGTGATCCTTACCGTAGCCTCGGCCTCGATCCACTTGGTGAAGTAGTCGATGGCGACGATGATGAACTTCTTCTGGGACTGGGCCGTCAGGAATGGCCCAAGGATATCGATTCCCCACCGAGCGAAAGGGTAAGGCTCGGCTAGGGTGACAAGTTCCGTAGCTGGCTGATGGACCAAATGGTTGAACCGCTGGCAACGGTCGCACTGCCGTGTGTGAGCCGTGCAGTCGCGCTGCAGGGTGGGCCACCAGTACTTGTTTTCCCATTTCCACTCGGGAATATCTAAGGGACGTAGCTTACCAGCGGGCTTTTGATGTTCCACCTTAACTTGTTGACAAGTGAGGCAACGAGATATAAAATCTGCTATCTCTCTTTTCATGTTGGGCCACCAAAAATTTCTTTTCAAGTCTTGATACATTTTGGTAGCGCCAGGGTGAATAGTGTATTTTATCTTATGAGCTTCCTCCATGATCAACTTCCTAGTGTCGGCATGATCCGGCACACAGATTTGATCTTTGAATAGTATCCTTCCATCGTCTGAGATAGAGAATTCTGGCCTTTGATCAATATTAGCCTTGATTTCCATTAGTGTGGGGTCATTTTCTTGTAATTTAACTAGATCTTCAATCAATGTAGGTTGTGACCGGATACTGGCAATAATACATTTTTCTTCTTCTGCACCCATATCTAGATTCAAATGAGTAAAATCCTCGATAAGACAAGTCATACCTTTCCAGAGACTTGTTAGCGTTGCCGTTGGTCTTCTGCTAAGAGCGTCAGCTACGGCATTTGCTTTGTCCGGATGGTACTGAATAGAGAAGTCGAAGTCCTTAAGGTATTCTTGCCATCTTCTTTGCCTCATGTTAAGTTCCTTCTAAGTGAAAAGGTATTTCAGACTTTTGTGGTCCGAAAATATAGTGAACTTCTCCCCATAAAGATAGTGTCGTCAGATCTTTAAGGTGAAAATAACAGTACTCAGTTCTAGATCATGAATAGGGTAGTTTTCTTCATGACGTTTCAATTGCCTCGAAGCATAACAGATGACCTTGCCATGTTGCATAAGGACGCACCCAAGGCCAATGCCAGATGCATCCGTGTAGACTTTAAATCCACCCCCTTCAACAGGTAGTGCCAAGATAGGAGCAGTGGTGAGATGTTCTTTAAGAAACTCTCCGCACAGTCTTTTGAGCATATGAAGGGATCTTCCTTTCTTGTGAGCCTAGTCAAAGGAACGGCGATTTTGGAGAAATCCTTAATGAACCGCCGATAGTAACCATCCAAACCGATAAAACTCATAACTTCGGTTACGGTCGTTGGTCGGCTCCAATTCCTAACAGCTTCTACCTTTGAAGGATCCACATTGATACCTTCCTTTGAGATAATATGGCCAAGGAAAGAGACCTCCTTTAGCCAGAACTCGCACTTGCTGAGCTTTCCGTAGAGTTGATGCTCTCTTAGAGTTTACAGATCAATTCTTAAATGTTCTTCCTTTGTTTGGAAATAGATGAGAATATCATCAATAAATACGACCACAAATCGGTCGAGATACGGCCTAAAAACATTGTTCATGAGTTGCATAAATGCTACAGGGGCGTTTGTTAACCCGAACGGCATTACCACGAACTCATAATGCCCATATCTGCTTTGAAAAGTAGACTTGTACATGTCTTCATCTTTGATCCTTAGCTGATGGTAGCCCGAATGGAGGTCGATCTTGGAAAAATATTCTGCCCCAGAAATTTGATCAAATAGCTCATCGATACGCGGCAACAGATATTTGTTCTTGATGGTGAGTTGATTAAGTCGCCGGTTGTCGATACATAGCATGAGAGATCCATCTTTCTTCTTGACAAATAGAACTGGCGCACCCCAAGGGGATGTGCTGGGTCGAATGAAGCCCTTATCTAGTAATTCCTGAAGTTGTCTCTTCAATTTCTTGAGTTCTATGGGGGGCATCCTGTAGGGAGCTATTGAAACATGTGCAGCTCTAAGAATGAGTTCAATGAAGAAATTCACTTCCCTTTTGGGCAGTAAACCAGGTAAGTCCGATGGAAAGACAACGAGGAATTCTTTGACGATAATAGGGATTTCTTCTATGTGAATTTCCTTGGACTCGGTGACCATCACGGAAGCAAGAAAAGCTTCACATCCTTGCGAAATTAGTTTGCAAGCGTGAAGAGAAGTAATAATGGTAGGGTGCTTCCGATACTTTATGCCAAGGAAAGAGAAATGTGGGAGTCCTAGTTTTCGAAAAGAAATTCTCCTATTGCGATAATTTATGTAAGCGTCATGGTCAACAAGCCAGTCTAATCCTAGAATGGCATCGTAGCCTTTCATATTATGGCATACGATGTTTGCTGGAAGATTATGACCTTCTACAATTACTTCACTATCAGGGTAGTGGGTCGTGAGTTTTGTGCCGGGACCTAAAGGTGTTGTGATTGCTAGGTCCGATGGTAGAGGAACAGGTGAAATTGGTAAAGTTCTTGCAAAGGCTGTAGATATAAAAGAATGAGAGGCACCAATATCGAATAGTACAAATGCAGGATGCGAATAAATTTAAACGGTACCTTCTATCAGCCCATCATCCTTGGGCACTTCATGATCGTCTAGAACCGCATTAAGAAGAGCTTGCCGCTTGCGTCCACCGTTAGAGGGTTGTTCCTTCATA
Organism: Amorphophallus konjac; assembly: GCA_022559845.1. Classification (NCBI taxonomy): domain Eukaryota; kingdom Viridiplantae; phylum Streptophyta; class Magnoliopsida; order Alismatales; family Araceae; genus Amorphophallus; species Amorphophallus konjac. Next base: position 226,636,523 of record CM040125.1, on the reverse strand, counting down.
AGGGGGCAATCGGGCATATGATGCTCCCGACTTTCACAATGCAAACAAGCGCCAAGGAGCTTCCAGCATTCCTAGGCCGAGTGGCTGAATTTTTCATAGAATGAGCAAGCCGTTGTGACTTTCATTTCCTCCTCCTTTACCTTCTTATTCTTGTGGTTATTCCTTCCGTTCCCATTGCGGGACCTCTTCTTGTTTTCCCGGGAGTTGTAAGTGATGCTGAATTTTTCTTCTTTCCATCCTCGCTTCTCGAACTTGCGGCTAGACTCCTCACTCTTGCCTTTGTACCTTTCGACCTTTTCCAAGGTCCTTTCACATAAATGAGCTCGTTGGACCATCTCCGTATAAGTGCAGATATTCTGGGGTCTGAGTTGTTAAACGAAGCCAGGCCTTAAACCGTCCATAAAACAATTCACCTTTAGGAGATCCGTGCCCACCAGATGTGGGGCATAAGGAGCTAGATGAGAGAATTGAAGTTCATACTCTGCCACAGACATCATGCATTGGCAAAGCACGGCAAATTCCCCGGCCTTTCTCTCCTTAACATGCTCGGAGAAATACTTCGCTCGGAAGAGTGTGAGAAATCACTCCCAAGTATGTGGCGCATTTGGAGGCGGTGTCGGAATAACTTTCCACCAAGTACGCGCATCCTTGTTCAACTGGAAGGTGGCGAGACAGACCTTTTCTTGATCAGTGCAGGCGAACAAAAAGAATAATAAATGCATGCGAACAAAACCAAAGTAACAACGCAAGTCACAAGACATGACTATGAAGATATGAGATTCTACATAAAGTTTGAGAGGATAATTAATTATGAATGTATAGTGAGTGGCCTTTCATGTAACAAGAATGTACTAGCATGTATCGGGAATGTACTATTCATAACCATGAGAGTTATGCACTAGAAAGTCATGTAATCAAGAATGTATATTTCATGTAGAGCCTCGTGATTTTCACTCGTCTATAAAAATAAGTACTCCCAGCGCAATGCGACGTCGGTATCATCGTACCCCATGGTTTTCAGCCCGTTTCTGATAATCAGTCGAGGGAGCTAGCATGGAGCCCTTGGAAACAATCAGTGCCCGAACTACATCTTCAAGTTATAAATCAAGCTACTTCTACGAGAAATATCAATAAAGTAGGCCAATAATGTACAATTCAACAATAAGCTTATGATACTCAATACCAAGGTATGAATGCTTCAATTATGAACATGAGAATTCAAGGACTGATTTAAAACAAGGTCATGCCACGGAAAGAATTCGACAGCATAACAGTGTATTCCTTAATTTTTATAATTCATTATATAGCTTCAGAATAAGGTGTTAAGTTCTAGACAATCAATAGATCATCTAGGATCATAGAAAATTCAACCCTTGGGTCAAATCTCGGGTTAAGAACAACTGAGACAGAAACTGTCATGCCAGGACCGTTTCTTAAAATAGCGGTCATATATGGACCGTTTATATACTTTAGCGGTCGGTACAGCACCGTTTATTGACTCAATGAACGAACAGGAACCATGCGGTCATGGCAGGGCTGCCCGCTAGGCGTCTTTGGCAATCAAGTAAATGACCGCTACTAGACTCTTGCGGTCTCCAGAGGGCCACTAGTGACCAGAAGACATGAAACACCTGTAAAAGTGCTTTCTAGAAAATGGGGTTTTACGGGTACAACCAGCTCGACATCCTAGTGGTAATCCTAGATTCACAGAGACTTACGGAGGCCTTGAAACAAGATCACCTAGTCCGGTGGAAGGAATATCCAACGGAGAGGATCACAAGTCCAAGATAGTGTGCTTATAAGTGCAAAGTATATCTAATAGCCACACACCGGGGTACGCACCATGTACTTATGAAAAGACTATAGATGAGAAAGGATCGTGATAAAACAACGATCAAACCAAACTTAAACAAGTCCATGAAGTATGTAAAATATGATCATTAGTACCAGAATATAAGTTTTGACATGAAATTAACATAAGTTTAAAATGAGCATATGAAACATGTGAGATATGCAATCTATCAAGGATGATGCACAATATAACCAATAATACGAATATGAAGTCAAAACTAGTATTAAGACCTAATTAACTAGGCCTAACAAATGTTTAATAGGGTCAATCTGTAATCTATTTGGAGTTAACAGGTTGCAGAGCTTAGCAGTCAGGTGAGGACCGCATGCCGATGTTTAGCGATCTATCGCATGGCCGCTAAAGGATTTTGACGGTCTTAGAGAGACCGGTTATTACCTGTAGTAGATAGAAGTAAAACCGAGGTACAGGCTAATTTCTAGGAGAATTTATGCATGAAACTTATGAGGACTAGAAGGGTAAAGCATGCTAACATGTTTTTAACAACTTGGATCCATGATTGGACATGAATTAGACAAGAATTATGATCTTTGGTTAAGGGGTATAAGGATAACATGCTGTAAGGATCATGCATGCCCAGTCATAGAAAAACATGAAATACTACCTGTAGAAAGCATGAAATGAAATGAAACCACATGACTTTCATTTCTAACATGTTACTTTTGCCTTTTCATGAGATAACCTACCTTTGATTTAATCCCTAGACTTTGGATTTCTAACTGGAAGTAGACCCTAGTTCCTGCACGTCCTGTGCCAAACCAGCAACTTCCCGCCCCTATATCTTTTGATTTGCTTGACCTAAATACGTGAAAATTAGAGGGTATGTAGAAGATAAAAAAGGAAAAAAGAGTTCTAAAGTCACAACATAAACTAACATTGTTTAGGGATTCTACTCTCCTGTTCTTCACTGGGCCGGCACACTGGTTCCTGTACAGCTTTCAGCGAAACAGTAACTTTGGGGGCTTCTATCTCCTCACAAACTCGACCTCCAAGCATGAAAATTTGAGGAAAGTCAGACCATAGTAAGAGGAACAAAATCCTTAAAAGGTCTAACTGAGTCAGGGTCTCCTTACCTTTGAAAAATGCGATCCAACATTAGGGTTCACATGGGTTGAAGTTAGGGTCTATTTATAGGGTTTTGAATTAGGGCTGAGGATTTGATCGAACTTAGAGTCCTAATTAGGTGTAGGATCGATCCTCAAGAGTCCTAGACATGTTTTCATATCTACACACTTCGATCCATGAGGATTTGGATGTCAAAGATCCAAGCTTTTTCACGTTTCTTTCATTCATGAAATCTGCAGGGTTTGGCGGTCATGGAAGGACCGCTAGGATGGTTTAGCGGTCTCGCGATAGACCGCCAATTGGCCATTATTCCAAATTTTTTGGATTTTCCTATTATTTCTTATTCATCCCCTAATTGGTATATATATCCTAATTTAAATCTATAAATCACTCAATTTTCGTTTCTATTAATGGGCTTGGGTCTAAAGGTCTTCAAATAGGGTCTTTGGGCCCATTTGAGTTGGGCTTAACCCTTTAGTTAATATAGGACCTTTAAATAGACTTAAATAAATCCCTAATTCCTTCTTGATAGCCCATTAAGCCTTTTAATTGCTTAGTAACTAGATTTTGTTTCATAAGATTCCTAGAAAATTCTCGGGCGTTACATAAGGCAATGCCTCCGCTCGTGTCAATCACGAACTAGGTGCCCCGACCGGTCACATCAGAAGCACCTCCGCTCCGCCACGGCCACCTGGCAAAGATGGCCCGCATGAAAACCACCACATGTAAGACACGGCCTTGGCTGCTCTGCCAGGCCACCTCGTTGTCGCCTCGCTGCTGGCTGCTCCATGGACTCTTCCGAGGCTTGCACCAGCACCTGCACATGTGCCTGCTGCCGACGGCTAAGCTCATGGCGTCACCCAAAACCACACCGAGCCACCTGCCTATGCCTCCTCCTGTCCCATCGGCGAGGACCACGGACATGGGAAGAGGATGCGACTGGCTTCTCTTGAACCATCTGAGGAAGACCCTGCTGAAGCTGCAACGCCCGTCCCTGCTCTTAAGCTCGCAATAGGTCTACCTCCAAAATTACCGCCGTCCGAAACGCTACCTCCACGTCGGCAACCCCGAATGCCATGAGGGTCCGACGAATCTCTGGCCTTAGACCGGAAATAAACTGCTGAGCCAAAAACCTCATACCTGCCATGGCTGGCGGTGCATACCGGCTCAACTCCACGAACCTTGCCCAATACAGGGCAACCGACAACACTCCCTGAGCCAAGGCCAAGAACTGGGTGGACAAATCAAAAAACTCCACTGCACTCGGCGCACCCTGTGCCGCATCCACCTAAGGGGGCGGTGCCCCACCCTGCACCTTCTGGGCCCCTGCGGCCAGCTCTGCCTGGGACCATGCCTCCATCCTCTGCGCCGTCACGGATCCTTAAACACACAAAAGATAACACGGTAAGAAAATAGACCACCCTAAGCCAGCCGTTGGCTGTACAAGACTATCTGGACTGTTAAACATAGTAATCACTCTACATTTCTGTACTCTACCGTAACCTCCACTCTGGCACCAACTGTAACGACCCAAGATCCGGATACCAGGTCAAACTCGATATCACTCGGATCCTACGCCGCCACCCACGAGTTGGGAAGCTCGGAAGGGTTAAAAGGTGTCACGGGAGTGTACAAAAATCTTAAATAAATACAGGAATTAAAGTGCTAAAATTTAAAATTTACATTTACATAAATAGATTTACACATTTTATACAATTGCCAGTCTATAGATATACACAAGTCCTAAAGGTACAGTGCAACAGAAGAAAGGTACACAGCCTCTGGGGCATACCCCGGCTAACACCAGCTGGCGACGCTAGGACCTGGAATGCTGCTCAGGGCCTCCGAACGATGAGGAGGAACGTCGACCTGAAAAGAAAAGGGGTGAGCCTTATTTCATTGGCTCAGTAGTGGTCCCGTGGATCCCCACCACAATAAACAAATAAATAAAGCAGCAAGTAATAAAATATAAAAACAGTAAAGCAAGTAAGGCAGTAAGGAAGTAAAGCAGTAAGGAATGGCACTGCCATGAGAAACGTGCTAAGACACTAACAGCTAAAAACCTGCACACCGTCGGGATACCTCGAGTATCGAACACAGCTCCCATCGAAGCAGATTTTCAAACTAGGGTCACAGAAAGCTAGACCACGATGACCTGTCTCGGAACACCTCTCGGAACACACACACTAGGATCTAGGCTACCTGGTAGACCCTCGAATGGTCCACCATGAAACATGGCTACACAACCGGACATGACTCATAAAGACAGCGAGGAACCATACCTCGACCATGAGTAAATAGGACTCCGAGCCGCCAAAATGCTGATGACAGGTTCGTCATGGGATCGACAAGCAACAATAGATGATCGTCAAAGCGGCGTCGACAACTTGAAAGTATATTTGCTAAGTGTTTTATGTTAATGTGACACATGAAATGATATGTGTTAAGTGGTGTAACGACCCGATAATCCGATTACCGGGAGAGACCTGATAACCCGAGACTCGAACCGCCACCCACGAGTTGGGAGGGCTCGGAAGGGCTGAAAGGAGTGTGGAGGCACAAAGAAATAGGAAATAAAGTAGGACAATTCAACAATTAACAGAGATAAATAAACAACTACAGCTACAACAGAGTCCAGTCCAACAGAAAGTACAGTCTAAAGCAGTAAAACGTACCACATGCCGAGTGAACACTCGGCCCGGCGAGCTGGCAACTGAGAACCCTCGAACAGCACCCTCGAACCTCGAGGAAGAACTGCTACACCTGAAAAGCAGGGAATGAGTCTCCAAAACAGAGACTCAGCAGGGATCCCGCAGAACCTCACCCAGAAGCAACGGCGGCACAGAAAGCTGTAACTACGAGAGCAACAGTAACAGCAGGAACAATGAACCCGATGGCCGGTCGAAACTCGGCACTACAACTACTCCTACTGTACCAGAAAGCACACCCCGATCTCGCAGTCGAGGCTACCGAACCACACTAGTACCACCTATCGAAGTAAAAACCCACGGTAACCGCACCATAGAGACATGTCTCCCAGGACACGGCCAACCTGGATACGCTGTCCAAGGTGCAACCCCGACCACCTGGTCACGGGTACCGCACAGCAAGACGTAACCTCGGTAAAGTTACTAGCACTAGTCTCATGGCACGAGAACCGACACACGTGCCACGGCGAGACAATCGAAACTCGACAGTCAACACGACCAAAACCCGAAGGTCAAGGTCACAGAGACTGACAGTCTGACACTCCCGACTCGACAGGAGTGCCTCCCACTAGAAGGACAGTCGGTAGCGTCCCCTGACGTCTTACACCGCACCGCAGGTGAACTGCCTGACGTGGTAGCTCCTACCAAAGGCACGAACACCGCACAAGTAACCACAAACGAGTGACTAGCTGGGGTCACGCCCGTCGACGTGGGTCCAACCGCCCCCAACCACGTGTCCACACATAGACCGCGCGTCCCTGGTCTGGCCCTCTGACCGGTTTTCCCCTCAGCCGAACTCTAGCTGCAAGACGTGGGGCCCGACAGAAACCGGTCCACAAACCGTCTCTAAGGGTAGCCTCTCCACTACTCCCTGGTGGGACCACACGCGTGTAGGCAGGCTACGACTAGTGGAGGGTCACTACGGAGTAGACTCTCAAGTCAACGGAAAATAACGTCCGAACCCGACGACGTACGGGGACCAGCCCACGTACCAGCACCGTCGCACGGTGACCACAGTCAGAGAAGAAACGGGACTCATAGTCCACGGCCACGCACACACCCTGCGCGAGAGTCAAGAAAACCCAAGTGACGCTAAGCCACTGGACACTGGGCAATCCTCTAGACGCACTACACCCAACGGTCCTTGAGTCACAAGACTCGAGGTCAAGACCGTCGTACGCAACAGCACAAGGCTGTCAATCTAGTCCAATCTCTAGGTCTAAAATCACGGTAACACGAGTACCGAGACAGCTCATGAGCCGCCAAGACCATCCCCTCAAAAGGGAACTCGAGGGACTAAGGCCATACACACGGCCCACGCGGAAAGCACAGAAGCATGATTCCCAAGGCAGCTCGCACACCGCCAAGTTGCAGCCCAACACAGGGAGGAGAGGGAAGCCTCCAGCCCCAGACTGGACAACTGGGCTTGCAGCCCAAGGCCTCACACAGGACCCACTCGGGAATCGCTTTCCGGAGAAACCGACGACGCACGGGGACTCTCACCGCACGCACGCCAACACATGGTGACACGAGTCAATAATGCTACACCCCGGGACCACACCGTACCACGACACCTGTCCCCGACGAAGTGCACCGCATCCGTCAGGCCACGGGTCAGCATGTGGATCGAGAATCACGCGCCCGAGACTCGAATCGGTCAAAACGGAAACACCGGGTTAGACTGGCACATGGGCGGTTCATCCTTGGCCGCTCAAGAGACATGTGGCTGGGGAAGGGCAGCTCAAGGGATATACGGCCAGGAAGGAGCCGCACAATGCACTAATCGGACTAACCCCAAAGGGAGGATAGGCGATTTGGGCCGAACCGCCCAAGGGGATGAGCGGCTAAGGGTAACCCGCACAACCCAACCGACCTAATCCAGTGTCGGTCAAAACGGTTTTGACCATACCGCACAACCCGACCGACACCCAACTGTTGACCAAAGGTCAACGGGGACATGCGGTCAGCGCCTGGCCGCACAAGCCCACGGAAAGACAGACGGCTGGGGACCAGCCACCCATGGGGGGACATGCGGACCTCTCCTGGCCGCACATCGCATGTGTGGTCTATCGTCCGACCGCACAACCCCAAAACCAGAACGAGAAGAACGGTCCAAAGCCAGCCGCCCATACGATGGATGGGCCCTGGTTCGACCGCCCAACCATCACGGCGGGTAAACCCAGGGGGTCGCCCGATCGTGGCCTTTCCATACCCCGTTCGTGCCGAAACAAAGGGGATACAGCCACAACCACCCTGGAAATCACATGGACTCCGACCGGAGTTAAAACAACACACGAATCAGGAGAAACGGGCGACTCTACCGAAGTTACCCAAAAAGGGTTTTCGGGCTTCCCGAAGCCCTATCGGTCCAACGGGACCACCAATCGAGATGAAATCAAGGGAAAAAGAACGCTCTCGCCCCAAAGAATCCGTTGAAAGTAACTGATCTGGAAATCGTCGCCGTTTCCTGACCGACGCTATGAAACCTACAAAACCACGGTTTTGCTAGAACGGACCCAAACACAGCCATTTTCATACCGAACGACGTGCAATGGCAGGAAAAATGGACAGGACGCAGTAGTGTTCCGTCACCCTACCTCCACCGAAGAAACCGCGCGCCGAAGCGACTAATCCACGCCGAAAACCGCCAGGAACGTGAACGAAGCCATCTCGGAATCCACCGAGGGATCGCGCCCGCAACCGCCTCGATCCTCGCCCATCCTCGCCCGCATCCTCGCCCGCGCCGCCTCCACCTCGCCCCCGCCTTGCTCCGTCGGCCGCCGAAGAAGAGAGGGGAGAAAGAGAGCGTGAGAGAAGAGAGAGGGAGAGAGGGTGAGAAATGAGAGGGGAGAGAGAGAAAGGGCTTATATAGGGAAAATCCGGAAATTCTGGAAAATATCAAAAAATAGAAAATCACGTTTCGCGATCCCCGGAACGCACCGATCGCAACGGTACCACACTCGCCTAGGTGAACGGCCCGGTTCACCCGCAACGAGGTTCCGAAGGAATTATCGAAACACACACCGGGAATCAGAAAACCGCGGAACGCACTCCGGCCTCCGAAACAGCTCCGGATCGCGCCGATCCGAACACGAAAGATGTCCGAAACGAAATTTCGGACACAACGAAGTCGGACACTCCGAGAAACCAGATCCGGGACCCATAAAGAAGGATCTAAAAAATCTGGAACATTACAAGTGGGCCTAGTGAGTTTTCTTTTGTTATTAGGAATAGATATATAACTATAAATATGCACTAATGTGCACTCATGAGGGCCCTCGTAAGAACCCAAGTCCTTTGAATTTCCTAAGTGTCCATTCCCCTCCCATCTAGTTGTGGCCTCTCCCGTTCCCCACTATCTCAATTTAAGCATGTAACCCCACGTTGGAAAAAAAAAGAAAATTGAATAGAAATTTTTGGAAAAAAATATTTCAAGTGAGGTGAGATGCCTTGTATGCTCTTCTCCGAGAAGGAGGTGGGGTGAGATGCCCCGGGGTGAGAAGCCCCTTCCTACCCACTGTCCACTTCCTTTCCCTCCATCCTCTCTCTCACCACCTCCCACCGCTAATCCAAACTCCACCTGCACATCCCTTGCACCTCTGTTCCATCTTAGAACCCAGCACCCGTGAAGCCCACCGGTGGCCTCCTCTTGCCCCTGGCCTTCTTTCCTCTACTCCCTCTCTAACCCTTGGTTCGCACCTAAACTGTGCAGACGTTGAACCTGACTTTACTGTAGGCCCTCCCCCCCAAGTTCCAGCAACAACTAGCTCCACCGCGGCAGGGGTCTTTGAAGCGGCTGGCGTTCATGGCAGGTGAATATACGATGCCATGTCTTCTGTGAAGATGGTATGCTACATGAGAGGTATTTGGATGGGCGCGTTCGTGCATGAAAGGAGAAGTCGTGTTCGCATGGGACGTCACGTTGACGTTGCGAAGGCAGAAGGTTTACTCTGTCGCCGCCCATGGATGCTGCCCGCCAGCGCGACGTTGCATCCTCCCCTGCTCGCCACCGTTGCAATCAAACCTGCCCAGCAGTCCGCTATCTGCCGACTTTGAGAAGGCCACCGTCGGCACGCCAACACTCACCCTCTGCCGAGCACGATGTTCGCCCCACCCGAACAGGGCCGTCTTCCCGAGCGCCTCCCCTCCGAGCAAGGCGAGCACGACACCCCACCCTCCTAGCATGGCGAGCATAAGGTGTAGGAAAATCTTGAGTGGGAGATTAAATCTATAGAACATGAGTTGCCCAATGATCTCCATGTCAAAACACCGAAAGAACTTCAACGGAAGCATACCTGGATCCATGGGAGACAGTCTTCCAATCCAGTACAGCGTTCTCCGACGGCACTCCGAGACGATGGGATATCCAGGAGAAGGAGAAATCTCGTGTATGGATTGGGGACCATGACCCGGCCTCTTAACCCAAGAGACCTTTGTTGTGCGTACGGGTGCTAAAGCACCTTTTGGTGCCTTTTTCTATTTTAGCCCATCATAAAAATAGAAATAGCACCCTGGTCTCTACACATAATTAAAATATGACCCATACTTTTCTTTAAATGCTTATATCCCCAAATCCTTAATTAATCACATTAATATGGATAAACTTTATGATAGCGCATAGTATACAATTTATTATATATATGTATGCCCATATTAGATTAAATCTAACAATCTCCCACTTGGGCAACATATACATATTTACTTGTATGATTGTATACTGAAACTTTATGAGCTCAGAAGATTTGCTATCATCATCAAAAGCATCTTCAATCAATCCGGTCCATTAATCATATCAACATAGGACTAAAGGGGTTTTCATTACATTTGACGTAATTCAACCCATCAATAATCACATATGTTAATATAACGAACGACATGAATCAAGTATGGATGTATAGCATGGAAATTACATGTAATGTGATTCAGTCATGTCTATTTCCAACTGGTCCAACTTTATTTTTTTATTAAGATCAACAAATAACAGAGTGAGAACAAACTGAATTCTTTATTTCTGCAGAAAATATCTACAAATACAAAATATTTCAAAAAATATAAACACAAACTCCCACTAAACTAGCACATTATCAAATGACATGACACCCATATAAGTAATATGCTCATGAAAGACCTTGGGTGGAAGTCCCTTAGTAAGCGGATCCGCAATCATGGAGTTTGTACCAATATGCTCTATAAATATTTGACCACTCTGTACTCTTTCTTTAACAACTAGGAACTTGATGTCTATGTGCTTAGACTTTGTAGAACTCCTGTTGTTGTTGGAATATAACACTGCTGACTTATTGTCACAAAATATCTTAAGTGGTCTTTCAATTCATCCACAATTCGCAACCCGGTGACAAAATTTCGCAGCCATATTCCATGATTTGATGCCTCATAACATGCTATAAACTCTGCAGCCATGGTTGAAGAAGCTACAAGTGTCTGCTTAACACTCTTCCATGAAATAGCTCCTCCAGCCAAAAGGTAAATATAGCCTGATGTGGATCTCCTACTATCTTGGCATCCAGCAAAGTCAGAATCGGAATATCCAATGATCTCTAGTTGATCTGATTTTCTATATGTGAGCATGTAATCCTTTGTTCTTTGTAAGTACCGCATGACCCTTTTGGTTGCTTTCCAATGATCCACTCCTGGATTACTTAAGTATCTGCCTAACATTCCAACAATGTACGCAATATCCGGACGTGTACAAACTTGAGCATACATAAGACTTCCTATGGCTGATGCATAAGAGTTCTTTTGCATCTCTTTAGCTTCAAAATCATTTTTGGGGCATTGATTAAGGCTAAACTTGTCACCTTTAGTAACAGGGGTGTCACCTGGTTTACAGTTCTGCATGCCAAATCTTTTAAGAACCTTTTCGATATAGCCCTTTTGTGATAACCCAAGGATATTTCGAGAGCGATCTCGGCATATCTGTATGCCTAATACAAAAGAGGCATCTCCAAGATCTTTCATCTCAAAATTTCTTGACATAAATTTCTTAGTTTCACATAATAAGCTTATATCATTGCTGGCAAGCAGTATGTCATCGACATATAAAACCAGAAAAATATGTTTACTCCCACTGAACTTATGGTATATACAATCATCCACTATATTCATCTCAAAACCAAATGAGATGATAATTTGATGAAATTTATAATACCATTGACGAGAAGCTTGCTTAAGTCCATAGATTGATTTCTTTAATTTACAAACCATGTTCTTTGGGTCTCCCGACACAATATTTTCTGGCTGCACCATATATATCATCTCATCAATGTCGCCATTGAGAAACGCAGTTTTTACATCCATCTGATGTAACTCAAGATCAAAATGTGCCACTAATGCCATTATTACTCTAAAAGAGTCTTTAGATGAAACCGGAGAGAAAGTCTCTTTATAATCGATGCCTTCCTTCTGAGTAAAGCCCTTAGCGACAAGACGAGCCTTATATCTCTCCACATTACCTTTTGAATCCCTCTTGGTTTTAAATATCCATTTACAACCAATGGGCTTCGCACCTTCAGGTAATGGGACAAGATCTCAAACATCATTGTCTTTCATGGACTTTATTTCTTCATTCATAGCATCTGTCCACTTTTGAGAATTAGATCTTTGTATGGCTTGATGGAAGTTGATTGGATCATCTTCCACCATCCCAATGTCAACCTCATGTTCTTGGAGAAATATGATATAGTCATCCGAAATTGCGCTTCTCCTTTCTCTAGTAGATCTCCTTAATGGTATTGGTTCTTGAGAGTGTTGAGTTTGTTCTTCTGGAATAATCTCATTATTTTGAATGGGATATGGTTGAACATTGTCTTGATCTGGAATTGCTTCTTGAACAATATCAGGCAAAGAAATCTGATCCTGATCATTGTCAATAGCAATTGGAGGAATAGTGACATACTCCTCCTCAAAGATAAAATCTCTAATCTTATCCCCCATGGCAAACTCAACATCTTCAAAGAATTGGGCATTTCCCGTCTCAAAAATGGACTTAGTTGCGGGATCATAAAACTTGTAGCCCCTTGACCTTTCAGGATATCCAACAAAATAACTACTGACTGTTTTGGAGTCCAGTTTCCTTTCATTAGGCTTGTAAGGCCTTGCCTCAGCTGGACAACCCCAAATGTGCAAATGCTTCAAACTAGGCTTCTTGCCTATCCAAAGCTCATAAGGGATTTTCACAGTTGCTTTTGTTGGAACCCTGTTTAGCAAATAAGCTGCAGTCTTTAATGCTTCTCCCCAGAGAGATTCTGGTAAGGTAGATTTACTAATCATACTTCTTACCATATCCTTAAGTGTCCTATTTCGTCGCTCAGCAACACCATTCATGCTAGGAGATCCCGACATGGTGTATTGTGGGACGATACCGCATTCCTCTAGGAATTTAGCAAAAGGTCCTGGACGTTGTTCACCTGATCCATCATATCTACCATAGTATTCTCCACCACGGTCCGATCTGACAGCCTTTATCCTTTTGTTGAGTTGGTTCTCAACTTCAGCCTTATACTTCTTGAACACATCTAGTGACTGAGACTTCTCATGAATGAGATACAGGTAGCCATATCGAGAATAATCGTCTATAAATGTAATAAAATATTGTTGACCATTCCAAGAAGGCATAGGAAATGGCCCACAAATATCCGTATGTATTAATTCTAAGACATCTGAAGTTCTATTGGCTCCTGTTCTCCTTATGTTCGTTTGTTTTCCCTTTATACAATTGACACATGTGTCAAAGTCCGTAAAATCAAGGGAATCAAGAATACCGTCAGACACAAGTCTCTCAATTCTTTGTCTAGAGATATGACCTAATCGCTTGTGCCATAGTGAAGCGGAATTCTCATTGGTTAATTTTCGTTTCGTACCGCGTGAACTTATATGCAAGGTTTCATTAAATGAGACTACAATATGAAGTAAATATAGGTTATCATTAAATGACAAGGAACCAGTACCAACAAGATTTGAACTTTGAAAAAGACTAAACTTACTATTTCCAAACGAACAAGAATAACCAGATTTGTCCAACATAGAAATAGATATCAAATTCCGTCTAAAAGATGGTACAACATAAGTCTCATTTAAATTCAAATAATAACCAGTCTTTAAAAATAACCTAATAGTCCCTATAGCCTCAACTTCCACACTTTTGCCATCGCCCACGTAGATGTATCTTTCACCATCATTCGGCTTTCGGCAGTGGAGGCAACCCTGCATAGACACACTTATGTGAGTAGTAGCACCAGAATCTATCCACCAAGTGTATCTGGGTACAGAAGTTAGATTAACCTCTGAACAAACTAAAGTGAGAAGTGTACCTTTCTTTGCACGCCAAGCATGATACTTGGTGCAATCCTTCTTTTTGTGTCCACCAAGTTTGCAAAAGAAACATGCAGATTCCTTATGTTGTTTCTTTTGTGGTGGTCCACCTGCAGCTTCATTGCTCTTTTATCTTTTCTTAAATTTAGCCTTGTCTTTAGAGGTGGAAACCAAATGAGCACTTTCAGTCTTCTCTTGCTTTAGCCTTTCCTCTTCTTGCACACAATGAGAGATGAGCTCATTAAGGGACCATTTGTCCTTTTGACAGTTATAGCTCACTTTAAATTGACTGAAGTGTGCTGGAAGAGAAATTAAAACTAAATGCACAAGTAGATCCTCAGATAATTCCAACTTAAGTGCCTTTAGTTTTGAGGCAAGATGAGACATCTCTATAATGTACTCCCTTATGTTTCCTTTTCCTTTATACCTCATGGAAATTAGATTGGCCAAGAGTGTACTTGTTTCAGCCTTATCATTCTTAGCAAACCTTTTCTCAATTTCCTCAAGGAAACCCTTAGCTGTAGTAACCTCTTCAGACATAGTGCCTCTGAATGCTTCTGGAATGGCACGTTTCATGATCATAAGACTCATGCAGTTTGAACGGTCCCATTTTTCCAGATCTCTCTTTTCCTCAGTAGAACTGGATTCTGTAACCTCATTAGGCCGTTCAAGTCTTAATGCAAGGTCTAGATCCATAACACCGAGAACAATCATCACGTTCTCCTTCCATGTTTTGAAGTTAGTACCATTAAGCATAGGAATAGAATTAATGCTGGCAGAAATATTATTAGCAGAACTTGCAACTGTAACAAAATAAAAACAATAGCTCACATAAGTTTTAAATTATGTTGAAAATAATTATCAAATAATGGTACGGCCCATCACAAGATATCTAGTACAACATTAATATTTTATCTTTGGACACGAATATTAACTTGCAAGTGATACTCTTGGTGTAATAGTCAAATATTGATAATAAATTCTGTCAAACAATAAGCCTTTCTTTGGACTGACTTATTATTCACATGAAATACTAAATAATTATCACATATTTACTATTACAAATATGCATATATGCAATTCGGTCAAATATTTAACTATCCTTTGGACTAGTAAATATTTACATGAATTACATAAATACAATCATCTTGATATTCCAAAATAAATTAATCTATACAAGAGAGGCTACTTTGGTAGCATGTTGTTTTAATTAATTTATTCCAGAATATTAGACATCTATAAAAATATACCAAAATTTGAGACCAAAAGATTATCTAAATCTATCACGATATAAGCCATATGCATTCTAAACATATAACAACTCAGAATGTATATGAAAGAATGTCAAAATCTTAAATTAAAAGGTGCCTCATGCTTACAGATGCATATACACATATATAACGGTGCGTCTTACGCATTTATCCCGTAGAAGACTGAAACATTAGATAACAACTATAAAGCCTCACGTGCATTGTGAAGGTAGAAAAGTATACATGTGATAATATTATAAGCAATCTTTAAAGCTTCATGCACATGTTGATAGCAGGAAAGTGCCGACTTTAAACATTTGCATATATAATATTAAAAGCTAACTTTAAAGGTGCATGTATATTCAGAAGCAGGAAAGCAACATTAAACCTGCGTGTACGGGGTATTTACAAAACTATATATAGGCCAATACATATGCTGCAAGATGGAGGGGTTAAAGGCAAAACTAGAAATTATTCTGGATACACAGGTAGCGATGGGAAAAAATCTTTTTTCCCATCTTCCTTCGTCTCCCTCCACACCCTGACCATCCCCAACTCTCGACGATGGACGGTCAAATCCTTTTGTAGCGCCAATCACGAAAACTATGGTCCATACACGATGGCGGGATGAATTGCACCGGCGGGAGTCCCCTGCTCAACCCCTGCGGGGGTGTCATTCCCCTTTCCCACGCGGGTGACCGCCGCGGCGGGGCCCTTGCGCGGCTGGCCGCCGTGGTGGTGGCCCAGCCATTTTTTTTTAATCAGTAATCTGGACACCCCACCTGCCGGATGAGAAGCATGCGGTCGCAGAAAACTCGATTTTCATGGTTCTAATATAGATTTAAGGCTCTGATACCATTGTAGGAAAATCTTGAGTGAGAGATTAAATCTATAGAACATGAGTTGCCCAATGATCTCCATGTCAAAACACCGAAAGAACTTCAGCGGAAGCATACCTAGATCCATGGGAGACAGTCTTCCAATCCAATACAGCGTTCTCCGACGGCACTCCGAGACGATGGGATATCCAGGAGAAGGAGAAATCTCGTGTATGGATTGGGGACCATGACCCGGCATCTTAACCCAAGAGACCTTTGTTGTGCGTACGGGTGCTAAAGCACCCTTTGGTGCCTTTTTCTATTTTAGCCCATCATAAAAATAGAAATAGCACCCTGATCTCTACACATAATTAAAATATGACCCATACTTTTCTTTAAATGCTTATATCCCCAAATCCTTAATTAATCACATTAATATGGATAAACTTTATGATAACGCATAGTATATAATTTATTATATATATGTATGCCCATATTAGATTAAATCCAACATAAGGCCCCTCCCTCCAACCACGGTGGGCATGTCGCCCCTCCCCTCCACCTGCCGACCCCGCGTCCAAGCACGCCGTGACCCCACTGCCGAGCACGGTGCTTGCCCACGCACACTGCGGCCTCGTCGATCGTCTCACCACCCCGCTCTCTCTCTCCCTTTTCTATCTCTCTCTCGTGTTGCTGTTGACCACTGTAGATGAACCGTGAAGTAAAAAAAAAGAAGAAGGTGTGTGAAGAGAAATCTCACGTCTCACTCTAATTCCCTCACTATTCTCTCTCTCTTTCTCTTTCCCCCTCTCCCCACAAGGTGCATGGCCGCGGGTGCCTTGTCTCTCTCATCACCTTTCTCTCTCTCTCTACCATTCTCTCATCCTCTTTCTTCCTATTTCATATTGTCCCTCTCTCACTTGTTCTCTCTCACTCTCCCTTTCTCTCTCATCTTGTTAACCATCGTAGCAGAACTATGAAGCAAAGAAAAAAAATGCAAAGAGAGAGAGCTACGTGAGTGCATGTGCATGGCTTGCCATGTTCTCCTTTTTTTTTCTCTCACGTCACCCTCTCATTATCTCTATTCTCTCTCTCTTTATCTCTCTATCTTCATCTCTCTCTCTCTCCTGTGATGTTTTTTCTGAAGAAAAAAAAGGGGATGAATTAAAAAAAAATGATGAATGAGAAGTTCAGGGAAGAAAATGAAATAGAAAAAAAGAAATGGAAAAAAAGGAGAAAATGAAAAGAAAGGAAAATTTCGGACCCATATTTTTTTTATTGTACGTCAAATGGTATCAGAATAAGTTGTCCACTTATTCTCACAAGTCAGGTCCTTGGTCAAGTCCACTCCGCCATGAAGGGATAATTTGAAGGTTCGGATGCATCGTCCTTGAGATGGGGACGGATGCGAGACTCCATTCGAATCTTCAAATTTATCCTCATTTGCCATCCATCTTCGCCACTCACCGCCGCCGTCGCTGACGTCACTACCCACTTCAAGCGAAGGTCCTGCAGTTCGAGGTTCGAGGTCGAACCTCCTCCAACCGAAGGGATTTGACAGGTTCATCACGAGATCGACAAGCGACAACAGACGATCGTCAAAGCGGCGCCGGCAACTCGAAAGTATATTTGCTAAGTGTTTTATGTTAATCGGCCACATGAAATGCAAATGATATGTGTTAAGTGGGCCTAGTGAGTTTTCTTTTGTTTTTAGGAATAGATATATAACTATAAATATGCGCTAATATGCACTCATGAGGGCCCTCGTAAGAACCCAAGTCCTTTGACTTTCCTAAGTGTCCATTCCCCTCCCATCTAGTTGTGGCCTCTCCCATTCCCCACTATCTCTATTTATGGGGTGTTTGGTTACAGTTTTTTACCTCTTTTTTCTCTCAATTTTAAAAAAAAGAGGAAGAGGTCTTGTAACCCTGTTTGGTATCTCTCTCTTAAAATTTAGGGAGAGTCTCTAATCCTATGTAAATCTTCCTTGAAAAAAAAACAACGATAGACCAATTTTTTTTTTAAAATCACTCCGTCGCTCGCGACCCTCTCCCCCCTCTCCCCTTCCCCCCTTCCCTCTCCCTCCTCCCGCCGGCTGTCCCTCCCCCCTGCGCAACCCCCTCCCCCCCCTCCCCTCCATCCGGTTCCCCCCCTCCCCCCCTCCAGCTCCGGCGGCCCCCGCGCAGCCCCCTCCCCCCTCCGGCTCCGGCAGCCCCCTGCGCAGCCCCCTCCCCTCCCTGCGGTTCCCCCCCTCCGGCTCCGGCGGCCCCCGCGCGCAGCCCCCTCCCTCCCTCCGGCCGCGCAGCCCCCTCCCCCCTCCGGCTCCGGCGGACAGCCCCCTCCCTCCCTCTGGCCGCGCAGCCCCCTCCCCCCCTCCGGCTCCGGCGGCCCTCGCGCGCAGCCCCCTCCCCCTGGCGGCCCCCGCGCGCACCCCCCTCCCACCCTCTGGCTCCGGCGGTCCCCTGCGCAGCCCCCTCCCCCTCCCCCCCTCCGGCTCAGGCGGAAACCCTGCGCAGCCCCCTCCCCCTCCCCTGTTTCCTCTCCGGCTCCAGCTCTCCCCCCCTCCCCCCAAAGAATTCAATATAAATTTTAAAAATTATATCATTTTTACCAAACATATGTTACCGATTTTTATCAATTTTAAAATTTAAGTTAAAAATTAACCTAACATAAATTTTAAGATAGAAAGAGTTCTAAAAAAAAAAGTACTCCCAAACACCCTATTAAGCATGTAACCCCACGTTGGAAAAAAAAGAAAGTTGAATAGAAAATTTTGGAAAAAAATATTCCAAGTGAGGTGAGATGACTTGTGTGCTCTTCTCCAGAAGGAGGTGGGGTGAGATGCCCCGGGGTGAGAACTGAGAAGCCCCTTCCTACCCACCGTCCACTTCCTTTCCCTCCATCCTCCCTCTCACCACCTCCCACCGCTAATCCAAACCCCACCTGCACATCCCTTGCACCTATGTTCCATCTTAGAATCCAACACCCCTGTGAAGCCCACCGGTGGCCTCCCCTTGCCCCCTGGCCTTCTTTCCTCTACTCCCTCTCTAACCCTTGGTTCGCACCTAAACTGTGCAGATGCTAGACCTGACTTTACAGTAGGCCCTCCCCACCAAGTTCCAGCAACAACGAGCTCCACCGCGGCAGGGGTCTTTGAAGCGGCTGGCGTTCATGGCAGGTGAATATACGATGCCATGTCTGCCGTGAAGATGGTATGCTGCATGAGAGGTATTTGCATGGGCGCGTTCGTGCGGAAAGGAGAAGTCGTGTTCGCATGGGACGCCACGTTGATGTTGCGAAGGCGGAAGGTTTACTCTGTCGCCGCCCATGGATGCTGCTCGCCTGCTCGCCGTTGCATCCTCCCCTGCTCGCCACCATTGCAACCAAACCTGACCAGCAGTCCGCTATCTGCCGACTCCGAGTAGGCCACCGTAGGCACGCCAACACTCACCCACCGACTGCCGAGCTTGGTGTTCGCCCCACCCGAACAGGGCTGTCTTCCCGAGCGCCTCCCCTCCGAGCAAGGCGAGTACGACGCCCCACCCTCCTAGCATGGCGAGCATGAGGCCCCTCCCTCCAACCGCGGCGGGCATGTCGCCCCTCCCCTCCACCTACCGACCCCGCGTCCAAGCACGCCGCGACCCCACCGTCGAGCACGGTGCTCGCCCACGCACACTGCGGCCTCGTCGATCGTCTCACCACCCCGCTCTCTCTCTCCCCTCTCTATCTCTCTCTCATGTTGCTGTTAACCACAGTAGATGAACAGTGAGAAAGAAAAAGGGTGAAGGTGTGTGAAGAGAAATCTCGTGTCCCACTCTAATTCCCTCACTATTCTCTCTCTACCCATCCTCTCCCTCTCTTTCTCTCTCCCCCTCTCCCCACGTAAGGTGCATGGCCGCGGGTGCCTTGTCTCTCTCATCACCTTTCTCTCTCTCTACCATTCTCTCATCCTCTTTCTTTTTATTTCATACTGTCCCTCTCTCACTCGTTCTCTCTCGCTCTCCCTTTCTCTCTCGTCTTGTTAACCACCGTAGCATAACCATGAAGAAAGAAAAAAAAGCCCAACGAGAGAGAGCTACGTGAGTGCATGTGCATGGCTTGCCATGTTCTCCTTTTTTTTTCTCTCACGTCACCCTCTCATTATCTTTATTCTCTCTCTCTCTTTATCTCTCTATCTTCATCTCTCTCTCTCTCTCTCTCTTGTGATGTTTTTTTTAAAGAAAAAAAGGGGATGAATTTAAAAAAAAATGATCAATGAGAAATTCAGGGAAGAAAATGAAATAGAAAAAAGAAATGGGAAAAAATGAGAAAATGAAAAGAAAGGAAAAATTTGGACCCAATTTTTTTTGTTTTACGTCAGCTGAACCTCGGCAGAAGAGATGAACCTGAGTCGAAACCTCTCAGGTGACATGAGCACAACCCACTAGAACCTAAGCCGGATGCGTCCAGTGATGTCTTAATCCGCGCCACTAGTGTCTTTCTACTCGCCCCAGGTGCAAACTGTAACTCCCTAGATTTTCTGATCGTGATTTCGCAGGTCGCGGATCGTGTCCGAGAGGGTTTCATACATTTTATATAAAATTTTGGACCCTGGGTTGATGTGTTTGTGGATTATTCTGGGTCCGTGGTAGTGCGTGGAGTGGTCTCACGTATCCCTAAAATTTTTCTAGGTGAGATTCCATTTTTTGATATTTTTTCGGAGTTTCTGCGATTTTCTAAGAGGAATAAAAAGGAGAAAAATAAATATAATAATATAATAAAAATAATTAAAACCATATCCCCTTTCCCCTTTCGTTCTCTCGTCTCTCTCAACACACTCTCCGTCACCCTCCCGTCTTTCTCTCTTTCCCTTCCCGTTTCCACCTCCGACGGCCGACGAACGGTGGGAAGGCTTGGGGTGGAGCTACGACGATGGTGCATGGCGATGGGAGGCCGAGGAGCGTGCTGGACCAGAGGAGGAGGCGGCGGCATTCATGAGAAGCCGGCCACGGGGAGTTCGTCGGATCGAGGTTTTGAGATTTGGGTGTGGTTAAAGCTCAGTTTCAGGTAGGGGGACGGATCCCTATTATCCCCGCGCGTTTCGCTTCGACTCCATGCTTGGTGAGGTTGAGATTTGAGTGTTCTTCTTGCTTTGGGGTTAAAAGCATGCCGGGGGCTTGAGCGACGGTTTTGGGCCGATTAGGGCCTTGATTTGTGGTTTGGATGTGGCTTTCCGATTGTAGAAAGGTCAGTGGATGATTCCCCATGTTTTCCCCGTCGTCCAGCGACGAATAGGGCTTCGAATCGGGCTCCGGGTGAGCTCGGGTGATGTTTACCTTATGGTCTTTATCACACAATTGGCTGATGCTTAACAAATTATATGACAACCCTTCAACTAAAAGAACATCATCTACTGAGTTTGACAGATTCTTACCAACTTTACCTTTTCTAATGATTTTTACTTTATTGTTACCTCCGAATGTAACATTTCCACTCTCCTGTTCAATCAAAAAATAGAATTTGGCTTTATCTCATGTCATGTGTCTTGAACAACCACTGTCGAGATATCATCTATTGTGTTTGACTGCAAGGCATTCCTGCAGAGCATATTAAGCACAGAATTTTGGAACCCAAAAATAATTGGGTCCCATAAGACCAGTCAAATCATTCAAACAAGATAAAAGTTTTTTTGGAACCCACATTTTCTTTGTGGGTTGAGAATCAACGGATTTATTTTGGTTTTCTGATTTCACAAAAGCATGTTGTCTTTGAGTCTGTGATTTTCTTGATTGTCTTTTATTTGTTGGCATATTGGATTTCTTGCTCCATGCATTTTTCCAGGGGACATATGAATAAGTGGACCTACTGGGATACCTCCATTGGTTAGGCCAGTATGATGGTTGAGAATTGAAAGGTCTTGACCTGGGCTGCATATATTGGTCTGAAATGTTTGTTGAGCTGGGGTGACCATTGTTTCCTATAGGCAGACTGGTTCGGGAACCATGGTTGTGCTGGTGCACTATAGACATTGTAAGGCCCTGACCTATACTGAGCCCTGTGTCCATTTCTACTGAACTTCCTATCTGAAAACCTGTAGCACTCAGACTTGACCTCTTTTTGGTTCTGGTACATCTTTGACCTACCTTGGACATTGGGATGACTTGAAGGCTTTGAGTTTGGTGCAAATGTGTGCTGGCCCTGTTCATTAGACATGTCCATCTTCCCTTTGCCCTTGTCCTTAGTGTTTCCATTTGTTTGGTGATTTTTCTTTACAGTTTTTGTCTGCTAATTTTCATTGAAATTCATTTTTATCGATGGTTGTTGCTTAGAGGTACCTTGTTCAGAAACAAATGTGACAGCCTTAAGTCCAAACTCCTTTTTATTTGTCGGATTAAAACCAAGGCCCTCTTTTCTAAAATTTATTTTTACTCCCATTATGGCTTCCAAATTTTCTTTTCCTTGAACCATCCTCTCAAGGGAGCTTTGATTGTTCTCATTTTCTTTCTGGACATTTTTAAGTTCTTCTTGAAGTTTTGCATTTACTTCCTTAACAACATCAAACTTCTCATTTGCAACTTTTGTTTCTTCTTCAAGTTTCTACATTCTCAGCTTTAGCTCATCAATTACTTTTCTCAAGTGTTCATTTTCATTTTTCTGATCTTTAAACTTGACTTTATCATTTTCGCATTCAGAAAGCTTTTTCCTTAGGTTGACAATTTCAGTTTCCAATTCAACATTCTTCTCATTCAGTGTTATATCATTTGCAAAACTGTTAATCTTTTTCTTCATTGATTTGTTTTCCTTTTTTATACGATCATATTTATCAAGTAATTCTCCATAAGCGTCTTCCCAATCACTGCATGTATAGTTATCAAAGGGAGAATTTACCTCATCCTCGTGATCTCCATTTGCCATCAAACATAACTTTCCATCACTCTCTCCCTCGGAGCTGCTTTCTTCCTCTTCTTCATCTTCCTCTTCGTCACTCCAGTTACTCACCATTGCCTTAGCACGTTTTCCCTTCCTTTTAGGTTGATTTTTCTTCACAACTTCAGGGCATTCAGATTTGACATGCCTGGGCTTCCTGTAGTTGTAACAAGTGAGTTTGTCAGTCTTCTTAGTGCTTTCAGATTTAAATCTAGAAAATCTATTTACCCGTGGCCTCTTCCTCATGAGGTCTTTACCTTCCCTTCTTAGAAATTTCCTAAACTTCCTTGTTAACATAGCAAATTCCTCAGAGTCCTCCTCGGTGCTTGATGATTCACATTCACTAGCGGATCCATGGTTTGATGGAGTAGCCTTCAATGCGAGAGGCTTCTTTTTCTTCACCTCTTCCTCCTGTCTTTTCAAATTAATTTCATAAGTCATCAAGGAACCTATTAACTCATCCACCTTAGTGGTAGATAAGTTCATGGATTCTTCTACAACTGTAGCCTTAGTGTGCCAGATAGGAGTGAGAGATCTTAAAATCTTCCTAACAATATCATATTCAGAATAAACCTTTCTTAGACTCTTAAGACCATTTGTTAGTTGTGTAAGTCTACCATACATCTCATTGATGGTCTTGTCAGGTTTCATTCTAAATGCTTCATATTCTGAAATGAGCATGTTAGCCTTCGTTTCTCTTACCTGTGAGGTATCCTTGTAGATTACCTCAAGGCCATCCCACATCTCCTTTGCCGTTGAGCATGATGAGATCCTTGAATATTTGTTTGGATGCAGAGCACATTGCATAACGTTCATGGCTTGCCAGTTGATGTTTGATTTTCAGATTTGTTCCCTTGTCCACATCTCTTCATCCTCTGGCAGCTGATAGGGACCCTTGCTTACTGGTCTCCACACTTCATGATCCTGAGCCCGTAGAAAGACCTGCATACGATTTTTCCAATAGCTATAGTCAGTCCCGGTGAAATAAGGTGGCCTATTAACAGCATGTCCTTCGGCGATAAGCCCTTTAGCATCCATTCCACTGAATCTCTCCGGGTTGTAAGACCCAAATCAGGAGAGCTAAGCTCTGATACCACATGTTGTGTAGTGGAATAGATAATCTAGAGGGGGGTGAATAGATTATCACCCACTTTTTGCTAAAGCAATTAAAGGAAAGCTAGATAGACCAGGATTGGAAATGAAAGATGAAATGCTAGATATGAAATATGAATAGAGCAGCCCTATGCATTCATCTAACGGAGCAGAACAAGTAGAGAAGAGCAAACCACACAGGGAGACACACGATCTTTAAGGTGGTTCGGTCTCAACCTTGAGGCCTACGACCACCCCCCACTAAAACCAGTGAGGCTTCCTGCTACCACACAGCTTGAACGATGAGGAACAAATCCTCAACCAACGGCTGAGCTTCACAGCTTGCTCCACAGAGGAACAGATCCTCTTACTATTGAGCGTCACAGCTTGCTCCACTGCCAAACAGCTTGAAGAAAAGCACACACCGGGCCCAACACCACAGATCAGAGACTACCTCTCTATCTGTCTTCCTACACACAGGGTAGGGACCTTCAAACATCTAGTTACAAGATCAAAAGAAAAAACAAGATAAGCTAAAACAACAGACAAGATGTATCAACAAAGCGTAAGTCGAAGGATCCTTGTCCGCAGGCTGGAAGACGTCCTTGGCGCTTCCAGACAGATGACCTCCTCTCTAGCTAGCGTAGGTAGATGTTGGATGAAGCTTCTCCTTCTTTTGCTAAAGGCTGGAGATGGGTCCTCCACTACAAAAAAATGGAGATATAGGGGCAGTTCATTTAGAGGCATTTCTTAAAAATGCCCCCAAAATATCTTAAATAGAGGCACTTTATATTTAATATTGCCCCTAAAACACTTAAATTTTTATCTTTGTTTAAAACCTTATAAAGGGACGTTTTGAAATTGCTAAAGATGCCCCCAAAAAAATCTACTCTGGCGCCAAATGCTCTCGCGCTAGCCGCAACTACCGTCGTCTGGAATTGAAATCCCCGAGCACCCCTTCTCATGCCAAATCCCATCCCGCCGCGGACTCTCCCTATCCCGCCAGCATCGCCAGCAATTAACCCGCCGTCCCCTCCTCCATCGTCACCCTCTTTTTCCTCTCCCATGTCTTCTTCTTCTTCTCCGCTGCGTCTTCTTCTTCTCCCTTCTACTATTCACCTTCATCTTCCCCTGCGTCTTGTTCTTCTCCCTCCCTCCAACCAAATCGCTGCACAGGAAGGCCCCATCGAAAGAGGCCAAGCCCGACAACCATCCCCTGCCGCTGGCCTCTCCTCTGACCTCCTATCCCACCGCCGCCGCCATACCTACGGGAACTCGCCGTCCTCAGCCTCCCTCGCAATAGGGCGTTGTTGAGAGTCTCTGTGCATGCCACACCCTTTCGGACACTCCTAGAAGTCCTACGCTTGCCCTTTCCCCCTCTGGTCATCCCACACCACCGCCAGCGCTACTGCCGCCGCCGCTGTCGGCGGCCCCTGCACTAGTCGACAATGCCCCCGGAGCAGTTGCATGTGTCTGCCGGTGGCGCCGCCCTCGCTTACCCTACTCCTCTCTGTGGCCCCTGAGATCTCTCGCCACAACAGGCCGCTGCCAACCAGTGCTGCAGTAGGAATGCCCACGCTGTTCGTGGCATCCCTGCGCGTCCTCCGACGTCACCCCCTTCCTTCTTCTCCCACCTCAGACCACCGCTGCCACTCTTTCTTCTTCTTCTTCCTCCCCTCTCTTGCCTCCACCCCAGCCGGCTACCACCACCATCTTCTCTCCCCCCCCCCCCCCCCTAATTTTTGCCCCTTGCTATTCAGGCTTACTATGGTCTTGGAATTGCCATGACACCTTATTTCAGCACTGCAGTTACAACTGGTCATGCACCTCATCCATACATGTGGGGCCCACAGGTAGCTTATCACACCAGTGAGCATTTGTTTTTGTTTGCATAAAACCACATAAATTTTACTGGCATATGTTTGTTGCATCTTATTTTTGATGTTTTGGACAAAGTGTCAATGCACATGTTATTAACCTCGTACATGGGACTTTGAGTTCCAATTTGGCTACAACTGTAAGACACTTTGTATACTTAGAAATGAGTATGTATGATCCACTTACTTATGTCACCTTTTAACCCTACTATGTCTCAAAGATATGTACTAATTTATCTATTAGTTTAAGCTCATATGACATGGTTCGCATGCTTCAAGAGCACACATTACACAACATTTAAAATTTGTCATGACATGTTTCAAAAATCATAATATATTTCGTTAAAAAGAAACCATTTGAAACCATCAAGTTGAGTTTAATGCCACTTTTGTTTATGTTATTACTTTATGTTTTTTTATTTTGGGCGATTCACTTCATATTTTTTTCTGAAGCTATGAACATATCGTTGTGATAAATCTACCAATGGAGCATTGAACTTCACTCAATTTGTTGTTCCAGTAGGGTGATTTTTCATTTGTCTAAGGGATCTCTTTACATGATGTTACATGTATGTCTGAAATGGGACCATGAACATTTTAATTTTTACTTTTGTTCATTAAGTGATGTTGATAAGTTGAATAATGGAGATGCTTGCATAGTTTGGAAAGATTTGGCTTCTATTGTTTTTTAACGTTTTATAATGTCAAGGAATTGTCTGTTTACTATCAAAATTTAGTGCTTCTGTTCGAAATTTTCCCTGGGAAGAAAGGAACCCTTTGTATCATCTGCTATTTTACTACATTTCTTTCTGGTAGATGTTGCATTGATTTATCCTGATATATGGTCACATGCTATTGTTGTGACCTGCGGTGTTTACAATTTATTTTTTGCAGCCTTTGATGCCACCTTTTAGGACTCCATACCCTGCTATCTATCCACATGGTGGAGTTTATGCTCATCCTTCAGTGCCTCTTGTAAGTCATTTACATGGAATTGTTTGCCTTGATTTTTTATTCTACCAGCAACTTTTGAGGTGTACATAATAAGCTACAGCATGATGTGAGAAAATAAATTAAAGTTTATTATGTTCACTGGAGCAACAATTAGACTTTACTCATCGTAGTTGCTTAAGGTACTTGTACAACCCAGAGACGAGGGCAATTTTTTAAAAAAGAGAGAGAGAAGGTTTAATGGGAAAAAGAGCATACATGTTCTCTGTTTAGGTGCAGCTGCTTCCCTACTACAAATTAAGTGCTGCAAATGATATTAAATTCTAATTGATGGCATCATATGTCGGTTATAAATTACAAACCATGTTTCTTATGCATGAAAGTCCTTCAACGATGAGACTTTCTAGATTCTTTCTGTGTTAGATATGTTTTGCCTTACAGTTAGAAGGGAAACCTCCATGTCTGTACTGGTATTGGTTAGTTATGGGCTGTTAATGCTTTATAGATTTCCTGCCTCCCTCATGAAAGTTCTTTGTAATTCTGACATGCCCGTTGGTGTTCAACCAGGAAGATTCATCGATGGATTTGAGCTTTTATGTACCTAATTCTAATACCCAATCCCTTGGTGACGAAACTCATCCTCCAACTCAGGTAAAACTATTTGTCTGTTTCGTTAAGTTTTGTTTGTTAATAAAGGGGAATAGACCTTTGCATTGATAATCAAAATTTACAGAAACAAAAAATTTATCTTGATTGTTGTAGATTAACTTGGAACAGAGGGTCATCTCAGGATTTAAATTGAACAGATCTTTACACCCATTCATGCATTTTATGTATACTGACGATGTATTCTTATTTGGCATTACAACAGAGGCTGAAGTCACAAACAAATCATGATCATTCTTATGCAGTTTGGTTCATGGTCAGGGCAGACAATTAATAAATGTAAGTCGGCCTTTATTTTCGGTGGTAATGTACCCAAAGAAAATCATGAGAAGATCTGTCAATCGTTCCAAATCAAATTAATGAACAAAGAAGAGTTATATTTGGGGATTCCACTCTGTCCAAGTAGGGGTAAAGTCAACCAGTTTAAATTCTTGAGGGAGAGAATTTAGAACAAATTAGCCTCCCGGAAATGGAATTTGTTGACTTCAGCAAGCAGGTCCACACTTATTAGATCTACTTTGTCTGCTATTCCCGCCCATGTTATGGCAGTTAGTCTTCTACCTAGAACCACTATCAATGAGCTCCACAAAATAGTTAAGAATTTTTGGTGGAAACAAGATGAAGATAGGAGGAAAATACATGTCATAGCATGGAGTAAGCTGTGCCAGAAAAAAACAACAAGGTGGTCTGGGGTTTTGAGATTTTTACATTTATAATCAAGCTACTATTATGAGGCTTACTTGAAGATTTATTAAAGATGATTCTAGCCCGTGGTCCCAAATCTTGAGAACTAAATATTTAACTAATGGCAGTTTTTGGAAGATTATAAAAAAGGGGGTCAATTTTTGATACCTGGTCAGCCATGTTGACCATCAGATCTGAGTTGAGGGAGGCACTCATTTTGGAAATTAATAATGGGAGAACTATTGATATATGGCTAATAGGAAAATTTCAGCGTGAACATTTCTCATCTGACTTTGAATCGACAAACTCTTATAATCTGAGTCATTCTGTTCTGAACAAGGGTACTGGTGCAACAGACTTTTGCAC
The DNA here is from genome assembly GCA_022559845.1 of Amorphophallus konjac. Lineage (NCBI taxonomy): Eukaryota > Viridiplantae > Streptophyta > Magnoliopsida > Alismatales > Araceae > Amorphophallus > Amorphophallus konjac. Next base: position 226,607,939 of record CM040125.1, on the reverse strand, counting down.
AAACTCTTGTAATCTGAGTCAGTCTGTTATCCTTTGTGTGGTGCTCACTCTTATTTTTCTAGTATAATTGACTGACTTTTATGATTAGGGTTGGGTTATACACACTCAGGAGTTATTCCCTAGAATTGTAAGACTCACAACCACATGAGAGTCAGAAGATCTATGGATGAAACTTTCAATTGTTATCAGAAGATCTGTTGCGCAAATCATAAGTTAAAGTAAGCATTTGGTTTCTTCATCTACGTCGTGGCAGAAGATAAATAGGTTTTTCCTTGCTAGTTGTGTCTAACTAGTGGAGCTGATTTTTTTTTTCTTGAGAAGGGTATAACAAGGGACAGTTTCTGAAGTACACAGGAAGGTGGACACATTATGCAAATGATTTTGACCAGTTTCTATTGAGCTAGGTACAATATAGCAGACACCTAATTAACACATATATTTCTAATTTCTATTTGCTTGTTGCATTAGTTAGGTATATCTTTCTGTTTTCTATTTTTTCTAATACATCTTAATATTTTACAACCTTAAGGCCACGCTTCATTGCCAGATCTTTTATTTGGAAATTAGTCAATATCGTCTCTAACTATCTTATTGCAAGATGCATATTTAGTAAGTCCTTCAACCCGCTCTGTATGCGTCTTGACAGTTGGTGCAAATTTTTCTTGGATAAAAGAGTCAAACAAATGTCACATATACATCTTCACTGTCATATGGTCTTTTCTGAAAGAAGAGATGGCCATTGACATATCATGAATCGGATTAGGTAATTGACATATCATTAATAATACCTACATGCTCATAAGTGCTTGGGTGCTTAGAAAGTTTCTACTTTTGCATTCCTGAAAAAGTGTGACCTATATGTTGGTCATTACTCATGAAAAATTCTCATGAACATAAGATTGCAGAGGTCCATCTCTTCCAAGTAGGCATTTGGGAAATAAGTTAAAAACTATGACATAAAAATGGTAGAGCCTAGTTTAATGACTAAGCTTCTTAAAGAGGCATGTTTCCATGAGAAATAATCTTCAATTAGAACAAATAGATGACGCCATTTGATAATGTTCCAAAGCAAATGTTCTAACCTTGTCAGGTGGGCCCTTATCGCCTCCAATAAAAATTTCATCACTGCATTATACATTAGCATGAGATTGAGCGAACAATGAGCAAAAGATTGTTTGAAATGAATGACTATCCAGTAGTCATCTAAGCCAAAGACTGCATACTTGCAACATTGTTTGACTGACATGATGCATGTCCCGCTTTTCTCAATAACCTGCCCCATTTTCCCTAGAGGAACATCTATATCTCCTCTTCTTGCAGAAGACCATCAGTCACTAGGCCATTTGCAATGACATAACTTCATTCAGAATCTATACTCAAGCTCAAAATATATGCATGTATGTTTCTGTGTAGCTATTTTATTAAGAGCATAATTTAGAGGTGCACTCCAGCATCAAAAAACCAATTGCCATTTAACCCATTGAAACCCCTCTTGCTGCAAAGGGGACTGGCCTTCTGACCCCCACCCGCTTGCCTTAACATTGCAATGCTGCAGGGTGTTCAACAACCCTAACTACTTTCAGATACAAGGATGAATGACAAATTTTCATGCCTTAATTACATAAAAGAATATTGATGAAAACTGAAAAAAGGTGTGTGTTTCAATTTTTTGACATTTAAAGATACACATGGTGTGCTTTGCTTGTTGATTGAAGATTTAGTACACCAGTGCACCAATCTTCTTCTCCAATCAAGTGACACTGGAACTGGGAATCTTGGGGTAAGAGCACAATGTTGTCACCGCTACATTTATGTGTTTTGTTCTATTTTTTGGTTGTCTTCTGATTCTTGCCTATCTCATCTTGCATTTATGGTTAAGCCTTTTGAAATTATTGATAGACTAATTACTTTTGCCAATCTGGACCCAGTTCTAGTGTCCAATCCTTGGCCATGTAATGGGTATTTTCATTGTATTACTAGTCAAGCCATAACTCAAGCATGGATGATATGTAGAAAGGGTATTTTCTGGGGTATTTCTGAATCAATTCGAAAGGACATTTCCTAGCTATGCAACAACCCTTTTAAAATTATTGATAGACTAATATACTTGTCACTAGATTGGTTCATGAGTATATTGACAGGGAATTGCCTGGCTTTTGTTGCTACATTAGAAACTCTTCATTTGAATGCAAAAGGAGTTATCGTGGAACAAGGCTATGATTTTACCTTCATATCAAGGCATGGCTGAATGTGGAAGGAGTTTGAGTGATATCATATTGATTATAGAAAATTTGTGCTTGTTTCTTAATTTAAAAGCAAAAATATTTGTCCATTACATTCCAAGACTCTCGAATGCATGTGTGTTTCAGGTAGCCTATTGTGGTGTCTTTTACCATTTGAAGACTTAATTGAAGTTAACAAAAGCACTAACATTTTTTAAGAGTTGTCAAAGTTTGGTGAATTTTGCTTTTACTGGTTTTGCTCAGTTTTCCACCTGAATTGAAGATTTTCTTGACATTTCTAAATCAATTTAAAAAGGTAGTTGGCTTAGAAGGGTATTTCTAAATCAATTTAAAAGAAGATTAGCTAAGTAGTCTTCCATCTATTTCCAAAAGGTTTGTTGCTGCAATAGGAGAATTGGTTAGGCGAATTGTTGGCCTTGGATATTCCTCAGTTTATGTCCTAAAAGTTGCAGTCACCATTACTGTGAGATACACTTTACTTCGCCAGCAGTTTGGTCCTCCCAAACATCCTAAACTCTACATATTGGATTACCAATCTCAGCAGCACAAGCTTATCCCTATGATGGTGTCCACATATGCTTTCCACTTTGCGACTCTTCACATGGTTGAGAAATATACTGAAATGAAGAAAACCCATGATGAACATATTGTCAGTGATGTCCATGCTCTGTCAGAAGGTCTCAAGTCTTATATTACATTATACACAGCCAAATCATTAAGCATCTACAGAGAAGCTTGTGGTGGTCATGGATATGCAGCTGTGAATCAATTTGGTAGTCTAAGGAATGACCATGACATAGATAAGACATTTGAAAAGGATAATACTGTCCTTTTACAGTAGGTAATAGGAATCCGGTAGTGGTGCTGGTGATAATGTTAATGTTAGCATTTTTCTTTTGCTAGTTTCTAAATTTAGCTCTTTGGTTAGTCAGGTTTTGGAGCTACTCAAATTTTTCCCCTATGTGATTGAATTAACAATGATTTAACAATGGCCCTGGCCTAATCAGGCATGCGATCAATGGATTTCATTACTTTCACACGTGCAGGCCTTGAGGTGAGATCACATTATTTTGTTTTGTTTTGCTTTTTTTTTACCGCAAGCCAAACTCATTTCTCCTTGAACATGATGGAATCTAACCATTCTACAAAACTCTTCAGACACTGCCAAACTCCAGCCAGGAGGAACTTCAGTGACCGCTGGAGATGGTGATTCAGTACACTGGCATCCATCGTGCCAATAGTGGGTGACCGCTCCTCTCAACAGAAGAATCAGAGGACATGGTGAGACATTTTATGTTCTGCTCCACATAAAAACATTACCATTTCAAGAATGCAGACGGGGTTAACACTGCCTTGTTAAATTCAGAAAAGAAAACGGAAACAAAAGAGAAGGCATTCTGACGACTGCTAAAGATTACACAGCAACAAAAATGTAGGTTATTAACTTATGAAGGCTTAAGAAAGAGGATAAGCCATTAGCTCGAAGCTGAGGCTGCTGCACTGCTGCTAGGAAACCCTGCCAAACCTGCGTTGGTCTCTGCAGCATCTCCACTCGCATGTTGGACGAACTCTTCATGAGTCATGTGAGATCCATGGCAAGCACACACAATTTTGGCCTGGTTTGCACTGTATTTGTAAGTCACATAAGATATAGTTTTGCCATTGGGGCCTGGACCTGTAGTAGAGACCCAGGGAAGATCTGGGTAAGAACCACTTCCTCCAAATTTCAGATCGGCTGCTATACCTGGCTTAATAGCAGAACCTTCACGAGGAAACCCTTCCACCACAATCGGTTTTATTACTTCCTTGGGCCTGAAATTGGATTTATTACCCTTAGCTTCATCTTCTCCTCGAGAAGGTGAAGAAGTCCCACTCTCCTCCACCTGTTGGCCACTGCTTTTCCCCAAATATGGTACCTTTCAATCATATACTAAAGCTTGTGGCGGATTAGTGGGAACTTGAACTTGAGAAATATTTAAGCCATTATCTACATGCTCTAGGTTTGTTACTCCCTTACCAATGCCCCTATTGCCATAGGGAGGTAGATGCTGAGACTGAGAACCAAATACCCATGAGGAATTCTTTTCTAGAGTGGGAAGTGTTAGTGATCTTCCATGCACGTAACCTCACTGTTGTAACCGTGCGAAACCGTGCGGCTGTTTATCTCTTGTTCCCCACAGTTTGTTGCAGATGATGTACTTTAGCCACCCACCATTTGTGGGACTGTTGTACCCAACAGCAACTCATATTAAAAACAACACAGCAGCAGGGCCGAAGTAACACAGCGAGTATCTACTTTTTCCATTCGGTCTGTCCCTATTTTTACATGGTATCAGAGCGAGGTCGCGGGTTCAAATCCCCCGGGTGTCGCTGGGGGGAGATTGTTGGATTTTCCAACGTCTCCCTTGTGATTTGTTGCTCCACGTGGGGTATGCGACCCACATGGTGCATCGACGTTTGACAGCCCAACCCGCCGCATAGATTATGGGGTCCATGTGCGAAGTCCCTCATGTCCACCCACAACACGATAGTGTGGGGTTCTGCGCTGCTATAAGGAAATAAGGTTCCGCCTTCGCTACCAGCTCGAGCTTTTAGCGCAACGGTCGGGGCTTGATCCTATAAACTAGTATCAGAGCCTTTTGCTCCACAGCTCCAGATTCATGGCCGGCCTTAGCAAACTTGCTTCCACAGGGGCACCGTCCAGCATACTGCCATTCCTCCCCTTGAAGTTGTATCGAGACAACTATCTCCTTTGGAAGGCCCAGTTTATCCCACTCCTGAAAAGTCACGGCTATTTGTCCATCGTGGACGGCTCGTGCTATCCTCCCTCCCCTATATCAACATCCACCGGCGAAGACGGCAAGGAGATTAGCATCCCCAACCCGGACTCCGTAGCCTGGGAACGGACTAATCATTTGGTTCTTTCCTGGATCATTTCTTCTCTGACTGAGCCACTTCTTCCCTTGGTGGTTGGCCACGAAACAGCAAGGGCTGTTTGGGACGCGCTCGCTCGAGCATTCGGGTCGCGCTCTCGGTCCCGTGTTCTGCAGCTCCGCACCAAGCTTCATGGGATTCGCCGTGGCACTGCTTCGGTTGGAGAGTACGTGCAGTCCATCAAGGCGACTGTTGATGAACTTGCTGCGATTGGCCAACCCATGGACGAGGACGACCTTGTCATGGTTGTCTTAGCCGGTCTCGGACCGAGCTATGAAGCTTTCATCTCCAGTATTACTACTCGTCTGGAATCCTTCACCATTGAGGACGTTTTGGCACACCTGACTGCGCATGAAACCTTGATGGCTTAGCAGCGCCCCCACCTTGAAGATGCCGTTGGCTTTCTTTCGGCCAATGTTGCCACTACTGCCTCCAACAACTCCAAAGGGCACCATGGCGCAGGTTCCAGCGGCGCTCCCAACAATGGTAGCCGGGGTCAGGGACGCGGCAAACAACGGGACCCTCGATGCCAGATCTGCCTGCAATTTGGACACCGGGGCCCAGAATGCCCTGAGCGCTTCAACCGCCAGTTTCCTGGCGGATATTCCTCTCAATAGCCAGGCTCCCCAACTGTGCCTCACCAGTGGCCGCAGCAGCAACCTGTGGGATCCCGATCTGCCCCACCCTACCACGGCTCGCCCACCTACCCTGCTGCATTTGCTGCCACCTATCCAGGCTCTGGCATCCAGACAGTGCCATTTTCAGCCGACGCTACACCGTCTGCATACACCTCCTGGTACCCGGACAGCGGAGCAACTCATCACATCACGCCAGACTACCACGCTCTCTTGAATCCGCAAGGCTACACAGGTTCTGATAGATTACATGTTGGGAGCGGCGAAGGTCTGCCCATCTCCTCCATTGGCTCAGCCTTTCTTCCTTCTTCCTCTCGTAACCTAAAATTGCAAAATATTCTCCATGTTCCTCGTATCACCCGTAACTTACTTTCCGTTCACCAATTTACCTCGGATAACAATGTTCTCATTGAATTTCACCCGTCATTTTGTATTGTGAAGGATCGGAACTCGGGGAAGGTTCTTCTTTGCGGACAGCTTAAAGACGACCGCTATCAATTCTGTTCTCACAAGCCGGCGCCTCACTCCTTCATTGGCGAGCGTGCTTCTCCACCCACCTGGCATGCCCGCCTTGGTCACCCGAACTTTCGTGATCTTTGTCACATTTTAAATAAATATGGGTTGCCTGTTACCCATAGTCTGAAAGAGTCGCTTTATGAGTCCTGCTTAGTTGCCAAAAGTCACAAATTACCATTTGTGCGTGGTCCATTGTCTTCAATAAAACCATTGCAATTAGTTCACTCTGACTTATGGGGGCCGGCCCCTGTTGTCTCTCATTCTGGATATTCTTACTATGTTATTTTTGTGGATGATTTTAGCCGCTACACTTGGTTATTTACGCTAAAACGTAAGTCCGATGTGGTGGATGTCTTCCTCCAATTTCAACGCCATGTCGAGCGGCTGTTTGGGATTCCTATTTGTGCACTTCAGTCTGACGGGGGGGGGGGGGCGAGTATCAGTCTCTCCATCATCATTTAGACCGCTGCGGTATACTTCATCGAGTCTCTTGACCACATACGCCCGAGCAAAATGGCACGGTCGAAAGGAAACACCGACACATTGTCGAAACCACATTGGCTCTCCTATCCACTGCCTCCCTTCCTCAAAATTTTTTGGACGAGGCCATCTCCACCGCTGTCCACCTGATCAACCGTCTACCCACTCTTGTCCTTCGTTCCATTTCACCGTTTGAACGTCTATTTGGCAAACCTCCAGACTACTCCTTTCTCCGGACCTTTGGTTGTGCCTGCTATCCATACCTTCGACCATACGCTGCACACAAATTGGCACAACGATCTGATCGCTGCATTTTCTTAGGTTACAGCGGCATGCATCACGGCTATCGCTATCTTTCTCTCTCCACTGGGCGTATTCACATCTCCCGTCATGTTATCTTTGATGAGTATGTGTTTCCCCTTGCAGAACAGGGATCTGGTGTCTCGCCCACCGTTGCTCCGCCATCCAGCATACCTGGGATACTTGGCCGCGACCCTCCACTCCTGCTCAGCCAGTCCAGAGCCGCGTCTCCTCTGCTGCTCGTGTGGCTCCCCTTAATGTGGCGGCCGTTGGTCACCCTACGATGCCACCGCCCTTGCTCCTGGTACAACACTCTGCCACGGGATTTTTGGAAGCGGCCACCAGCGATGCAGCTCTGCGTGATGAGGCACCGATGGGCCCCACTACTTTGCCCCAGCATCCGCTGCCCGCCTCAGCCTCACCACCGCGCCAGCGCCCACAGCATTGCCCCACTGACTCTACCGCTGCTACCGCGCTGGAGCACCTGGAGTTGCAGACGCTACCCGCCAACCTCGTGGACTCGCCCTCGGCTTCACCCCCGCCCACCGCTGGCCGCACTGCCATGCAGCCACCTTCACCCCTGCCCGTGCTCCCACGCGAGGATCAGCTGGCATCTTCCTCCTCTGCGTCCCCACATCCACGCACTCACTCTCTGGCCGATCTCTATGCGGCTACTCCACAGGTTGAGCCTCAAGCACTGGTCATCCAGCGTCACTCCATCCCGGCCTACTTTCTCTCCAGCGTTTTGCCCACCGAGCCCACTTGTTTCACTCAAGCATCCAAGGATCCGGCGTGGCGGGCCGCCATGGCCGCTGAGTTTGATGCCTTTCTACGCAATGGCACTTGGTCGCTCGTTCCTCGACAGCCGGGAATGAACGTTGTTAGCTGCAAATGGGTGTTCAAACTCAAACATAACGCCGATGGCACTATAGAACGGCACAAGGCTTGCCTCGTCGCCAAAGGATTTCGTCAGCAACCCGGCATCGACTTTCATGAGACCTTCAGTCCGGTGATTAAAATCACTACTGTTCGTCTCTTACTTGCCGTTGCAGTCAGTTGTGGTTGGCCAATTAGGCAGCTTGACATTTCCAACGCCTTCCTACATGGCTTTCTTGAAGAGACAGTGTTTATGGAGCAGCCGCCCGGTTTCAACCATCTCCTCTTTCCGCGACATGTGTGTCGACTCCACAAATCCATCTATGGGCTACACCAGGCACCTCGCGCATGGTTCTTGCGCCTTAGCTCTCACGATTACAAGAGCTCGGGTTCCTTGGCTCTAAAACAGATCCCTCCTTGTTTTACAAGCTCTCGGCCAGGTCCAGAATATACATCTTAATTTATGTCGATGATATTCTTGTTATGGGCTCTGATGCAGGGGGCGTGGATCTATTGATTCAATCCCTTCAAAAGGACTTCACGGTTTGGGATCTGGGCCCGGCTCACTATTTTTTGGGAATTGAACTCCAGCCCCATCCTACTGGTTGTGTTCTCTCTCAGTCGGGTTACATTGTCGACCTTCTGCAGCGTGACAAGATGGCTATGGCAAAGCCCATTTCGACACCTCTTGGAACTCCGGCTATATCTACTGCAGACTCGGCTCCATTATAAGATCCCTCACTTTATCGGAGCATTGTCGGTGCCTTGCAGTACCTCACTATCTCTAGGCCCGATATTGCCTTTGCGGTCAATCGGGCTTGTCAGTTCATGCATGCCCCCACTGAGGAACATTGGGCGGCTGTTAAGCGATTGTTGCGCTACCTTAAAGGCACTATTGGTCATGGGCTGCTCCTTCACCGTACTTCCTTACTTCAACTCAGTGCCTTCAGTGATGCTGATTGGGCCGGTTCACCTGCAGATCGCCGCTCTACCAGTGGCTATGTGATTTTTCTTGGGCGCAATATCATCTCTTGGAGTTCTAGGAAGCAATCCACTGTGGCCCGTTCTAGCACTGCGGCTGAGTACAAGGCCGTAGCCAATGCCACTGCCGAGCTTATTTGGCTACGCTCGCTTCTTACTGAGCTGGGTCTACACCAACCTTCACCTCGTATATTGTGGTGCGACAATATCGGTGCAACATACCTTGCAGAAAATCCGATATTTCATGCGCGGATAAAACACATTGAAATTGATTTTCATTTTGTCCGTGAGCAAGTGGCCTTGAAGCAACTACGGGTCTCCTTTGTCTCCACAAAGGATCAGCTTGCCGATATTTTTACTAAAGCTTTATCTAAGACTCGGTTTGGCTACCTCCGTGACAAGCTTAATGTTGTTCACAACTTAAGCTTGAGGGGGCGTGTTAGTGATCTTCCATGCACGTAACCTCACTATTGTAACCGTGCGAAACCGTGCGGCTGTTTATCTCTTGTTCCCCGCAGTTTGTTGCGGATGATGTACTTTAGCCACCCACCATTTGTGGGACAGTTGTACCCAACAGCAACTCATATTAAAAACAACACAGCAGCAGAGCCGAAGTAACACGGCGAGTATCTGCTTTTTCCATTCGGTCTGTCCCTGTTTTTACAGGAAGCTGGATAGATGAGTAACCAAAAGCATGATGCAAGTTGCTTGAGTTCATTGGCCGTAACGTGGGCTGTTCATTATTTCCAAGAGGCATCAACTGCATGACAGAATGCGAAGGGAATGTTGAGGTATTTGGCGCAGTCACAACAGGTGGAACTTTGGAAGGAACTTGGTAAGATGCACTCATGACAGGTAATGGTTGGAGTGACAAAGGCAACCCATAAGATAACTTCCCACGGTCAATAGATGGCTCGTGCACTGATGCATTAGATTGTTTTATAGTTTGGGAGCCCACTGAATCTTGCTCAGCTGAGTAGTGTTTATTGTTTACTTTGGATATGCCAAGGCCCCTTGACTTTTCTTCATGGTGTGATGCCAACCATGAATTTGAGCCTTTGGCTTTGGACTCTGCCACGTCCTCATTTTCACGAGATGAACCATCTTTAGTTGTGACTTGTGAGAGAAACATGGTTTCTAAATGTAACACCTGTAAGGCCCTTACCATGAGCACCGACATGATCTGCTCCTTTTTCTTGCTTCTTCTGAATATTTATTTCCGGAAATGACAATTTGCGTTTGTTAAGGCCTGACTTTTCCACATCAACATCTGATGTTTTGTTATTTGATGGCTACAATTCTGAGAACCTATGGCTTTCTGCATCTGCATTGGGAGTAAACACAAGAGAGGTTCCTTCTGCTATACAGGATATTGCTAGTTATCAGGTACTTCAAGTAAAATTTTAATCCTCTTCTCACTATCATTGAATAAATGTTCATATGGCATGAAAATCAGATTAATGAACTTAACGCAATCTTAGATATCAATATACTCATATTTGGTTAACAATGTACATTTAATGGGGTTGTTTATTTCAATAAGGAATGTCACATGGTGTCATTCATTTTTCCATTTTCTTAAACATGTGACCCTATATGTCTAGTATAGAATCTTCTTTAATCTTTATTGATAGTTCAAGTTTTTTCTTTCTTGTATGTATGCATTCATCATACCTTGGGAAAATAAAATTGACATCTGCAAGGTGTTATTTGATAGTAAACATTATTTTTGATTGTAAAAAGTAAAACTTTTATTCTTTTGACTTTCAGATTAGTATCCGTGGTTGACAATCTCATAAATTCTTGATATATTTAAATTTGCAGGACATGAGTGTTTGAGAAACATTGATGAGGGTTAAAAAAGTATTGAAATTAAGTGAGCGCAAGGATTGGTACAAGATATTGGGTATCTCAAGGATTGACTCTATCACAGAAATTAAACGTGTTTACAAGAAGTTTGCTCAACAGTGGCATCCAAACAAGAATGTAGATTGCAATGCATTGATAGAGAAGAATCCAAGTGCCATGGTCGCATGTCAAACCATCCAGTCAATTGAATTCTCTTACTATTTATCCACTAGCAAGAAAATGTTGTATCTAATTAAAGAGCACCAAGGGGAAATTATTTTTTATATTTTAGTCAAAGAGTGAAAAATTGAGCCCTCATAGTCTGAGTTGTATTTCAAAGTCATGGATGCTATGCCTTTTGTAATTGGGATATTTTCATGATTTTATTGTATAATATAGCTCTTTTAAGACATTACTTTTATCAATGAGTATCATGTCTTATTTATGTTTTTGTTAAAAGGCAAACAATTGATATACACGTGTTGTATAATGATGGGTGTTTGTGTTTGCCAATAAATTAAAAAGAATAGGATATGTGTATTGATTGCATGTTAGGAATGTTGACCTTAATTTTTATATTTTGGATGGTTATTTTGGTGCAATATTTAGAAATTGGAGCCCCTACACATTAGTCGTTTGGGACACTTTGGGGAATAAAATGTCCTTAAAACACATTATTTCATGTGATTATTTTAGGGTGGTTTTAAGAAGACTATCCTTAAAACATGTTATTTGGGACAGTTTAAATGAGAAATTACCTCTAAAACATGCTCATTAGAGACATTTGGTCATCAAAACTGTCCCTATTAGAATATCTAGGGGCGGTTTTTTAGTGCCTCTAATGACAACATTAGGGGAATTTTTTAAAAAGTGTCCCAAAAACCTTGAGGGACCGGTGGGAAGCTCCTTGCTACTTAGAGATTTTCTCCCGAGAGGAAGGACTCATCTCTTCTTCTCTTTTGCTCTCACTCTCCCTTGTGTCTCTCCTCTTATCTTCAAAACCTCTTCTCCTTTTTCTATTTTCGAATGGAGACCCTCTTCCTTCTCTTCCAAGCAGTTGTTCACCCCTTCTCCCTCGTGCACCCTTCACATACAGGCCATGCGCGATGCACACGCCCAGAAAATGATTTCCATCATCCAACTTCGTAGGGGACCACACACAAGGACTCTACTAAGAAGGGAGGAACAATTCCTTCGCAAAGGTGCTTCTGGAGGCTGATACCTCCTATGGATGGGATGGTCAATGATTTACGCGCGGATTCAAGACCCAACTAGGTACCCAGTAAGAGTACGAATGGCTCCGGGACTGAGAATGGCTTCTTGGGTGTTTGTCACATCATGTGACCCATCTATTTGTGACCACTACTTAGCCATTTGTCACCCTTAATGTCTATATGTCACCCTTACTGAAACATTTGCTACCCTTATCGTCCATAGGTCGTCGCCTTTCTTCTTCATACAAAAGTGTTGGCTTCTGCGAGTTGGAGGGCTTGAGTGCTTCGAACCCAGTTGAATGTCTACCTTGAGAACTTGTTTTTCACCTTTGGTCTTTATTTGTTGTCCTTGTTAGCCTTTGTCTTTCTCTCTTGATCTTCATTGTTCTGCCATTAGTGTGAGACTTGTATTCATGGTGAGTGTGCTGTCCGAGCTTGATTTTCCCAGCTGTCTGAACTCTCAAGCTCGGTTTCATCACTTCAAGCTTGTTGGTATGAAGTCTGAGCTTGCTGGCATGAACCCGAGCAAGTTCGAGCTGGACTGCTTCAGTTTCGAGCTTCACGAAACTCCATTGTTGCTTCTGCTATAGCTATTCATAGTCAGATTCTCTTTGAGCAAGGATGCGATTCTTTCTATGATCTTGAGGGTGTTGATCAGCGTCGTCAAAGGCCTAATAAGGCTTCCAATCTTATAGAATAGAGTTTAGAAACTCAAGCATAGCAGTCTTCATCGAGCAAGCATGAGCATTTTTCACATTGCACTACTGTGGCCCATTTGTCACCGTTAACTAGTTATATTTCACCCTTATCGACTATTTTTCACCCTTAAGGATCTATTTGTCACCCTTAATCTTCAATAGCCATCGCTGCTACTCGTTCTTCTCTGCCTTGCAAGCCTACATTGACTCCACTACTCCATTGCGTCGATGCAACAAGAAGAAATGTGAAGGCTTCAGTGTTGTAGCCTAATTTTCACCCTTAGGTGACTATTTATCAACCTTACTGCCTATTTTTCACCCATAGCTAGCTATTTGTCACCGCTAAGCGGTGGGAACCGTCGCCACTGAGGTAGGCTTTTCTGCCTTGCGGGCTTGAATTGGAGTCGACTCCAAGGGTCAACTCTAGTCGACTCTTATTCTTCAAGAATCTTCTTTGACCATACTTCGACGTGCAAGGCTATTTATCACCCATGGGGACCTATTTGTCACCCTTAGTCAACATATTACACTCATATCAAGCCATTTGTCAGCGATAACAAGCTGTTCTGTCTGCTCTATGAAATTCACACTTCTGACCACTTCTTTGACCAAATTTGAACCCGTCTTCACCGAGACTCAAGGAAATTCATGGTTTAACATTATCAAACACATTTGACAACATCAAAACATACGATCCTTCAAAAAAAATATAAACCTTAAGAGTCAAAATGTATAAAACTCAAGGAGTAAAAAATGCATGAAACTTAAGGTTCAAGGACATGAAATTCAAGGATCAAACACTCATGAAATTCAATGATGAGTCATAGTGTGGACATCATCAAAACACAGAGGCACAACAATCTCCCCCTTTTTGATGATGGCAACACTTGAGTCATTATGATCAGTATAATTCAATGTATGTTCAATATGCCTCAATGCAATTTTCCCATATGTATGAGGTCTGTAACCTCAATGATGCAGAGTACACTCAATGATAAGTCTGGCCTCACAATTTATGAGGTCCATAACCTCGACCAGAACACTCCTCAAGAAGAAGAAGATTGGCGTGAGCCAATCATTAAACTCAAGCAAGGATGGTTCCCTCCTGACCGAGCTCAAAGGATCCAGCTACTTCGTCAGGCAATGTCATACGAGTTGATCGGTGACACCCTCTATAGACTTGTCTACGAAAAAGATAAGTCTATTCTCTTAAGATGCGTCTCCCCAACTGAAGCTCGGGCCATCATGCGTGAAGTCCATTCGGGATTGTGCGATGTCCACCAGGCCGAAGACAAAATGAAGCATAATATCAAGCTCAAAGCCTTCTATTGGCCGAACATGTATGCGGATTGCACCCAATACGCCCGTACGTGTCATCAATGCCAAGCCTTTGGCCTAGTGCCCAGAAGACCCCCTAATCTATTGCATCCAATGGCCCCTACATGGCCATTTGTAGATTGGGGTATGGACATCGCAAGACCCTTCCCACCATCCTCTAGAGGTCATAAATACATTCTGGCCGCCACCGATTACTTCTCTCAATGGACCCAGCCCATTCCCCTGCAGGAAGTTAATGGAGACGTAGTGGCCCACTTCGTCCGACACAACGTTATCTACCAATTTGGTACTCCCAGTCGCACTGTGTCAGACAATGGCACACCATTCAAGAATAGGGCCATATATCAACTGGCGGCTAAATTCGACATCGACTGGAGGACGTCTTCAGTCTATAACTCTCAAGCTAACGGCCTAGTTGAGGACTTGAACAAAACTCTCTGCAAGCTCTTGGCTAAAATAATTAGCCACTGTAAGCGGAATTGGGGTGAAAAAATGCTTGAAGCACTATGGGCCTACCGGATAGTTTATAAGACCCCCACAGGGTGCTCCCCATTTTCTCTCGTCTATGGGGCAGAAGCCGTCATCCCCATCGAGATCCAGCTAGCATCTTACCGTGTAGCGGTCCACACCGACCTCTCCAGTCCAAAAGAAGATGAATACCAGAGAAGGCTAGAAGGGCTTACTAGTCTGGAAGGCAAACGGCTCGCTACAAGTATACCAGGCTCGTATGACTCGAGCCTATGAAAACCTCGTCAAACAATGAGCTTTCAAGAAATGTAATCTCATCATGATTAAGGAAAAAGAAGTCATGGCAAGGCATCCCAGTGGAAAGTTACAACCTAACTGTAATGGTCTGTACATTATTCATGATGTTTACGAAGGTGGGGCCTACACGATTGTGAACCACAAGGGTAACAAGCCATTCCGGCCTCTCAATGGTAATCATTTGAAGTTGTACTACTCTCTAGAGCATGAGTTCACGTGCCACCTAGACTAAGGTGCGTTCTCCTGCCATCACCGACAATCCAGTAACCACCTCCCCCAAGAGGTGTGACCAGCAATTTGTTCCAGTTGTGCTCCCTTAAAACATGGCTCCTAGTGTTTCAAAGTAATATAACGCCATAGCCAGTTAGCCCATTATAGCATCAGCACAATAGTTTCATAACGATTAGTCTCCCAGCACCGTCCTTATAATTATGGGTTAAGGACGTCCAACACCCGTTACAACATAGCCACCAGAAACTTTCCTCTAAATCTTGTGCTAGGAGAACGAGTAGCTAAGGAGTTAGAAGGTCTGGAAGTTGCAGGTTCCACGCAGGATGCTCAGGAACGGGAGCATACTTCCAGTGTGATTTCATATACTATGCATAGAGTATTTGATGTTTTTCCACGACTGCGCATGCATAACTTTCACTGCATACCATCCCTACACCCCTTAATTAAAAGATAAAAATTTTGGTTGATTCATGCCTTTTCCATGCACTGCCTTCGTTCTCAACATGTTACCATATTTTTAACTTCATGATGCCCATAATTTTCATGCAATAATTACCCTTAGACAGGCCTTGCACGTTAGATATTACCTTCTGTCAAGCAGACAGAAGGTGGTCCTCAAGAGACCGCTACAATCATACGGCGGTCGCTCCGTGATCGTTACTTCATAAGGCGGCTTTCTGGTCATAGCCACCTGCTTTCAGATTGTTGTTCACCCTAACTAGCAGCCAGATCGCCCCTTTTTGGTCCATGATTATACTATCCCTCATGCTATATTTTATTCTAAGTCTACTATGATATGTTTTCTGATATATTATAAGTTCCAAGGTTCTATTTTATGACACATTATGTTTTGGGAACTTATTTTAATCTTATGTTAATTTCATGCTAAAATCATATAGTCTTGTATTAAAGATATTTTTCTATGTTTTGTGGAACTCGCTATATGGGTATTGTGATCGCTGTTTTGATACGTTTCACTCTCATCTCCAGTCTTTCTTAAGTACATAGCACGTTTAGATACACACGCACTTGGTAGGCACACTCTCTTGGACTTGAGATCCTCTCTATCGGATATTCCTTCTGTCGGACTATATGATCATGTTTCAAGACCTCCGTAAGTCTCCGCGAGCCTGGTATTCCCACTAGGATACCGAGCTGGTTGTACCCTTAAAAACTCAAAAGTCTAGAGAGCACTTGAGTTTTTTGCATTTTCTGCACTCTGTCCTGATTGCGGCCAGGCCACGACCGCCACTTTCAAGTTGCGGCCAAGTCACGACCGCCTTCTGGTTTAGCTTGCTTGAGTCGACCCAGCTCGTCTTTTGGAGTTGACGCAGCCAAACTGTGATCTTCACAAGACCGTCTTCCCATCGAGGCAGTCTCCTGATGACCGTCTTCTTCTATCTTATGCCCCAACCCGTGATTTGACCCAAAGGTTGGTTAAACTATGTTCTTAGATGATCATCTGATTGTCTGGAACCCGTACCTTATTCAATAAGTCATTAATAAGCTATAGAAATATATGAATGTACCGTTATGCTGCCAGAATTCCTCCGTAGCATAATATCCAATTAAATCATCCTTGATCTCATGATTCCGTTTTGGTACATTCTCAGCTTGGTTGTTGTTATCATGAAACTATTGTTGAACTTGATATTATCGGCCATATTTATATTTCTCATGAAAGTAGCTTGATTTATAACTTAAAGATGTAAGAGCGGGCACGGACGGTGTCCAAGGGCTCCACGCTAGCCCCTCAGCAGAGGGCCGGAAACATATTGTAAACCATGGGGTATGATGCTTACTGGCATCGCATTGCGGTGAGAATACTTTTTTTATAAACGGGTGAAATCCACGAGGCTCATCATGAAATTATACATCCTTGCTACATGACTTTCTAGAACATAGCCTTTATGGTTATAAAAGTACATTCTCGTTACATTCTAGTACACTCTTGTTACATTGAGGGCCGAACTTACATCCTTGCTTCAATCTTGCTTGATCATGTTCACATGTCTTGTTCGTACCTCGTTATTAATTGTTACTTTGGTTTTTATCACGTGTTTTATCGTATTTTACATTATTGACCTTTTCATAGAGATAAAATGATAATTACTTAAACTTATCTTCATGTTGATACGAAGATACCTACTGGGCAAGTGTGCTCATTCCCTACTTTCTTAATATTTTCAGGAAACTCTAGTGGATCAGATTCGGATTACTCCAATGATGGATCCGAGGGTGAGAGCGATTGATGGACGAGAGAAGTCATAGATAGTCGGTCAAGGCACTTGTTATAGCTAAGTTCATTCACTGTAATAGACGGTGAAGTTGATCATGTTATGTAATCTTCTTTTATTGAGTCTAGCAAAACATTATGTGGGAAGGAGTTAAGTGTCTTTTGTAAACTTGATTATTATGATTTAATAAAGTTAGAATTTTTGGGTATATGACCTTGTGCACTCATCTTTTATGTGTGAATGTTTTAGCGCTCTAATTATATTGCTATCTTGAGGCGTATTGCCGACTGTTCACGTTCCCGACTTAATTCCACTGCACATCTCGGGGCGTGACAGGTTACCTGAGGGCCCCTTGTCTTTGCAGCCTGAGTTCGGCTGGGGGGGAAACTGGCTAGAGGACCCGATCTAGAGCAGATGGTCTGTGTGTGCACACATAGTTGGGGGCAGTGGACGCGTGCTGACGAGCACACCCCCGGCTAGTCCTTGTTCTGTGGTACAGTGCACTGTGTCTCAGTTTTCGACTGGGGCGAGTAGGGAGACACTTGAGGCTGCGGTTTAAGTCGTCAAAGGATGCTTCTGGTCTCGTTGTCAGTGAAGTAGCACTCCTGTCACTTGAGAGGTTTCAATGCCGGTTTCTCTTCGACGTAGTTACTGTACTGGCGGCTCGGTCCATTCTATTTTGCGTGGCCTTCGGGCAGTCGGGCTGGTGTTGCCTTGTGTATGGGGCATGGTTCGTTCGCTGGTACTACCTCAGGATCGAGCGATTCTATGGCTCGGAGGTCCTTTCAGGGGTGTCAGTTCAGCGTGAGACAATGTGGCCTTGTCTGTGGTTCTGTCGGAGAGGACGGACTGTCCAAACGTGGGGTCGGGGGTTGTGTAGAGGGCCTGTGTGTTTCCCCTAGTTGACCGTCTTATGGTTCTAGTCACCGTCGTCGTGTCGTGCCGGCATTCTTACTCTGTTACTCCCGTTGTTGTTGTTCTTACTGCTCTCCTGTACTATTGTTATTTCTGTTGCTGCACTCCTGTTGCCGCTTTCGTTGTGGCGGGGACCCGCGGGACCCCTACTGAGCCAATGAGATGAGGCTCACCCCCTGCTTTTCAGGTGCGGCGTTCTCCTCGGAGTGGAGCGTTCCTATCGGAGGTTCGTTAGTTGTCAGCTCGCCAAGTTGCCAAGATGTGCCTCAGGACAGTGTACGTTTCTTTTCCCTAACTATACTTGTGGACTAGACTCTGTAGTTGTTTAATTGTTATAAAATGTAATTTTATTTCTATCATAATTGTAGATTAATTCTGTAGATTTACTTTCCTGCTATTGTTTAGAATTTCAATGCATGATCACACCATCCATTTAACCCTTCCGAACCTTTCGGCTCGTGGGTGGCGGGCCAGGATCTGAATGGTCTCGGGTTATTCTCGGTATCCGGATCTTGGGTCCTTACAGTTGGTATCAGAGCGTGATTGTAGAAATGCATGGGAATTTGAGACGATGCAGTGACTATGAGTCCAGAGAGTCCAGTACAGTCGGCAGCTGGCTTATGGTGTTTTGTTTTATTCGCCTCTCCCCTATTGCTTTCCATGCTTGTGTTAAGAGTTAAATGGCGCCGAGGAGGCGAGTTCTAGCTTTGTCGGGAGTGCTGGCGGGGGCTCAGGTGGAGTTGAGTATAGAGGGGCCGAGTGGCGAGTCTTTTCCTCCAGAGGTAGCGGCCCCAGGTGTGCTGGGTGAAGCTGGGTTTTATGCCGGCATGTATCAGTTCTTTGTGCGGCAGTTGAGTGAGCAGCGTGATGGTCAGGAGGCTAGCGAGGGAAGTTCGTCGCATGGTGGTCGTGGGCGTGTTTTGTGGGAGTTTTTGTAGTTTCACCCACTGACATTTGAAGGCTAGTCGGATCCTGATGCAGCGAGATCATGGATTGATGCGATGGAACGAGTGTTCCGTTCTATGGAGTGTGCGGAGGATGAGAAGGTTATGCTGGCGAGTTATCAGTTGAAGGGTCCAGCATTGTCGTGGTGGATCGTCGAGTGAGAATCGGCTTTTCAGTCACGTACCCTACGTCAGATTCGGTGGTGGAGTTTCTAGCAGCCTTCGAGCGAGTTTTCAGCCCGGAGCATATTAGGACGAGGAGGATGTATTAGTTCATGGAGCTGGCGTAGGGAGATATGGCAGTGATGCGGTATCGATCTCGGTTTGTGGAGTTGGGTCGCTATGCACCCCATATCATGACGAATGAGAGTTTGAAGATTCAACAGTTTGTTAGAGGTGTGAGGCTAGAGCTTAGACATCGAGTGCTTGCAGCTCGTGTTGTGGATTTGGAGTCGGCATATAAGGCTGCGATGAATTTAAAGGAGGGTCAGTTGAGGACCCTTCAGTAGCAGTATGTTCCCCAATAGGTTCAGAGGCAGTCGGTATCGTCATCTCTTCCGTCTCTTGGCCCGGGTTCTTTCCTTCGAGGTCGAGGTTTAGTCGGATGGCTAGGTTGTTCAGAAGGAGCAGGTCTGGTAGGAGATGCCAGGAGCAAGGAGCAAGTGTCTGCAGTAACTACTCAGCGGCCAGGAGTTCGTCCATTGTGGCATGGTGTGAGTGGGCATCCAGGACAGTGTCCGAGATGTGGCGGGTTTCTCGAGGGTGGTGTGGACGCACTTTCGAATCATCGATTTATTTTATTCATTTGTTCGTTTGTTTATTCGTTTATTTGGTTTATTTGGTGCGTTTATTCATTTATTTAGTACGTGGACGTGCCAGTCACATATGTGACGATTTATTCGGGCTTCAAGGAAGCCACGGGTGCACGCCGTCTGACTAATCAGACGATTGTGGATAGCGTGTTGGGACCAGAACCCACCGTGCCGTAATGGTCACGGCGTTAATTACATCTCATCGGAGAGGAAAAAACCCTTGATTGATCGTCAGGAAAAGGGCCCCTATGGCCTAGAAGTTAACATTAATGAAATGGGATAATGAAATTCACGAATCACAAGGAAATGTCCCTTGGCGGGGTGTAAACATTTGAAATATGTCGGTCGTTTATCAACCATTTTATGTTTGGACAAAAGTCCGTATTTAAAGCATAATGAAGACGACGATAAAACCACGTAAATGTCTGCCGCGTGTACAGAAAATTTAATAGGAGGGCGGGATTGAATCCTAATCAGAACAGGTCAGATTCGATGAGATACCGGCCCAAGGTAATGCCGACTAATGGCCATAATGGGGGGTGATCCTCGAGGTCCAAACCCGATTTACCGGGGCATCATTAATATTCCCATGTCTGAGGTCAAGGGGAAGTGAGGGCTTCGGATCAAAAGCCATTAATTTATTAAGGGTGGTGCTCTTTTTCATTTTTTATTATGATTATTATCATGCTTTCACGGACCGCTTTCATCATTATATTATTATTTTCTTATCATTATTTATTTTATGTTTTTTTATCATTCCATTTTTTTGGTTCATTGATTTCATCCCCCCTTTTTTTTTACTTGTTCTGGTTTTATTATATCATGCCATTTATTATCATTTTAGTTCCTTTTTTAACATTATGTTTGTTGTCATTTATCGATTTATTTATTTTGTTATGTTATCTTTATTTTTTTGATGTTTTATTATTATTGTTGTTTTTTTTAGTTGAACACATTACATAAATGACATTAAGAAAGATAAAAGGGTTAAATAAGGAACAGTGAATTGCGTCGATTCACTGCCCGCCAATTCACAAGAGTTTGGCATTTTGTGCGATGATTATGTGTGAGCGTGTTGCATCAAGTGAAGGTGAATGTACATTGTGTGTGTATTAGGTAAGAGAGTGCATGTGTGTGTTCCTTTTGTTTTACGTGAGTATGTATTACGTGAGAAAATGGGTGGCCGATTCATGTGTGTGTTTTTTTTATATAATGTGTTAAGGGAGAATCGGGAGGGGAGGTATGTTACGTGGATGCATGTGAGCGGGTTTTGGGTGCTAACGTGTTTGAATGCGTGAATTTTGTTTTGTTTCCCTTTTTTTTATACTAAGGAAACGGGGAATGGGGTGCCCAATCGGCGCACCTCCCGTCAATTCATCGTGTTAGCCCCTTTTTTTTAGTGTACGTAAGAAATGGGGAATTGGAGATGAAACATGTAGAGTGGAGAGAGATGAAAGGGAGGGAATCGGCGTAGGGCTAAGAGGAATGGGGGAGAGTGGATCGGCACCAGGAGGGAGATGCATGAAGGAGAGGGAGAGGGTGAGTCGGCGCGCAAGAGGGAATGCAAGGGCGCTGATTCACTACATGTTGAGGGGGTTGACGCAAAGTTATAGGGAGTCGACGCAGTCATAACCGACGCCAGGGGGAGTCGACTCTTCATCGCATAGAGTGTTTTGAGTTTGGATGGCAGTTTTTTTTGTTCTTGGTTCATGAGGGTCTTTGAATTCATTTTTTTTATCTTGCTCTCATAGTTAGCGTTATTGAGACATGTTTCTTTTTAACCGCGTCCCTAGCGGAATTTCGATAGCACCTCCCCCGGACCCAGGGTTATGCGGGATGTAAAATAGAGACTCGCCTACGGACAGGTCCGAGGTGGCCTCGAAATTCTCGGGTGAGCTAAAAATAGCTGCCCGGTGACTCAAAGTGAGCGTGGAAACCCGAGGACTAGCCTTCAAGAGATTCCAATGCCCTACGGGCCGCGGTTTCCCACATTTCGGGACATAGATCCAACGTGTTACCAAATGTGTGGCTATTGCTATTTACCGCTCAAATGGAAGCTTCCCAGGGGCCATGCTATGAGGGAGCAAGCTCCTGGGGGGAGGGCCCAGAGTGGCAACCATGGAAGAAGGGAGACAATAGCACCTTAATGTGTTAAGGAGAAATACGGTTCCACACGGGTTTGAGAGACGATGAGGCCCTCACAACTCATGGGTGTGAGTGAGAGGGTAGACGGCCGTCTCTATAAGAGGCATATCACATATCCACCGAACACGTTAGCAAACATCTGCGAGAACGGGAAAGGGTATGCTTGAGCCAGAAGAGGAAAAATAGAGGGGAGGCCAGTATACACCATAACCTGGGACTTTTCATTCATTGTTGAAGAAAGATACAGGAGGTATATATCCTACAGCAGAGGAACATTGCCAAAGAAAAGAAAAAAAGGAAATACTTTGGATGGGGGGGAAACGGAGCATTTGCCCCGTTCCCCACCAAGCCCTTACCTCTCTTCTCTTCTCCCCCTCACTTTTCTTCTTCTTTTCTTGACTTCTCCGATCGTTCTCCTCCCCGTTTGTTTGCTCGCCAACCTTTTCCTGCCAACCCGACCAGAAAAAAGAACCTTCAACGGGGCTTGGGGTGTTCTTATAGGGACTCAAAAAACGTGGACCTCCTGGAGACCCCCGCCCCTTCTCTACGTTCGAAGCTCTCGAGGGCCTTCGCGTAGGGGTAGCAGAAGGCAGGGATGGTGCCTCCACGGGATTGGTCAAGGTGACCGGTGCCGATGTTGACATCTGTTGCAGTGCTCGAAGGTTGGTGTTTTTGGGCTTCCAGGAGACAGGCGTGCTCCACGGAGGGTTTATAGGGAGGGAACATGCTTTTACTCGTTGGTGGATGGAGGAGCTAATCCCCCCTTTAGGCATGGGTCTCCTGCTAACCATTGGTTAAGGGGAGGTGCTCCCCTGTTGTTCAATTCTTTGCCTTAGATGATGGCACGAAACAGAGTACCGTATCGACGATAGGACGTCTCTCACGCCAATAACTTGAGTTTGAAGGGCTCCAATTCAGCGGAGGAGACCTGGCCGATTCAGGCGCTTAGATGGCTTGGCCGATTCATTGGGCTTGTGCCGGTTCAAGGGGATTTAAGGGCCTACGCCGATTCAAGGCCATGAGAAGCTTGCTTTGTGCACCGGTTCAGGTGGCAAGGAGGGTGTTGAAGTGTGCTATATCACTTGTGCGCCGGTTCAGGTGGCAAGGAGGGTGTTGAAGGGTGCCGTATCACTTGGAAGTGTGCCGTATCACTTGGCCAAGGGGGTATTTGAAAGAGCTTCATATTCTTTGCTGCTCCATCGACCCCGGACCGACTCGGACGAGGGCTTGACGTCTAGTACCGCCTTAGTTTCAATGACCCAATTCTGGAGTGTTCATTTCGAAGCTCCCGGGCTTCGGCTTGCAATTCCGAGTGATTTCTGACACGTGACGAACCCGTGCCAGATTGCTCAGGTTTCATCCTAATTTAGCCTTTGGCACTGGGAACAGTGTTGTTGAACCCCCTCTTTGAGTAAATGCTTAAATGCGATGGCTTTTGATGATGACCAAACACTACATGTATTTATATTTCCTTTGAAGCGTTCTAGGATAAAAAGTATTGCAAAGCTCAACATTCTTGTTGAAGTCATGCAGCTTTGATGGTTAAAGAACAACCTCAACGAGTAAGCTTTTTAAACTCAAATTGCAAGGCTACATCTAATTCACAAGTTATGTCTTTACAGGGTAAGGAACGTGCATAAGTGCTTAAGGAGCTCAAGGACGGTCGGTGAGATCTACTTCAACTTATTGGCCCTTGATCTTGTGGTTTGATGTTCATTATTTTTGATCTCAAGGATCATATTGGTTTGGGTCTTATCTAAGCTTAAATATATTGGGTTTTTCTTATTCATGTCTTAACAACATTCCCTCTCATGTTTTAAAAACCCAACTTGAAACCCCCTGACTTGTTCTTGGACTTAGTGGCCTTTTAATCAACCATTTGGAAGTTCTGGAACAAGGGTCGACCCATTGGGTCGACCCCTAGGTCCTTTGGTTCTGCAAAAACATGGGCTTTTGAACTCCAGCTGAAAGGGTCGACCCATTGGGTCGACCCCTGTGCTCTTTATCCCAAAACAGAATCGGTTACTGAAAGGGTCGACCCATTGGGTCGACCCCCAGCCGCAAGGGTCGACCCCAAGGCTCGACCCATTCACGCGAGGGTCGACCCCAAGGGTCGACCCCTGATCGCTCTATTTCCAACCCACGTGGACAACCCCCGAGGGCCCAGAACTTATTAAACCCTCACGCGGGTCGACCCCAAGGGTCGACCCTTTCAGATACGGACCTGAGCTATCATTTCGGACTTCCGTGCACATGCACCAAAAGTCTTTCTAATGAAGTCCAACATCCCTAAATCGTTCCAGGAATTGTGGATCTGGTCTCTAGGGTGTCTTTGAACGAACCAACATCATATTGGGGTATGAAACCCTAAGGGGAGTGAGAGATCTAAAGTTGTGTTATTGTTTTAACCTTTGTGAGTGCAGGTTCGCAGCAGCAGCTCAAGGGCCTTCTTCCACCTTGTTTTGAACCTGAAAGTGAAGGGAAGAAGTTTGAATCAAGCTTCCACATCATCCCTAACAGCAACCTGCGTGGGATATCAAAGCTGCAACCTTGTTTGTGCGACATAGCTTCATTCTTCCTCAAGGATCGATCTTCCTCATGCAGAAGTATTCAATTACATTCAAGGAAGTGAAAAGGAGAGCTTCAACCACGATAAATCATTCTTCACTCCTTACTCTCAGATTTACTTTGTGTCAACTTGAGCATTTGGTGTAAAACTTGAATTAGATTCCTTGTGTGTTGTTCGTGTTCGGAAACACGAACGTGTGTGTGTGTGTGTGGTAGCCCAGATCGGGTGCCGCGTGTGTGTGTTTGCTGTTCTAGGCAGCGTGTGTGTGTGGCTCACTTCATAGTGAAGTCTTGATCCTCACGAGTGAGGGGTGGACGTAGGGGACATGGCAGTGTACCCGAACCACCTAAAAGTCCCGTGTGTCACTTGTGGTTTGATCTTCCGCATCCATAGTTGAGTGGGCTTCACGGTGAGTTGAGCGTACACCAATTCCATTGTCAAACACCTACCATTATCCACACGCATTCACAAGTGTGTCCATGTTCGAGTGAGATCTAGTGCATGTATGTTTAATTAACAAAGTTTCACTCGGAAAGAATTTTAATTGGCCAATCAATTCACCCCTCCCCTCTTGATTGCCGCCTTTCGGGACTCAACAATTGGTATCAGAGCTTTGGTCTCTGTTTCACTCGACCACACGGTCGTAGAGCAGATCCCATTATATGGCAAACAAGGGGATGATGCTCGAAGGGCATTTGATCTAAAGACCCCCGTTCTTTGATGGATCAAATTACCGTTATTGGAAAAATAGAATGTATATTTTTTCTACGAGCCCAAGACTATGACGTGTGGCGCGTCATTAGCAAGGGTCCGTATACTCTGTCTCAAAATGAGGATGAGTGGGATGATGATGATATAAAGAAGTGTTCAGCAAACTTTAAAGCCATGAATATAATACTGTGTGCCATTCATCTTAACGAATACTCACGAATTTCTATGTGTTCTTCTGCGCAGGAGATGTGGAACAAGCTGCGGTTGATCTATGAAGGAACATCGGAAGTAAAGGAAACCAAGGCGAATCTGTTAGTCCGGGATTATGAGTTGTTTATGATGAAACTAGAGGAGTCAATTTCTGATATGTTTGCAAGATTGACGGAAATCACGAATGGATTAAAGGGTCTTGGTAAAGAGTATTCCAAAAAGGAACTCGTCTGAAAGGTACTAAGATCCTTGTCACCACAGTGGCATACAAAGGCCGCTGTAATCGAGGATTCAAAGGATCTCAGCACTACGACTTTGGACGAGTTGATAGGTGTGGACGTCAAAAAATGATGATGAAGATCATACGGCGCGTATGTCTCGACACTCGAGAGAGTAAGTCGAAGACGGGATGACCGAATATACCCTACGCACTCTCCGGACGGGACGAGCACATGCCCGATATCCTGTCATCCAAGATAGAGCCCCCTCAAACAAAGGACATGGTCGCAACCCTCCAACTGGCTGTGCCGAAGCCCGAATCGAGAGAAAACCTGAGAGTTCAGACACGGGTTCGGCATGTGCTAAAAATCATCCAAACTCTTAAACAGGAGCTCAAAGGCTTCAAACCAAACACCGCGGAGGCAGTGCATTGTAACTGGAGCAATTCGAGAGTACAAACGCTCGTCTGAATGGCTGAGACCCCAAGATGAAGCCAAAATCGACGCGGCCATCACCTAAATCGGCGTGCCCCTTAAATCGGCGTCCCCCCTTTCCCTTTGGCTCTAAACCGGCGCGCCCCCATGGCCCCCCTTTTGGCTGTTAAACCGGCGCGTCCCATGGCCCCCTCTTTGTATTACTAATCCGACGCGCACAAACCCGCGCCGGTTTAGTCCAAAGCCGTCCCATCCTGCTTTCGGCCCCCTATTTCCCGTAGACAGATGGACCGAGAGTTGCGTGAAGTAGAGAAGTCTGCCGACAGCATCTCGATAATCTGCCGGCCGACCCTTGGAAGTTAGAAAATCCTGCTACCAACTCCTCTACCGACAGGCCGCGGTCTTTGGTCGGGGAGAAAGAAGAGAAGAAGCTTCTGGGAGCTTTATTCTCCAGATGAACCCTCCCCTGCATCCGGCACGGTTGGAGAACAAAAAGGGAAAAAAATAGGGAGAGAACTTCCTCTCGCCCCACCACCGATCGGAAGAGAGCTCTCGGGAGCTCGAGAGAGAACGAGCCAGAGAAAGAAGAGAAGAAGAAAAGGTGAGAAGAGAACCAGAGGTAAGGAGAGGAGAGTCCAGCGAGAGGTGAGCTTGGAGGGAAGAGCTTGTGCTCTGTTCCCCCTCCTCGTTCATGTATTTTCTCCTTCTACTTTGGGGTAGATCCTCTCCTGTATTCTGATCTTCCTTTGCTTATGGATGAATAAAAGAAAGTTTTGGCAAACGCGGTGTTTTTGTTGAGTCTCTATTCTCTTCTGCACTCAGCCTCCCACTCATCCAGGGTCTTTGAAGCTCGCTTTTCCATAGCGTGGCCTTCAAAGGAACCCACATAAGGATGAACATTCATAGCCCTACTGGGCAAACATTCGTCCCTTTCAACCGTATCTTCAACTCGTGGAGTGTTGATGCCCCTCGTAGGCTAGCTCTCGGGGTTTCCCTCTATTGAAGTCTGTCGATCACCGTTTGGCACTCCCGGGGCGTACCCCAGATGCTGTGGGACTGTCTCCACTTCGCCCTCGCAACCCTCTGGTCATGGGGAGGTGCTGCCCAATTTTTGACTGAACACTTAGTCTATTTTTGACTATGCTCGAGTAAGAACCTCGCATAAGTCTGGACTGGCCATATCTGCAGGACATTCGGGACCTGAATAAACTCTGCAATCTTCGTAATTGACACCAAAGTCTCAAGAAAATCACTTGGTTTTTCATCTTAATCCCAAATCAGTCGAAACTGCCCTAATCCGGTGCGTCCCAAAACCGGCGCGCCATTTTCAGGCGCGGTACCCCCCCCGCGCCGTTTTAGCCCTACACTCATAATCCATTCAAAACTTTTGGGCCCTAAACCGGCGCGGTCTTAGCGCACCGGATTAACCTCAGGGCCCGCCGGATTAAACCCTTGGGGCGCGCCGTATTAAGGGCACGTCGGATTAAACCCTTGGGGCGCGCCGTATTAAGGGCGCACCGTTTTAAGCCATCTCTTTCACCTTTGCGTGCCATATTAGCCTCCGCCATACACTCCACTTCGTATAGCCCCTATCATAATCAATAAATTGTTCGATCCACGTGCGAGGGCGCACGTTGGTGAGTTCGGACTTCACACTTAATAATTCGCCTCCCTGGACCGTACGTGAAGAGCAAAGCAATGATGCCCCATGGTATCGGACGTGGACCTTGGATTCCCCGACATGGTCATGATTCGAACACATCTCGGGTCAATAGTTCATCAATTTGACCCATCCTTACCGCGATCCAACCCCGCACTCATATTAAACTTGCCGTACCTACGGCAGACATCCGTATGGTTTCATCATTGTCTTCGATGCTTCAAATGTGGACTCTCGTCCGAACAATGAATGGTCCGTTAGTGACCGACATATATACTGGGATCTAATCCCGCACTTGTATTAAACTTGCCGTACCTACAGCAGACATTCGTACGGTTTGTCATCGTCTTTTACGCTACAAACACGGACTTTCGTCCGAACAAGAAATGGTCTGCCAGTGACCGACATGCACGCATCTATGAACGTTTACGCCCCATCGCGGGGTCTGTTTGAACGCAATCCGAAGTTTTGGCTCTCACTTCCGTTGTTATGAATCTCAGGCCGTAGGGCCCCCTTTTCCGGTGATTAATCAAGGGTTTTCTCCTCTCCGAGGGGATGTAATTAACGTCATAGCCTTTATGGTACGGCGGGTTCTCAGTCCTGACACGAACCACACAATCGTCTGATTAGTCAGATAGAGCGCACCATCGGCTTCTTTCAAGCCCGCATAAATCGTCACCTACGTGACTGGCACGCCCTCGCACTAATAAACTGAACAAACGAACAAAAGGACGAATAAACTAATAAAAATGAGCAATGTCCCGAAAGTGCGTCCACAATAAGCTCCTTGATGACTTACGAAATCAACATCAAAAGGAGCGAGGACGATCACAAGAAGAAGAAGGTAGTCACACTATTGGCCCTGAAGGTGAATCCACAAGATTCAAAGGGCAGTGACAATGATTCCACCGCCAACACCGAAGATGAGGAGCTGGTTGCCATGATCACAAGAAGAGCAAGAAGATTCGTCAAAGGAACAAGAAAGTTCGGAGGTTAATTCAGAAAAGGACCAAGGAAGCAAGGTCCTAACAGAGGTGAAAGTAGCAAGAAGGAAGAAGTTATTTGCTACGAATGTAAAAAATCTAGTCATATGCGGGGTGAGTGTCCCGATCTCATGAAAAAATTCAAGAAAGGAAAATTCAAGAAGCCAAAGGCCATGGTGGCCACATGGAGTGATGAAGACGAGGTCGAGTCCGAGAATGAAGATGAACTAGATGAGTTGGTTCAGAATTTGTGTTTCATGGCAAATGAAGACGACGCCGAGGAGGTAAATTCTGAAACCGAATCTCTTACATGTGAACAATGACATATTGCTTATGAGTTTTTGTATGAAAAATGCAAAAAATTCAAATCTGAAAATAGAAATCTGAAAAAGAAAATCGATCACTTTGTGCATGCTACAAAGTCTTGTGAGAATGGCCATGCTTCAAAATCTGAAACTGAAAAGTTGAAACATGAAAATGAAATTCTTGTGTCTAAAATTGAGTTGTTTGAAGAAGAGAGTTCATGCATGCGTGAGGACTAAGCTACTTTTATCAAAATGCATGAAGACTTAAAAAGAGATTTAGAACAAGAAAAGTTGGAAAGAAGTGCATGCATTCAAGCCAAAGAAATGGCTGAAAACAAGGTTCATTCATTAAAGCATGAAATTAATGAGTTGAAGGATGCTATTACTATCCTTGAAAAAGGAAAAACATCACAATCAGGAACACACTCAACTCATTGGGCTCCCAGCAGTTCATTTCCATTCTCGTCAAAAACACATGTGCGTAATTCATTCTTGAGTGTAGGCAGGAGAAGAAACAAGGATAGAGCCATTACATGCTTTTATTGTGGAAGGTTAGGCCATGACATGTATGATTACAGAATTCTGAAATTTGATGATGAAAGTTTTGCTAGAATGAGAAATAGATCATACACATCTCATGTCTCTAACCATCATGGACCCAAGCTTGCTTGGGTACCAAAATCCGCTTAAGTATTTATGTTGTGTTTGTAGGTCTGCTTGAGAGCTCAAAGGAATAGATGGTACTTGGACAGTGGATGCTCTCGGCACATGATGGGAACCAAAGATTTGTTTGTGGACCTACATGAAAAGAATGGTGGGACAGTAGCATTTTGTGGTAAGGACAAAGGCAAAATTGTCGGAGAAGGTAAGATAGGTAAGAATCAAAATCATGCCATTGAGAATGTCCTACTGGTGAAAGGGTTGTATCACAATCTTCTAAGCATAAGTCAATTCTGTGACAAAGGATGCAAAGTGATTTTTGATTCTAACCACTGCACTGTTGTAAATAAAAATACTCATGAGATAAAATTCATTGGTTTTAGTCGTAACAATGTATATATGATAGATTTGGATGATGCCTCTCATGAGAACTTGTGTTTGGTTGCAAGGAATAATGATGATGCTTGGCGTTGGCATCGCCGACTTGGGCATGCTAGTTTTAATATTTTGCTAAAACTGTCTCGAAATGATTTGGTAGTTGGTTTGCCTAAGCTGAAGGATATTGATGAAGGAGTCTGTGGGGCATGCAGCATGGGTAAGCAAACAAGGACATCATTCAAGTGCAAGAATGATGTAACCACATCGAAACCCCTTGAGTTAATCCACATTGACCTTTTTGGACCAAGTAGAACACATAGCTTGGGTGGTAAACTGTATGGATTTGTATTTGTGGATGACTACTCAAGATTTTGCTGGGTATATTTCCTTTCCCATAAAAATGATGCCCTGATGGAGTTTGAAGCATTTTGCAGGGTAGTTCAAAATGAAAAGGGGTGCTGTATCAAAGTTGTGCGGATCGATCTTGGTAGGGAATTTGATAATATTGAGTTCAGCAACTTTTGCAGGGCTCAAGGCTATATGCACGACTTCTCCGCACCAAGAACCCCTGAACAGAACAGAGTTGTTGAAAGGAAGAACATGACACTGATTGAGATGGCAAGAACCATGCTAAATGAGAACAACTTGCCGAGGTACTTTTGGGCTGAAGCAGTGAACACTGCCTGCTACATTGTCAACCGTGCCATGGTAAGACCATTGTTAAAGAAAACCCCCTATGAGCTGTATCGAGGTAAGAAGCCAAACATCTCTTATTTTAGACCTTTTGGCTCTGTTTTCTACATTCACAACAATGGTAAAGAAGACCTGGCAAGATTTGATCCCAAAAGTGATAAAGGTATATTTCTTGGGTACTCTCTTAGCTCAAGAGCCTATCGAGTGTATAACTTGAGAACTCTTGTAGTTGAGGAAAGCCCCCATGTCATTGTTGATTAATTATCTTCCAAAAGTACTAATGAAAAATCTGTTTTGCAGGACGATGAATTGAATGACAGTGATATCGGGATGATGGAAGGAAAAACTAAAAAACAAGAAGTAAAAGAACCACAAGAAGATGATGTAAATCCGGAAGATCAGTTGGAACAGCAGTTACCAAGGTAATGGACATTTGAAAAGGACCATCTGCCGGAGAATGTGATGGGCAATGTCGATGAAGGAATAAAAATACGAGCCTCCTTCAGAAAAGTTGAAAATACGAATTACATAGCCTTACTTTCCCAGTTTGAACCTCACTCCATAGAAGAGGCCTTGAAAGATGAGTCATGGATCATGGCTATGCAAGAAGAACTATACCAGTTCCAAAGGAACAAAGTGTGGTTCCTCATGCCATGTCCTAGAAACCACTCAGTGATCGGAACAAAATAGGTTTTTCGAAACAAAACAAACGATTAAGGAGTGGTAACTAGGAACAAGGCCAGGCTAGTAGCTAAAGGCTATAGCCAAGAGCTTGGAATTGATTTTGATGAGTCTTTTGCTCCTGTAGCAAGACTCGAGACAGTGAGAGTTTTATTAGCATTTGCATGTTGTAATAATATTAAATTATTTCAAATAGATGTTAAGAGTGCATTTTTGAATGGTTATATCCAGGAGGACGTGTATGTGGAGCAACCACTGGGGTTTGAAGACACAAAGCATCTATACCACGTGTACAAGCTAGACAAGGAACTCTACGGTCTGAAACAAGCACCTCGAGCGTGGTATGAACGGTTAAGTGATTTCCTTGTTCAAAATGGATTCAAATGAGGTAATGTTAATCAAACTCTTTTTAAAAACTGGGTGGTAAGGAAATCCTAATTATTCAAGGGTATGTAGATGATATCATTTTTGGCTCCACTAAAGATGCCTTAAACAAAGACTTTGCTAAATTAAGGCAAAGTGAATTTGAAATGAGTCTTATGGGAGAACTAACATTCTTCTTGGGATTGCAGGTCACACCGACGATTGATGGTTTATTCATACACCAAAAGAAGTACGCTATGGAGTTGCTGAAGAAATTCAATTTAACATCAACCAAACCACAACCAACTCCCATGTCCAGCTCAATAAAAATTGATCAAGATGAAACAGGTAAATCCGTGGATCAAAAACTTTTCAGAAGCATGATAGGTTCATTGTTGTACTTAACTGCTAGCCGGCCCGACATACAATTTGTTGTGTGCT
Source organism: Amorphophallus konjac (assembly GCA_022559845.1). NCBI lineage: Eukaryota > Viridiplantae > Streptophyta > Magnoliopsida > Alismatales > Araceae > Amorphophallus > Amorphophallus konjac. Next base: position 226,575,520 of record CM040125.1, on the reverse strand, counting down.
TATGTGCGAGATTTCAGTCCAATCCGAAAGAATCACACATGTCGGCTGTGAAACGGATTTTCATATATATTGCTGGTTCAGTTAATTTAGGACTATGGTTTCCGTGTAATTCGAGCTTTGATTTAGTTGCTTATTATGATGCCGATTATGTGGGTTGTAAAGGGGATCGGAAAAGCACCAGCGGGTATTGCCAATTTCTTGGGGGATGCGTGGTCTCATGGGCCTCCAAGAAATAAAACTCAGTGGCTCTATCAACCGCCGAAGCCGAATGTGGCTGTCAGGAGTTGAGTTGCCCATGTGCTATGGATCGAACAACAGATGATTGATTATGGCATTTCCTTCAAAAACACTTCCATCTTGTGTGACAACACTTCAGCCATAAACTTGTCAAAGAACCCAGTCCATCACTCTCGCACAAAGTATATTGAAATTAGACATCACTTTCTCAGGGATCATGTAAGCAAGGGTGATGTAGAAATCAAGTTCATTGAAACAGACCAACAAATTGTCGACATTTTCACCAAACTTCTAAGTGAAGAAAAATTCACATCATTCAGGAGAGAATTAAGGGTTTGTAGGATAGACGAGTCTGAGTCATGATCATTTGCATAACTATGTATATACGTCAATGCATAGCATGCATTTGCATTAGTATGGTGCATAGTTGAATTTCCCCTTGTCATGCATGTGCATTATGTTGCTTGAAAAACAAAATGAAAAATCAAATATGTGTGAAAAACCATGATTGTGTGTATTACATGTCTTCTATTTATAGAATACAACCATTTCATTGTAATTTCTATGGCCGATATTCCTTTGAGTTCTTTAATGCCAACAAGAGAGCAAAACCCCTCAAAATCTGAAATTCGGAGACGTTGGATAATGAACGTCTACTATGATCCTAGATTTTATTGAAACAAGTTCCCCAATGCATTAACCCATAAAACAACTCCAATTCCTTGATTCCAACATGATATTCTCATTGGGGATTAGAGCCACATCATTTTTGACCTTCCATTTCACTTAAACCATCTTTTTGGTGAAAAATAGAGGAAGGGTCGACCCACGTGGAAGGGTCGACCCCAAGGGTCGACCCTCGCTTAAACGGATCCTGTCTGGGGCCAGGGTGACAGGGGTCGACCCATTGGGTCGGCCCGTTACGGTCGGGCGGCCTACGCCGCATCCGAACCGCCGCGAACAGGGTGAAAACCTACATTTCCCCCCTACACACCTCTTATAACCCCTCAAGCCCCCTTCTAGCCCTAGCCACCACTCCTTGCACGCCCTCAAATTCCCTCTTGGCACCCACAATCTCAAGCCCTAGCCGCGGATCTCTCAGTGGCGTCCCGCGCACAACCTTCTTCCGAGCGATTCCAACGCGTCTTCCTTGAGCTTCACTCCCACTGAGGTATGCTGTTGATGTGCAGAGGATCATAAATCCACGTGGATAGCCTTCCTCTCTCGTTGAACCATCTCGATCTACAACCTCATCAACCGGTTCCTTCAGTCTATGTTTAGATGGCCCCAAAGAGGCGTTCTTCTCGTAGCGGAGGGGAGTCGAGTGCGGCCATGGCACGTCATACTAGGGAGGCCGCCGACAGTAGAGGATCTGTGCCTTCGAGCAAGGTTTTGGACAGAAAGGTACTCCGACCTCGAGCGGTCGCATTTGCCAACCTTAACCGTCATCTCCCGAGTTTAGTGGATGTTCTTTGTAGTCAACCAAATTTGGACCTCTTCATGTCTGAACATCGACCCATTTATCCGACTTTGGTGCATCCGTTTTATAGCAACTTAATAATTTCTGGGGAACATCCGATTACTGTCGTAAATGGGAAACACGTTATACTCTCCACAGAATTCTTAGGAGTGGCATTTAATCTCCCTCATGAAGGCTATACATTTTGAGATATTGTGGTTCCTGAAGAAACAGTTTATCAAATGATGACATTCGAAGAAAAAGGTGAAAATTCTCCTGCTGGGTTAAACGCCAACCATTTTCCTTCCCTGAAGCGTATATTACATAGGATGATCACTACTATTCTGCTACCGAGAGGAGGAGGCCATGACAAAGTGATCGAGATTCATATGTTCTTATTTTACTGTCTCTTGGGTGGTATTCCAGTTAATTTCCTAGCCATGTTTTTAACACATATGTGTAACAGCATGAAGCACAAAAATAGAACTCTTCCATATACCGCTGCACTTACTGCTATCTTTGCACACATGGACATAAACCTCTCCAAAGAATCTTCTCAAACCATTAGAGAGGCTGATATATATACCATTCATTCCATTTGTCATAATATGGGCTATGAAATGCGAGATGGCAACTTGGTCCGGAAATTGAGAAGTGCTGCACAGGAAATCAGTTCTGAGGAGGATGATGATGATGATGAAGTGCCGGCCGGTGCGCAACACCCACATATTCCTATTGAGGAGATGCCTTCCGAGGCGGTTCAGCTGCTCATGGACCATTTGGATAGTATTGATGATCGCTTAGACAGTTATGGGGAGACAATGGAGGCTATGCAACATGCTCTCGCTGATCTGAAGCTATCTCATCAAGAGCACTCTCAGTAAGTTACTGACGCTTTGGCAAATCAATCCCAAATGCTTGAAGAAGTCTTGGAGTATATTAGGCGTCCGCCAAACTCACCGACTCCGGATGATGATTAGACGGCTATGCTCTTGCAGAATGGCACACTTCCTATCCCTTGTCACCCCCTCTTTTTGATGATGCCAAAGGGGGAGATATATTGATCTATGTGTGCCCAGGCTGTGCCCAGGCTATTCGGCTACGTATATGTTATTGTGTGATGTGTTCGGCTACGTATATGTTATTGTGTGATGTGTGCTTGCATGCATGTATGCTTACATCCTATTTCTGTCATTAGCAATGTTGCATGTTAGTTATGTTGCATTTCTATTGCGTCTCATGCATTGCATCTTGTAATTTATCCTTGAACTCAGACCTTGTTTACTTTTAACTTGTGTTGTCGGCAAAGTACTTTGGAACATGTTTTTGCTCATCAATCTCACAAGGTTGGCTGGTCTTGTGTTTCACTATTATAATGCTTCTTGAGCAGTTCATGTGATGCATGAAGAGTTGAACAATGCTTCTTGTGTTTTACTCTTAATATGGAGGTTGAAGGTGGAACTCAATGTGAATGCTAAATCATTTTGAAGTCATATGTTTATGTAAGGCATATAGTATTTTGTCATCATCAAAAAGGGGGAGATTGTTGAACCCCCTCTTTGAGTAAATGCTTAAATGCGATGGCTTTTGATGATGACCAAACACTACATGTATTTATATTTTCTTTGAAGTGTTCTAGCATAAAAAGTATTGCAAAGCTCAACATTCTTGTTGAAGTCATTGAGCTTCGAAGGTTAAAGAACAACCTCAACGGGTAAGCTTTTTAAACTCAAATTGCAAGGCTACATCTAATTCACAAGTTATTTCTTTACAGGGCAAGGAACGTGCATAAGTGCTTAAGGAGCTCAAGGACGGTCGGTGAGATCCACTTCAACTTATTGGCCCTTGATCTTGTGATTTGATGTTCATTATTTTTGATCTCAAGGATCATATTGGTTTGGGTCTTATCTAAGCTTAAATGCATTGGGTTTTTCTTATTCATGTCTTAACAACATTCCCTCTCATGTTTTAAAAACCCAACTTGAAACTCCCTGACTTGTTCTTGGACTTAGTGGCTTTTTAATCAACCATTTGGAAGTTCTGGAACAAGGGTCGACCCCTAGGTCCCCTGGTTCTGTAAAAACAAGGGCTTTTGAACTCCAGCTGAAAGGGTCGACCCCTGTGCTCTTTATCCCAAAACAGAATCGATTACTGAAAGGGTCGACCCATTGGGATGACCCATTCACACGAGGGTCGACCCCAAGGGTCGACCCCTGATCGCTCTATTTCCAACCCGCGCGGACAACCCCCGAGGGTCGACCCATTGGCCCAGAACCTATTAAACCCTCACGAGGGTAGTCCCCAAGGGTCGACCCTTTCAGATACGGACCTGAGCCGTCATTTCGGACTTCCGTGCTCATGCACCAAAAGTCTTTCCAATGAAGTCCAACATCCCTAAATCGTTCCAGGAATTGTGGATCTGGTCTCTAGGGTGTCTTTGAATGAACCAAGCTCTTTATATACATCATATTGGGGTATGAAACCCTAAGGGGAGTGAGAGATCTAAAGTTGTGTTATTGTTCTAACCTTTGTGAGTGCAGGTTCGCAGCAGCAGCTCAAGGGCCTTCTTCCACCTTGTTTTGAACCTGAAAGTGAAGAGAAGAAGCTTGAATCAAGCCTCCACATCATCCCCAATAGCAAGCTGCGTGGGATATCAAAGCTGCAACCTTGTTTGTGCGACATAACTTCATTCTTCCTCAAGGATCGATCTTTCTCCTGTAAAAGCATTCAATTACATTCAAGGAATGAAAGGGGGAGCTTCAACCACGATAAATCATTCTTCACTCCTTACTCTCAGATTTACTTTGTGTCAACTTGAGCATTTGGTGTAAAACTTGAATCAGATTTCTATGTGTGTTGTTCGTGTTCGGAAACACGAACGTGTGTGTGTGTGTGTGTGGTAGCCCAGATCGGGTGCCGCGTGTGTGTGTTTGCTGTTCTACACAGCGTGTGTGTGTGGCTCACTTCATAGTGATGTCTTGATCCTCATGAGTGAGGGGTGGACGTAGGGGACACGGTAGTGTACCCGAATCACCTAAAAATCCCTTGTGTCACTTGTGGATTGATCTTCCGCATCCATAGTCGAGTGGGCTTCACGGTGAGTTGAGCGTACACCAATTCCATTGTCAAACACTACCATTATCCACACGCATTCACAAGTGTGTCCATGTTCGAGTGAGATCTAGTGCTTGTATGTTTAATTAACAAAGTTTCACTCGGAAAGAATTTTAATTGGCCAATCAATTCACCCCTCCCCTCTTGATTGCCGCCTTTCGGGACTCAACAGGTGTCCTTAAGCTTGCTCCATGCATGTGGAGAGCGTCTTCATTGATTGGGCAATCACTCAAAGTGTTTTCACCCTCATTGGGCAGCTCTTCGGACTCCTTCAGAGCTTTCCGGCATAATGTGTGCCCCGATCGGGTCACTCGGGTTTTATGCTGATATTACCTTCGGCACCCTATTTTAGGGGACCATGGATATTTCTTCATCTCGGGAAGCCGCCTCCTCAGGTGGCGGACGACCAGGTGTGTTTTCATCCTGATCGGATGGGATGTAGGGTTTGTTCGGCCTTTCAACTCTCAATCAGTTGTTCTTTGGCTGCTGGGGCGTACCTGCTGTGTAGTAATTTTTCTTTTGGAAGTCAGCAAATGCCCCCCACCCGGGGGTGGCACAAGTAAGGGACAAGGGCACGGGATCCGCGGGTGTAGACTTCTTCAGCATACTGTTGTATTCTCCGAGCCGGTAGGTCGCCGGTCCGGTGTAAACTCACGGGAAGGCGCTCATCCCTTCAGGGCAGGGACGAGGGGTTCGCCTCACGGTAGAGAGCATGTGGGCCGAGAAGCTTATCCCTAGAGAGGTTTATTCATAGGCATGGGGTCAATGCCGAAGCAAAGAGATAGGGTTTCATGCGTCAACTTAGACAAAAGGTCTAAGCCAACGGGGTAAGGCCGATCCCGAGGGGCACTGACGGCTCGCGTTGGGTTAAAGTGGGTTGTTTATTCATCGACTCGGACGGGAGGTTTAAGTCGAAGGCTTTGTAATGGGCCCGTTGGAACGGAAGGTGTTTATGTGTTTGTTGGTTCGGGTGGAAGGTCCGAGCCAAGGGTTTATTTGTTAGTGCCGATAGGGTGTCGGGAGCTGATGTGGTTTGTTCGTTGACACAGGATGAGTGCCAAAGCAAGGGGCCTCTTCTTTTTTTTTATTCATCGGATCCAGACGGAAGGTCTGGGCCGAAGGAAAGAGATTTTTTTATTCGTTGGCTTGGACGGAAGGTCCGAGCCAAAGCAAGGAGTATTTTGATCATCGACTCCAGATAGAAGGTCTAGGCCGACGGAGGGGGGTCATTTTGTTCTCTAGTCGGGTGGAAGGCCTGATCTAGAGTGGAAAGGATTTTTTTATACTTCGGCTGGACGCAAAATCCGAGCCAAAGTGAAAGGGTATTTTTGTTCTTTAATGCGCCTGGGGTACCGGCTATATGAAGATTTTTATTCTTTGATGCGCCGGGTGTACTGGCTATATGACAGGTCTTTTAATTCTTTAATGCGTCGGGGGTACCATCTATATGAAGGTTTTTATTCTTTAATGCGCCGGGGGTATAGGCTATATGAAGGTTTTTTATTCTTTAATGCGCCGGGGGTACCGGCTATATGAAGGGTCTTTTAAATCTTTAATGTGCCGGAGGTACCGACTATATGAAGGGTTTTTATTCTTTAATGCGCATGGGGTACCAGCTATATGAAAGGTCTTTTAATTCTTTAATGCGCTGGGGGTACCGGTTATATGAAGGGTCTTTTAATTCTTTAATATGCCGGGGGTACCGGCTATATGAAGGTTTTTATTTTTTAATGCGCCGGGGTTATCGTCTATATGGAGGTTTTTTATTCTTTAATGCGCCGGGGGTACCGGCTATATGAAGGTTTTTATTCTTTAATGCGCCGGGGGTACCGGCTATATGAAGGGTCTTTTAATTCTTTAATGAGTCGGGGGTACCGGCTATATGAAGGTTTTTTTGTTTGGCTGGACGGAAGGTCGAGCTAAGGTGAAAGGGCCTTTTTGTTCTTCGGCTGGATGGAAAGTCCGGGCCAAAATGACAGGGGGCCTTTTTGTTCTCTAGTCGGACGGAAGGTCTGATCTAGAGTGGAAGTGGCTTTTGTTCATGGCTTTAGACGAAAGGTCCGGGCCACAGGTTTATTCATCGGTGGGACAAAAGGTTGTAATGCTGGGATGGTTTATTCATTGACACAAGGTTAGTGTCAAAGCGAGGGGGTCCCTTTTTTATTCGTCGACTCCAGACGAAAAGTCTGGGCCGAAGGAGGGAGAACTTTTCATTCGTCGACTGGGACGGAAGGTCCGAGTCAAAGCAAGGGTCTTTTGTTTGTCGACTCGGACGGAATTTCCAAGTCAGAGGTTTATGCATCGATGGGACAAGATGAAGCAGTATTGAGCTATGTATGAGGTTCTTGCTACAGCATGGGGTGCAGCTGTTTGGTTATTCGGTCAAGATGAAAAAAATCCAGGAGAAAGGAGAGATTTTTGAATTTCGGTGGGACTTGGTGAATTGACATCCCCTAGTGATTTTGATGATGATTTTTCTTCTTCTTTTTTTCTTCTTCCTCTTTTGTTATTCTTTTTTTTGTTTCTATTATTTCTGGCCAAGCATACAAGCATTCGTTAATAGCAAGCATACAGTAGGTGCGAAAAAAAAAGCTCCCTTATATTGAGGATAGGATACGGATATCGCCCATAATTCATAGACATAGTACGGCTCATGAAGCACAACTGAAGGGGATGTGCATACGTAACGAGGACATCACATAGTCTATGTTCGTAGTTAAAACTACAGTTTATGCCCGAGATAATTTATCCGTGGTGTGAAAAGTGCGGGTATGTTGGCAATGAGCCCTAATCATAGGGATATGCAGGTTTTCCAAGTAACACTCGAGGATTACTCTAGCTCCTACACATGCATTTCAGGTTTTTGCCTTTCGGCAACTTCACACAGTCCCCTTGTTTATTCTTCCCTCTTTTTTTTGATTGCAGACTTCACCGTTCGACGCGAGTCTTCTCATGTGTCTTAATGGGGATTCCCGGCTAGTAGGATTCATCCTCATTGTAATTCTCTCGTGGAGTTTTGCTTCACCATTTTGCGTGAGTTTTCTCATTTGTTTCAGTGGGGATTCTCGGCTTCCTGGATTCACGTTCCACTTGTTCATCATTTTTTTCTTTTCTTTCTCTCTCTCTCTCTCTCTCTCTCTCTCTCTCTCTCTCTCTCTCTCTCTCTCTCTCTTTTGCAAAGGGGGCATGCAACTTTTTTCTTACAATTGTCTTCCATGTGAGTGTAGGAATTTGAACGTCCATAGAGTGTTAGGAAGAAAATCTGGAATCCCTATGGTCAAAGTCATTGATTCGCATTATGTGCGGAGTGTAGGAGTTCGTCTCGGGTGTATTCTGTGAGTTTCGCTAGCGACATAGCTACGACTCTTCCCCTCGACGTATGCACTTACTAGAATTGGTTGTTTCCCCCTCAGGATGCGACATGGCGCACACGTGTCTAGAGTCAGGGCAGCGTCATTTATTAAAGGAGAGACAGTCCTAGAACATCCAAAGGAAGTGTATTGATCTATATTACAAGCAAGCATGCAAGAGTAAGCATTCAAAATCAAGACCTTGCTAGAGAATTTTGTTTCTTTTTTTTGTTTTGTTTATTTTATTTTTTTTTGCTGTGGGTGTTTTTTTTGTATTTTATTTTTTGATGGGATAGAGGGCTGATGTCAGCCAGAGGGGGTCATTTCATTCGTTGGCTCAGCCCGGGGGGCGAGCCAAAGGCAGGACAGTAAGCTTCAACGGGATGTCTTTGCTGAGAGTAGAACAGCGGGCCTCGGCGGAAAGTCTTGGCCGAAGGACAGCAGGCTTCGAGGATGTGTCTAAACTGAAGGATAGCGGCTTCGACAGTATGTCTTAGCTGAGATGAAAAGGGACTTTTGTTCATTGGCTGGACGGAAAGTCCGAGCAAAAGTGGAGAGGCCTTTTTTATTCATTGACCGGATGGAGGATCTGGGCCAAAGTGGAAAGGGCCTTTTGTTCATTGGTCCGGGCGGGAGGTCCGAGCCAAAGTAGAAAGGTCTTTTTGTTCATTGACCGGACGGGAGGTCCGGGCCAAAGTGGAAAGGGGGTCTTTTAATTCTTAAATGTGCCGACAAAGCTGACTATATGAGATTTTTTGTTCTTTAATGCGCCGGCGTAGCCGACTATATGAATGGTCTTTTCATTCTTTAATGCGCTGGCGAAGCTGACTATATGAAGGGATCTTTTTATTCTTTGATGCGCCGGTGAAGCCGACTATATGAGGGGTCTTTTTATTTTTTAATGCGTCGGCGAAGCATACTATATGAGGGTTTTTTATTTATTTTTTGGTCGAGAGGTTTGGGCCAAGGCAAATGGGTGCCTTTTTGTTCATTGGTTGGACGGGAGGTCCGAGCCAAAGTGTAAGGGGTTTCTTTTATTTATTTATTGGGATGGCCGTCCTGGCCGAAGGTAAAATGTTCATCGGCTTAGACGAAAGGTCATGACGCCGACCATGCTTAAATTCTTTGGCTTATTTGGTTTATTGGGTTGATAGGGTTTGTTAACCTCGTCCAGACGGGAAGCTTGGGCCAAGGGTAGAGTATAGATGTAGACGCCGATCTGACGGGATGTCGAAACCAACGAACTCGGCGAAGATAGGAGGTCTAGGCCAAGGAAACATAGGTGTAGATGTTGACTCGACAAGACATCGAAGTCAACGAACTTGGTGAAGACGGGAGGTCTAGGCCAAGGAAGCATGGATGTAGATGTTGATTCGATGAAGCGTCGAGGTCGACCAATTCGGCGGAGACAGGATGTCTAAGCCAAGGCAGCATAGATGTGTAGCGGGACCAAGAGTTGGTACTCGTCAAATGCACTCTCTTCTATTTGCTGATCGTGCCTCATCATTTCATCATCAGTCCCCTTTTTTTTGGGCTCCCAAATGGGGGAAGAGCAGAGTTTGTTGCTTCTTTTCCTTGCTGGCCTGACCGCCTTGCCCCCGGACCCGGGTGTATTTCTTGGCTTCATATGCCCCCGGGCCGGGGTGTATTACTTTTCTTCAAATGCCCCCAGGCCGAGGTATATTTCCTCCTTCATGTGCCCCCAAGCCAGGTGTACTTCTTCTGGCTTCAGATGCCCCCGAGCCTGGGTATATTGTTTATCTTCATATGCCCCCAGGCCGGGGTGTATTCTGGCTTCATATGCCCCTAGGCCGGGGTATATCATTCTTCTTTGCTTCATATGTCCCCAAATTGGGGTGTATTTCTTATTTCAAATGACCCCAGACCGAGGCGTATGTCTTCACTTCTTGTGCCCCCAGGGTGGAGTGTATGCTTGGGAGACTGCTCATGGAGCATCTTTTTTCTTCGGGTAGTTTTAGCTCTTCATGGCGCCGGCCAAGCAGTAGTAGGGGTAATGGGTCGTGAGACTCCAACATCTTCATCTTTATCTTCAGCCACCTCGGCAGGTTGCTCTGTGCTCCTCATAGGAAGGCGTGCCTCAAAGGGGTGGCATGCAAGGGCCCCACATGAGTGTATTCGGCTGATTCCTTCTTTCCTTCCCCACATTGGGGTACTTGGCGAACTGGCGGAAGCCGAAGGGCACCCTGACACCGTGGTTTGATGGTGAATCCCCCGACAAGGTCGTCTTCATGCTCTTGGCTCTCGTTAGGTGTATATTGAAATAGTTTTTTTTTTAGTGACCCCGGGAAAGGAGTATGCTGCTAGGTGCCCTCTGAGGAGTTGAAATTTTCCTACGAAGGTTGATTGTTCTTATGCCCCCTTTTCACATGGGGTGGGCCGTCAAGGGTTGCGAAGAGGTGGGTACATATTCTCCCCGGGAGTTGTGGCCGTGCCTGGCCGCGTTGTCATGAAACATCCCCCATAGTGGGCAGAAGTTCACTGAGCTGCTGTTGCACCTTGTTGGTTTTTTTTTTATTTGGAGGGAGCATCTCCCAAGGATTTTCTTCAATAGCCTCATCATGCTGCTACCAGCCTTGGCATTGACCATGTTTGTTTATTTGGTTGTGACCCGTTCGGCATCACTTTGCACCAGTTGGTGAAGTCAATTCGCAAAGCGATTTGTTCTTCTGCTTCTCTTATGTTTATTCGGACTCGTTATGTCTACTCAGCTGACTCTTTATTCGTAGAGATTCAGCAGATGAGCGGATGCTTATGCTACTTTTCTTCATGGCGTGAAGACTGAGTGGAAGCGGGGTGTATATCCCCCTGATTTGAGACTCGGAGTTTGGCCATGGCTTCCCCCCTAAATGTTGCTCATAATTTGCGGGATGAAATATCCCTATTTTATCTTCTGCTCAGACGGCGTTGTTGGAGGCTATAGCTTTAGCATGATCTGCCTTCGCTGCTACGAAGTGTATTCTTCTTTTTTTTAGAAACTGCTAGCTTGGAGCGGCGACAGAGTACTGATGTGCAGAGTTGAAACACCTTTTCATTTCATTATTCTGTTCTCTTTTTTTTTCTTTTTTTTTTCGCTCCTTTTTTTTGGTTATAAACCGACCAAGGTGGGTGTGCAGGAGAGCGCTCACCCCCTCAGGGAGGGTATGAGTGGTTCGCTCCACCACATCAATCCCATAATAGTATTTTTTATTTAGCAGGGTTTAGGACATGAAGGGAGTGGGTTGCTCCCTTGGCAGACGTGACCGTTTAGGCCTTCTTTGCCACTCCTTTCATTTTTTTCTTCTTCCTTTTTTCTTTTTTTCTCTTCTCTTTTTTTTTGGGAGGGGGGGTTGGTTTCCCTCCTTTCTTCTTTCCTTTCTTTTTAGCGGCTTTCATGACTCCCAGAAGCTTTGGGTGCCTCGGGGTAGCATCTCCCGAGGCCACGGAAATGATTTCACTCAGTCGAGCTTTTCTTTTCTTGCGCTTGTGAAGAGGAGGGAGGGTGGGAACAACCTCCTCTCTCCGTAGAGGCATATGAGCCGGGTGCTCTAGATGAGCCATTCTCCATTGCGGGCTTCGTCGCGACAATATTCGGCATATTTCGAAGGTTACCCCCAAAAGGCTAGGGAGGCCAGCCATTAGGAGAAGAGTCTCAGAATTTTGCCGGGATAGCTAGGCCCCGAAAAGGAAAAGGCTGAGGCGAGACCGAGCCCGAGGAAGACCTCAGTCCTGACCACTGTCGGAACAGCACCTGCAAACCATCAAAAGAGGCAAACATCATTTATTGAAAGACCATAGGGCCCCTACTCCTGACGAGGAGATGAAGGGAAGTCTAGTCCCACCGAGCGTGCTAGACTTGTGGATGCACTTTTGGAACATCGATTTATTTTAGGAATTTTTGCATGAAAATCATTGTTAGAGATGGATTTACAAAAAAACCATTCCTAGAATTGCATTAGCAGGTATATCACTGGGTTAATTCAAATAGTGCATAAATGTCATTTAAGCATGGTTTTTGTGCAAGTTTTTGGCAAAAAGAAGTGATATGTCTCCAAATAAATATGGCATTTTTGCACAATTTAGATTTATGTAGTGATATGCCTACTAATGTATTTTTAGGATTGGTTTTTTTACAAATTCATCTCGAACAATGGTTTTCATGCAAAAAACACTTTATTTTATTCGTATGTTCGTTTGTTTATTCGTTTATTTGGTGCGTTTATTCATTTATTTAGTGCGTGGACGTGCTAGTCACATATGTGACAATTTATTCGGACTTCAAGGAAGCCACGGGTGCACGCCGTCAGACTGATTAGACGATTGTGCATAGCGTGTCGGGACCAGAACCCGCCGTGCCGTAAAGGTCACGGCGTTAATTACATCCCTTCAGAGAGGGGAAAGTCCTTGATTGATTGCCAGAAAAAGGGACCCTATAACCTAGAAGTTAACATTAATGAAATGGGATAATGAAATTCGTGAATCACATGGAAATGCCCCTTGGAGTGATAGCTATCGAATCTGACCTGTTCTGATTGGGATTCAATCCTGCCCTCCTATTAAATTTGCCATAAGGCGGAGTGATCCTTGAGGTCCAAACCCGATTTATCGGGGCATCATTAATATTCCCATGTCCGGGATCTAGGGGAAGTGAGGGCTTCATATCAAAAGCCATTAATTTATTAAGGGTGGTGTTCTTATTCATTTTTTTTATGATTATTATCATGCTTTCACGGACCGCTTTCATCATTGTATTATCATTTTTTATTTTATTATTATTATTTATTTTGTGTTTTTTTATCATTCCTTTTTTTTTGGTTCATTGATTTCATCCCCCCTTTTTTTACTTGTTCTGGTTTTATTATATCATGCCCTTTTTATCGTTTTGGTTCCTTTTTTTAACATTATTTATGTTGTTATTTATCTATTTATTTTTTTTGTTATGTTATCTTTATTTTTCTGATTATTTATTTTTCTGATTATTATTTTTAGTTGAACACAATACATAAATGACGTTAAGAAAGATAAAAGGGTTAAATAACAAGGGAACAGTGAATTGCGCCGATTCACTGTCTGCCGATTCACAAGTGTTGAGAGTTTGACATTTTGTGCGTTGATTATGTGTGAGCGTGTTGCATCAAGTGAAGGTGAATGTACAGTGTGTGTGTGTATTAGGTAAGATAGTGCATGTGTGCGTTCCTTTTGTTTTACGTGAGTGTGTATTACGTGAGAAAATGGGTGGCCGATTCATGTGTGTGGTTTTTTTATATAATGTGTTAAGGCAGAATTGGGAGGGGAGGAATGTTACGTGGATGCATGTGAGTGGGTTTTGTGTGTTAACGTGTTTGAATGCGTGAGTTTTGTTTTGTTTCCCTTTTTTTTATACTAAGGAAATGGGGAATGCATTGGGTACCAATCGGCTCACCTCCCGCCGATTCATCATGTTAGCGCCTTTTTTTTAGTGTACGCAAGAAATGGGGAAAGGGAGATGAAACATGTCGAGTGGAGAGAGATGAAAGGGTGGGAATCGGCGCAGGGCTAAGAGGAATGGGGGAGAGTGGATCGGTACTAGGAGGGAGATGGATGAAGGAGAGGGAGAGGGTGAGTCGGCGCGCAAGAGGGAATGCAAGGGCGCCGATTCACTACATGTTGGGGGGGTCGACGCAAAGTTATAGGGAGTCGACGCAGTGGGGTGGAGACTGGGCCAGACAGAACCGGCGCCAGGGGGAGTCGACCCTTGGGGTCGACTCTGCATTGCACTAAGTGTTTTGAGTTTGGATTGTAGTTTTTTTGTTCTTGGTTCGTGAGGGTCTTTTAATTCATTTTTTTTATCTTGCTCTCATAGTTAGCGTTATTGAGACACGTTTCTTTTTAACCGCATCCCTAGCGGAATTTCGGTGACACCTCCCCTAGACCTGGGGTTATGCACGGTGTAAAATAGAGACTCGCCCACAGACAGGTCCGAGGGGGCCTCGAAATTCTCGAGTGATCTAAAAAGAGCTGCCCGGCGACCCAAAGTCAGCGTGGAAACCCGAGGACTACCCTTCAAGAGTTTCCAATGATCGACGGGCCGCGGTTTCCAAAGTTTTGGGACATAGATCCAATGTGTTGCCAAATGTATGGCTGTTGCTATTTACCGCTCAAATGGGGGCTTCCCAAGGGCCATGCTATGAGAGAGCAAGCTCTTGGGGGGAGGGCCCAGAGTGGCAACCGTGGAAGAAGGGAGACAATAGCACCTTAATTCATTAAGGAGAAACATGGTTCCGCACGGGTTTGAGAGATGACGAGGCCCTCACAACTCATGGGTGTGAGTGAGAGGGTAGGTGACATATCCACCGAACACGGTAGCAAACATCTGCAGGAACGGGGAACGGTATGCTTGATCCAGAAGAGGAAAAATAAGAATACACCATAACCTGGGACTTTTCATTCATTGCCAAAGAAAGATACATGAGGGATATATCCTACAGCAGAGGAACATTGCCAAAGAAAAGAAAAAAAAGGAAATACATTGGATGGGGGGGCGGGAAACGGAGCATTGGCTCCGTCCCCCACCAAGTCCCCACCTCTCTTCTCTTCTCCCCCTCACTCTTCTTCTTCTTTTCTTGACTTCTCTGATCGTTCTCCTTCCCATTTTTTTGCTCGCCAACCTTTTCTTGCCAACTCGACCAGAAAAAAAAACCTTCAATGGAGCTATGGGTGTTCTTATAGGGACTCAAAAAACGTGGACCTCCTGGAGACCGCCGCCCCTTCTCTACGTTCGAAGCTCTCGAGGGCCTTCACGTTGGGATAGTAGAAGGCAGGCAAGGTGCCTCCACAGGATTGGTCGAGGTGACCGGTGCCGATGATGACGTCCGTTGCGGTGCTCGAAGGTTGGCATTTTTGGGCTTCGAGGAGACAGGCGTGTGTGAACGACGTCACGTGAAGAAAGGAGGGGACTAGGGAGAAAATGGCCAGTTCACGAAAACGCGGAGAAAGACCCGCGAAGATAAGTTGCCCTCTGCGGGGTTTAAATGGTGAAACACACGGAATGGAAATAGTGCAATAAGATACCGCAGCGAGATGTTATTCCCCGCGGGTTTGAACTAGAATTGAAATGGGGAAGGGGAATGACAGAAATGAAATAGAGGGAAAGGGGAACCGCTGCGGGGAAGTTACCCTCCGCGGGGGTTTGACAGTAATGGAAATAAAGTGAACGAAACCTGCCGCGAGCAGTTACTCTTCGCGGGGTTTTGACAGTAATGGAAATAACAGAAATGGAAATAACGTAAATGAAACATGCCGCGAGCAGTTACTCTCCGCGGAGTTTTGACAGCAATGAAAATAACAGAAATGGAAATAACATAAATGAAACCGCCGCGAGAAGTTACTCTCCGCGTGGTTTGACAAGAAAGGAAATAGCAGAAATTGAAATGGTGTGAATGAAACCGCTGCAAGAGGTTACTCTCCGCGGGTTTGAATAGGAAAGGAAATGACAGAAATGAAAAAGACTAACCTCTGTGGGGTTTCTCTCCGCGGGATTGAACAGGAAATGAAATTACGAAAATAGAAATGACGTGAATGAAACCACCGCGAGAGGTTACTCTCCGCGAGATTGAACTGGAATTGAAATGGGGAGGGGGAATGACAGAAATGAAATAAAGGGAAGGGGGATTGCAGAAATGAAATAAAGAAAGACACGCGTGAGGGCATGTGTGTGGTTGTGTGATCGCCAGGGGTCAAGGACCCCAAAAATGAAAAAAGCAAGTGATCGCGTTATATCTCAGAAGCAAGAGATTCTGTGGGTTCCTTCTTCCTCTTCCTTCGGCCGGCCGATGAAGCGGGCTTTCCTTCGGGTTACCCTTGCAAGAAAAATGAAACAGACACCAAATGGATCAGAACAGAAGTAGTGTAGTATCAGTCCCTTGTGATAAAAATGATGAAATCATGAACAAATACACACGTGGTTGGTGTTGTCTAAAACCCCTTTTGAACACAAAGGGTGGAAAATGAGATGATGAGTGAGACAATTGTGAAGAAATGCATAAACAAAGCCTCTCAAAGAGAGAAGTGTAGTACGAACTGAAATAACGAATGATGCGTGCGACTAATCGAATGAAAATGAAGAGGAACATCGGGGAAATAAAAGCTTATTGGAACGCCGATGGTGCGCTTCGAGGAGAGCTTCAGCAGCGTGATAACGGCATGAGCGAACGGTGGGATGGAACAACCTTCTCTCGAGCACTCGGGAATCGGGAAGAACCTTCCCTTGGGAACTCACAGGCTTGGACGCAGATTTGGTAGAGTTTTCCCTCCTCCTTCAAGGTCTTGAAGCCTCTTAGTTTCGTGGGAGGGGGTCTTCTATTTGTAGGGAAATTTGTGAAGAATGCGTCCTGGGTCAAGGACGTATTCATGTGAACGCATCCCGTTGACCTGACGCGTTCCCTAGTTTAAAAATAATTTTATTTAAATAGACGCATCCCTTACCATGGACATGTTCTTTGAATGTGTCCAGGGTCTTGGATGTGTCATCATTCGTCCATAAATATGGCGCCGAAAGGTATCGACAAATTGAAAGCGAGTGGTTTTCTTGTCTCTTTAAAGCGGCGTCTCGTCAGCAAGACGTTTCTTATTTCGATTTTATGGGCGCCAACGGTGTGTCGGACGTGGGCTTTAAGAAGGCGTCTTGGGTGGGTGATGCCTTTAAAAGAAGGCGTCACCCTTGGACGCCACGTTTAAGATTTTTCCCAAAACAAATTCTAAAAAATGAGAAAAAAATACCAAAAAATAGAGAACCATTCAAATGACTCAAATATGCGAGCCACTTTGGGACACCATGGTATAATATGAGATTTACTCATGGTAATGTCAAAAATGGCTGTCCCGCCTTGACGTTTGCTTTGTAGAGGAGGGACACGTAGTGGAAATGGAACGAAGAGCATTGAAACGAAGTGGGAGTGGACTGAAAAGTAGATACCAAGGTGTGATGAGACACACTCTCAACATTACATGGTTTGGAATCTTTCCAGAGTTTCAATGAATTAACCTTGAAGAAGGTTTTCTAAAATCAACAATTATTTGGATGGGAAAAAAACAAAGGAAGGAAATAATGTGCACTCAGGCACGACTCGGAAAAGGGACCAACTTTTGTGCGTAGAAGTACCTGGGGTTATGAACCTGTAGGTTTCACCATTGGAGAGCGGTTACCAGTCAATGCGGAAGTGCTGCGACCAAGGTGGGTCCAATGGAGTAAAGGAAAAGGAATAGTTGAGGATAAATCCAAACATGGGTCTCTTCCAGAAAAATAGCCCAGGGTAGTCTCGAGGAAACTAAGTACTCAACTCGGAATGGAATATCTCATATTTTGAAGTTAAGCGTAGTGGCTCTCACAATCGAATTAAGTGAATGATCCTCCACAATGATATCAATGTCCTATATGAATGCATGCTGGGTTTAAAAGAAGAATTAAAACAAACTAAAATAGAAGATAGTCAAGGATAATATTATAAAATTGTTAAGATCTGGTCAGGATACAAATCCCGTGAGTCGATACTGAGCTGGAGCCCGTTTATCCACGCACCGTCTCACTGAATGGAACCATCGTCCCCAAGCTACCACAACTTAACGGCCTATCTGTACGACCCAAATTCTTCTGAAATCATCACTATTTTTGTTGAAGGGGAACTCAAATTCCAGATTTGTTCAGGCCGTAAGGTCCTTGACATGATTTAATAGTATATATATTATTTACTAAGATGCATGACATGGCGGGACCAATTATCGTGGTGATTAATGGTAGGACATGGTGGGATAGTGGTAGGACAGTGGCGCCCCCCTTGCATTTTTTTTTGGAACTTGTATTCAAAACAAAAATAACTTACAGAAATAAAATTGCATTCGATTATACAGGATGTTGGCACACCAAAATGGTTTTGCAGAGAAGCAGGAAAAACACACATAAACAAGACAGGGATCCCGTGCCAGGGCCCACAATGGCAACTCCTCATTAATTGCATGTGTTGATCTTTTTACTCCTCCCCTTCCTATAAGTAGCCCCCATACTCGGCTAGGCATGGAGTAGATTGGCTTGAAGGAGTTAAACCCTTAGAGGGAAGAGAAAGAGAGATTTTTGGTATCTCGATATGGAAGGTGAGTCTTCCCGTCCCGCAAAGAGAAGGAGGCTTAGTAATGAGCTCAAGAGGCTTACTGACATTGAGGGCCATCTGAGCAAGAGAATCCAATCACGGCTAGTGAGTTGACACTTTCTTTTACTTCCCTTCTTAATGTTTTCTCTTGCTTGTTCATTTTCCTTCCTTTACTTCCAGCCATGCCCGCTCTTTCCCGGCCCAAGGAAGTTTTCCAAGCTATCGTGACTTTCAAAGCTCGCTTCCAACATTACCATCAGCATGAGGGCTGTTATCTCGAAATGAAACCTCCAAGGGCTTGTGGTTCATGCCAAGCATTATGACATGATTCACATGGATTGGGCGGCCATGGGCGCACTGATAGAAGTCTGGCACCCTCAAACTCACACTTTCATCTTCCCTACCTTCGAGGCAACTATTTTTCTTGAGGAGGTGGAACTTCTGTTTAGTTTGAAGAGATTCAAGAAGGGTGACAAGATGAAGATCATGCCCATGTCAAAAAAAGCAACTTCCGAGGAAGTTCTCGAAGGCTTCATGCTCTCCGGAGCTATTAAGGGCATCCAGACTCAAAAGGGAATCAATTTGCAAAAGCTCACGGAATGGACCATGAATGTCTTAGGAGAATTGACAGATGATGAACATTTGGAAGGAATCATGAGAGGATTAGTCTGCTTAGCGGGCGCTCTCCTATTTCCTTGCACTGACAACATCGTGGAGGAAGATCAACTAAGTGCAATTTGTGGATTTTGGGAGGGAAAAAGAATGGGGCCTGCCATGCTTGCTTATCTTTACAGCAGTCTCACGGCTTCCAGCATGTGTAAGTCTTCTTATGGTTATGTAACTGAGTTGAGGAAACTGAGGCCCAAAGTGTCCAAACCCCTAATGTAGCTCCTTTTATTTTTAAAGAAATAAACACGGATCCTAAATGCCAATGCATGCTTTTGTAGCCCCCCCTCTCTCTCTTTTTAGGGTATTTATTGAACGAGTTTGAAACCTAAGACGTGTTTTTTTTAAGCCCAAAGTTTTTTGCTCTACTTTTTTTTTTTTGAAACCTAAGACGTGTTCTGCCAGGACGCCAGTGACTGGTCGCGAGCGGGCCCCAACCTTCGGTGGTTCTTGTTCTTCTTCTTGGGTCGGCTTCTGCTGGGGTCGAAGGGAGACGACATCCACTGTCGCTTCTTGGAGATCTTAGTGGACTTGGATCTGGTGGGACACTACGCGTGGGGAGTAGCCCTACTCGCCCACCTGATCGTCGACCTGTCCCGGGGGATGGGTCGAGAGACCACCGTCAGCGGCTTCGCACCATTCCTCCAGGTAAATACATTTATTTATTTATTTATTTATTTCTAGCCAGTCCTATTTTATGCGTATGTGATTAATTGTGCTAATGACATGTGGTGAATGCAGGTGTGGAGCTACTACTACCTCCCGATGGGGAGGGCTCGGCAGTGGCACCTGGCAGCTGTGCCACTAGCCCAGCGGTGGAGGCCGATCGTGAGCCCGCCCACATTCCTACCAGTTGACGCCGCTACGACGGGAGCCTAAAGAGTACCCTGAGGCCATGGTATGGTTTTTTTTGTATATTTATTTTACTTGTGAATGTAGAAACTGACATGATGCATGCATGGCAATGCAGGTGGTGTGGAGGCCCTACCTGGGCATGGCCAATGCCGACCAGCCTTGGGTCGAGGCGGGTCAAGATCGCTTCGGGCGGGACCTTTGGGTCCATTGCCTGAACGAGATTGAGCCACTTCGGCTTAGGCTTGTGATGAGGACCCTGGGGTTGGCCTAAGAGTGGATGGAGGTGGACGCGCCGAGCCGCATCGGGCGGAAGACCCAGGGCAAGGCGAAGCGCATCGACTAGCGCACATGTTTCCCTGCACAGTTCCAAGACTGGCAGTAGGGCGGTGTCCTCATGGTGTCACAGGCGTAGGACAGCACCGACTACTTGCGGCGCTACCGGTAGGCCCACGCAAGCCGTCTCCAGCTTGGGAGACCACTAGGGGTAAGTATGAAATGAGAACTGATTGATATTTTTAAATGTATGCATATGTGTGTGACACTAACTTACATGCTTATGAATGTAGGATGCCCGTGATGCCATCATCACCGACCTGCGGGCTCAGTTAGCGGACTCCAAACTGCAGCTCACCGTTACCAGCTGGACATTTTGGTAAGTTTATGCAATGCATTTTTTTTTACTTGGATTCCCGATGCTCAGACGCTAATCGACATTTGTTCCCTTGTTTCACTGTGCCCAGCAGGTGGCGACAATAGGGATGGCTGGTGGATCCTCTTCCAGCTCCCAGTCTCCTCCTCCGGAGGTCACGTCCCTCCAGGAGTAGCTCGCCGGCGAAGTGGCTCGCGCCGAGGAGGCCGTGCACAAGCTCGTGGCTCGGATGAGTGTGATTTGGTTTGAAATTCAATTACACGCTTCACCTACTTTTTCTGACCTTGTGAAATGGTTGACTTTGGTAGGCAGTGGAGATCCAGGATGCGCTAGCTCGTGCTGTCCGAGCGGAGGAGGAGCACGTCGCTCAGGTGGCAGAGTGCGATGCCCGGATAGCGGAGCTGGAGGAGGAGCGGTGACAACACGACGCTGAGGATCTGCCCCGAGACGTCCTGGAGCTGAGTCTACCACCAAATTTAATGACGCCGACCTCTAATCCTTTTTCCCATGTTGATGCGTCTACCACCAAATTTAATGATGCAGACCTCTAGTCGTCTTTCCCATGTAGATGAGTCTACCACCATATTTAATGATGCCGACCTCTAGTCGTCTTTCCCATGTGGATGTCCCCATCTCAAGTTTATTTGTAACATGACGATGAGCACATGGAACTTTAGACCACGTAGCGTGCGAATCAACAAGTTACGCCACCAACCTCATTTACTCCAAGTGAACGACGAAGTAACATATGAAAGTGAAAGATGGGTGCCACATTACAAGGGCCACTGCGAGAGGAATGGTGATAGATCCGGATAACATCCCTTCAATCCTATAAATGCTCCGCCCTCCCGCTCACTTGAAGGCCTGGAGTAGTGGAGGTTGATTAGAAGAGTGAAAAAATCACAGGAAGGAGTGAGGGTTTCTCAATTTCAAGATGGAGGGCAAGTCTAGTTTCAGGATGGAGGGCGAGTCTTCCCGCTCCTCGAAGAGAAGTAGATCCTGCAGTAGTTCCAAGAGGCTCTCCGATATTGGAGGGCACCTTAGTGAGAGGACCCAATCGCAACTTTTAAACGAGGCCTTTCATTTCTCCCTTCATCCTTTCTTCACGAGCCCTTTCATTTCTTCTTTCATCCTTTGTTCTCTCCTCTCTTTTTTTAAACAATGCACCCCTTTCTCACTTCTTGCGTATGCACAGAGCATGATGAGGTCACACATCTCATGGGAATTGGTGGTGGCTGCATATCGGGGCCTGTCGGACTTACAGAAGGCCCAGTTAGACACGATAGGGTTCTGCTCCTTTCTATGGATCGAACCAATTAAGCTTGACCTCACCCTTATCAAAGCATTGCGTGAAAGATGGGACCCAGAGAGTTGGGCCTTCCTGATGCCTTGGGGCCATATGGTGCCCAGTTTGGAGGATATAGTTCGCATCATTGGACTCAGAGTGGATGGTGAGGCGGTGACTAGGGTCACATACCCTGACTATCGAGAAGGGGCTCAGAAGCTACTGGGGTTAGAATTAAAGGACCGAAAGAATAGGTCAGTAGCCAGGGCGTCTATCATGGAGGCATTGGGACTCACCGACGCTCGTCCGCAAGGTGACGAGTCCTTGGAAGAATTCATGCAGAGGACCGAGAGAGGGTCCCGTGCTGTATACAACGTGGATGTGAGAAACTGGGAGAGGTCAAATATAGACTTGAGGAGGTTCCTCATTTTCATGTTGTGGAGGTTGCTACTAGGTGCCAAGGGAGACGACATCCATTGCCGCTTCCTAGAGCTTTTAGTAGACCCAGAGAGAGTAGGGCAATATGCCTAGGGAGCTACCGTATTGGCACATTTGTTTGCCGGCCTGTCTCAAGGGTCAGATCGAGAGGTGACCATAAGTGGCTTCACACCATTTCTCCAGGTAGAGTTTTTTTTAATGCCACTAATCTACCTCATGAATGCTAATGACATGCGATGACACAACTATGGAGTTATTACTACATCCCAATGGGGAGGGCTCGACAATGACGTATGGCAGTGGCACCACTTGCTCGGCGGTGGCAACCAATTATGGCGCCGTTCAGATGAGGACCTCTCTCGGGATTCTATGGAGCTGGGGATCACCCTTCAACTAGAGAGAGAAGATAGAGAGAGAGGGATAGAGAAAGGGAGAGGATCGAGAGGTCAGTGGAGAGAGAGGAAAAGAGGGCCCTGGAGGTCCAACTGTTGGAGCTCCGCACCTGCCTTAGCATTGCCGAGCAATGGCTGAAGGACGGTGAGGAACATTATCGAAGAGCACGATGTCGATTCTACGAAAAAATCCACTAAGGAAAATTAATATGAAATACTAAATGAAGTGAAGGAAAGGGAATAAAGGAAAAGGAAGAATGAGAAACAAGGAAGAGGGAGCATGCGTGGATCCTAATAGGAGGGTGATCGCCAGAGACACACGGGCCTCAAAGGAGTATAACAATAATAACAAAGGAGGGATCGTGAATAAATACCTTTAAGATGTGGGGGAGATTGTGAGTGCACCTTCTCTTCGAATCGGCCGGCCGATGGAGAGAGTTTTTCTTTATTGATTACTCTTGCAAAACAAAGAAAACACCAACAAAGAAAGATATGGATTAGAAACAAGGTGAGTGTAGCATCAAATCCTTAATGACTATAACATGAAAAGCATGAAGATAGACACGCCTTGTTGGTGTTGGCTTTTAAACCCCCATGCAAAGGGTGGAAAAATAATGATGAATGATAGAAAGGAGGTGTGCAAGTGTTGCACAAGGGGAGGATCTCAATGTTGAGATAAAAAGAAATAAAAGGAAAATGAGATATGATTATGATGCATGAGCATGAACATGCACATGAACTAAATGCATAAAAGAAAAGATAAAGAGAAGAGATGGGAGTTAGGTTTATGGGTTTGTTCCCCAATTGGGGGCTTTAGATCTTCGAGAGAGGAAGACGCTCCAAGGATGTAGGTAGCTTTAGGCACATGGGAGACCTCCTCCTTGAGCCTCCGGTCCAGCAACACCTCCCCTTGATCAAATTGAGTAGCCCTAACAATGTGGGAGAGGGGGGGGTCCTATTTATAGAGCAGAAATTCGGAGCTTTAATTCCATGGAAAATAGGAAAACATGTTTTAATTGAAATTGGAGAGATAAAATCATCTGTCATGTGTCCTCTCAACCTTAGAAAGCCATAAGAACCACTTCCCAAGTGAAAAAGGAGCTTAAAATGGGGAAAGAATGGGTTTCGGTTGGATTCGGAATACTGTAAGAAATGGCATCAGACCCAGAAGCTGCCATTTAATTAACATCAGTTCAAAAAGGTGCCAATTTTGAATTAAATACGAAAAGTTTAGAAATTTCTAAAATTAGAAAAGAATTGACGTCCAGGGGGCCGGACGCCAATTAACAAATTAACGACCTTCCAGAAGGACGTTGAATTTAAAAATAATCCAAATTTGCCTTAAAATATGAAGAAAAGAATTAGCGTCCACCTTCCCGGGCGCCATTTACAGAATTGACGACCTTAAAAATAGACGTTGATTCAAAATTTCATAAATTCGGCACAAAACGGGGCCAAAAATCAAAAATAAAGAATTCATGTCTATATGGGTGGACGCCAATTAAAAAATAGTGAAAATTCATGAAATATGGATGAAATTGGCGTTCGCTTATGCGGGCACCCATTCCCGAGGACGCGGTCGCCTTGGCGACCACGTTCAGGCCGATTATAATATATATATATATATATATGTGTGTGTGTGTGAGTGTGTGTTTATTACTTTTAAGGAAGACATGGACGCCTAGGCAACTGCATTCTCATGAACGCGGTCGCATAGGCGACCGTGTCCAGCAAGGGTCAACCATTTTTTTTATTTTTATTTTTTTTGAAAATATTGTCCATTTAAATTGACGTTAATTAAAAAAATGGCGTCCATTGGGTCTGACACTAATTGAAAAAGGCCCCGAAAAACTGGAGAAAATCTCAGAAAAATTAGGAAACATAGGAAAAAATGGGAAAGCTGGAGAAAGCTGAATATTCAAGAAAATGAAGAAAATCACTCAAATAAGTCAACTTGAGGGTCAAATTGGGACATCGTAATGTGATAAGAGATATACTCAAAGTGATGTCATTTTTAGCGTGTCTACACACGAGAGCGTGACTTTCGTGCCAGCAGTTTGCTTGCTGCCCCGACAGAACGGGGGCAAAATGTAGAAGTGGAGAGGGGAATGCAGGGCAGTAGGAGTACCAGCGCGCATGGTTCCAGGACTCCGCGCTTGGAGAGCGGTGAGAGGAGCGATGCTGGGGGAGATGGTGAGGCTTAAAATAGGATGATGTACTCGCTCTCAATTATGAGAGCTTTCCGGAGGAATAAAAAAGTGTGGAATTTCTTGTTCTCTGCTTCTTTTCACTTACGCACACCACTTAGAAAAATAAGTTAGCATTTCTGCTCTGACTTGGCCCCTTGCTCAATGAGTGGTTGCTTTGAGCTTAGCCTTGACGATTAGTCAAGGGGCCAAGCCTTTATCAATGAATGTAAAAGTAAAAAAATGACAAATGCGGCATGGAAACATGCAAATGCGAACAAGAATTAAAAATGAAATGTAGCACACAAATGCGACTGTCACGCCCCGACGCGGAATATCGGAACGCATCAGTTATATACATTCATGATAAACAGAGCAAGAACGGAAATAAAAACATAAATTTAAAGAGAGAGAATTACTCCAAAAATACCAAATTGCTCATAAATAAGAGAATGAAAATGTCTCCAACAACATCCTACACCATGACTCAAAGAGAAGGAAATAAAGATAAAGATCACAACTCTCAACGACAACTCTTCAAGACATTACTAACAATGATTCAACAAGATCACTACGAGACTACTCCATAACTCTACTAAGACATCTGCCGTAAGCACATCTAACGATTCCACTCCAGGTCTTCACTCTTGCCGATCCCCGTCCGTTTACGTTTCATCACGAGAGCTACCTGAAATGGGGGAAAATTGGGTGAGCGAACGCTCAGTAGGTAATAGCATGCAAAGTTTAAGTAATTAACCAATTTAATTAAATGTCATGCGAATATAAGAACGATAAAGCATAGCTAACATAAGAATTGATGGAATGAAAAATAATAGAATGAATTGAACAGAGATATATCAATTTCCAGGAATTGGCCGATCAAGCACGCAGGCAAGCACTCATGTGGAGATAAATCCCATATAGGACTTTAATAACTTGTAGAGATGAACATGAATAATGAATGAATGTCAGAGACAACACGCTAGTCATGCACTCGGTGCAATGTCTCACCATGTCATTACAACTCTCCGGGGCACTAGTACTTTTCAGGCGCCACTCCCAGGACCAGATCGGGCCCTTATGATGCGTTGGCATTGATTTGGTGGATCCAAGATCCAAGTAATATCTAGACATTCATTGGAATCAGCTAGAAATTCCAAGGTCAATCCATGTAATTATTTCTAGGATCAAGTGAAACTAAGTAATAGAGTGGGATGCCATAAGATTATGTGCCTTGCAGAAAATAAGAATATCATTAGGATTAATTGTAACCTAAGCCCATCTTGGCCCGGCTACTAGAACACACAAGAAACACGTGGAAACAAGCTTCTGGCTGAGTTGCGGTCATACATGGGCCGCAACAAGGCAAAACGGTCTGTCGTGGACCGCCAAGATTCAAACTGGGCCATAGGGACGTAGCCCAGCGTCAAAGGTTGAAAATGGTCCAGTATGGGCCGCAATGTGACAAAAGCGGTCCTGCATGGGCCGTTTAGATCAGGAAGGCTCTTGGGCCTCAATAAAAGAAACGGTCCCCACTGGGCCGCCCCACCACATAAACGGTCCTCAGAGGCGAGTTTGAGTCCAGCAAGACTAAAGCAATCGACTTGATGGGCTTCCAGCCCGTCCGAGACATGATGGAACCAAACGTCTAGCCCATACTTTCTCAGGTCGAGTTAGAGGCTATAGGTCGACTCAATCAAGGCTAGGTCGATGGAATTCAAGGAAAATAGACCAACAGAACCTGGCACTTAGCCAGTTAGAAACGGTCACAAAGGGACTGCTTTAGGTGTCAGGCGGTCATGCCTGGGCTGCAACCTTAGGGTAGCGGTCCCAGAAGGGCCGCAATTCACAGGATAGACCCGATTCCGGGCTGCGAAATCCCGCAATTCGATCAAGTCGATAGGTTCAGGTTTTGGGGGTACAACCCGCCCGACGTCCTAGTGGGAATCCCAGGCTCGCGGGGACTTACGGAGGTCTCATAATGGTGGTCGTAGTCCGACGGAAGGAGTATCCGGCGGAGAGTTCCAACGATTACAAGATTGATGGCTAAATAAAACATTGGAAAACATGAGGTATCTGTCAGCCAGTACCACCGGAGTGGCGTGACTGTAAGAACAATCTTAAAAGTTATCACATTATGAATTCAACATTGGAGTAAAATTTTCTCGATTGAATTATATGATGCGAATCAAGAGGAACAAGATATAATTGTGGATGCTTACAGTGAATTTAAACATTTTAGACATTACATATAGCCCATTTGTTAAGTGCATTTCTGCCCTACACATGCTGTCTAGCATAAAGAATTCACAATTAATAAAGTAACCATTTAAATGTGCCATAAGGTAAGGCGATCTGTCGCGCAGCCGCTAGGGTTATGTGGTGGTCAGGGACTAGCCGCACACATGACCTTTGTAGTCTATCGCGGGGCCGCTAGCATGCGATGAACTTCAAGTTTTCAAAAGGCAAAAGCGGTCTATCGCAGGGCCGCCTGAATCAGATGTAGTTCCTGTACGATTGCATAAAGGTCGTTTCTTCGGTCTCCCGCTGTAGATGTGAAAAATGTGGATGTGTATATGCGTGCCGACCCCACAAATCACATGAATAGGCATGAAGGCATATGTTCACCAATCAAGTGAATAGCATGAATATGTGACTACATGAACATGGTAGCATGATCATACAATAGAGAAAAGGTGACAAAGATGTAGAAGAATTACCGTGATCGCCACCAAGGAATAACAACGCCAAAGGATATGAAAGAGGAAACTAAGTGCGTTGTGTACCTTGGAAAAAAGAAGATGATCGCGCTTAATATTAAAGATGCGGGGACTATGTGGATTACCTCTCCTTGCCTTCCAGCCGGCTAGAAGGTAAGGGCCTCACTTTCTATGCTTTCCTGCGAAACAAACACCAAACAAGAGGCAAAACCCATTAGAAAATGCTAAGTGTAGAAATCTGCCCAAGTGTATAAAGTAGCATGAAAGATTGAGGGCAAACTTACCGGGGGAGGGTTTTTAACCCCTATGGAAGGGTGTAAACAATAGGTGTGTATATTGTGATGAGATTAACATGAAGAAATTGATTTAATATGCCATGATGAACATAGATAAACAAGGTGCAAAAGTGCATGCCACAAGAAAGACTGTGCAAACAGTGTGAAGTGGGTGCAAAGACTGATGCAAGCAGTAGGGCAAATGATGTCTAAATGTAGAGAAAATTTAGATGACAGAAGACCTGAATTTTGTGAAGAAGTAGGAATAAGAATCACTCCAAAAGAGGGATGGGATAGAAAGTTATGACACCGGAGATTTGGCGAAAAATGCAGACTGTGCAGAAAATGAAGAACAGTGCACAAAATGGACTCAAAGAATGATGTATATCTCACAAGATAGAACACCAAAAGAGGAAAAAGTGGATGCTATGGAAAGGTGGGAATGTTGTGGTGAAATTAGGGCAGAAAAGAGAGTTTACAACGGGGAAGACAGCAGTAAACAATGGGGTGAAAAACTTAAGAAAATAGAAGGGTGCAGAACATGGGAGAAAAATAACTAAGTGTAAAAATAGAATGAAAGTGCAAAACTCATGGACAAAATATGCATGAAGATGACAAGGTAATGAGCCCAAAACCAAGGAACACAAAGATTATACTTCCCTCTAGAGCCTGGAGTTGAAAGGACGGATCAAGAGTGCCCCACGGTCTCGCACCGGTGACGCAAACATGCCCCCGTCGCAAGAAATCTGAGTTTCAGCAAAGTGCAGAACGGTGTGGTGAAACCTCAAAAGTTGGGGCTTGGAAGAGGGGGAAAAGATATGAGAAATAAGGCAAACATATAATCAACGTGATGCTAATACTCCCCTCTTCAAGATGGAGTAGAAGGAGGACAAAACGGATGAAGCATGACTCCGCCCCGGCTTGATGAACAGGCCCCCGTCGCGAAGTTGTAGCAGAAAATCAGCAAACTTTGATAATTTGCCAAAAGTAGGGGCGAAGTTAGGAGCGTAAACGATGATGAAATCAAGCAAATAATGAATCAATGGAAAGATATTACTTCCCTCTTCAGGTTAGGGTCAAAGGGTTGAGTAGAAAATCTGGCATGGCTTCGCTGTCGCCTTGAAAACATGCCCGCATCGCACAGTAAATCTGGGCAGGTTTATATCGAAACGTGGTGAAACCCCCAACTTTCTCCCATGATTCCAGAAGATAGAGTCCACCAAATCTCGAGATCTCTGGATCAATCTCGAGATAATAGATAGGATAAGAGCTAGGAACAAATGGGACTCTTTTTGGTGGAAGGATCTGGAAGATAAGAGTCCATGGAAGGTGGCCCCGGAGCCTAATCTGCAGGGTTTTTGTTGCACGAAAAGTAGAAAAACCTGATATTGCGGTCAATATTCCAGGAGATATGGTCAATTAAAAATCGTGCTCCGTATACCAAATTCAAGATAATACAAACGGGAAGACACAGCAACAAACGAGGCTCAATTTAGTAGAATATTCTAGAAGATAGAGCCCTAACAAGGAGGCCTCGTTGCACAGGTTTCGGCC
The DNA here is from genome assembly GCA_022559845.1 of Amorphophallus konjac. NCBI lineage: Eukaryota > Viridiplantae > Streptophyta > Magnoliopsida > Alismatales > Araceae > Amorphophallus > Amorphophallus konjac. The sequence continues at coordinate 226,546,222 of CM040125.1, read as the reverse complement.
TTAGAATTCGGCGGCAAAGAAGATGGAGTTCAGGACTTTTTGGACTCTCTGTTAGTTGGACGGTCGCACGATAGACCGTTCAAAGAATAGGGCGGTCTAGGGGTAGACCGCCCAAACCTGGGGGCGACCAGGAGACTTTTCGCATAAAAAGTAGATAAACGGTCATCCACGGACTATTTTTCGAGTGAGGCGGTCTCAAGAAGACCGTTCTATGATATTTTAAAAATAATAAAAATAAAATAAAAAATTAAAAAATTAAAAAAGTTACTGTTTATGGGCGGTCAACTGTTGACCATTTTACTGTTGGACGGTCATCTTGTGACCGTTCTACTCAAGGAACGGTCAACTATTGACCGTTTAGCTGCCAGGCTCGTGCGACTTTAAAAATTGAAGCATATCCTGAAAACGGTGCCAAATTAGCAAAAGTGGTAGAAGAAGAAATTGTAGATAACTTAAAAATGAACAACTTTTATGAAAAAAGTAAGATGAGAAAATGATCATAAGAGAGAGAAAATAGGGCTAGAACATAGAGAGAGAATACCAGGACATAGGTGAACAGTGCAGTCTGTTGGAAAAGTGTAAATAACTTGAAATCGGTGCAGAACTGGCCAATGACGTAGAAGAAAGAATTGTAGGGATTTGAAAGATGAACAACTTTTGTGAAGGACATATTTTGAAAAGAGGAAAGAAAGGGGGTGAAAAAGGACCGTTTTTAAAACTATGCAGCGAAAGGGGGCTGAATGCTTGAGGGAAGCCGGCCTAAATGGGCCGTAAGTTGACTTGGAAGGCCGACAGGTGATAAGATAAGCTCCAGGGATCCATGAAATAATGATCTCCAAGGCTCAAATAGAATGGAATAATGAAATGGGCTCGAAATTCATCCAAGGAAGGCTCCAAAATAATAGATAATTCGGGGCATCAAAATGATGAATAAGAGAAATGACTCAACTTGCAGGCTAAAAACGGGTGTCAACAGATGCCCCTTCTTGATGTCCGCTTTGCAAGGGAGCGAGCGAAAGTGACGCGGAGGTGAAATGGAATGGAGATGGAGCGAAAGCGAAAGTGAAAGCGACGTGAAACGGAGATGAAGCGGAGATGAAGCGGAGAGGACTAAAAAGCGGGCATCAAGGTAAAAGACACCCGTTTTAACCAACAAGCGACATGAATTCTCTCGAAAATGCCGAACTACCCACCCGAAATGGCTGACGTGGATGAGACATGTCTGGAGAACTAAACTAAATGAAAAAGAAAACACATGATCAACCTCATGGGGGACACAATCCCTCGGACCAATGAGGAGATCGGAATAAGCAGTAACAAAAATGAAAAAGGAGGCAGACTAAGCTCCAGACAGGAATCACGCTAGCCAACAAGACCAAGCGGGAGGATCAGAGAAATCGTTCAAACTCAGAATAGAATGGGGATCTCTTATCCAAGAGAACTGAAGCGCAATTAACCATTGTTGAAGAGAAACCTTGAGAAGATCACGAGACATTAATGCTCAAAATGACATGATACATGCTGGGCTAAAATAAAGAAATCATCAAAATGAATGCATAGAAAGCATAAAATAGAAAGTACTCAAGGATAATATTGCTAGACTGAGCCAAGATGGGGTCAAGAGTCATCTCGCAACCACGGCGTGCGAGACAGAGTCCATCGTCCCCCACCCGACTCAACCGAGCGACCTATCCAACGATTAACCGTATGCTCCTAGATCATCATCATTTTTGTTAAAGGGGAACATCAGATCCCAGAACACACCGGCAACCAGCTGGTCCTTGAGAGGCTATAATAATGTAGATACCATATAGTAATGTAACAATGAGAAGGGATAGAGAGCCATACTTGACTTACCTATGCAGGTGAAACGGCATTTTTTAGATTTTCTGATTTTTGATTTTTATGAATTTTTAAATAAGACAACCAACAACATGAACAAACAAACATGAACATAACGAGACAAACAAATGAACGAAAGGTAGCATAACACAACAAAGAATGAACGAACAAGCAACATATGCAAGAGACGAACCAACAATATGCATGTAAGGTGAACATAGTGAGACAAGATAATTATGCAGTGGGACAACACACGGTTAGGACAAGAACACGTGGGGGGACAACACACGGTTAGGACAAGAACACGTGGGACAACAACACGGGACATAGAGGGACAACTAATAACATATGCAAGACAACCAACAACACGCGGTGATGGATAAAATAACATGCGTGGGACGACACGAAGGGACATAAACACGTGACAAGGACACGGCAAGACAAAAGACATGACAAATACACTCTTCTATCAAAGCCCAAGATCAGAATGAAGCAGAACCGCCAGGTTCATAATCGTGAGGTAGAGCCCTCTAATAAAGATATGATGAGATAAAGCTGAGAAGGACACAAGCTTCAGAATAGATCGAGAGATAAGATTGAAGGAGAGAACAGATCAAAGATGTGGATAGGAGGCAGAGCAAAAAGATATAGTAAGGAATGCCTGAGTACTTGCAACCTACACACTTAGCAAACAGATTGCGTATATGTCCTTAAGATAAAAAAATGCATAAAAATAAAAGACATATTTTTAGATTTTTGTAATTTTTTGATTATTATTAGATTTTGACATATTTAATTTTTTGGAGTTTTGAGAATATCTGATTTTTTTAGATTTTGACCTATCTGATTTTTTTCTTTTGATTTTCGACAATATCTCATTATTTTGGATTTTGATATATCTCACTTTTTTTGAATTTTTGACAATATCTCATTTTTTGGATTTTTTTGAAAATACCACATTCTTTTTTTTTGAATTTTTGATAATATATCATTTTTTTAAATTTTTTGAAATAGCAATCTGCAGCACCCAAGACGGGCTTAAACTACTGGCTAGGGATCGTCGTTCCTGCCCCTCTCATTAAAGGCTTCCCTTAAGCAGGACGTGCATGTGATGGTAGCTCACCATAACCAACTGTCTCTAAAGAACGGTGCCCCTACTAAGGTCATACCCGTGATACAACCCATCATAAGAGGGAGAAGTGGAAGAATAATTAGAGACAAGCCTTATGTAAGATGGGAGATATCAGGGTTCGACTTCCTTCTAGGGCACTACCCCTCAAAGAGTAGGTCTGTTCAGCCGGGGCTTTGTGTCTTTGATTTTTAGACCCATATTTATCAGGCACGCATGCGACCGGGCTCATGACGTCCTGCGGGGAACTGTACTGCCACTCTTGCCATGCCTTTGATTCATAATTTTGTATATTGATTCATTTTCTCACTTTGGTAGCCCTTATTGGCCAGATATAGCATGAAAGCTCACTTTTGAGGGTCAAGACTGTCTTTATTTGAGACCTCTCCTGTATTAGGGAGCGCCTAGGTTGGTCATCTCATCCATCAATCTCTTGCCCCTGCAGTTGACCGAGCAGAGAAAAGAAAAGACCTTTGTGCATACCCAAAGTATGGCCAAAGCAGCAATGGTGCGCCTCAGAGAGATCGGCTATGGCTTGCCGTGTAGTGTGTGAAAAAATTCATACTCAAAGGTCACCCTCAACAATCGGGGAAAGAAACTAGACTCCCAGCGCGGAGCTATCACCAGCCTAAGGGATGCTGCAGAAGCGAACTCATTTGACTAAGCAAACTAACTAAAGCCTAAGGCTACTCAACCATGTTTTAAGGAACCAACATTATAAGCGCGTGCAGAAATAACAGAGTAATAGCAATGATTACATGTTTTGGCACAAAATTAAAGATACCTTTGCAGATCCAAGGCGTGGAAACCAGCCTCCTTAAGCGATCTCGATCATCAAACTTTGAGGAGCGCGAACTTTGTTTTCCTTGCTTGTCAGGATAAAGGATGAAAGGGGGGCAAAGGATTGGATTCCTCGACATAGAGGAGTGGCAGACATCATACTGGACGAAGGAGAGATAAAAAAAGAAGAGAGACGAGGGCTAGAACTCCCTCGTTAAGGCACTGAGGCCCTGATAACAAGGAACCAAGTACAAAATAACCAGTGATTAACTAAGATCAAGGCGGGCTAAAGCCTCGAAAACAGCAAGAAAAAGGGTGAGAACCCCGAAAGGGTGAGGAAGAATGAGTAGGAAGATGAGAAGAAAAATCATCCGACACAGTCGAAGAAAAGGAATTAGAATCACCCGACAGAGTCGGGGAAGGAGATGTGGAGTCAGCCGACATAGTCGAGGAAAGAGAATGAGAAGTAGAACCCGGAGATCCTGGGGGAAAGGAAGGGGATGCCCCTGGATCGGGAGAAGAGGAGAAAATCAGGGATATGGGATTAAAGGAAGAAAAGCACACCACCCAAGGGTGGGAGCTGAGCAATAGAAAGGATGAACAAAAGGAAGAGGAAGAGGAAGAGGAAGAGGAAGAAGTGGGCCACTGAGTGCACAATTGGCGGCACTTGAACCTGCGCCGCTGCCTCTTCTTAGCAGAAATTGGCCTGTAATGGACCTGCCTGGTGCGGGCTCGAATTCTTGGGCACCCTGCCTTGCAATATCTTCTTACATAATGGGCCCATCTAGCAGACGACCTGGCCCGATTATGAACATGAAGCTTCATTGGGGCGGTTGCCCCCAGGCATCCCGTGCTGACAACAGTAGATGGACATTTTTGAACAACCAACTCCTCGGAATGATGAATATTAGAAAACCATGTAGTCTTGTCACTCGGCACTAAAACATGTAGATTCGGCAACTCCCCTCGGTAATCAGTTGTGAAGCATAACCCCCTCGATAGAAGGGAAGGATGAAACTGAGGGAGAGTAATGCGCGACGTTGACATGGCTGGCTTATCGATAGACCAAGGGAGGTTGCATGAAATGTGTAGAATGACCTTTGAACATCTTGAAAATGTGGCTAATTGCCCCTTGAATATGGAATCCATTAAATCCTTAGTAGTCGTATGGGTTAGCACGATCTGAGTAGAGAACCCTTCTTGGCAAGTGAACCGAACACCAATGAAGCGAGAAGTAATACCAGCATAAAGAGTGAACCCTCCAGCAAGCAAAGAGATTTCCACAGGCCTCGCTTTAGCAGAAACTGGCACTAACGCAAGGGAACTCTTCTTGGCAACCGTCATGGGAAGTGCAGGCTGATCCTCCCCAAAATAGCCAGGGATCGAGACTCGGACTGGCATGCGGCAAATGAAATCTTGAATCTTGTAGTGTATGACCGGCACCAAACTATCGTGACTTGGCTCGTCATTTCCATGGGGACCAAACCCGAGGGGTACCGAGGTAGCGCACACCCGCTCTGTGGGGTGAAAGGAGATGAGGAAGTGGGGGTAATAGGCTTAGATGGTGTGGGTAAAGGCAATGCGAGCGGCGGAGGGCTAGCGGCAATGACAGGCTCGAGTGGAGGTAAAAGACAAGGTGGAAGAGGCAAAATGGAGGTAAAAGGTAAAGGCAAAGGCGTCGCTTGCTCAGACCTGGGTGAAGATAATGGCAGAGATGGAGGCGAGGGTGGAGATGGAGGAGGTGATGGAAGCACTGGTGGTGGAGATGGTGGTGATGGTGATGGCAATGGAGATGATGAGGATGATGGTGATGAGGATGATGGGGGTAGTGGGCATGGAGGTGGAGGAGAAGGTGGAAGTGGTGGTGAAGTGGAGGAAGCGGTCAGTTGTGGCGCTCTTCGACGTATCGACATGACGCGTCGAGCTGCCTTGGGAACAGAAGCGGGAGTGGAAGAACTGGTGGAAACGGGAGCACTAGCCTGAACCGAGGCATGGGTTTGTGGTGCTGATGGGGTAGGAGATGGTGAAGGTAATGGGGTAGGTAAGGGGATAGATGATGGAGCGGGTGCAATACCGGATAATAAATCACATGGGTGCCCCTGGTCTTGTAGTGGAGACGGCTGCCTGGGCGGTGACTGCTGCTGCTGCTGCTTACTGTGGAGACCTAAAATAACTTCATGCATGATGGCCCAATCGATCCTCTTATTATCTTCCAGGCCATAAACAATTTCCTGAAATTCAGGGCAATCCTCAACCAAATGCCCCTGCTGGCGATGAAACTCACAATACTGAAGAATATTCCTGACCACGGTTCGGCAAGGCACAATCGGAGGGAGCTGCAATGCTGTGAGTGGCTATCAAAGCCCTGAAAATATCTGAAAAATACTCTGGCAACGGAAGATAAGGATCCCGCTTCGGGCAAGGTGGATGCCGGGGGGTATGGGAAGGTAATGGAGATGGAAGTGGAGAAGGAAGAGAAGGTGGCAGAGGTAATGGTGCGTGGTTAGTGGTGGAGGGATTTGGTGATGGTATATGTAGAGCGGAAAGGGAGGTGGGAGGTATGTGGACGGCATCTACCTGCTCGGGGTGCGATGTTCCCTTGACCGGAGGGGAAGACATAGGTAGAGACACATATGTGGAGGCAGAGGGCTGACTGTGGATGGTGGCAGGTCAACTCATGGAGGGCTGACACGTGGAAGTATATGGGTATGTGGGAGCGGAAGGCTGACTGGTGGAAAGATATGTGGAGGGACATGGGTATGTGGAAGATGATGGATGGGAGGCATATGTGGGCGCGGGAGGTGAAAGAGACACGGGGTCAAGGGAACTTAGGAGTTGCTGGCGGATGAAGCGGGCTCGGCTATAAAGCTGTTGCCAGGATGTGACATCATTGAGGGCTAAGATACACCTAAATTCGGGCGTTGCGTTAGCAATAACCATCTTGATCTGCTCGCCCTCTAGAATATGCCCCGGGACTTGAGCGGCCAAATGACGCCAACGGTCGGCAAACGCTGAGAATTCCTCATCGGGCCTCATATTCTCCTGGGCCAAATCCACCATAGAGTACCTAGGCCCCACCTGGTCTTGATATTGCTGAATAAATCTTTGTTGCACAACTTGAAAATTCACGACTTGCTATTGCGGCAATGTGAATAACCAATCCCGAGCCGAGCCCTCTAGAGATAGACCAAACAAATAAGCCATCAAGCGTTGATCGTGCTGGAATTGGGCTGACTCACATAAAAACTCCTTCAAATGCACATAGGGGTCACCTACTCCACCATAGCGACAATATGTAGGAATTTGCGAGCGTGGTGGAAGCTGAAGACCTTCAAATGCGAGTGGGACACTCAAAGAAGATTGGGGATTGATTCGACTCTACAGTTCATCAAGCTGGCGCTGGGCTTGAGTAATCATCTCCTCAGTAGGGAGAGACCGAGAAGGACGTGGGCCAGCCTGAACAAGAGAGCATGAGTTTAGACTAGGATTATGATATTGGGCCGAATAAGGGGATCCAGCCTGAGGAGAGAGACCCACTCTAGGGATGGAAGGATATGGGGGCCTGGAAGAATCATGCACATGAGAACAAGAACCGATTGGGCCAGCAGCAACATGGGGCCCATTAAGAGAATAAGAGGGCCCATTAAAGGAAGGGGGGCCACTAAATGAATAAGGTGATGGGCCCGCGTGGGAAGAGGAATCCACGCGAGAGTAAGAGGATAGGGAAGAGGAGAGATAATGCACAGGAGAAGAATGCTCCATGGGGAAAAATGGATACTTAATACAAGAAAATCAGGGAGATACAATAAGGAAAGTAAAGGGCTTAATGGGCCAGAGAATAGGAGGGGGGCTGACCCAATAATGCAAGGACCAATGCAAGACAACCTAGGACAATGGAACTGGACAAACAAAAATGGGTTATCCTAAATGGGCCTAACAATAAAATTTATATGGATGATGGGGATGCAACACATAATAACACAAATGGGCTTGGACAAGCCCAAACAACATGAGCAATATGAAGGATTTCACCAAGTCAAACAAGTTAATATGATGAAAAATATTTTAATGTCAAAGTTTTGAGTGGGCCTTTTAATGATTTGACTTGAGATTAATTTCCTCAAGATAGGTATACTATAGGGAATAAGGTCCAAACTTTGGTTTGACTATGATTAACTCCTTCACAACGTATGCAAATGCAAGCCTAAGGGGTGGAAAGGTACAACCGGCCCGGCGTCCATGTGGGAATCCACGGCTCACGGAGACTTATGGAGGTCCCAGATAAGATTACCTAGTCGAGGCCAAGGAATATGGGAGCGAGAGGATCACTTACCGAGGGGGAATGCAACTACAATATGACAATATGTATGACCCTATGTGCACCGGAGTGCATGCAATTTCTAGCCTAAATCTAACAAATCAAGATATAATGAACATATGTGAACATAACAATATGGATGCAAACAAAGTGAACAATATGAGCATGAAATGCTATCTAAACATGGACATACACGCCAAAATCGCAGTAAAGTATGAGGCAAGCGATGGGCACTAGAGGTCCCACCGTGATCGCTAAAAAAGGGGTGTAGGTGTGAAAAATGTGGATGTGTATATGCGTGCCGACCCCACAAATCACATGAATAGGCATGAAGGCATATGTTCACCAATCAAGTGAATAACATGAATATGTGACTACGTGAACATGGTAGCATGGTCATACAATAGAGAAAAGGCAACAAAGATGTAGAAGAATTACCGTGATCGCCACCAAGGAATAACAACGCCAAAGGATATGAAAGAGGAAACTAAGTGCGTTGTGTACTTTGGAAAAAAGAAGATGATCGCACTTAATATTAAAGATGCGGGGACTATGTTGATTACCTCTCCTTGCCTTCCAGCCGACTAGAAGGTAAGGGCCTCACTTTCCATGCTTTCCTGCGAAACAAACACAAAACAAGAGGTAAAACCCATTAGAAAATGGTAAGTGTAGAAATCTGTCCAAGTGCATAAAGTAGAATGAAAGATTGAGGGCAAACTTACCGGGGGAGGGTTTTTAACCACTATGAAAGGGTGCAAACAATAGGTGTGTATATTATGATGAGATTAACATGAAGAAATTGATTTAATATGCCATGATGAACATAGATAAACAAGGTGCAAAAGTGTATGCCACAAGAAAGACTGTGCAAACAGTGTGAAGTGGGTGCAAAGACTGATGCAAACAGTAGGGCAAATGATGTCTAAATGCAAAGAAAATTTAGATGACAGAAGACCTGAATGTTGTGAAGAATTAGGAATAAGAATCACTCCAAAAGGAGGTTGGGATAGAAAGTTATGACACCGGAGATTTGGCGAAAAATGCAGACTGTGCAGAAAATGAAGAACAGTGCACAAAATGGACTCAAAGAATGATGAATATCTCACAAGATAAAACACCAAAAGAGGAAAGAGTGGATGCTATGGAAAGGTGGGAATGTTGTGGTGAAACTAGGGCAGAAAGGAGACTTTAAAACGGAGAAGACAGCAGTGAAAAATGGGGTGAAAAACTTAAGAAAACAGAAGGGTGCAGAACATGGAGAAAAATGACTGTGTAAAAACAGAATGAAAGTGCAAAACTCATGGACAAAATATACATGAAGATGACGAGGTAATGAGCCCAAAACTAAGGAACACAAAGATTATACTTCCCTCTAGAGCCTGGAGTTGAAAGGACGGATCAAGAGTGCCCCACGGCCGCGCACCGGCGACGCAAACATGCCCCCGTCGCAAGAAATTTGAGTTTCAGCAAAGTGCAGAACAGTGTGGTGAAACCTCAAAAGTTGGGGCTTGAAAGAGGGGGAAAAGATATGAGAAATAAGGCAAACATATAATCAACGTGAAGCTAATACTCCCCTCTTCAAGATGGAGTCAAAGGAGGACAAAACGGATGAAGCATGACTCCGCCCCGCCTTGATGAACAGGCCCCCGTCGCGAAGTTGTAGCAAAAAATCAGCAAACTATGATGATTTGCCAAAAGTAGGGGCCAAGTTAGGAGCGTAAATGATGATGAAATCGAGCAAATAATGAATCAATGGAAAGACAATACTTCTCTCTTCAGGCTAGGGTCGAAGGGTTGAGTAGAAAATCCGGCATGACTTCACCGTCGCCTTAAAAACACGCCCCCATCGCACAGGAAATCTGGGCAGGTTTATATAGAAAAGTGGTGAAACCCCTAACTTTCTCCCATGATTTCAGAAGATAGAGTCCACCAAATCTCAAGATCTCTGGATCAATCTCGAGATAATAGATAAGATAAGAGTTAGGAATAAATGTGACTCTTTTTGGTGGAAGGATCTGGAAGATAGAGTCCATGGAAGGTGGCCCCGGAGCCTAATCTGCAGGGTTTTTGTTGCACGAAAAGTAGAAAAACCTGATATTACGGTCAAGATTCCAGGAGATATGGTCAATTAAAAATCGTGCTCCGTATACCAAATTCAAGATAATACAAAGGGGAAGACACAGCAACAAACGGAGCTCAATTTAGTAGTGTATTATAGAAGATAGAGCCCTAACAAGGAGGTCCCGTTGCATAGGTTTGGCCTTAGAATCCGACGGCGAAGAAGATAGAGTTCAGGACTTTTTGGACTCTCTGTTAGTTGGACGGTCACACGATAGACCGTTCAACGAATAGGGCGGTCTAGGGGTAGACCGCCCAAACTGGTGGCGACCAAGAGACTTTTCGTACAAAAAATAGATAAACGGTCATCCACGGACTGTTTTTCGAGTGAGGCGGTCTCAAGAAGACCGTTCTATGACATTTTAAAAATAATAAAAATAAAAATAAAAAAATTAAAAAGGTTACTGTTCATGGGCGGTCAACTGTTGACCGTTTTACTGTTGGACGGTCACCTTGTGACCGTTCAACTCAAGGAACGGTCAACTGTTGACCGTTTAGCTGCCAGGCTCGCACGACTTTAGAAATTGAAGCATATCTTGAAAACGGTGCCGAATTAGCAAACGTGGTAGAAGAAGAAATTGTAGATAACTTAACAATAAACAACTTGTATGAAGAAAGTAAGATGAGAAAATGATCATAAGAGAGAGAAAATAGGGCTAGAACAGAGAGAGAGAATACCGGGACATCGGTGAACAGTGCAGTCTGCTGGAAAAGTGTAAATAACTTGAAATCGGTGCACATTTGGCCAATGACGTAGAAGAAGGAATTGTAGGTATTTGAAAGATGAACAACTTTTGTGAAGGACATATTTTGAAAAAAGGAAAGAAAGGGGGTGAAAAAGAACCGTTTTCAAGACTGCGCAGTGAAAGAGGGCTGAATTCTTGAGGGAAGCCGGCCTAAATGGGCCGTAAGTTGACTTGGAAGGCCGACAGGTGATAAGATAAGCTCCATGGCTCCATAAAATAATGATCTGCAAGGCTCAAATAGAATGGAATAATGAAATAGGCTCGAAATTCATCCAAGTAAGGCTCCAAAACAATGGATAATTCGGGACATCAAAATGATGAATAAGAGAAATGACTCAACTTGCAGGCTAAAAACGAGTGTCAACACCCACGATCTCCGATAGGCCTCGGTTGTAACCATAAATTCACACAGTATAGTGAAGCATAATTTGGCAAAATAGTATCAACACAAAGAGGATGAAATTTCACATAAGGTAGCATGGATTGATTAGAAATTTTGGCTTACTAGAACCTAATATTTAATCGATTTATAAATGGTAATACCATCGGTGCCCTAACTCCGACACACTCTGACTAAAACATGGAATACACATGCTATATAGTATAACATTTGGGGCTTTTAATATCAGAAGATAGAGGACTCAAAAATGCTTCTAAGGATATATTTTTATCAAGGTTTGGTCCGCTATTACCTACCTTAATCGAAGAACAAAGGGCGTCGAACGCTCGGAACTGCACGAACTCCGCGCTCCACAACCTCGACGATTCTTCCCTCAAACGTGCTCCTCGCCGGCCGCCTCAACAAATGGGGGTTCTAGGTCGAGATAGGGTTAGTTTTATAGGAGGCTATTGGATCTAGGGTCGATGATAAGGCTGGATAGAGTCCTCGAAGTCGATCGTGCACGAAACTTGCGCTTGACGGGGTCACACCGCCTTCTCGCTCAAAATTTAAACTCTAGGGTTAGGGTTAGCGCGGGGAACGAGAGGGCAAATGGGCTACCATCAAGGCCGTTCGAACGGGCCTGGTTTGGGCTCCAATGATCGAGATTTGAGTTCGCATTTGGTGATTTAAGGTCTAGTAAAACAAAGTCCATTTTTAGCCCTAATTCCATTAATTTGGCTTGATAAAATTTTATTTAGGGTTCGACCAAGAAGACAAATTGCCTAAACTCTTAGTCCTCCTCTATACGATTATGAATTTTCTAGATTTTTATAAATTAGTTAGAACTTCACCTAAAGGAATTTTCAATTTAATAGTAGGTAATTTTCTAAATTATTATCCTTTATATTATTTATTAAATTCTCGGGGTACTACACCCTCCCCCACTTTAAGGAATTTAGTCCCCCAAATTCACCGCACTTATTAAAATAGGGATAACTAAGATTATTAGTCTTAAAATAGATCAAGGTACTGCTTCCGGATAGCTTCTTCAGATTCCCATGTAGCTTCCTCGGTTCCACGCCTACTCCACTGAATCTTTATCATCGGTATGGACCGATTCCTGAGTTGCTGTAGCTTCCTGTCCAAAATCTTGATGGGTTTTTCATCATATGTCAAATATTCTTTCAATTCTAGGTCCGCGTGTTGAATGATGTGCGCGCGGTCGTAAACATACTTCCTCAGCATAGACACATGAAAAATATTGTGTACTCTAGCTAACTGGGGTGGTAAAGCCAACCTGTAGGCAACTTCTCCAATTCTCTCTAGAATCTCAAATGGGCCAATGTATCTTGGACTTAGCTTGCCACAAATACCAAACCTTCGAACTCCTCTCATAGGTGAAACCTTCAAAAATACATGCTCGCCTACTAAAAAATCAAAGTCTCTCCTTCTGTTATCTGCATAGCTATTATGTCTTGACTGTGCAACTTGTAAACGATCTTGGACAACCCGGATATTCTTGGATGATTTTAAAATGAGATCCGGTCCTTGCCATTGCTTCTCGCCTATCTCATCCCGGTATAAAGGTGATCTGCAACTCCTTCCATAGAGAGCCTCAAACGGTGTCATCTAGATACTGGATTGATAACTGTTGCTATAGGAAAATTCTATCAGGGCCAAATGTTCATGCCAACTGCCACCAAGGTCGATCATGCAAGCCCTTAGCATATCTTCGACAATCTGATTAGTTCTCTCTGTTTGTCCGTCCGTCCGATGATGAAATGCGGTGCTAAAATTTAGACGGGTTCCCAAGTACTCCTGCAATCCTTTCCAAAAATGTGAAGTGAATCTGGGATCTCTGTCTGACACAATATTCACAGGTACACCATGCAGTCTTACCACTTCCTTCATGTACAGAGCAGCCAAGACGTCAACTGTCCACTTCGACTTGATGGGTAAGAAATGTGTGGACTTTGTCAACCTATCCACAATTACCCATATCGCATCAAAACCTCCACGAGTTCTTGGTAAGCCCATTTTAAAATCCATGCCGATGCTCTCCCACTTCCATTGTGATATATCAAGTGGCTTTAACTTCCCTATAGGTCTGAAATGCTCGGCCTTCACTTGTTGACATACCAGACATCTGCTTAGAAATTCTGCCACTTCTCGTTTCATATTTGGCCACCAAAAGGTCCTATTTAAATTTTGGTATATCTTAGTGGCTCCAGGATGAATAGTATACTTGGATCTATGGGCTTCTTCAAGGATCTTGCCCTTCACTTCAGTTAAATCTGGGATGCAAGTCCTTCCCCGGAATAACAATCTTCCATCATTAGCAAATAGAAAATCTGGTCGATTACTTAGACTTCCCTAGATTTCTACTAACACTGGATCGCTATCTTGCATGGTCTTAATTTTCATCAACAACTCGGGACGAAGCTGAAACTGCGCGATCATGACCTGATCCTTATTAATATTAAGGTGTAGACTAGCCAACTGCTCCAGTAGTCTCCATTCTTGCAACATGAGATTAGACAACTTTGATATCGACTTGCGACTCAAGGCATCCGCCACTACATTACCTTTCCTAGGGTGATATTCTATAGAGAATCAAAGTCCTTCAAATATTCAAGCCATCTCCTTTGCCTCATATTAAGCTCTTTCCGAGAGAACAAATACTTCAAGCTCTTATGATAAGAAAATACAGTAAAAGTCTCACCATACAAGTAATGCCTCCAAATCTTCAAGGCGAAAATCACTATAGCGAGCTCTAAGTCATGGGCAGGATAATTCTCTTCGTGCTTCCTCAGCTGTCTAGAAGAATATGCTATCACTTTTCCATACTGCATAAGCACATAACCTAGGCCAATGCCTGAGGCATTACACTACCAAAAAAGGCGGGATTTCAGACGGCCGGTATCCGCCTCAGATCCGTCTGAAAATCCATCACAAAACACGTTTGTGACGGATTTCCAACGGATTTCAGATGGAAATAGACCGTCTGATATTCTTAGTCACAAATTTGTGACAGTTCCAAATTCCGTCTGAAAATAAAATTTCAGACAGATTTAATTCAGTCACAAATTCCGTCTGAATATCATACGAGATATTTTTCGTCTGAAATACCGTCTGTCCTTTATTCCGTCTGAATTTCAAACGGTCTAAGCGCCATCCGAAAAGTGGTGAGAAATCTGTCAGCAATTCAGAAGGATATTACGACAGATTCGTCTGAAATTACAAACGGATAAATTTCGTCTCAAAATCCGTCTGAATTTCAGATGGATTATATGACGGTTAGCTCAACCGTTCGTATGAAACTTCAGACGGATAATCTTCGTCTCAAATACCGTCTGCAAATCTGTCTGAAATGTAAAATTTATTTTTTTTTAAAAAATCTTAAATTATTCTAAAAAACCTGTTGGATCACAAATAAACATCAAGAAATATCCTGCTGAAAAAAAATATTGAGAACCTGCTGATCAAATAAACACCACCGAAAAAAAAAACTCAACACCAACACCATGCTGATCAAATAAACACCATCGAAAAAAACACTCAACACCATGCTGATCAAATAAATACCACCGAAAAAAAAAACTCAACACCATGCTGATCAAATAAATACCACAAAAAAAACACATCAACCCTGCTGATCCATCTGAATATCATCAAACATCAAGAAATATCTGGTACATCGTCCATATCCTCCCTGCCCTGCTCATCTCCTCTGTCGCCGCCCGTAGAAGGATCCCCCTACATTAGAAAAATAATAACATTCATTCATAGATAAAAAAATTAGTGCGAAGAAATTAGCATAATTTGAAATCAGACATATCAAATTGATAACTGCAGATTTTATAGATCAACTACTAGCTTGAAATAGGATTTAAATTAATTATATTTGGAGAATGCACTTTTGAGTGCTGAGCTCAAACCGGACATCCGATTTGGATTCCGTCAGTTCTGACAAGTCACTTTCATCTCCCAGGTCGTGTTGGAACGATCGGCACGGCCATCCGACCGGTATTTCAGATTTTAGACCCCCGGACCCGACCTGGCAGTTCATTTAAACTAAGTGTATTTTGAAAATAAACTTGGAGCGTCGAGCTCAAACCGGGCATCCGATTTGGATTCCGTCACTTCTGACAAGTAACTTTCATCTCCCAGGTCGTGTTGGAATGATCGGCACGGCCATCCGATTGGTATTTCAGGTTTTAGACCCCCGGACCCGACCTGGCAGTTCATTTAAACTAAGTGTATTTTGAAAATGAACTTTGAGCACCGACCTCAAACCGGGCATCCGATTTGGATTCCGTCAGTTCTGACAAGTCACTTTCATCTCTCAGGTCGTGTTGGAATGATCGGCACGGCCATCCGATTAGTATTTCAGGTTTTAGACCCCCGGACCCGACCTGGCAGTTCATTTAAACTAAGTGTACTTTAAAAATGAACTTTGAGCGCCGAGCTCAAACCGGGCATCCGAATTGGATTCCGTCAGTTCTGACAAGTCACTTTCATCTCCCAGGTCGTGTTGGAACAATTGGCACAGCCATCCGACCGGTATTTTAGGTTTTAGACCCCCGGACCCGACCTGGCAATTCATTTAAACTAAGTGTATTTTGAAAATGAACTTTGAGCGCCGAGCTCAAACCGGGCATCCAATTTTGATTCCGTCAGTTCTCACAAGTCACTTTCATCTCCCAGATCATGTTGGAATTAACGGCATGGCCATCCGATCGGTATTTCAGGTTTTAGACCCCCGGACCCGACCTGGCAGTTCATTTAAACTAAGTGTATTTTGAAAATGAACTTTGAGCGCCGAGCTCAAACCAGGCATCCGATTTAGATTCCGTCAGTTCTGACAAGTCACATTATGGATCTAGTATCTGCTAATAACAGAATTCAATAAAAAGGAACTTAGCAATGTACAGTGGTCAAATAGGATCATTTTCTTCTCGAGACCTTTTACTTTTTTTTATCATGTGGGAATAGGTCGTGTTGGAATGATCAGCATGGCCATCCGATCGGTATTTCAGGTTTTAGACCCCCGGACCCGACCTGGTAGTTCATTTAAACTAAGTGTATTTAGAAAATGAACTTTTGAGCGCCGAGCTCAAACCGGGCATCCGATCTGGATTCCGTCAGTTCTAACAAGTCACTTTCAACTCCCAGGTCGTGTTGGAACAATTGGCATAGCCATCCAACCGGTATTTCGGATTTTAGACCCCCAGACCCGACCTGGCAGTTCATTTAAACTAAGTGTACTTTGAAAATGAACGTTGAGCGCCGAGCTCAAACCGGGCATCTGATTTAGATTCCGTCTATTCTGATAAATCACTTTCATCTCCCAGGTCGTGTTGGAATGATCGGCACGGCCATCCGACATGTATTTCAGGTTTTAGACCCCCAGACCCGACCTGGCAGTTCATTTAAACTAAGTGTATTTTGAAAATGAACGTTGAGCGCCGAGCTCAAACCGGGCATCCGATTTGGATTCCGTCAGTTCTGACAAGTCACTTTCATCTCCCAGGTCGTGTTGGAATGATCGGTATGGCCATCCGACCGGTATTTCAGGTTTTAGACCCCCGGACCCGACCTGGCAGTTCATTTAAACTAAGTGTATTTAGAAAATGAACTTTTGAGTGCCGAGCTCAAACCGGGCATCCGATCTGGATTCCGTCAGTTCTGACAAGTCACTTTCATCTCCCAGGTCATGTTGGAATGATCGGCATGGATATCCGATCGGTATTTCAGGTTTTAGACCCCCGGACCCGACCTGGCAGTTCATTTAAACTAAGTGTACTTTGAAAATGAACGTTGAGCGCCGAGCTCAAACCGGGCATCCGATTTAGATTCCGTCAGTTCTGAAAAGTCACTTTCATCTCCCAGTCGTGTTGGAACGATTGGCACGGTCATCTGACAGGTATTTCAGGTTTTAGACCCCTAGGCCTGACCTGGCAGTTCATTTAAACTAATTGTACTTTAAAAATGAACTTTGAGCGCCGAGCTCAAATCGTGCATCCGATTTGGATTCCGTCAGTTCTGACAAGTCACTTTCATCTCTCAGGGCATGTTGGAGTGATCGACATGGCCATCCGACTAGTATTTCAGGTTTTAGACCCCCGGACCTGACCTGTCAGTTCATTTAAACTAAGTGTACTTTAAAAATGAACTTTGAGCGCCGAGCTCAAACCGGGCATCCGATTTGGATTCCGTCAGTTCTGACAAGTCACTTTCATCTCACAGGTCGTGTTGGAATGATTGGCATGGCCATTCGACCGGTATTTCAGGTTTTAGACCGCCGGACCCGACCTGGCAGTTCATTTAAACTAAGTGTATTTTGAAAATGAACTTTGAGCGCCGAGTTCAAACCGGGCATCTGATTTGGATTCCGTCAGTTCTGACAAGTCACTTTCATCTCCCAGGTCGTGTTGGAATGATCGGCACGGCCATCCGACCGGTATTTCAGGTTTTAGACCCCCGGACCCTACCTGGCAGTTCATTTAAACTAAGTGTATTTTGAAAATGAACTTTGAGCGCCGAGCTCAAACCAGGCATCCGATTTGGATTCCGTCAGTTCTGACAAGTCACTTTCATCTCTCAAGTCGTGTTGGAATAATCGGCACGGCCATCCAATCGATATTTCAGGTTTTAGACCCCCGGACCCGACCTGGCAGTTCATTTAAACTAAGTGTACTTTAAAAATAAACTTTGAGCGCCGAGCTCAAACCAGGCATCCGATTTGGATTCTGTCAGTTCTGACAAGTCACTTTCATCTCCCAGGTTGTGTTGGAATGATCGGCACAGCCATCCGACCGATATTTCAGGTTTTAGACCCCCGAACCTGACCTGGCAGTTCATTTAAACTAAATGTATTTTGAAAATGAACTTTGAGCGTCGAGCTCAAACCGGGCATCCGATTTAGATTCCGTCAGTTCTGACAAGTCACTTTCATCTCCCAGGTCGTGTATGAATGAACAGCATGGCCATCCGACCGATATTTTAGGTTTTAGACCCCCGGACCCGACCTGGCAGTTCATTTAAACTAAGTGTATTTTGAAAATGAACTTTGAGCGCCGAGCTCAAACCGGGCATCCGATTTAGATTCCGTCAGTTCTTACAAGTCACTTTCATCTCCCAAGTCGTGTTGGAATGATCGACATGGCCATCCGATCAGTATTTCAGGTTTTAGACCCCCGGACCCGACCTGGCAGTTCATTTTAACTAAGTGTATTTAGAAAATGAACTTTTGAGCGCCGAGCTCAAACTGGGCATCCGATCTGAATTCTGTCAGTTCTGACAGTCACTTTCATCTCCCAGGTCATGTTGGAATGATCGGCATGGCGATCCGACCAGTATTTTAGGATTTAGACCCCCGGACCCGACCTGGCAGTTCATTTAAACTAAGTGTATTTAGAAAATGAACTTTTGAGCACCGAGCTGAAACCGGGCATCCGATCTAGATTCTGTCAGTTCTGACAAGTCACTTTCATCTCCCAAGTCATGTTGGAACAATTGGCATGGACATCAGACCGGTATTTCAAGTTTTAGACCCCCGGACCTGACCTGTCAGTTCATTTAAACTAAGTGTACTTTGAAAATGAACGTTGAGCGCCGAGCTCAAACCGGACATCCGATTTGGATTCCTTCAGTTCTGATAAGTCACTTTCATCTCCCAGGTCGTGTTGGAATGATCAGCATGGCTATCCGATCGGTATTTCAGGTTTTAGACCCCCGAACCCGACCTGGCAGTTCATTTAAACTAAGTGTACTTTAAAAATGAACTTTGAGCGCCGAGCTCAAACCGGGCATCCGATTTGGATTCCGTCCATTCTGACAAGTCACTTTCATCTCCCAGGTCGTGTTGGAATGATCGGCATGGCCATCTGATTGGTATTTCAGGTTTTAGACCCCCGGACCCGACCTGGCAGTTCATTTAAACTAAGTGTATTTTGAAAATGAACTTTGAGCGCCGAGCTCAAACCGGCATCCGATTTGGATTCCGTCAGTTCTGACAAGTCACTTTCATCTCCCAGGCCGTGTTGGAATAATCGGCACGGCCATTCGACCGGTATTTCAGGTTTTAGACCCCCGGACCCGACCTGGCAGTTCATTTAAACTAAGTGTATTTTGAAAATGAACGTTGAGCGCCGAGCTCAAACCGGGCATCCGATTTGGATTCCATCAGTTCTGACAAGTCACTTTCATCTCCCAGGTCGTGTTGGAACGATCGGCATGGCCATCCGACCGGTATTTCAGGTTTTAGACCCCCGTACCTGACCTGGCAGTTCATTTAAACTAAGTGTATTTAGAAAATGAACTTTTGAGCGCCGAGCTCAAACCGGGCATCCGATCTGGATTCCGTCAGTTCTGACTCCCAGGTCATGTTGGAACGATCGGCACGGCCCTCCGACCCCCGAACCCCGGATTTTCTCAATTCTTCTAAACTAAGTGAGTTTTGAAAACTAGGGAGTTTTAAAATTTCAAATGAACATAATTGAGTAATTCCATCAAAATAAAAACATAGTAAACACTCACCTGTGCGGCCTGTGCTGTGGTGGTGGTAGATCGCTGAGGGACCATTCCCCCCTGGGAGAGGAGGCCACTGATTGCCTGCAAAATGATTGCCTGCTGGCTAGAGATCTCCTGTTGGAACTACTGCTGCTACCGCTGCAAATCAGAAATCTGCGATCGAACCATGTCCATCATGTCGCTGGCAGAAGCGCTGGGGGCAACGAAAGGTATAGTGAAGGCACTGCTACTGGTTTGGGCAGAGCTAGAACTCGCACACGATGATATCACCGCGCTAGCGTCTAGGCTCTCCCCAAAACCATATAGTCGGCCTTTCTTCGGTATGCCAGCTGCTGCCACCTACTCCACCGGATCGAACTCCAGCTGCTGCATGTCTCCCTCCCCGTACTTCTCTGTCACTGCTTTGCTATATGTTTCCTACAAATTGAATAAATAACTAGTCAATTTCATATGAATTACATGCCAATTTAAATGAACGGTACAAGTTACATATGTAGATAAACTTACCGCTGCTGACTTAGTTGTCTCACTCACAAATTGATTAGTCCCCTTCTTTTTGTCTGTTCTGTCGAACACCTCGAGGAACGACGGAGGTCGATTAAGCTCCACAGCCTGTTATACAATTCATAGTAAAAAAAGTCAAATAATGGGATAAATTGTAAGAAGATAAATTGTTATATTACTTACCAATTTTTGTTTATGAGCCGCATAAGAGATGGACCCACTCGTATGTAAATTTGAACCTGGTTTTGGCGCCCTATTTGCTTTGGATTTTTTGGACTTTTTTATCCACTTGGGGTTGGCAAAATGGTCACAAGCTATCTCCCAATCCTCCTACCTCATCTATAGAGGGCGGTGCGCCTTCCACAATTGTCGGTCTTCACTCCCCCCACTCAATTTTTTAGCGTGTGCTCGGGCCTCATCTATTTTTCTCTTGTAACTTGACTACATAGTAGACTCCCAGGCACGACGACATCTTGCCGCGTCATGTCCACACGTGAATTGAAAAAACCGCTGTAAATCAATTACTTTTCACACTTAGTATACTGTTGTAAATTGAGTTTGGGAAATACTTGAATTAAATGACGTAATTACTTACTAAAAATATGTTGTACAATGAATCGCGGACGGCCATCGGAAATTCTCTGAAAGTGGATGCTGCCTCAGGCACATGTGCCAACATGAGTTCGGTGGAATGATGGATAGCATTGTGGGGTTCAAATTTCTTACTGCAATTATAAATGTCAAAATATTCATATTAGACAGTTGAAGGCTAATTAATGTAATATAACCTTATAGATTTACCCGGAGATCCAACACGGGCGACGTCTATCATGGGCCGTGCCTCCCTTGTGACGACTGCCAGCATCGTCAAGTGGCTGACTGGTGGGGGTGTACCCTGTACAAGTGGGAGGTGGTGGGAGGGCACTGGGATATGTAAGAATAGATCTTCACAAGTAAAACTAAGTGTATTACAGATCTTTGAAATAACATAATTAATTTTCATAAGTGCACAACAGGTGGGAGGCCACTGAGACCTGCAAGAATTAATTTTCATAAGTAAAATAAATATTGGGAACTTTAAATTAAAATATACATACCTGCAGCGGGAGGTGGTGGGGGTGGCGTCTGCACAACAAGTGGGAGGCCATTGAGACCTGTAAGAATTAATTTTCAAAAGTAAAATAAATATTGGGAACTTTAAATTAAAATATACATACCTGCAGCGGGAGGTGGTGGGGGTGGCATCTACACAACAGGTGGGAGGCCACTAAGACCTGCAAGAATTAATTTTCATAAGTAAAATAAATATTAAGAACTTTAAATTAAAATATACATACCTGCAGCGGGAGGTGGTGGGGGTGGCGTCTGTACAACAGGTGGGAGGCCACTGAGACCTGCAAGAATTAATTTTCATAAGTAAAATAAATATTGGGAACTTTAAATTAAAATATACATACCTGCAGCGAGAGGTGGTGGGGGTGACGTCTGCACAACAGGTGGGAGGCCACTGAGACCTGCAAGAATTAATTTTCAGGTGGAGTGATACAAATATTGCGAACTTATAATTAAAATATACATACCTGCAGTGCACAATAGGTGGGAGGCCACTGACACCTGCAAGATTTAATTTTCATAAGTAAAACAAATATTGGAGAATTTAAATTAAAATATACATACCTGCAGCGGAAGGTGGTGGGGATGGCGTCTGCACAACAGGCAACGAGCCGACACTTGAACCTAAAAAAAATTCTTTTAGGCTAGTAAATGATATAAACATTTATATAGCTAAATTTTTTAATAGATATACATGTGCCCGAAGAAGATGCCAAACAGGAGGGAGTAGAGCCCTTGTCACTGCCCTGTCTCCTCCCACTCCCAGTACGACGTCCTCGAACCATTTCTTTATTACTAACAAAACAATTAATACATATTAATCCTCAATTGCACTAGACTAAAATCTCTATTATTATAAAATATGCAAAAAGGTAAGGATATCTCACTCAATTATGAAAACGTGCCTCCCTCATGTTGATGATATATCTAACTCATCATCATCTTTGTCATCCATAGTAGCCTCATCAGATTCAAACTCTTCGTCTTCATCTGATTCTTCCTCCCCTCTAACATCAACATTTAGCTCCATCGGATCGACTTCTTCCACTTTATCTTGCATACGTAATGATAGTGGCTCATCATATTCGTCCAGATTAAACCTAGAGGAACCGACAACGTCAACTTCGTCTGATTGATAATATTCAGCACTAGCAACCTCTGAGACATCTCCACTCATAGTTAACTCATAAGTGGGAAAGAATTTTGAATTAACACTGTAAATTATCCACCAATCTCTATTCTTGGATGATGGATAGCTTGAATAGTACACTTGCTGGGCTTGTGCGGCTAAAATGAATGGTTCATAGGTCTTAAGTTTAGACCTATGCTTGACATCGACAATCCCATAATTTGTGTCATGTCGAACAGAACTAGGATCAAACCATTGACACTTAAATATGTATACATGATTATCTTGTCCCAAATACTGAAGTTCTAAGACTTCTTCAAGAATACCATAGTAGTCCAATTCCACTTCATTGTATATACTTCCCTTCACAGATACGCCGCTGTTCATCGTAGACTTACTTCGCCCATAATCCCTTGTATGAAATTTGTATCCATTCACAATATATCATGGATAGGCACGTGTCTGGTTCGAGGGGCCATAACTTATCTGTTGTACTCTTTGATCAGTAATGAGACCTTGTTCAACATATATTCAAATTAGAATAGTTAAAATAATAACAATTACCTCAACATACGTAAATACAAACATATATATTCAATGATGACACTAACCCGGTTTCTCAGCCATTTGGTAAAAAACTTCTCGCATTCTTTTTCAATCTCCACGTCCTGGATATTTGGGCATTTTTAGCTAATTCTGAATCAAATTGCCTGCAATATAAATGCACTACTACTTTAAATGAACTACAGAAGAAGGATGAACAACTTATGGACTTGCTGGAAATGTGAGTTAAGAACTTACTCAACATAAGGTTCAATCTCGAGGCAATTCAGAAGAATATATATCTCAGCGGCGTGCAACTCTCTATCTTCGAGCGTGCGAGTCAAGCAACGTCCGAACGCACGTCCAGGATGTTTAAATATGGAGAGCCGATCGGACGATTCATCCACTCCCCCATCATCATTACGTGGAGGTCGAGTACGACGAGTTTGAATCTCTGGCTCAGAGTACATAGAACAGAAGTTCGAAATTTCTTCAAGAATGTATGCCTCAGCAATCGAACCCTCCACCTGTGCCTTGTTGCGAACTTTCATTTTTAATTCATGCATGCACCTACAACAACAAGTCAGATGGCAACGATATGTACCCGCCAAGGACGACTTGTAAGTTAACAGAAATTGTCACATACCTCTCAAATGGATACATCCATCGAAATTGTACTGGCCCTCCGATGGTAGCCTCATATGGCAAATGAACGACGAGGTGCTCCATCGAATCAAAGAATGCCGGAGGAAATATCTTCTCTAGCTTGCAAACGGTTGTGACAACTTTTTCTTCGATGGTTTGTACATCCCGAAGTCTGAGTTCTGATGCACATAAAATCTTAAAAAATTGACTCATCTCAGCTAGTGCTCCCCATATCTGCTTTGGCAACAAATAACGAAATGCAATGGGCAGTAGCCTCTCCATGAACACATGACAGTCGTGACTTTTCATACCATATATTTTCCCCTCATTAACATTCACACAACGGGCTATGTTGGATGCATATCCATATGGGAATCTCAACTGTTTCAACCACTGGCACACTTCCTTGATCTGTATATCATGATGCACGTAAGTTACTTTAGGCTGCATAGTTTTGCCATTTACGTTCTATAGTTCCAGTTCTGGACGTTTACAAAGCATCTTTAAATCCATACGTGCTTTGGCGTTGTCCTTTGTTTTCCCTTTAACATCCATGATCGTATTGAACACATTATCAAAAAAATTCTTCTCGGTATGCATGACATCCAGATTATGTCGTACAAGAAGAGTTGACCAATAAGGTAATTCCCAAAAAATGCTTTTCTTGTTCCAGTTGTGATCCTTTCCAAAACTAGGGAGTTGCCATGTGCTACCAGAAAATTGTACTACATCTGGTAAATTGTGCACCCGTGACGCCATATGTAGACCCGACACCCGTTGTAAGTCAGCTTCATCCATTTCAACAATATTTTTTTTAAACGAGTCTTTTTACCTTCGAAAAGGATGGTCACTTGGTAGCAACCGCCGATGGCAATCAAACCAGCATGCTTTCCCACCATGTTTCAATACAAATGATTTTGTATCTTCCATACAGTAAGGACATGCTAACCTCCGATGTGTGCTCCAACCAGATAGCATTCCATATGCAGGGAAGTCACTTATTGTCCAGATCAGTGCAGCCTTTATAATAAAATTGTGCTTCCTATATGCATCATAAGTAACAACTCCATCAGTCCATAAAAATTTGAGCTCATCAATTAACGGCCTGAGATACATATCTAAATTTTTTCCGGGACTTTTTGGACCAGGAATTACTAAGGACAAAAACAGATTTTCTCGCTTCATGCACATGTGCAGTGGAAGGTTGTACGGTGTCATGAACACTGGCCAACAAGAATAAGATGCCACTGAACCACCAAATGGATTAAAACCATCTGTGCATAAACCCAATCGAACATTACGTGACTCCCTTGAAAAGGCAAGATGAGTACGACTAAAGTGAGTCCAAGCTTCACCATCGGCAGGATGACTGATTATATCATCGACACGACGTACTCTTTCGATGTGCCATGTCATATGTCCAGCCGTCTTTGAGGACATATACAGCCGCTGCAGCCTAGGCACAAGAGGGAAGTATCGCAACGCCTTGTACCATCTTTTGCCTTTGAATTGACCCCCCCTTAGGTTTGAATCTGTCATGGCCACAAATGGAACATGATATCTTATCTGCATCGTCTTTGTAATATAACATACAATGATTCGGACATGCATCTATTTTCACATATCCAAGTCCTAAGTCATTGACCATCTTTTTTGCACGGTAAAAAGTTTCTGGCAACTTCTCGTCTCGAGGCAACATACTCTTGATCAAGAGGAGGAGACGGTCAAAACAAGTCTCACTGATGTGAAATTCAGATTTCAAGTTCAACAACTATGACACTGTAGACAATCGAGTGTGCTTTTCACAACCATCCCACAGCGGCTCATCAGCATCCCTAAGTAGTTCATAAAATCTTTCGGCTGTCTTATTCGGCGCTTCCTCATGAACATTAAAACTAGGACCAGCAGCATCTACAACCATATCCACGTACCCACTTGTGCCTGCAATATTATCGGGCTCATACCTCAAGAATTGCTCACTATGACACGTCCAATTCGTATAACCATCCACGAACCATTTCGTGTACAAATGATGTTGCACATCCCATGTTGAACACCACCTCAAGTTTCTACAACTTGAACAAGGGCATCGAATGTGACCGTCGCGATCTATTGCTGCATTTAGATTCCCCAATGCAAATTGAATGAAACTCTCAACCCCATGTTTAAAGTCATCTGACACCACCCGGTCAACTATTCTACGATACATCCATGAACGATCTGTCGACATTTTACCTGCACCCAATAAATGATAATACACATCCTAACTTTCAAATCATTACTCATGATATTATACCTGACCCTTTCCTCACATCGTTCATCATAGACCATTTGCAGTTGGCAGAGAAATATTAATTAGATTATCACTTTTTAACCCATCCATGAAGGTTTGATCGCACAATCACTTACTATATGTGCTGCACGATTTGCTGAAAATTTCAACATCATCTCCCCACACTTCTCCGATATACCAAAAATATTTATTGATTTTGAAATTTTCTTAAACACTTACAAGTAAGTGGTTAAGAAAACACTCAAAATCAATAATGGTATATCAGAGAAGAGTGAGGAGACGCAACCGAAATTCTCAACAAACCATATAAACACATATAGTAAATGACTGCCTAAGTGCGATCAAACATTCACAGACTGTCCAAACGGGACAATTCAAGACTTTGAGGTAGATATATACATTCTCATAAACAAATGAGAACATACACATCAATCCCAAAGTCTTGAACGGGAAGGCACATTGACATGGTTTTAACGCGCTCTCCTGAGGTGCGTGTAATGTTAGGTCGCACCCACGCACCTCAGCTCACAGGGAATACCCCATGCATTTATATAACATAAAATTAAATAACAACGCAATTATCATCATGCACATATCAAATTAAATAACACCCAAATTATAAATTTTTTCAAATGAAGAACGTCGAAGCTAAACAATCTACATTTTTGAGTCAAATTAACATCAAATTTCTATTAAAATCAGATTTAAAAATATATTTACATGCAATTAAAATCCACAAAGTTTTAAATCATAAAACGAATTTTTTTGGGTATTTACCTATTGCTATAGAGAATTCTGATT
The DNA here is from genome assembly GCA_022559845.1 of Amorphophallus konjac. Taxonomy (NCBI): domain Eukaryota; kingdom Viridiplantae; phylum Streptophyta; class Magnoliopsida; order Alismatales; family Araceae; genus Amorphophallus; species Amorphophallus konjac. The sequence continues at coordinate 226,519,344 of CM040125.1, read as the reverse complement.
TCATTGTATTTATCCACATCTTTGTATATATGTACTACTTAAGATATGTGGTCATTCCATTTCTCTATATCTTCTTATCATAATAAGACAAGGTCATTCCATTTCTCTATATCTACTTAAGATATGTGCTTTCCCACCCTGTGTGTTCTTGTTATTGATCTTTTCTTTCTCCTTTCTTCTTCCTCCTCTGCTGGTTGTCCATCTCTGAAGGTATTGCGTTTCCTAACAAGGGTGCAGCTAAAATTGGAAGGCTGGCAGTCAAAATTTCTATCTCAAGATGGTAGAGCCGTATTGATTGACTCAGTCCTATATAGTATGCCAGTTTTCCTTGCCGAAGTCACTTTTATCCCAAAGAAGGTGATCAGTTTCATTGACCGGCTATGTGCAAATTTTTTTTGGTATGGAGAGAAAGGCACCAAACGTAGGCATTGGGTAGCATGGTCAGATATCCAGAGACCTAAGTTAGAGGGAGGTCTAGGAATCAGAGATCTGCAGTGGGTTCAGACTTCTTTGGCAATCAAAACCCTTTGGAACATTATTCATGGGTCTTTTCTCTGGTCCATGTATGCTAGGCGCAGATTCATCAAGGCCCATCTTGCCAACTGTGTAAGACCATTCCCAGTTGGAATGCCTTCGACTGTCTTTAGACAGGCCAAAGATATTATTATCTCTAACAGCAGATGGATAGGAGGGAATGGGGCTAATATAGACTTCCTGAGTGACAATTGGACAGGGTGTGGTCCAGCCATTAATGCTGCAATGGCTAATGAAAGGATTGAGCTCAATAGCCTCCCCTTGACTTCTGTTAGAGAGGTTCTATGCAACACCCAACATGCTACACGGGGATACCTCAATAGTGACTTCCACCTTCCTAATATTCAACTAAGCAATGAGGCTGACTGCTGTGTCTGGACAGATACCGTAAAGGGTTCCTTTTCGGTTAAATCAGCTTGCAACCTAATACGAACTAAAGGCATTTCAAGGCCTGCCTGGGCGAAGCTCTGGCACTCAGCAATAGCACCGAGGGCAGCTCTTTTTGTCTGGAAGCTTATCCATCGGGCAGTACCAGTGGACAGCAGGGTGGCAGATTGTGGTATTCCCATTGTCTCCAAATGCAGCTGTTGCTCCTCTTCTGCCCAGGAAGACCTCAACCACTTATTCATCTCTGATGAATTGGCCTCTGAACTGTGGGGCTGGGTGCAGCCCTTGGTAAGCAACAAGTTCTATTTAAGTAATCAGATTTTCATTAGGTGTTAGAACCTACTAACCTTTACCAATCTACACTCAGCCTTCAGTTTTGTGGGGATGTATGCTATAATTCTGATGAGGTGGGAAATTTGGAAACAAAGGTGTACTACCAGATTTGAGGGTATGGCTCTTAAAATTGATTCAATAAAGAGGAGAATTTCCTCCTCAATAGCCCTAGCTCTGGACAAGCTTTGCTTCCGCAAGCCCTTATCCCCAGCTAAATCCAGCTGCCTTGCTTCTTTTCACCTATTCACTCGGGTCAATTTAAAGCAGCCATTTCTGGTCTTCTGCAGATTGGGACCTCAGAAGTTCACATTGCATGTTGATGGGGCCTCCAAGGGTAATCCTAGTAGGTGTGGTGGTGGAGGTTGTATAAGAGACTCAAATGGTAAATGGATGGTTGGCTTTGCTTTCCACTATGGCATTGGGAATAGTCTTGTGGCAGAGGCAAGGGCTCTATATGACTGCTTTAATAGCTAAGCTAGGTGCTCAAAATGTTTGGCAGCTGTATATTCAGATTGTGCCCTTCTTGTGGAGGCTGTAAGGAAAGGAGCTCCTCCTAACTGGATGGTTCTCCCATGGTGGAGGAAGATTTTGGATCTTATCCATGAAAGTGGCTGCTTGATATTGCATACTTATAGAGAGGGCAACCAGGTTGCAGATTCCTTGGCATCCTATGCATGCAATACTCCAGAAAATCAAGTTTTCATTCAAGTAGGAGACCTCCCTCGGTTGACAAAGGGTCCATTAAGATTGGATAGAGCTGGGCTGCCAGCCATTCGAGTAGTTTAGCTTTTTGATTGTACTTCATAGCTTTATATTTTGCTATATTTTGAGTCTCTTTGTCCTAACAAGACATCCTAACAATAAATCTGAGTAAGATTACATAAATTAAAATAAAATGAAACAACATATAAATATGAAATTAAATTTTTACTTACAGTTTATTTGAAAAAACTTATCTGATTCTTTCGTTCCCTTTCCCTCGGTCGATTATCCTACGATGAATACAACAATATATTAAATAATATAAAAAATAATTATTATATGTACATGTGTGAGACAGGTGTGTGCATGTGCCTGTGAGGGGGGAGGGGCAACAGAAGCCCTGCGGCCAACGGTAGAGGGAGAGGGGGGCCCGCGGCCAACGGTAGAGGGAGAGGGAGAGGGGGGCTGAGGTGTGTGCGTGTGTTTGTGTCTGTGTGTGCGTGTGTGTGTGTGTCTGCGAGGGGGAGGGGGGCCACGGACAGGGGAAGAGAGTGCCGTGGAGGGGGTGGGGGAGGGCGGCCAGAGGGAGTGAGAGAGTGAGAGAGGGGAGAGGGAGTGAGGGAGCGGGACAGGGGAGAGGGAGAGGGATTGAGTGAGGGGGAATAGGATCGGGAGAGGGAGAGGGATTGAGTGAGGGAGGGGAACATGATCGGGAGAGGGAGACCACTTACGGCGACATGGATGATGGGAGGAGGCTGGCGGCGACGGCGACCGTGAGAAGACGATGATGGCGGCGACAGCGACGACGACCATGAGAGGGAGGGAGGTTGGCGAATGGCAGCGACGGCGAGGACGGGGGGGCCTCCAGCGACGGCGAGGACGGGGGCTCCGGCGGTGATGGCGGCTCCGGCGGCGACGACCGCAAGCAGAGGAGAAGGAGAGAGTGAGAGGGAGAGTGGGGGGGGGGGTGGAAATAGGGGCGGGTGGAAGGGGTGGGAAGAAGGGGTCGATGGCGGCGGGAACGATGAAATTTTGAGACGGAAATATGGACGGAACTTATTTCTGTCTGAAATATCAGACGGATTCATTTCCGTCTGAATATCCATCCCAAATTTGCGACGTATAATAAAGACGGAATATATTCCGTCTATATTTATAGATGGATCTTCAGAGAGAGTATAGTATGTCCTTAATAGAGATGGAATTTGTGATGGAAGCTAATCCGTCACAAATACAGACGGATTTTAAGATGGAAAATATCCGTCTGAAATATCCGTCTGTATTCCCGCTTTTTCTAGTAGTGTTAGTATAGACTTTAAATCCTCCTTCTCCCGAAGGCAAGGCCAAAACAGAGGCAGTGGTCAAACATTCTTTCAAGGTTTGGAAACTTCACTCACAATCTTCTGACCACTCAAATCGATTCTCCTTGCGGGTTAATATAGTCAGAGGCACCGCAATCTTGGAGAAATCCTTAATGAATCTCCGATAGTAACCTGCTAGGCCTAGAAAACTTCTCACTTCGATTACATTTGCAGGCCTATCCCAGTTTCTTACTACCTCCACTTTAGAGAGATCTACAAAGATTCCATCTTTAGAAATAGTGTGCCCCAGAAAAAACACTTCTTGTATCCAGAATTCACACTTACTAAACTTAGCGTACAACGGTCGGTCTCTCAAGATCTGCAATGCCATCCTCAAGTGCTCTGCATGCTCCTCCTTATTCTTGGAGTATATCAAAATATCATCAATAAAAATCACAACCTACTGATCTAAGTAGGGCCGAAAAATAGTATTCATCAACAGCATAAAAGCTGCATGAGCATTCATTAGACCAAAAGGCATTACAACAAACTCAAAATGCCCATACCTGCTTCGGAATGCTATTTTAAAGATATCTTCATCCTTGATCCGCAACTGATGATACCCTGATCGCAGATCAATCTTGAAAAAATATTGTGCTCATGCTATCTGATCGAACAACTCATCTATCCTTGGCAACGGGTACTTATTCTTGACAGTAAGCTGGTTAAGCCAGCGGTAATCAATACACAGCCTTAGAGAACCGTCCTTCTTTCTTACGAACAACACCGGGGCTCCCCACGGGAATGTACTTGGATTAATGAATCCCTTCTCGAGCAACTCCATTAATTATTCCTTCAACTCTCTTAACTCCGTAGGGGACATACGATACGGAGTTTTAGAAACTGGAGATGCGCTAGGAACTAGATCAATAGAAAAGACTACCTCTCTCTCTGGCGGAAGTCCTGACAAGTCTTCAGGAAACAATCTGAAAAATCTCAGAGAATAGGGATGTCCTTAATTTCCAACTCCTTCTTATCGGTCAGAGAGACCAAGGCCAAAAATGCATGACATCCTTTCCTCAATAACTTCTCGGCCCGAAGCGCCGAAATAAGTGGCACAGACTTAGCATGCCTAACCTCGACAAAAGAAAGCTCGGGGTGCCTAGAGAAAGACACCATGCCAGATTTACAATGAACGCTAGCCTCATACTTAGCTAACGAATCTGCTCCTAGGATTACATCATAATCCTTCATTTTCATACAAACCAAATCCGCTGGCATATTCAATCCATTAACTAAAAACTTACTAGAAGGATAATAGTACTTAATTACTGAACCCGAACCAATAAGGGTAGATATTTCCAGTTGAGAGTTCATCAATACAGGTTTCGCAGATAAGGACTTAGCAAAACTTTGAGAAATAAAAGAATGCGTTGCTCCTGTATCAAAGAGAACAAATGTCGGCTTATCAAAAACAACAAGTGTACCTTCAACCAATCCACTCTCCTCGGTGGCTTCCGTTTTGATTTCCTATAGGGCTTGGAGCTTGCCCTGCCGCTTCTGGCCTCCTTGCGGCTTGCTCGGTGCAGCTTGATCGGACAGGAGAGGGCACTCAGGGATACGGTGATCCATGCTCCCACAACGTAAATAGGCGCCTAGCTTGCGTCAGCACTCCTCCATCTTGTGACCCGGGCGATTACAATACTTGCAAAGAGCTTTGGACGATGCAGTCGATCCTGCCTTCTTGTCATTACTTCGCAGCTTCTTGTCCTTCCACGAACTAGACCCGCTAGTGGGCCTTTTCTTGCCATTATTGGGTTTGAAACTCCCAGAACCAGTGGTCTGCTCCTTCTCGGAATTCCTTCCTCGGATCTCCTCCGTCATCTCCATGGTGTCCTCAAGGACTTGAGCTTTCCTCACGATCTCGGCATAATTATGAATTTACATCAGTGCCAATTGGTTGATATATTGGAGCTTCAATCCATTGAGAAACCTCTTGGCCATCATCTTTTCTGTAGACACCAAATGCGTCGCATATCAGGATAATCTGGTGAACTATGCTTCGTACTCAGCAACTGATAAATTCCTCTGCTTCAAAGCACCGAATTCTGCCCCCTTCTTCTCTTGCACCCGGTCCGAGAAATACTTGCTATTAAAATATTCCTTAAACTCATCCCACATCGCACGCCTATTACCGAGCGTAGCTTCTACAGCTTCCCACCAAGCACGTTCATCGCGTTCCAGCTGGAAAATCGCCAAGAGCACTTGGTCTTGATCACTGCACTGCATAACTCTAAAGACTCACTCTATCTCCTTTAGCCAATGCTCGGCTTCATCGGGATCCGCCGATCCCCCAAATCGTGGGGGATTCAATCCACGAAAATTTCAGTGGAGATCACCTGCCCCATGATGCCCGCCGCCTTGCGCCACTTGTTGGAGGGCCTGAGTCAAGCCCTGCACAGTACGCTGCATATCTCTCCATTGCACACGTTCCACTGCCATCAGAATAAACTCCTACATGTAGGAAAAATTCATTAGAAACAGCTTGACAGGAATCTACGACATCACTTATAAACCTAGGAACATAGAAAACCTAGGCTCTGATACCACAAAACTGTCACGCCCCGACGCGGAATATCGGAACGCAGCAGTTATATACATTCATGATAAATAGAGCAAGAACAGAAATAAAAACATAAATTTAAAGAGAGAGAATTACTCTAAAAATACCAAATTGCTCATAAATAAGATAATGAAAATGTCTGCAACAACATCCTACATCACGACTCAAAGAGAAGGAAATAAACATAAAGATCACAACCCTCAACGATAACTCTTCAAGACATTACTAACAATGACTCAACAAGATCACTACGAGACTACTCCATAACTCTAGTAAGACATCTGCCGTAAGCACATCTAATGGTTCCACTCTAGGTCTTCACTCTTGCCAATCCCCGTCCGTTTGTGTTTCATCACCAGAGCTACCTGAAATGGGGGAAAATTGGGTGAGCGAACACTCAGTAGGTAATAGCAGGTAAAGTTTAAATAATTAACCAATTTAATTAAATGTCATGCGAATATAAGAATGATAAAGCAAAGCTAACATAAGAATTGATGGAATGAATAATAATAGAATGAATTGAACAGAGATATATCAATTTCCAAGAATTGGCCCATCAAGCACGCAAGTAAGCACTCATGTGGAGATAAATCCCATATAGGAATTTAATAACTTGTAGAGGTGAAAATAATAATAAATGAGTGAATGAATGTCAGAGACAACACGCTAGTCATGCACTCGGTGCAATGCCTCACCATGTCATTACAACTCCCCGGGGCACTAGTATTCTTCGGGAGCTCCTCACAGGACCAGACCTGGCCCTTATGATGCGTTGGCATTGATTTGGTGGATCCAAGATCCAAGTAATATCTAGACATTCATTGGAATCGGCCAGGAATTCCAAGGTCAATACATGTAATTATTTCTAGGATCAAGTGAAATTAAGTAATAGAGTGGGATGCCATAAGATTATGGCTTGCAGAGAACAAGAATATCATCAGGATTAATTGTAACCTAAGCCCATCTTGGCATGGCTACTAGAACGCACAAGAAACACGTGGAAACAAGCTTATGGCTGAGTTGCGGTCATACATGGGCCACAACACGGCAAAACGGTCTGTCGTGGACCGCCAAGAGTCAAACTGGGCCATAGGGACGTAGCCTAGTGTCAAAGGATGAAAACGGTCTAGTATGGGCCGCAATGTGACAAAAGCGGTCCTGGATGGGCCGTTTAGATCAGGAAGGCTCCTGGGCCTCAATAAAAGAAATGGTCCCCACTGGGCCACCCCACCACATAAACGGTCCTCAGAGGGTCGTTTAATGGATAAGACGGTCCAGAGACAACCGCATCTAGTATGAGTCCGGCAAGACTAAAGCAATCAACTTGACGGGCTTCCAGCCTGCCCGAGACATGGTGGAACCGAACCAGGGTCCAGCTCACACTTTCTCAGGTCGAGTTAGTGGCTATAGGTCGACTCAATCAAGGCTAGGGTGATGGAATTCAAGGAAAACAGACCAGCAGAACCTGACACTTAGCCAATTAGAAACAGTCACAAAGGGGCTGCTTCAGGTGTCATGCGGTCATGCCTGGGCCGCAACCTGAGGGTAGCGGTCCCAGAAGGGCCGCAACTCATAGGACAGACCCGATTCCGGGTTGTGAAATCGCAAAATTCGATCAAGTTGATAGGTTCAGGTTTTGGGGGTACAATCCGCTGTTGGCACCCAAAATGTGATCGTCGACGATCAAGCCATAAAGATGAATGATGCGGCCCGCTGAAGCACGGAAGCCGATGAAGATCAACTGACGGAAGGCTTCTCAAGTTGCCAGAGCCTCGAGTCACCTGGAAGTGAACACCGGGGACTTCTCCTCTGGAAAGTCGAGATAAATCAACAACTAACCGACAGTGCGACCAAGCCTGCCCAATGATCCGGCATCGACCTCGTCATGCCGCAACCCTACACCTGTTGCCCGACCAAGGACGACGGTCTACCTGGTGGCTCACCACCTGAATGAAGACTCTCCTGAGGAAGAACATCCTAGGCCATTCACAACAAGGAGCCGAAGTTTCTGTCAGCAGAAGGTCCCGATCACCCGACACGGGTTCGGCTTCTCGCCATAGTGGGCCCGTTAGTGGCCAATTGGTCGCCAGCCAAGGCGAAACTATCCCGGATGTTGTACCATCCTGCAAGGAAGCTTCGAGCACGAGTCCGTCTGAGCTGGAAGCACAAAGCATAGTGCCGAAGGCCGTACCGGCAGAAGACCCGTATGCTCGAGCCAGATACACGCGAAGTTCTGATTAAGGCCATTCACAGCGCGGAGAGCTTCGTCAACACCCGCCAAGGTTTTCCAAGGACCAAGGCGAGAGGAACAGTCAACGGGAGCCTCCGGAACCATCCCCGGACCCATCGGCCAGCCCGCGTAGAGCGAACAAGCAAAATCGGCGCACAAAAGGACTTCGGCGCCCCTTAATCCGGCGCCGCCAAATCCGGCGCGCCAGAATCAAGTGGGGACATGCCTCCCGGCGCCACTGAATCCGACGCGCCCCTTTCCATGGCGCCGGATTAACGGTGGCTCTATATATATATGCCATGGCCTCGAAACAAAAAAGAGAGAACAGACAGTCAGAGAGAGAAGAGAAGAGAGGTCCTGATCGCTGGAGAGCCACGACCAATCGCAAGATAAGAGGGTTAGGTTTCATGAGGAGGAAGGTTTTTCCCAGAGAGTCCCCCACCGTGCCGCCGTCGCCCTCTGCTGCGCACGAGTTCATCGGCGTCGGAGAAGAAGAGTTCCTCTGTTGTTTTCGTAGGTGGGTCACGATGTTTTCTGTCGATCTTCCTTCGTCTGTTTTCTTCTTCCATCGTAATGTAAGTGAAAGGGGGAGGGGTGATGATATGAGCCCGTCTCCCCCTTCACCATCTCTCTCTCTTTCTCCTTCCATAGGCTTCCCTGCAATTGATAGTTGTGTTGCTGTGCTACAACGCCGGCGCTGACATATGAACTTGTAATATTTTCTTGACTGTGGGATGAATGAATGCGTTATTTGTGTGAATGGTTCTGTTCCATCGCATCGCCTCTTCTGCTTCCCCCTTCGCATTTCTTCTCTCGGCCGCTAAAGCGGCGCCGTGCAACAGTGCCGGCGCCGGGAATGGGCGAAGTGTGTTTACGCATCGCCCCGATCCCCATGGCGTCAGAACAAAATGTGTTCGAACGATCGCCACCGTGGCTTTCCTCCGATGCATACGCCGTCGGACTCCCCGGGCTACAACGATATGCCCCCTCCCCGGGGTCTTCGCGTTAACGCCATGGCCGTGTTTGGCTCTGCTTTTCTTTCCTTTCTTTCTCGATGGTCTTGTGGCTGAGGGCATATCTGTATATGCCCCTCAACCCATCATGGCACCAGGAGGCTTCGATCAAGCCTCTCCGCATCCCTCAGTTGTCCAGAGGTGAAGAGATCGTCCTCGTGGTCGAATGGTTAATCCATTTATTCCTCTGTCCATGGACTCGCATGCTGACAACATTCCCTGTCGTTGAATATGTTGAATCTGGTTGAGTAAGCTGCATCTACATTCTCATTGTTTGTATACGGTTCATGCTCATTCGAGAGGGTTAAATCCATTAGCCCATCTCACTAATTTGGGGAGGGGAATATACCCCCACTGTTTCATCAAGCCACCACTTGGTCATGGGAATTCATCCATTAATGATGAGTGTCCTTACTGGCTATCGGGTGAATATCAAAATTGGGTTAATCCTGACATTTAAAATCCACAGTCCTTCACGGACCTTGTGGTGGCCGTGGGACGGGTGCCCCTCGTAGGCTAGTCCTCGGGGTTTTCCCTCTCTACCTGTCGTATTGATTCGAGCCTTGAGTCAACTCGGGTCGCGTGCCCCTCGTAGGCTAGCCCTCGGGGTTTTTGCTCCCGTCATGAGTCGACTCGCCCGCTCACTGCTGCCCACAGACTTGGTGCCCCTAGCAGGCTGGACCTCGGGGTTTTCCTTTCCGTTCGGGTTTTGCCGGTCGCCGTTGCGCCACCCATCCCTCAGGGGTTGCTCCGCTACGTGAGTATTCCCCGCTTCTCCCCAACAATCCTCGGGGGACGGGGAGATGCTGCCGAAATTCCGACTCGAACGAGTCTGACTCGAAATAATCGCCGCGCTTGAGTGTGAACCTCGCGCGTGCCTGTGACTCAACTTCTGGATGTCCCGGGGCGATCCTTTGAATAAATGACTTAAATAAACTTTCAAAGTTTCCCAAAGTGTTTTAACAAACCCAAGAAATAACAAATAAAACCTCAGTTTCCACGAAATTGGGCTAAACCGGCGCCGTTTGCGTCCGGCGCGCCTTAAAACGGCGCGCCCCATCCCGGCGCACCCCAAAAAAGGTCACGCCGTTTTAACCCCCCTTCTACACCTACGGTTCCCACGCCGTTTTAAGCCCTTTACCTACGTTTTCTGGCACCATTTCAAGTATGTTAAGCCTTTTCTCTGCGCGTACCACGCCGATTTCATTCCGAATCGTGCCGTTGTGCCGTTCCGGTCCCCTCCCCGTCTCTGGGGTGATTTTCCAATGTTAATAATAGAATGAAGTAAACCTTTTGATTAATAAATTGAATAAATTAGCTTGTCTAAGCTTGAATTGATCTGCTTCGTATCGTTGTCGTCATGCCTTTAGTCTGAATATTCATGTCACGTCAATGCATGCCTGAGTGTGCGCACCCTTGGTATATCAAATGGCATTAACAGAAAGTCGGGTTACGTCCGATCGGAAGTTTGTCACGCGTGATGGTGGTCTTCGGGCCTAAGTCCTCCGCCATGTATCGAGGGTCCGCCTTAATAAATTATGTGTAGTTAATCGTAGCATCTTGCATGACCACTCGCATGCTCTGCATCTCTTATTCCGGTCTCGACAGCCCACTATCTCGGTAATTAATCAAAGGTTTTCCCTCCTCGTGAGGGATGTAATTAACGTCATGACCTTTATGGTATGACGGACTGCTGGTCTCGACCGAACCTCACTCTCGCCCGACACGGGTCAAAACGAGCACACAATAAACTTGTCACGTACGTGACTGGCACACCCGCGTAGTCAATCAGTCAGTTAATTGCCAGTCAATTAATTGATTGATCGACACGTGAAATAAACTAACATACAGAATATAAATCCCATCCCAAATAGTCAGGGACCTACTTAACAAAATGGCCCTCGTAAAATAAACGATCGCAAACAGTCTGGCACGCCCGGTGGGACTTGTGTCACCTTTCATCTCTTTGCCGAGATACTTGGACTTCGAGGCCCTCCCAAAGGTTGCTGATCATTGGTTTGTCTGTCTTTGCAGGCGAACGATGACGACAACTGGATTGACTGGCGTCGGCTTTGGTCCTTTGATTATTGCCGGTCATGCGCAAGGGTACCTGGCGGTGCCTATGGAGTTCGGCAGCTTCCCTGCCGCTGTTGGCTTCCCCAACTTCTTGGGGTTAGCCTTTGTGGATATGCTAGAAGTGGAACCCTCGGAGCTTGTCGAGGGAGCTACGAAGAATATGGAGCCTCTGAAGGCCCGATGCTGCCATGACTCGCTCAAGAGTCCAACCCCGGTCGCCAGCTGCCTGGTGCACCATGCGGTTCGTGGGGTTTGCCCTAATGATGTCAACAGGAGCTCCGGAGGACGTCAACGCAGGCATATCCGGAGAAGTACTGCATGGTTACCGGAACCCTCTCCCTATCCGGCAAGTCTATGATGGTTGGTGGCATGTGCGTCTTCCTCAACGGACGCAGCACGCGGATAGTTCCGGATCGGGTTGTCCCTTCCATCCCCGTCCGCAACTCATATCAAGCCCTCGCTAGAATGAGGGCGGAAAGAGAAGAAGCCGGCCATTACGGTCGAGAGAAGGTGGCCCCCAGGCCAAGGAAATTGAAGCAGGTGTGGATCCCCAAGAGGGTCCAACCTATTCACCAAGCTGCACCCGTCCCCTGCCGTCTTGCTCACGACGGAGGGGAAGGAAAGAGAGGAAGGGGCCTGGCCCCAAAAGAAGAAGAAGTGGTTGCGAATCCCTCGCGCCGCGAGAGTTTTCGGGCTTGCGCCCGTCAAGCCAACGTCCCAGCTGTGGGACGAAGATTCCAACAACCTGCCGACAGAGCTCGGCTAGCTTATACCCCTCCTGTGGGAGGTCGGCAACTGTCCCCCTTGTTACATCAAGAGCGGGGTGAAGAAGAGATGACATGTCTGGTCAGAAACTATTTTCGTGGGTTAGGCAACCCCTCGCTTGGGCAACAACGACTGATGCAAGCAGCCGCCGCCAGTGAAGACTACTGCCCGTCAATGGCAGATGAAGAAGATGTAGGAGAAAGAATGATGGTGTCGTCAGTCGACGACAATGGATATGATAACGACTTCAAGATCGAAGCCGATGAAGCCGTCCCCAAGCGGGAAGAAACAAGAAGGGCTTCTATATTCAAGAGGCTGACCTTCCCGCATCAAGTTAAAAGGAGGGTCCATCGACAAAGGAGAAGGATGCAGGTCTTCACCTGCAACATGGCTGGTATATCCAACCGATATTGGGGGCTTCCTGAAGATCCCCGAGAATGTGCTCAGTTGGCCGCAAGGCCAGGGCTTAGCACTCGGAGGACAGAAGCCACGAGGGAGCTCCTGATGATGACTAAGGTAAAACAACCCTGGGTCTACCATCAGTGGGATGATAAGGCGCCCGTCCTGACCGCCAATGTGGTGACGGCGGAAGAAGAAGATGACGTCCCCCTCGACATCCTGCCCGAGGGTACGTCCGGGGAGACGGCAGAAGTTATCCCCACTACAGCCACTATAGACCCATCAGTCTTGATACTACTTCAGAATTATCGGCAAGAGATAGACTTGCTAAAGAAGCAGCTGATGGAGAAAACTGAACAGTCCTCAGCTTCCAAACCACCCGAAGTCCAGGGTGAATCATCCCGGGGAGCGGTCCGTCATGACGGCCCTCCACCGCTCTACACACTGCCTCAGTCGTCAGAACCAAGCATGGCGACACTGCAGCAGCGGCAACCACAGCTCCAGCCGCTGCTACCACTGGTGCTCCCTCAAGTGCACCAGGCACCCCCGCTGCCACGTCCTCCACAGGCGACCACCCTGGTCACCCCGTACCTACAGTCGGCGCACATCTACCCAGAGCCAGTTGACCCTGCAGTCGTGAACCGGATGATGGTGGAAAGAATGATCGAGCTGAAGCTCGCAGAAAGGGGTGAAGGCGACTACGTCGCATTTTGATGCCTACCGGGTGCCATACCCGCAACACCATGCTGCTAAGCGGCTTCCCCCGGGAATCAACAAGCCGCCCAAGTTTGACAAAATTCAACGGGAAGGGGTCCCCGAGAGAACACATAGCTTATTATATGACTGTCATGGGCGACTTGGCCACCGACGAGTCATACTTGCTAAAGTTTTTCGGGTCCTCACTGACGGGGCTCGCATTTGAATGGTATTCTAGTCTCTCGGCCGGGTCGATCAACGATTGGCCAGATATGCAGAAGAAGTTCAGAGAAAGATTCCATGTTACAGAGAGGGAGGTCACAGTGGCCGAACTCTACTCAATAAAGCAGAGGGCCAATGAAACAACCCTCTATTATATCAAGAGGTGGAGGAACCTTGGAATGAGGTGCAAGCGGCCCCCGCATCAGGAGGACGCTGTGCAAATATGCAAACAGAATCTTTGAATGGAGGTTCTGGAAAAGATGATCGGAATGGAAATACGATCGTTTGATCGATTGAACAATGTCATGGCCGAGGTGGAAGCTTTCCGGGCTAGACCTGCCCCTACATCTACTGCCGGCACGACCCAGAAGGGCAAGGCGGTGGAGCGGCGCCCGTCGCCTAAAGAAGCGAACGCTCTTGACATAAAGGTGTTCGAACAACAGAAAAGTGAAGGCAAGAAGGGAGTCACCCCACAGCCTGTAGAAGCCCCAGACGGCAAAGAAGGTCCTTCGCTGAGGGACAAGATGAAGAAGGCCTATTCATTTCCAAAGGACAAGACCCGGGTTCTGTTCGACTGGGTAACAGAATATAGCATGGTCACTCTGCCAGAGCCAAGGAGGCCGGAGGACCTAAAGAGAAAAGACAGCTCAAGATTCTGCCCCTACCACCAGATGTTGGGGCATCCAATCGAAGACTGCTATGTTTTCAAGGACATCATCAAAGGGATGGTGAAGAAAAATGAGATCGAGCTAGGAGAGTACAAAGTGGACCCTCCTCAGCCACATGAAGCCCCTCGGAGGAGGGCAAGAGTCAACATGATCTCCCTATACCAGGCACTGCCTGAGGAGATCTCTGAAACAAGCACGCGAAGCACCTATGAAGCTCATTTCTTGGAGCCCGTGAAAGAACAGCAGGGATGGCAGCAGGTCCCTGTGAAGCATAAGAAAAAGAGGGCACCCCGCCCGAAAGAGGGGCGCATATCCGTGGTGTCACACCCCGGCTTGCTCCGCCGGTTGTGGCACCCGTATGGGTCACTCCACCTACAACTGTCAGGATACCTACACATAATCGGAGGAGACAAACTCCGCTGTCAGTGATCAAGGAAACCAATCCTGGGGTCCTTCGACTGCAAAACCTCATTGAGGAGTTGGACGAATACGTGCAGCCCAAATTGAAACCTTTGCTGGTGCGGGACCACGTCCCGTGGCAAGAACTACAGCAGCTCTCACTCGAACAAAGGGAAGAAGCTGAAGCGGCACCCGATAGAGAGGGCGGTCTGTTCTGGGGGCACCCGCCCGCTGAAGCAAAAAAGAAGAAGAAACAAAACAAGAAAAAAAGGAAGGCCGCTGAGGCCGATAAAGTGCAGGTTGTCTCCCGTAATACTCTATCAGCACTTTTTAACCTATTCGGAGAGGAGGAAGAAGAGGAAATTTGCTTCACACCCCATGCTGGGGGAGGCAAGGCCGAGGCCGCAACTGCTGCACATGCCACCCGGTCGGGCCAAAAATGGGGGCGCCAGCCGCCACCCAATCACAACATCATGTTCAGGGGGGAGCCGCCCTACAAAACACCTCCGCCGGAGGTCAAGGGAGTCCAAATCCCTCCTCCGCCAGGACTATATAATAAGAGTGGGGGCAAGGGGGTCCCTTCATTTCTTGAATTCATGAAGATGTCCAAGGGGAAGCAGCCATGTCAGGAGACTAACCCTACACCCGGGGACGTCCACCCGTAGCTAGCACAATCTGCCGAAGACCCAAATGCAGATGGAGCTTGCCCCGCAGCAGCTAACAAAGAACATCTAGGAAGTTGGTACCAGCCAGAAGGGCGCCGAATCTGAGGAAGATGAAGCAGGTCCGTCAGGGCCCGCAAACCAAAACTTCCCCAAGCCCAGATGGGCTGAAGAGATGAAACTCTCCAATGTTCGAGCTGGGAGCCGAATAATGAAGCTACTCAAGAAGCTCCCCGCTCGATTTACAATCTGGGAGATCCTTTCTTTGAGTGAAGAGACTCGACAGGCGATTATTACAGCTCTCCAGACGCCTGCTCATTTTGAGACATGTCTGGCTGAAGCAATGCCGGAGGCTAGCATGACCTTCACTCCAGACGATATGCTGCTGCCCACCATCAGCCACAGTAGGCCGCTGTATATGAAGGGGCACCTGAATGGAAGGGAGCTGAACAGGATTCTGGTTGATCCCGGTGCAGCGGTCAACATCCCGCCTTATCGAATATACGAGAGGCACCACTTTAACGTGCATCTCGAGAAAGTCGGAGATATGCGTATCGCCGGCTTCAATCAAAAATGCGAAGTGTCAATGGGGGTGGTAGAGTTCACCCTCACCTTAGCAGATTTTACTACGACGGTGCAGTTCCGTGCCATTGACTCCCGCACCTCGTATAAGGCACTGTTCGGCCGCCCATGGCTGCATGAAAATATGGTGGTACCCTCCATGCTCCACCAATGCATCAAGTACAGTCTCCAAGGGAAGGAGGAGAGGATATTTGCAGACCCCCACCCGTTCGAGGTGTTTGAATGTCATTTGGCGGATGCCAACCTATATACAGGGCCTTCCCAGAAGACCTCTGAAGCTAAGACTCCTGCGGGGGCATCGAGAAGCACATCCGGCAGTAGTTGGTATCCACCACCGCCGCGCGGATATGTCAAGCCCAAGGTGGTCTCCCATATCACAGCATCCGAAGACGTGGGCAGAACAGCACCCCCAACATTATACCCTAAAGCTAATGAAGTGCGGGTCACCCGGCGGCGCAATCATATTGAAATCCCGGATGGCCTCACCAAGCCAACTCCCGGTCTTGATAACCCTACTGTCAAGCCTTTCAAAACTTGGGAGGTGACACAGGAAGATGGACCTAGCAGCTTGTTCTATACGGGTGAAGAGCACCCTTCTCGGGAAGACACAGACTGCAACCTCCTCGAAGATATAAGCAACCTGCCGGTTCCCGTCAAGGGTCTGGCATTCACGATTGAGCGGATGGCCAGGGTGTTTCAGAAGCAACACATCCCCCCCCCCCGACCAGTCTCAAAAGCGCAAGGAAGCTTTCCAGAAGATGTGGTATCCCGTAAATCTGGATAAGGAAATGAGACGTGTCTCTCAACATCCGGGGTTGGGCTTTACCCTAATATTATTATAGTGGGCGATACGAGGTGGACACCATCTCCGCCTTCTATCCTGCTGAAGATGGCCTGCTGGGGGTAACTTTTGATGAATACCCGACGGAAGCTGAGCATGTTGAACTGGCTCAACCCAGAAATCAAGAAATAGAGACCGTGGTCCCCTGCCGATGCTGGGAGCAGGTCTACCCTGAAGAGGCGGCCCTTCAAGCCAAATTTGATACGGCTAGCAGCAGTGAAGTCGAAGATACTGAAGAAGTAGGAATTTCTCCCTCCAGTAGAGTCCTGATGATAACTTCAGCACCCCTTCTGCCAATCGGGGAAGCCTCGGTCGACTCTGATCAAGAGGAACACGCTGCCAAGAAAGAAAAAGCCACTTCTACGGAAGATACGACTACCCCAGAAGGCGAGACCTCCTCAACTTTTGCTAAAAAATCGGGATGCTGTCGAGGCCCGGTAATAAACAAGTACCAACCTGTCATGGCTGCAACCTCATCTACAAAGACACAAGCTACTCTCTCGCCCTTGGGAGCTGCAACGGTAGTGGATTTGCTAACAGAACAATCCTCACAGCCGCTGGTGTAGGAAACAGAGAATTCTCAAGAGGCTCTGATGATGTCAGATGAGGAAGTCGAAGAACTCGACCCTCAAGATGGTATTCCAGACTTCGTTGACCTCCAGTCGGCACCTCCGGAGATAGAAGACGGAGGCCAAGCCACAGTCGATGAACTGATAGAAGTCAACTTGGGAAATGAGGAGGACCATAGGCCTACCTTCCTCAGTGCCCAACTATCCCCAGAAGAACGGGAGCTGTACACCCAGTTGCTGCAAGAGTACCGGGATTGCTTCGCCTGGACTTACAAAGAAATGCCACGTCTAAACCCCGCTGTCGCACAACATGAGCTGGCAATCTGCCCTGAGGCCGAGCCGGTGAAGCAACCACCGCGGCGCATGAGGCCAGAACTCATTACTCAAATTTGTGCTGAAGTTGACAAGATTATTGACGTGGGATTTGTTGAAGAAAACCAGTACACCACATGGCTGGCGAATATCGTCCCCGTGAAAAAGAAGAATGGACAGATCCGGATATGTGTTGACTTCCGAGATCTAAATAAAGCCTGCCCCAAAGATGACTTTTCGGTGCCAATAACGGAAGTCATGATCGATGCTATAACCGGTCATGAGGCCCTGTCATTCATGGACGGGTCATCTGGTTACAACCAGATTTGGATCGCGGAGCATGACCGGGTCAATACTACTTTCTGAACCCCTAAAGGCATTTATCACTATAAGAGGATGCCGTACGGACTGAAGAATGCTGGCGCAACTTATTAGTGCGCAATGACCAAAATCTTTGATGAGTTGCTCTACCACAAGGTCGAGTGCTACATAGATGATCTGGTGGTCAAAACCAGAAGAAAAGAAGATCATCTGCAAGACCTCCGTATTGTCTTTCAGAGGCTGAGGCAGCATGAGCTGAAGATGAACCCCATGAAGTGTGCGTTGGGGGTATCGAGCGGAAAATTCTTGGGCTTCATTGTCCGATATCGGGGGATCGAGATAGACCCCACAAAAATCAAAGCAATTCAGGAGTTACCTCCACCAAGGAACCTCTCCGAGTTGAGATCACTACAGGGCCACTTGGCTTATATCCGGCGTTTCATTTCCAATTTGTCAGGGCGATGCCAGCCTTTCCACAAACTGATGATGAAAGATGTTCCCTTTTATTGGGATGAAGATTGCCAGACAGCCTTCGACAAGCTGAAAGACTATCTGAAGACTCCTCCAGTGCTGGGCGCACCGGTGAAAGGACGGCCATTGATACTATACATAGCAGCTACACATAACTCCCTGGGGGCAATGCTGGCCTAGAATAATGAAGAAGGAAAAGAGCAAGCCCTCTATTACCTCAGTCGGAGACTGGTCAGAACTGAGGAGAAATATACTTGTATTGAGAAGGTCTGTCTGGCGCTGGTCTTCGCAGTTAAGAAGCTGCGACGCTACATGTTGTCGCACGAAATCAGCCTAGTATCCAAAGAGGACCCCCTGAAATATATTATGTCCCAGCCGGCACTCAAAGGTCGCCTGGGCAAATGGGCAGTAATCCTTATGGAGTTTGACATCTCCTATGTGCCGCGCAAGGCCGTCAAGGGCCAAGCTATTGCAGACTTCTTCGCTGAGCACCTAGTACCCGGGGACTGCCCGCTGGAACTGGAGCTTCCTGAAGATGAAACCCTGGAAGCCGTTCAGGTGCATCCCTCTTTATGGCAGCTATATTTCGATGGCGCTTCCAGAATTGACACCTCTGCCACTGGATCGGCCAGGGTCAGGGCAGGAGCATGCATAGTCCTGAAATCCCCAGAGGGGGAAGTGGTGCACACATCTTGCTCGATAAACAAGCATTGCACGAACAACGAAGCAGAGTATGAAGCCCCGATAATCGGGCTGCAAATCGCTCTATCCATGAGAATTCAGATGCTGGAAGCATTCGGAGATTCCATGCTAGTTATAAAACAACTGGAAGGAGAGTTTGATGTGCGAAAGCAAGAACTTCTCCCCTATCATCACCTGGCAACCCGCCTGATGTCGAGATTCTACTTCATCAGCATCAAGCATATCAACCGAGGCCAGAATGCTCAGGCAGACGCCCTCGCTAAGCTGGCCAGTTCGTTGGCGGTCCCGCCAGACGCAAGCCTGAATATAACGGTGATCAACCGCCGGCAAGTCCCCAGTGTAACAGAAGTCTTAGCCGACGAGCAAGAAATTGAGGTGGCAGTCATCGAGGAGGTTCAGCAGCCCGAATGGCGAGAACATCTCCTGCGGTGGTTTCAACACCAACAGCTCCCAAGAGAGAAAGAACAGAGAATGAAGCTCCTGAGGGTCAAAGACTCTTATGAGATGAGAAGCGGAACCTTGTTCCGAATAATGGCAGATGCCCGAAGGAAAGTCCTACTTCGTTGCTTGTCTTCAACAGAGGCGGGACAGGTGATGCAAGAAATCCATGCGGGATCAGCTGGAGCACACCAGGCTGGCCCAAAAATGAAAATTGAGATAAAGAAATTGGGTTACTATTGGCCCACTATGTTTGATGATTGCTGCAAGTTCTCCAAAGCTTGTCAGAAGTGTTAGGAACACGCTAACGTGGCAAGGAGACCTCCAGTGCCATTACATCCGACCCTATCAAGCTGGCCATTTGCTCAGTGGGGCACGGACGTGGTAGGGCCGCTACCAGCATCTTCATCAGGGTGCAGATATATCTTAGCAGCTATAGACTACTTCTCCAGATGGGCAGAGGCGGTCGCATTGAGAGATGTGACGGGAGAACTAGTTGCAAGATTCTTCCGCCAGAACATAATATTTCGGTTCGGGATGCCCAGCCGAATCATCTCTGATAATGGTATCCATTTCAGAAACCAAAAGGTTTATCGACTAGCCGACAAGTACAAAATTGACTGGAGGACATCATCCCCCTACAACCCTCAAGCCAATGGACTCGCAGAAGCCTTCAACAAGACATATGCACGTTGCTGGCAAAGACTGTCAAGTCTAATAAAAAAGATTGGGAAGAAAGGATGTACGAAGTGCTCTGGGCCTATCGTACTGTCTACAAAACCCAACCGGCTATTCACCTTTCTCCCTCGTCTACGGGTCAGAGGCTGTGGTGCCAATCGAATTAGAAGTTCCTTCGCTGCGAGTCGCCGTCCAGCATGGACTAGCCAGCGGTGAACGGACAAATGGAGAAAGAAGATTGGAAGAGCCCGCCGAGCTCGAAGGAAAGCGCCTCCGGGCACAACAAAACATCCAACTCTACCAAGCTCGCATGGCCCGTGCTTTCGATAAGCTGGTCAAAGGTCGAGAATTCAAGAAAGGAGACCTGGTGATGGTTAAAAAAAGAGAAGTGATGGCCTCCAATCCCAAGGGGAAGTTGGTCAAAAACTGGATCGGACCATATATCGTCCGCCGAGTATATGAAGGGGGTGCCTACGTCCTGGTGGACCACAAAGGAGTTGTCCAGTTCTCTCCCCTCAACGGAAAGCATATAAAGCTGTACCACACAGCTCAACCGGCATTCCCAGAATGACCGTCACCCTTATATTGGTCTAGTGGCATTCCACCCTAGCCGAGCTACCCTTATCTTGGTCTAGTGGCACTCCGCCCTGATAGAGCCATCTTTCCTTGGTTTAGTGGCATTCCGCCCTAGCCGAGCTACCCTTATCTTGGTCTAGTGGCATTCCACCCTAGCCGAGCTGCCCTTATCTTGGTCTAGTGGCACTTCGCCCTGATCGAGCTACCCTTATCTTGGTATAGTGGCACTCCGCCCTGATCGAGCCATCTTTCCTTGGTTTAGTGGCATTCCGCCCTAGCCGAGCTACCCTTATCTTGGTCTAGTGGCACTCAGCCCTGATCGAGCTACTCTTCCTTGGTTTAGTGGCATTCCGCCCTAGCCGAACTACCCTTATCTTGGTCTAGTGGAATTCCACCCTAGCCGAGCTGCCCTTATCTTGGTCCAGTGGCACTCCGCCCTGATCGAGCTACCCTTATCTTGGTCTAGTGGCACTCCGCCCTGATCGAGCCATCTTTCCTTGGTTTAGTGGCATTCCGCCCTAGCCGAGCTACCCTTATCTTGGTCTAGTGGCACTCCGCCCTGATCGAGCTACTCTTCCTTGGTTTAGTGGCATTCCGCCCTAGCCGATCTACTCTTATCTTGGTCTAGTGACATTCCGCCCTAGCCGAGCTACCCTTATCTTGGTCTAGTGGCATTCCGCCCTAGCCGAGCTACCCTTATCTTGGTCTAGTGGCACTCCGCCCTGATCGAGCCATCTTTCCTTGGTCTAGTGGCATTCCGCCCTAGCTGAGCTACCCTTATCTTGGTCTAGTGGCATTCCACCCTGATCGAGCCATCTTTCCTTGGTCTAGTGACATTTCGCCCTAGCCGAGCAACCTTATCTTGGTCCAGTGGCATTCCGCCCTAGCTGAGCTACCCTTATCTTGGTCTAGTGGCACTCCGCCCTGATCGAGCTACTCTTCCTTGGTTTAGTGGCATTCCGCCCTAGCCGAGCTACCCTTATCTTGGTCTAGTGGCATTCCGCCCTAGCCGAGCTGCCCTTATCTTGGTCTAGTGGCATTCCGCCCTAGCCGAGCTACCCTTATCTTGGTCTAGTGGCACTCCGCCCTGATCGAGCCATCTTTCCTTGGTCTAGTGGCATTCCGCCCTAGCCGAGCAACCTTATCTTGGTCCAGTGGCACTCCGCCCTGATCGAGATACCCTTATCTTGGTCTAGTGGCACTCCGCCCTGATCGATCTACTCTTCCTTGGTTTAATGGCATTCCGCCCTAGCCGAGATACCCTTATCTTGGTCTAGTGGCATTCCTGATGTGACACAACCTAGGACTCAACAAGTAAGCACAATTAAGCATTCAAAACAAACCGATAATGGTAACCGCTCACCCGATGCTCACTAAGACCCGGGGTAACTTGGCAATGCCAAGGGGAGGTTGTGTGGGCTGGGCCCTTGCTGGTAGAGGGCCAACAAGGCCAGGGTTTGATTCCCCAAGGGTATGGCTGCCCAAATCAAGGGTCCGACGAAGTGCCAAAGGGCACAGGTTCCACTCTCTTCCCACGATGATCACTTATAGCAAATGAGCTTAAGGATCGGGCTCTCGTCACGGCCAGCGGAGTTTATGAACTAATATTGAAAGAACAAGCATGAATTAGAGTAAAGTTTTGGAGCACTGACTCGACCGGTTTGAAGAAACCGGTCCCGCTCGGAGACGAGGGCGAGCGGGGAAGCGTGGGTTCCCCACACGCCGCGACGGGGTAGCTTGACCTATTTAAGCTATTACAACACTACACCCCATCCAAGGGGGGGATCGTGGGGAAGGGAAGATGATAGTTACATCCAAACACTACCTCCACACAGGGAGGAGCCTTCAGCCGGCCAAGCGGGGAGGGGAATTTGAGAAGGGAACACCGAAGATGGGAGGTTGCTGATTCTGCCCAGTTCTATGGGTGCTGACAGGAGACTGATGAATTGACTGCTGCAACTGCTACCGAATTTTGTTGGGGACGAAACCACCTAGAAAATCTTCGTAGTAGGCCGGGGAAGTCGTCCAAATTTTATTAATGTCTTCTGTCGTCGATGCTGGTCTGGGTGGAGGCCCGAACAGGGAGGCAGAGTCTCGGACTGGCAGCTCCTGGTTTCAAACAGCAGGTTACAGAGGTTGCCCCGACAGCTTCCGAACTCAGAATCGAGCACCGTTGGAGTTGTTGGAACCGTGGACGAGTCCTCTTCGCAGCAGAGCTGACGGGGAAGCCAAACGATGCCGAAGAAGACCAGGGGACTCTCATGCTACAGGATGCCGAACGAAGTTCCGCTTCTTGATTCTGAAAGTAGATAGAAGGAGGAAAAACTTTGCAGAAGGGCTCTTGTCTTGATTCACGTTGGATTTGTCGTGACTGAGCTTCCAATCACGTTCAGGTGCTCTGTCAGGAGAGCTTCACGCAGTCAAGGGAGAACGGCTCTCCCGGGCAGCACAGTGCTCAGACGACGACGAAACCACTTTCGTTGGGAAGAAGATAAGCAGACGCTTCCGACGAAACCACTTCGTTGGACCTCCAGGGACGCCAAGGGGAAGACGGAGTCGCTGCTGCACTCCACTGGTTCTCTGCAGGCTCTCAGCCAAGGTGGAGGAAGGGTGATGGGGTGGCTGCTCTTGGTAGAGTGGAGTGGAGGGAAGGGGATGGGGGTTGCCTACTCAATGGGGAAAGGAGTTGGGCGACTTTGGGCTATGGAGGGAAGGGGATATTCAAATTCAAATGGTCTTGGGAGGTGGAGGGTTGCATGGGGGAGAGGGAAGGGTGCTTGGGAAAGGGATGAGGTGGTTGGAGGGTGGCTTAGTGATTGGGGATGCTGCCTTGGGACTAGGGGGTGGAGTAATGGGATGTGTGGGGAAGGGGAGTGGACTTTAATGGGGGTAGGTGGGAGAGTGGTGGTTGGGAAGGGAGGAGAGAGAAAATTTTCAAAATTGGGTGTGGAGGAGAGAGAAAGGGGAGTGAAAGAGAGAGATTAAGAGAGGGATAGGTGGGATTCTCTCCCTAAGGCTTCTCACCTCACTAATGGATTGACTCCACCATAAAAATAAAGATAGAACTCACAAAATGACAATTTTTTATTGATTGATTCATTTAGTTGAAATGGGAGGAATGGGGTCCTATATATAGGCAACCCACATTTTATAATAAGTCCCTGACAAAAGACTCAATGACAAATAACCGAGGGGGTAGGGGGTGCACTTGGGCCAAACCCAATGAATTGGGCCCAATAACTAACTAAACAACATAATGACTCTCAAACTTAGGGAAATAAGCACAAGACCTAGGGACATGACTCAAGTAAAATGAAAATTACATCAAATGACTCAAATAAAAATTACGTAGGACTCAAAATTAGATAACAAGACCATGCCAGATGCAACCGGGGCGAGGATACGAGCTGTGAACGTGGGCATGGGAGGTGATGTCCACATCAATTCCGCCCTAGCCGAGCTACCCTTATCTTAATCTTGTGGCATCCCGCCCTAGCCGAGCTACCCTTATCTTGGTCTAGTGGCACTCTGCCCTGATCGAGCCATCTTTCCTTGGTCTAGTGGCATTCCGCCCTAGCCGAGCAACCTTATCTTTGTCCAGTGGCACTCCGCCCTAGCCGAGCTACCCTTATCTTGGTCTAGTGGCACTCCGCCCTGATCGAGCTACTCTTCCTTGGTTTAGTGCCATTCCGCCCTAGCCGAGCTACCCTTGTCTTGGTCTAGTGGCACTCCGCCCTGATCGAGCTACCCTTATCTTGGTCTAGTAGCATTCCGCCCTAGCCGAGCTACCCTTATCTTGGTCTAGTGGCACTCCGCCCTGATCGAGCTACTCTTCCTTGGTTTAGTGGCATTCCGCCCTAGCCGAGCTACCCTTGTCTTGGTCTAGTGGCACTCCGCCCTGATCGAGCTACCCTTATCTTGGTCTAGTGGCATTCTGCCCTAGTCGAGCTGCCCTTATCTTGGTCCAGTGGCACTCCGCCCAGATCGAGCTACCCTTATCTTGGTCTAGTGGCATTCCGCCCTAGCCGAGCTACCCTTATCTTGGTCTAGTGGCATTCCGCCCTAGCCGAGCTACCCTTATCTTGGTCTAGTGGCACTCCACCCTGATCGAGCCATCTTTCCTTTGTCCAGTGGCATTCCGCCCTAGCCGAGCAACCTTATCTTGGTTTAGTGGCATTCCGCCCTAGCCGAGCAACCTTATCTTGGTCCAGTGGCTTTCCGCCCTAGCCAAGCTACCCTTGTCTTTGTCTAGTGGCATTCCGCCCTAGCCGAGCAACCTTATCTTGGTCTAGTGGCACTCCGCCCTGATCGAGCTACTCTTCCTCGGTTTAGTGGCATTCCGCCCTAGCCGAGCTACCCTTATCTTGGTCTAGTGGCACTCCGCCCTGATCGAGCTACTCTTCCTTGATTTAGTGGCATTCCGCCCTAGCCGAGCTACTCTTATCTTGGTCTAGTGGCATTCCGCCCTAGCCGAGCTACCCTTATCTTGGTCTAGTGGTACTCCGCCCTGATCGAGCCATCTTTCCTTGGTCTAGTGGCATTCCGCCCTAGCCGAGCTACCCTTATCTTGGTCTAGTGGCATTCCGCCCTAGCCGAGCTACCCTTATCTTGGTCTAGTGGCACTCCGTCCTGATCGAGCCATCTTTCCTTGGTCTAGTGACATTCCACCCTAGCCGAGCAACCTTATCTTGGTCCAGTGGCATTCCGCCCTAGCCGAGCTACCCTTATCTTGGTCTAGTGGCACTCCGCCCTGATCGAGCTACTCTTCCTTGGTTTAGTGGCATTCCGCCCTAGCCGAGCTACCCTTATCTTGGTCTAGTGGCATTCCGCCATAGCCGAGCTACCCTTATCTTGGTCTAGTGGCATTCTGCCCTAGCCGAGCTACCCTTATCTTGGTCTAGTGACATTCCGCCCTAGCCGAGCTACCCTTATCTTGGTCTAGTGCCACTCCGTCCTGATCGAGCCATCTTTCCTTGGTCTAGTGGCATTCCGCCCTAGCCGAGCAACCTTATCTTGGTCCAGTGGCACTCCGCCCTGATCGAGATACCCTTATCTTGGTCTAGTGGCATTCCGCCCTAGCCGATCTACCCTTATCTTGCTCTAGTGGCACTCCGTCCTGATCGAGCTACCCTTCCTTGGTTTAGTGGCATTCCGCCCTAGCCGAGCTACCCTTATCTTGGTCCAGTGGCATTCCGCCCTAGCCGAGCTACCCTTATCTTGGTCTAGTGGCACTCCGCCCTGATCGAGCCATTTTTCCTTGGTCTAGTGGCATTCCACCCTAGCCGAGCAACCTTATCTTGGTCCAGTGGCACTCCTCCCTAGCCGAGCTACCCTTATCTTGGTCTAGTGGCACTCCGCCCTGATCGAGCTACTCTTCCTTGGTTTAGTGGCATTCCGCCCTAGCCGAGCTACCGTTGTCTTGGTCTAGTGGCACTCCGCCCTGATCGAGCTACCCTTATCTTGGTCTAGTAGCATTCCGCCCTAGCCGAGCTACCCTTATCTTGGTCTAGTGGCACTCCGCCCTGATCGAGCTACTCTTCCTTGGTTTAGTGGCATTCCGCCCTAGCCGAGCTTCCCTTGTCTTGGTCTAGTGGTACTCCGCCCTGATCGAGCTACCCTTATCTTGGTCTAGTGGCATTCTGCCCTAGCCGAGCTGCCCTTATCTTGGTCCAGTGGCACTCCGCCCAGATCGAGCTACCCTTATCTTGGTGTAGTGGCATTTCGCCCTAACCGAGCTACCCTTATCTTGGTCTAGTGGCATTTCGCCCTAGCCGAGCTACCCTTATCTTGGTCTAGTGGCACTCCACCCTGATCGAGCCATCTTTCCTTGGTCTAGTGGCATTCCGCCCTAGCCGAGCAACCTTATCTTGGTTTACTGGCATTTCGCCCTAGTCGAGCAACCTTATCTTGGTCCAGTGGCTTTCCGCCCTAGCCAAGCTACCCTTGTCTTGGTCTAGTGGCATTCCGCCCTAGCCGAGCAACCTTATCTTGGTCTAGTGGCATTCCGCCCTAGCTGAGCTACCCTTATCTTGGTTTAGTGGCACTTCGCCCTGATCGAGCTACTCTTCCTTGGTTTAGTGGCATTCCGTCCTAGCCGAGCTACCCTTATCTTGATCTAGTGGCATTCTACCCTAGCCGAGCTACCCTTATCTTGGTCTAGTGGTATTCCGCCCTAGCCGAGCTACCCTTATCTTGGTCTAGTGGCACTCCGCCCTGATCGAGCCATCTTTCCTTGGTCTAGTGGCATTCCGCCCTAGCCGAGCAACCTTATCTTGGTCCAGTGACACTCCGCCCTGATCGAGCTACCCTTATCTTGGTCTAGTGGCATTCCGCCATAGCCGAGCTACCCTTATCTTGGTCTAGTGGCACTCTGCCCTGATCGAGCTACTCTTCCTTGGTTTAGTGGCATTCCGCCCTAGCCGAGTTACCCTTATCTTGGTCTAGTGGCATTCCGCCCTAGCCGAGCTGCCCTTATCTTGGTCTAGCAGTATTCCACCCTGGCTGAGCTACCCTTATCTTGTTCTAGTGGCATCCCGCCCTAGCCGAGCTACCCTTATCTTGGTCTAGTGGCACTCCGCCCTGATCGAGCCATCGTTCCTTGGTCTAGTGGCATTTCTCCCTAGCCGAGCAACCTTATCTTGGTCCAGTGGCACTCCGCCCTGATCGAGCTATCCTTATCTTAGTCTAGTAGCATTTCGCCTTAGCCGAGCTACCCTTATCTTGGTCTAGTGGCACTCCGCCCTAGCCGAGCTGCCCTTATCTTGGTCTAGTGGCATTCCGCCTTAGCCGAGCTACCCTTCCTTGGTCTAGTGGCACTCCGCCCTGATCGAGCTATCGTTCCTTGGTCTAGTGACATTCTGCCCTTGCCAAGCTACCCTTATCTTGGTCTAGCAGCATTCCGCCCAGATCGAGCTACCTTCCCTTGGTCTAGTGGCACTCCGCCCTGGCCGAGCTCTCAAAAGAATACACCGTATTGCCATTACGGGCCTTACGCGCGAATCGACGAAGAGATCATTCCTTTGCATTAGCATCCAGCCCTTGCTAACGAATGAACCGCTCTGCTCGGCACAAGGCCCGGTGCTCTGGCCAACAGCCGTCTACTATCAACCAAGGGTCGGACATCATACTTCGACCTACCACCCTTTATATCCAAAAAAAAAGGAAGAAAAGAAAAGAAAAATGGGGTTAAAAATAGAGATACCCCGCCAGACTTGCTCCTATATTAGGACAAGTGCAAAAATGGCTATAACCCAGCTGTGGCAAAAACCCGAAAGGGCGCTACAGGCAAAATCGGGTACCCCGCCACGCGAAAACCCGAGAGGGCTCGTGGGCAAAAGCAAGAGGGGGCTGGCTTCGACGAAAACCCGAAAGGGCGCTTAAGTCAGTAAAGTGGTAATTAAAAAAAAAATTTCCTCTTTTGTTCTTCCCCGACGAAGCTCCAAAAGGGACAATCATCAAAAGTCCCACCAGAGATCCTCTAACAAACCCATGTTCGACCCTCGTCATCATCGGCGAGATCGGTCAATCTCTACCCCTAACTTGGACCTTCTATCCTTGTTAATAATCCTACCTTTGCTTCGACGTGTGACCCATGCTGATGAACAAACCTATGTTCGACCCTCGTCATCATCAGCGAGATCGGTCGATCTCTGCCCCTAACTTGGACCTTCCATCCTTGTTAATAATCCTACCTTTGCTTCGGCATGTGACCCATGCTGATGAACAAACCCATGTTCGACCCTCGTCATCATCGGCGAGATCGATCGATCTCTACCCCTAACTTGGACCTTCCGTCCTTGTTAATAATCCTACCTTTGCTTCGGTGTGTGACCCATGCTGATGAACAAACCCATGTTCGACCCTCGTCATCATCGGCGAAATCGATCGATCTCTACCCCTAACTTGGACCTTCCATCCTTGTTAATAATCCTACCTTTGCTTCGGCATGTGACCCATGCTGATGAACAAACCCATGTTCGACCCTCATCATCATCGGCGAGATCGGTCGATCTCTACCCCTAACTTGGACCTTCCGTCCTTGTTAATAATCCTACCTTTGCTTCGGCATGTAACCCCTGCTGATGAGTAAATCCGTGTCCGACCCTCATCATCATCGACGAGATCGGTCGATCTCTACCCTTAACCTGGACCTTCCGTCCCCGTTAAGAACTGTACCCTTTGCTTCGGCATTTAACCAATGTCGACGAATTAAACCAGGATCTGACCCCTGTCATCATCGACAAGGCCGATCGGCATGCAAGCGGGCAGGCTCTCCTACGTCCCGGCTTCTTCCTACACAAAAAAAAGAAGAGAAAAAGATGGGGTTAAAAATAGAGATACCCCGCCGGCCTTGTTCGTATATTAGGGCAAGGGCAAAAATGGCTATAACCCGGCTGTAGCGAAAACCCGAAAGGGCGTTACGGGCAAAATCGGGTATCCTGCCACGCGAAAACCCGAAAGGGCGCGTGGGCAAAAGCAAGAGGGGGCTGGCTTCTGCGAAAACCCAAAAGGGCACTTAGGTCAGTAATGTGAATAAAAAAATTATATAAATGAATGATGAATAGTGATGATCCATCCTCCGTCCTGAAGACCCTTTACAGGGTCGAAGCGGAGTCTTCATCCAATGTCCCACCTATATATGTATATATTTCCTACCCTTTTCAAACCTTGTCACCATCGGCAAGATCGGTCGCTACCCTTTCCGTTTCTTGTCATCATCAGCAAGACCCTCTACCCTTTTCGACCCTTGTCACCATCGGCAAGATTGGTCTCTACCCTTTCCAGTTCTTGTCATCATCGGTAAGACCGTCTACCCTTTTCGACCCTTGTCACCATCGGTAAGATTGGTCGCTACCCTTTTCGGTTCTTGTCAACATCGACAAGACCGTCTACCCTTTTCGACCATTGTCATCATCGGTAAGATCGGTCGCTACCCTTTCCGGTTCTTATCATCATCGGCAAGACCATCTAGCTAAGGGCGCGTCGAAGTAACCCCGCGCCGTATTAACATCAAATGGTACCGGATTAACTTTCGTGCCGAATTAAAGGCCATCAGAGGCCTCCGTCAACTGAAGAGAAGATCATTCAGGGCAAAATTCATCCGTCGACCTTGTTGCACTCGTGCCTTGCTCGCAACACCCACGTCTGGGGGGCATTTGTTGGCACCCAAAATGTGATCGTCGGCGATCAAGCCATAAAGACAAATGATGCGGCCCGCTGAAGCACGGAAGCCGATGAAGATCAACTGACGGAAGGCTTCTCAAGTTGCCAGAGCCTCGAGTCACCTGGAAGTGAACACCGGGGACTTCGCCTCAGGAAAGTCGAGATAAATCCACAACTAACCGACAGTGCGACCAAGCCTGCCCAATGAACCGGCATCGACCTCGTCATGCTGCAACCCAACACCCGTTGCCCGACCAAGGACGACGGTCTACCTGGTGGCTCGCCACCTGAATGAAGACTCTCCTGAGGAAGAACGTCCTCGGCCATTCACAACAAGGAGCCGAAGTTTCTGTCAGTAGAAGGTCCCGATCACCCGACACGGGTTCGGCTTCTCGCCATAGTGGGTCCGTTAGTGGCCGATTGGTCGCCAGCCAAGGCGGAACTATCCCGGATGTTGTACCATCCCGCAAGGAAGCTTCGAGCACGAGTCCATCTGAGCTGGAAGCACAAAGCATAGTGCCGAAGGCCGTACCGGCAGAAGACCCGTATGCTCGAGCCAGATACACATGAAGTTTTGATTAAGGCCATTCACAGCGTGGAGAGCTTCGTCAACACCCGCCAAGGTTTTCCAAGGACCAAGGCGAGAGGAACAGTCAACGGGAGCCTCCGGAACCATCCCCGGACCCATCGGCCAGCCCGCGTCGAGCGAACAAGCTAAATCGGCACACAAAAGGACTTCGACGCCCCTTAATCCGGCGCCGCCAAATCCGGCGCGCCAGAATCAAGTGGGGACATGCCTCCTGGTGCCACTGAATCCGGCGCGCCCCTTTGCATGGCGCCGGATTAACGGTGGCTCTATATATATGCCATGGCCTCGAAACAAAAAAGAGAGAATAGACAGTCAGAGAGAGAAGAGAAGAGAGGTCCTAATCGCCGGAGAGCCACGACCAATTACAAGATAAGAGGGTTAGGTTTCGTGGGGAGGAAGGTTTTTCCCAGAGAGTCCCCCACCATGCCGCCGTCGCCCTCTGCTGCGCACGAGTTCATCGGCGTCGGAGAAGAAGAGTTCCTCTGTTGTTTTCGTAGGTGGGTCATAGTGTTTTCCGTCGATCTTCTTTCATCTGTTTTCTTCTTCCGTCGTAATGTAAGTGAAAGGGGGAGGGGCGATGATATAGCCCGTCTCCCCCTTCACCATCTCTCTCTCTTTCTCCTTCTGTAGGCTTCCCCTGTAATTGATAGTTGTGTTGCTGTGCTACAACGCCGGCGCCGACATATGAACTTGTAATATTTTTTTGACTGTGGGATGAATGAATGCGTTATTTGCGTGAATGGTTCTGTTCCATCCCATCGCCTCTTCTGCTTCCCCCTTCGCATTTCTTCTCTCGGCCGCTAAAGCGACGCCGTGCAACAGTGCCGGCGCCAGGAATGGGCGAAGTGTGTTTACGCATCGCCCCGATGCCCATGGCGTCAGAACGAAATGTGTTCGAACAATCACCGTCGTGGTTTTCATCCAATGCATACGCCCTCAGACTCCCAGGGCTACAACGATATCCCCCCTCCCCGGGGTCTTCGCGTTAACGCCATGGCCGTGTTTGGCTCTACTTTTTTTCCCTTTCTTTCTCGATGGTCTTGTGGCTGAGGGCATATCTATATATGCCCCTCAACCCATCATGGCACAAGGAGGCTTCGATCGAGCCTCTCCGCATCCCTCAGTTGTCCAGAGGTGAAGAGATCGTCCTCGTGGCTGAATGGTTAATCCATTTATTCCTCTGTCCATGGATTCGCATGCTGACAACATTCCCTGTCGTTGAATATGTTGAATCTGGTTGAGTAAGCTGCATCTACATTCTCATCGTTTGTATATGGTTCATGCTCATTCGAGTGGGTTAAATCCATTAGCCCATCTCACTAATCCGGGGAGGGGAATATACCCCCACTGTTTCATCAAGCCACCACTTGGTCATGGGAATTCATCCATTAATGATGAGTGTCCTTACTGGCTATCGGGTGAATATCAAAATTGGATTAATCCTGACATTTAAAATCCACAGTCCTTCACGGACCTTGTGGTGGCCGTGGGACGGGTGCCCCTCGTAGGCTAGTCCTCGGGGTTTTCCCTCTCTACCGGTCGTCCCGATTTGAGCCTTGAGTCAACTCGGGTCGCGTGCCCCTCGTAGGCTAGCCCTCGAGATTTTCACTCTCGTCATGAGTCGACTCGCCCGCTCACTGCCGCCCACGGAATTGGTGCCCCTAGCAGGCTGGACCTCGGGGTTTTCCTTTCCGTTCGGGTTTTGTCGGCCGCCGTTGGGCCACCCGGCCCTCAGGGGTTGCTCCGCTACGTGAGTATTCCCCGCTTCTCCCTGACAATCCTCCAGGACGCGGAGATGCTTCCGAAATTCCGACTCGAACGAGTCTGACTCGGAACAATCACCGCGCTCGAGTGTGAACCTCGCGCGTGCCTGTGACTCGGCTTCTGGATGTCCCGGGGCGATCCTTTGAACAAATGACTTAAATAAACTTTCAAAGTGTCCCAAAGTGTTTTAACAAACCCAAGAAATAACAAATAAAACCTCGGTTTCCATGAAATTGGGCTAAACCGGCGCCTTAAAACGGCGCGCCCCATCCCGGCGCGCCCCAAAAGGGGTCACGCCGTTTTAACCCCCCTTCTACACCTACGGTTCCCACGCCGTTTTAAGCCCTTTACCTACGTTTTATGGCGCCATTTCAAGTATTTTAAGCCTTTTCTCTGCGCGTACCACACCGATTTCATTCCGAATCGTGCCGTTGTGCCGTTCCGGTCCCCTCCCCGTCTCTGGGGTGATTCCCAATGTTAATAACAGAATGAAGTAAACCTTTTGATCAATAAATTGAATAAATTAGCTTGTCTAAGCTTGAATTGATCTGCTTCGTATCATTGCCGTCATGCCTTTAGTCTGAATATTCATGTCACGTCAATGCATGCCTGAGTGTGCGCACCCTTGGTATATCAAATGGCATTAACAGAAAGTCAGGTTACGCCCGATCGGAAGTTTGTCACGCGTGATGGTGGTCTTCGGGCCTAAGTCCTCCGCCATGTACCGAGAGTCTGCCTTAATAAATTGTGTGTAGTCGATCGTAGCATCTTGCATGACCACTCGCATGCTCTGCATATCTTATTCCGGCGTCAACAGCCCACTATCTCGGCAATTAATCAAAGGTTTTCCCTCCTCGTGGGGGATGTAATTAACGTCATGACCTTTATGGTATGACGGACTGCTGGTCCCGACCGAACCTCACTCTCACCCGACACGGGTCAGAACGAGCGCACAATAAACTTGTCACGTACGTGACTGGTACGCCCGCACAGTCAACCAGTCAGTTAATTGCCAGTCAGTTAATTGATTGATCGACATGTGAAATAAACCACAAACAGAATAGAAATCCCGTCCCAAACAGTCAGGGACCTACTTAACAAAATACCCCTGGTAAAATAAACGATCGTAAACACCCGCCCAGCATCCTAGTAGGAATCCCAGGCTCGCAAGGACTTACAGAGGTCTCATAATGGAGGTCCTAGTCTGACGGAAGGAGTATCCGACGGAAAGTTCCAACCATTACAAGATTGATGGCTAAATAAAACATCGAAAAACATGAGGTATCGGTCAGCCAGTACCACCGGAGTGGCGTGACTGTAAGAGCAATCTTAAAACTTATCACATTATCAATTCAACATTGGAGTGAAATTTTCCTTATTGAATTATATGATGCAAATCAAGAGGAACAAGATATAATTGTGGATGCTTACAGTGAATTTAAACATTTTAGACATTGCATATAGTCCATTTATTAAGTGCATTTCTGCCCTACACATACTGTCTAGCACAAAGAATTCAGAGTTAATAAAGTAACCATTTAAATGTGCCATAAGGTAAGGCCTTCTGTCGCGCAGCTGCTAGGGTTCTGTGGCGGTCAGGGACTAGCCGCACACATGACCTTTGCGGTCTATCGCGGGGCTACTAGCATGTGATGAACTTCAAGTTTTCAAAAGGCAAAAGCGGTCTATCGTGGGGCCGCTTGAATCAGAAGCGGTTCCTGTACGACCGCATAAAGGTCGCTGCTTCGATCTCCGGCGATCTCCGATAGACCTCGGTTGTAACCATAAATTCACGCGATATAGTGAAACATAATTGGGAAAAATATTATCAACACAAAGATGATGAAATTTCGCATAAGGTAGCATGGATTGATTAGAAATTTTGGCCTCCTAGAACCTAATATTTAATCGATTTATCGGTGGTAATACGATCGGTGCCCTAACTCCGACGCACTCTGACTAAAACATGGAATACGCATGCTATATAGTATAACATTTGGGGATTTTAATATCAAAAGATAGAGGACTCAAAGACGCTTCTAAGGATATATTGTTATCAAGGTTTGGTCCACTATTACCTACCTTAATCGAAGAACAAAAGACGTCGAATACTCGGAACCGCACGAACTCCGTGCTCCACAACCTCGACGATTCCTCCCTCGAACGTGCTCCTCGCTGGACGCCTCAGTAAATGGGGGTTGTAGGTCGAGATAGGGTTAGTTTTATAGGAGGCTATTGGATCTAGGGTCGATGATAAGGCTAGATAGAGTCCTCGAAGTCGATCGCGCGCGGAAGTCGCGCTTGACCGAGTCGCACTGCCTTCTCGCTCAAAATTCGAACTCTAGGGTTAGGGTTAGCATGGGGAACGAGAGGGCAAATGGGCTACCCATCAAGGCCATTCGAATGGGCCTGGTTTGGGTTCAAATGATCGAGATTTGAGTTCGAATTTGGTGATTTAAGGTCTAGTTAAACAAACTCCATTTTTAGCCCTAATTCCATTAATTCGACTTGATAAAATTTTATTTAGGGTTCGACCAAGAAGACAAATTACCTAAACTCTTAGTCCTCTATACGATTATGAATTTTCTAGATTTTTATAAATTAGTTAAAACTTCACCTAAAGAAATTTTCAATTTAATAGTAGGTAATTTTCTTATTTATTAAATTCTCGGTGTACTACAGTGATCACACGAAATGAATTTTCTTTTGGTGTTTTGCATATATATATATATATATATATTTCCTTTGCCATCTTTTGAGACGTGTATGACTGGTGTTTTCTTTTGTAGTGACTTTGCCCCCTTTTGGAGACTTGATCAGGATTTTCCATTGCGGGGACTTTGCCCTTTCTATCATGTGTCCGAGGTATCGCATTTTTTTTTGCCCCTTGTGCCGAGGTTTCCCCCTACTAGGGTGGTGGTTAGGTTCAGTAGTCTAGCCCAAGGTCCCGCTCCCTTGTCGTGAACCAAGAAGGAGAGAGAATGAGTAGCACCCTGTACCCTCGGTCCAGCTTCAACCTCCTTCAGATTCCGCGCTGTTCGATTCCTAGAGAGAGAGAGAGAGAGAGAGAGAGAGAGAGAGAGAGAGAGAGAGAGAGAGAGAGAGAGAGAGAGAGAGAGAGAGAGAGAGAGAGAGAGAGAGAGAGAGAGAGAGAGTGAGTTAAACCTGAGTTAGACCACAAAGACCGAAGAGTGAATTTTCAACTCCGATGGTCCTTGTACCATGCCGGTTGTTACACCTATCTAAGGGTAGTATTTCTTAAGATAAAGCCCATTCCAAGGGTGGGACAGCTCGTTCCCCTCAGCGTTAACTAGCCTATAGGCATAGCCAGGATGCACAGCCTGAACCACATACGATCCTTCCCAATTGGGTTGGAGTTTAGAGCGCGGCCCACAAGGTTTTACAAAAATTCTTTTCACTACCATCTCACCGACTATAAATTTTCTCTCCATGACCTTCTTTTGATAAAAACATGTGAGTCTATTTTGGTAAACACATGCATGCTTAACAGCAACCTGTCACTTCTCGTCTAAGAGTTCCAATTGGGCAAGGAGTGAATCACGACGTTCGTCGGGTGAAAGTTCCTTGTCTAATTGTACCCTGAGAGAAGGAATCAAGGTCTCGTATGGGACTACCGCCTTCATCTCGTAAGTAAGGGCGAACGGGGTTTATCTAGTGGGAGTACGGATCGAAGTGTGATAGGCCCATAGGGCTTCAATCAGCTTTTCTGGCCAGTCCGAGAACTTGTTAGACTCACAGGTCTTTTTTATGATTTTGATCAATATTTTATTAGTGGCCTCTGCCTGGCCGTTACCTTGTGGGTAATAAGGTGATGAATGATGCAATGCAATTTCGTACCTTTTGTAGAGGTCTTGAAGGTCTTGAGAAATGAAGTGCGGTCCATTGTCAGTGATGATTGTTCTTAGGATGCCGAACCTGGCGATGATGTTCTTTATGATGAATTTGCAGACTGTTGACGCCTTGATCTCCACATAAGCTTCGACTTCGGCCCTTTTGGTGAAGTACTTCGTTACAGTAAGGATGAAAGATTTTTGCTTAGTGAGGGAGTTGAGATCACCGAGAGGACCAATGATGTCAAAAGCCCACATGGAGAAAGGCCATGGGGAGGATATTGGATGAAGTGAGGAAGATGGTGAGTGAAACTTATCGGCGTGAAGTTGACACTTGTACATCTACGGACATAGATAGCACAATCCTCTTCCATGGTGGGCCAGTAAAAGCCTTGCCGAAGGATTTTCTTAGTAAGCATTTGGCTATTCACATGGCCACCACACACACCAAAGTGTGCTTCCTAAACACACTTCAAAACCTCATCGTCATCAAGACATCTTAAAAGAACACCAGTTAGGCTTCTCTTGTATAGAACTCCTCCAACCAATGTATATTTCTGGGCCACTCTCCTTATAACTTTCTTATCATCTGACGTGGCTTCTTCAGGGTAGGACTGATCTTTGCAATATTTGGCAATTTCATAAAACCATGGTTTCTCCTAGTCAGTCAGTTCTTCTTCCAACTCTACCAACATGATCTCCCTCTTCTCAATGATTTCCCCATCTTGGACCTTTCTTGACAATTTTTCTTTAATCCTCAGGAATGAAGCGTCTTGGACAGCATGGGTGAGATGTTTATGGATGGTAATAAACTCAAACCATCTACCTAGAGGGAACCTTAAAGATGATGCCAACGAGGCGAGGGCATCGGCCAGAATATTCTGGTCATGAGGGACATGGACAAAGATCAACTTGGTGAACAATTTGGCAAAAGCAATAGTGAGTTATTGGTAAGGCTTGAGCATGGGATCGTGTGTGCGGTATTTAGTGAGCACCTGACAGAGAA
Source organism: Amorphophallus konjac (assembly GCA_022559845.1). Lineage (NCBI taxonomy): Eukaryota > Viridiplantae > Streptophyta > Magnoliopsida > Alismatales > Araceae > Amorphophallus > Amorphophallus konjac. The sequence goes on along the minus strand of CM040125.1, from coordinate 226,482,472 downwards.
TGAGTTGACTATCACCTATAATTCGTAATTCGATGATGCAAAGGGAATGGGCAGCTTCCAGGCCAGGTAGAAGAGCCACATATTCAGCTATGTTGTTGGTAACTGGGAATGCGAGTTAATATGCTTGCGGGATGCTGACACCTTCAGGCGATAGGAGGGCAATGCCAATACCTCTTCCTTGGGAATTCAAAGCTCCATCAAAATGTAATGTCCACATGTTATCAGCCGATTGGTTGACGGACATTGGTTCCTCATCTGTAAACTCTGATTGGACATGATCGAATCTGGGGGGGATGATGAGAGAGATGCTCGGCTATGGCATAGCCTTTAATCACCTTTTGGTGAACGTAGGTCTTGTCGAACTGAGAGAGAAAGCTTTGCCAGCGTGCTAGCCTATCAGTAAGGATAGATTTTTCTAGAAGGAACTTGATAGGATTCATCCGGGCAATTAACTGGACTTCGTGAGCCAAGAAGTAGTGTTTTAATTTCTGCACCACCCAAATAAGGGTGGCACAGGTTTTATCCATAGCTGTGTACTTCTGCTCACAGTGGTTGAGAAGTATGGATAAGTAATAGGTTGCCCTTTCCTTGCCCTCTTCATTAGCTTGTGCCAAGACAGCTCCCAGGGAGTCATCCAAGACTAAGTCATAAAGAACTAAAGGTTTGCCTGGCATGGGTGGTGTCAAGACGGGTGGATTAGCCAAATATTCCTTTAGTCCTTCAAAAGATTTTTGGCACTTAGAATCCCAATAAAACTCGATTCCCGGTTTGGTCAACTCATAAAAAGGTTTGCACCTTTGTGAATGCTGAGACACAAACCGACGAATGAATTGCAACTTCCCAATTAAACCTCTAACTTCTCTCAGATTCCTTGGAGGTGGCATATCCTTGATTGCCTTGGCCTTATTGGGATCTATCTCAATACCCCTCTTACTCACGATGAAGCCTAGCAATTTGCCTGATGAAACACCAAATACGCACTTTTTTGGATTCATTTTTAATTGGAACTCCCTCGCTCTTTGCAACACCTTGGCCCTAGTCCTTGATTTCACCAACAGGTCATCCACATACACCTCCAAATCTATGTGCATCATGTCATGAAATATTGCCATCATAGCTCTTTGATAAGTAGCTCCAGCATTCTTCAACCCAAACGGCATGACCACGTAACAATATGTTCCACAAAGTCTAGGGAATGATGTCTTCTCCTAGTCCTCCTCTGCCAAACGAATTTGATTGTATCCTAAAAATCCATCCATGAATGAGTGGGTTTCATATCCTGCCGTATTATCAATCAAAACATCGATGTGAGGCAAGGGGAAATCATCCTTTGGACACGCATTGTTAAGGTTCCGGAAGTTAATACATATTCTCACCTTTCCATCCTTCTTCATGACCAGGAGAATGTTTGCCACCCATTGAAGATAAAGGATGACTCTAAAAAACCTGGCTTTGTGGAGCTTGTCGACCTCTTCCTTCATTTTCAAAGCCATTTGAGGGTGGAAACGCCTTAACCTTTGCTTTACCGAGATAGACCCTGGTTTTAGAGTTAAGCGGTGTTCGACTAGGGTGGAATCCAAACCCGACATATCCTTGTAGCTCCATGCAAACGTGTCCTTGTACTCCTTGAGAACCTCAATTAACGTCTCTCCTTCAGATGATAGTAAATAGTCACTTATGACGATGATCCTAGGGTCTTCCTCGGTTCCCAAGTTTATATCTTTAGTGGACTCTTCTATGGCGGCTGACGGTTCATCAAATCTCCTCATTCCACTAGCATACACGCCAGCTACGTCCTCATATTCTTCATCCCCTTCTTCAATAGGGTACTCCTCGTCTGTGATCTCATAGATTCCATACCTTTCATCAATCGTGCAAATTTCCTCACATTCTATTTCCGACAGTTGGATGGGATTTTCTAGTAGCTGAGGAATGGCTAGGCATGCCTGACACATGTTGGCTAAATCTAAAAGGAATCGGCGAGGGATTTGCCTACCCTTGGATTTTCTTTTGGGTACTACCCTTGACTCATTGTTCTTAATCTGACTGACCTGTGCTACAGAAGAAGAAGAAGTTGAAGAATGTATAGGAAAAGACCCCTCAGAGGAGGGGTAAAGAAGGTCACTCAGGGGACCTTGGATGAGCGGCCCGTAGGCGCACTCGAGAGAGATATATGAAGTCTCCTCAAAAGAAAAGTGATGTTGAGGAGTTTGGAAATTGACATTTTTTTGTTTTCATTTTCAATAACAAAAGAACTAAAAGAAATCGGGAAAGGAGAAAATGGGACAATAGCTAAGGGGTTGGGAGGCTCATAGAGTAGATCATGATTAAAAATCTGGCGCTGGTTAAGAAACCCGTGAAGGAAGGTAAGTAAAGAAGGGGACCTGGGAAGATCATCAGATAAACGTTTGTCTGGCCCAGGAAGGAGTCAGCAATAGAGGCTAAAATGAGTTGATGGAAATGATGACGGATAATGATCCGTCGATGGCAACGTCCTCTTGGCGAGGATAGTTTGGAATTCTGACAATAATTGTGGCATTTTTTGGCATATCGGAGATGGAAGGCGGCCCTTCTAAATGCGGAGGCGAGAACATTCACTGCAGAGCGATGGAAATATCATGTATTTCAAACCACTTGTTCCATTCACAATCCGAGTCATCAAACTTTCCCTTGTTTAAAGCCATCGAGCAACCTCCAGCTAAGTATGCAATCTGTGATTCCCCATGCGATTCTTGTGGATAGTCCCCCAATTGCATAACAGGTCCCTTTCTGAAATAAGAGTATAAGGTCCATGTAAGAGATTTTCCATCTGCTTCAAATGGCCCTTCAAAGCCCAGACCAGCTCTAAGGATTAACCTTGTCTTCTTCGACGGTCTCTGTCTCCCCTGTAATTGTGCCCCTAAACTTTTGCCTTGCTGGTAGCCCAAGTTCTTCATGATCTCCCATCCTTTGGAACGGGAAGGGAGACGTGGCATCGGTCCGGGGAGCGGCTTTTCTTGTGTTGGTGGGGAGCGACAGGGGTCACATACAACCAGCAACAAAATAATAGGCCTGTGGGTCGGCCAGACAAAGGGCAAGGAAGTGGTAATAGCATTCACCATAGAGAGAAGGGGCATGCTAAACACTTTGATGATCCGTCCCTTGTACGGAAACTTTAGGCATTGGTGGTTGGTGGAAGGGATGACATTCATTGCCTCAATATAAGGATGACCCAATATGCCCTTGAAAGTCAGGTCTATGTCGAGAATATGAAATTCTGTAGGAACCACCACCGTACCCACTTCCACATTGAGGGTAATCATCCGCTGCGGCAGCCTTTTATTGTTGTCATACGCCGTGACAATGCTAGCCGACGGCCTTATTTGTTCTAAGTCAGCCCTACATAGTAGGAGAGTGATCTTGAAAATCACATTGATCGAGGCACCTGTATCTACCAGGCATGGGTTTACAGACACCCTGTTGATCTTCACCGTAATGCACAAAGCATATTTCCGAGCTTCCTAGGGGGCAAGCTTGTGATCCTGAAATATGATAGCTAGCTGAGTGCTTGTTGGCGTTAACACCGATGAGATTTTCTCCACAGGGAGATCCTCATTCACCATAACCTTTTGAAGGTACTCCATCAAGGCCTCTTGATGGGTCTTGGACCTCTTAATTAGTTCAAGAATGGAGATCTAGGACGGTGTCTTATCCAGATGTTTCATAAAATCATACTATGTCCCAGGGATGGACTCCTCTAGCTGCTCTTCAGTCCCTCTTTCTGGATGTGACTGCTCTGGGCCTTGACCGTTCTATGGGAAAACACGATGGAAAATCCTTCCACTCCGAAGCACCATTGCTTGTGGCTTCTGCACCTCGACGGGGGTGGTTGTGGGTTTAAGGAGGGGTTTGAGTGGTGGAGGGACGGTTGCTGGAGTAGGGGTAATAATAGGTGTAGGGATCCTAATGAGGGGTTTGTTTGGGGGAGATGGAGCGGAAGTGGACGGGGCCTCGGATGGATGGTGGATGATAAGGGGCCTTGAGGGTAAGGGTGAAGGTAAGGTGGAGGTAGATGGTCGAGGGAAGATGAGGGGTTTTAAAGGCATAGGTGGAGGTGTGGTAAATGGTTTTTGTTGGTGGACCAGTAGGGAATTAGTGGTGGGGGTGCGGATAAGAGGGCGTGACAACTGTGCGAATGAGGGAGGCCCGACTATGGGTTGTGGCATGGGTCGGGGAGAGATAGGTGCTGGCCGGATGAGGCGAGGGGGTTGGTTAGGAATGTGGTTGGTGGCAAGAATGGAGGTGCTCTCTGTATGCCAACCCTGCCCTCTTCCCACTTCTGGGAAGGAGGAGATGGGGTTGACCTGATGGTTGGGTTGTTGGTGCTCCAGTAGCGGATTCTAGATGATGCTCATGTTTGGTTGTTGTTGTGGGGCCTGCAGAGGCCACTGCTACTGCTGGAGTTGTTGTTGTTGTTGTTGTTGTTGTTGTTGTTGTTGCTGGAATTATGGTCTTGGAGGAGGTCTCCTGGCCTTTAGGGTGGCAATGTATTGCCTCATTTCATCCCAATCAATCCCTCCTTGCTCATTTATATCATAGATATAATCTTTGAAATGGAAACAGTTCTCCACTGTATGGCCTGGTTGTCTATAGAAAATACAGTATCTGGAGGTGTCAACATTCGGGGGCCATACGGGTCTTTCCATGGGCAGGGTTATTGCATTGGCAGTAATAAGAGCATTAAATATGTCCGGTAGGGTTTCCGGCAATTGCGGTTATTGAGCTCTCCTTAGGCCAATGGGCCTTCTTTATTGTTGGGGGCCATAGTTTCCAGGGGGTGGAACTTGGTGATTTTGAGGGGGTGGTTGCTGTCGTTGCTGGGAGAGAAAGGGTTCAGGCATGTTGTTCTGAGGGAAGTTGTTTTGTGGCAGAGGACGATAGGGTTGCTGACCTTGTTGGTTCGGTCGGAAGGTGAGTTGTGGGGCTTGTGGATGCCTGGGGTTGGCTAACTAATTAGGGCTGCCAACCGCACTCACATGCTTAGTTGTGACGACCCCTTCCGTCACTCCGCCCTGGACACCGGCATTCGTCTTCCTTACTACCCTCCGCTTTGGCTGTTCAAACATATGCAGAAAGGGGGAATCCTTTAACTATATTTGAATATATCCGGCTCTTTCATACAATTCCTCCATGGTGGTGAGTTTGTTCATTGCTAAGATATGTCCGAACTGCGGGGTAGCATTTGACACAATCACTTTTACTTGCTTCGGCTCCGAGAGGATATCCCTTATCCTCTCTGCCATCGACCTCCATCTATCAGCATACTGTATGAAGTGTAATGCCCAAGAATTTTCTAGAAATTTTCTAGATTTAAATAGAATTATTAAACATTTAAATGAGCTATTAAATGAATTACTATTAATTAAGTCTCATTAAGTAAAGGCCTTCTACTAATAAATAGATTAGGCCTATTTAATTGAACCCAAAGGGCTTAAAAACCCAAGCCCAAAAGAGTTGACCCGTATTCTAGAAGCTTAATTTCTGGAAATTTGGAATTTAAGTGGATAAATAGGATAAATAAATGGATAATAGGGGGAAGAGTTTGAAACTGTTCAAATTCGGCGCCCAGGTTAGAAAACGGTCTATCGCGAGATCGCATAACAGTGGAAAATGATCTAACATTAGACCGCTAGGCTCTGCAGATTCCGTGAAAGGAAGAGAACGTGAAAAGCATGGAACTTGGGCATCCAAATTGCCTAGTATCGATGCTATCTACTAATTAGATAAGTCTAGAAGGCTTGAGGATCGAATTGAAGACCTAATTAAGACTCTAAGTTTGTTCAAATCCATGAAACTTAGCTAGAACCTATAAATAGACCCCAGAACCACCCTGCACGACCCTTACATTTGGCTCGCGTGGAACTATGGTAAAGAGGTTTTATTTCAGGTAGGTTCTTTAGAATCATTTATTTCCAATACTCAGGTCTAACTCTCATCAAAATTTCATTCTAGGAGATCAAGTCTACAAGGAGTTAGAGGCTTCCAAAGTTGCTGATCGTACACCAATAACCTAGGAATCTGTGCAACAGCCCAATAAAGATCAGGGGAATAGAAGCCCTAAACGAGATATTTAGAACTAGTAACCTTAGAACATTGTGTTACCATTTATATCTTCTACCTACCCTCCAAATTTTACATCTTTAGGACAAGAGAGTCAAGAGATACAAGGGTGTGAAGTTGCTGATTCGGGTCAGGACGAGCAGAGAATTAGGGTTAACTTCCAGCCTTAAATTCAAAGTCTAAAGCCATGGACAAAGGTAGGTTATCTCATGAAAGGCTTAAACTTTATGTCAGGGATAAAAGCTCTCTAATTTCAGTTGATTTCATGCATTGTACACCAAGAATTTTATGATTTATTAGGGACTATGCATCTAGTATACTCATGCATAATTCTTACCCCTAATTGAAGTTAAAAGGAGAATTTTCTTGTTTATTACACAAACCCACGCATATTGTTGGCCTATACTCATTCTATCATGCTGTAGAAGTTTATACATGTTGATTTTCAGGCATGATATGTCTTAGGATAATATTTTTATTAAGTTTTCTGTAACACAGGAAGAAACGGCCTTCCTATAGACCGCCAGAAACCCTAGCGGTCATACGATAGACCGTTTGGCCCAGTGAAATGGTCCTCCACTAGACCGTTTAAGTTTCTGATTTCTATATTTAAGTTAACCCGAAACTTAATGCAGAATGGCCCTAATTAATGTATGATAAGCCTAGTTAAGTAAGTTTTATTCCTGTTTTAAGTGCTATTATCATATATCTAGTTATATTAACATAGCGTTCTAATAGATTTCATGATTCCCTATGCACTTAGAACTATTTTTACACTTATGTTATTTTCATGATCAAATCATATACTTTGATAATTAACTTGAATTTATATGATCTATGGACTAGACATGGTTTAATCACTGTTTTATCATGGTATCACTTTTCTAATAGTCATTTTCTTAAGTACATGGTACATATCGCGGTGTGTTGTCATTAGTTACACCTTTGCATATTAAGTACACAATCTTGGACTTGATGACCTATCTATTGGATATTCCTTCCAACGGACTAGAAAATCTTATTTCAAGGCCTCCATAAGACTCCGCGAGCCTGGGATTCCCACTAGGACGCCGAGCTGGTTGTACCGTTAAAACCCATTGTCTAGAAAAGTACTTACCAGTGTTTTGAATATTTTGGACATTAGCGGCTCTCTGGACGACCGTCTGATTTTTGTAAGCGGCCCTTCACTAGACCGCTAAGGGATACTAAATGGCCATCCGCTAGACCGCTAAAGCTCCAGATGGTTTTACTGCATCGATGTCTTTATTGTATGAAACGGTCCATGAATAGACCGCCAGGCGTGCTAAAACGGTCCAATAATAGACTGCATGGTTCCTTATTTAGTCTAACCCGAGGTTCAACCTTTGGGGTTGGTTTTCTTGAGTTCCTAGATGATATTAGGATTATCTAGAGTCTCAACTTGCGTTAAGTAAGTCAATATTAAAGGTATGGAACGTAATAAAGTACCATTATGCTGTCGAATTTCTTCCATAGCATGATGTCTATTTAAGTCTTCCTTGAAATCTTTTGTTCTTAATTGAAGCATTCTTGCCTTGGTTACTTTATCATGGAATTATGGTTGAACTTATACATTATTGGCCACATTATTGATTAATCGTGGAAGTAGCTTGATTTATACTTGAAGATGCAGTTCGAGCACTGATTGTGTTCAAGGGCTCTATGCTTGTCCCCTCGGCTGATTGTCAGAAACATACTGTAAACTATAGGGTATGATGCTTGGCGTCGCATTGCGCTGGGAGTACTTTCTTTATAAATAAGTGAAAATCCATGAGACATGAGTAAAGATCCAAGTAAATTTACGAAGTACTTGCTACTAAGTGAAGAGTACTTTCTTGCTCGTTACATGACTTTCTAGTACATTCTTGTTACATTCTTGTTCATAAAAAGGCCAAATTTACTTTCTTGATTGATAAATCATATTCTCATATCTCGTACTTGATCGTATCTTGTTACTTGGTTATATACGTGTTTCGTCATATTTGCATGATTTATCTTATTCTCTAGTGCTAAAATGCTAATCACTTAAATTACCTTCATGTTGATACGAAAATACCTACTGGATAAGTGTGCTCATTACCTATTTTCTCAATGTTTCAGGAAGTGCAAGTGAATCAGATTCGGATTATACAAGTAACGGGTCCGAGAGTGATTGAAGGACATATGAACGAGAGAAGCCTTAGTTATCAAGTATTTAGTCGAGTCATGATGTAATCTTTATTTTTTTGAGTCTAGTAAAAAGAGTCAAAAGATCTTATGTACATTGATATTATTGTTATGGAATAAAGTGAAGTTTGGACAAAAATTACTTGTGCAATTACTTTTATGTGATTGTCTTGCGCTATGATTATATTGCTTGCTCGAGACGTACTAGTCGACTGTTCATGTTCTCGATTGTTTCCGATGTATAATCTCTGGGCGTGACAGTTAGAGTGGTATCAGAGCTTAGGACTAGAAGTCCTAGGGAAAAGTCATGTCATAGGCTAAGTCTAAGGTTTAAGGATCCACACCTATGAAACTAGGAAAGAAACTCCCAACCTATGAGAGGAATTGAGTAAAACCTGGGATGAGATAATAATTAGAATTATTTCTAAGATTAACCTCACTCATTCCATTAGAATTAACAAAAATTCATTACTCTTCTCAGGTACCTCATTCTTACGATGGCTCATCATGTTGACTGGAACGGTATGCATCAGATCGTTGCAGGTATCACCCAAGCATTAAAGAATATGGCCCAAGCTGGCGCAGGGCCAAGAGCTGGAGACCTACACCCCAATTTTTGGAGCTTAAATCCTCCGCGGTTCCTAGGATCTTCTAATCCTAATGAGGTAGAAAACTGGATCGATGAAATGAACCGTATATTCGAGGTCATGCAATGTGCCGACCAAGAAAAGGTTCATCTTACCACGTTCCAACTCAATAAAGATGCCCGTACATGGTGAGAGTCTGTTTCGACAGTGCCTCAAGATGCACCACACACATGGGAGGGGTTCCTTACCCTCTTTCGAGCAAAGTACTTCTCCGTACATGTCAAGGAGAGGAAAGCTATGTAATTTGTTGCGTTATGCCAAGGCATGATGATAGTAGCGGAGTATGAACTCCAATTTTCTAGGCTGGCGCCTTATGCTCCTCATCTGGTTAGTATCGACTTATTAAAAGCAAACTGGTTTATGGATGGTTTGAGGCCTAGTTTTATTCAACAACTTGGAACTCAAAATATCCGTACATATGCGGAGATGGTCCAACGGGCACATCTATGCGAATGGACCTTGGATAAGGTCGAGAAACTTAAGGGAAAAGGAGAGGAGCAGAGCCGAAGGTCTGATTGGCATGAGAAGAAGGGAAAGTTAGGTATTACGGAACCTTACAAATCCCGTGATAGCAAGAAGAGATCCCAGAATGGGAGTGGTAGTGGCTACCACAAGAAGAAGAAGGCCAAAGAAGAAGACAAGTAAGTCATGGCGGCTTGGATGTTTTGCGAGAAGTTCAGTCATGCGACTGAAGAATGTTGGAAGCATCTCGACGCTTGTCTAAAATGTGGCAGTCGGGAGCACCGCATGTTGGATTTCCCCCTCATGAAGGAACAATCTTCCGGTGGTGGACGTAAGCGACATGCTTGTCTTAATGCTATTATGGAAGATGAAGAAGCGCCCAAGAATGATGGGCTAATGGAAGGTACTATCCAAATTTATTCCCATCCTGCATCTGTACTATTTGATACTGGTGCTTCTTATTCGTTTATATCTATTACTTTCGTAAAAACCTTGCCAATTTCATCAGTCCCTCTACCTTCGAACCTTGCTATTACTACACCCTTAGGTCCTGGAGCAAAACTTACAAATTACTATCCAGATAGTGAGGTAATGGTAGAAGGACATAACCTTCCAACAAATCTCGTATGCCTTGACATGGAGGGCTACAATTCTATTTTAGGTGTAGATTGGCTTGTAGACCACGACGCCTATATAAATTACCGCAATCGGATTATCTCTTTTCAGAAACCAGATCTTCCAAGGTTTTCCTTCCTTGGTATCAAATATAGGAAGCGTCCTGTCATTATTTCATCTCTTCATGCTTGCAAACTTATTTTGCAAGGATGTGAAGCTTTTCTTACTTCCGTAATCATTACCGAGTCCAAGGGAATCATCTTAGAAGACATTCCCATTGTGAGTGAGTTTGTCGATGTATTTCCGTCAGATTTGCCCGGTTTACCGCCCGAAAAGGAAGTGAACTTCTTCATTGATCTTATTCCCAGGGTAGCACCTGTTTCAATAGCTCCCTGCAGGATGTCCCTCACAGAACTCAAGGAATTGAAAAACAACTTCAGGAGTTATTAGACAAGGGTTTTATTCGACCTAGCACATCCCCTTGGGGTGCGCCCGTTTTATTTGTTAAGAAGAAGGATGGATCTCTCAGGCTATGTATCGATGACCGGTGACTGAATCAACTCACAATTAAGAATAAATATCCATTGCCGCGTATAAATGAACTCTTTGATCAGATTTCAAGGGCTGAGTATTTCTGCAAGATAGATCTCAGGTCAGATTATCATTAGCTCAAGATCAAAGATGAAGACACACAAAACTGCTTTCCGGAGCAGATATGGCCACTATGAATTCGTAGTAATGCCGTTCGGGTTAACCAAAGCCCCGGTAGCATTTATGCAACCCATGAATAATGTCTTCAGGCCTTATCTTGACCAGTTTATAGTCATCTTCATTGATGATATTCTTATATTCTCCAAAAGAAAGGAGGAACATGAAGAGCACTTAAGAATAGCCTTGCAGACACTAAGAGAGCACAAACTTTATGCAAAGCTTAGCAAGTACAAATTCTGGCTAAAGGAGGTCTCTTTCCATGGCCATATTATTTCAAAGGAAGGTATCGTTGTTGACCCTTCTAAAATAGAGGTTGTTAAGAACTGGAGCCGACCGACGACCGTGTCTGAAGTCAGAAGTTTCTAGGTCTGACTGGTTATTACAGGAGATTTATCAAAGATTTCTCAAAGATCGCCGTTCCTTTGACTAGACTAACAAGAAAGGAGAATCCTTTTATATGGTTGAAGGATTACGAAGAGAGTTTTCAAACTCTTAAAGAACACCTTACCACTGCACCTATATTAATGCTACCGACAGAAGGTGGTGGCTTTGAAGTCTATACGGATGCGTCTGGCATTGGCCTAGGGTGCGTCCTTATGTAAAATAGAAAGGTGATTTGCTATTCTTCAAGACAGTTGAAGCGTCACGAAGAAAACTACCCTGTGCATGATCTGGAATTGGCTGCGATTATATTCGCATTGAAGATTTGGCGACATTACCTTTATGGGGAGAAACTCACTATATTTTCAGATCATAAAAGTCTGAAATATCTTTTCACCTAGAAGGAGTTAAACATGCGACAACGCAGATGGTTGGAGTATCTCAAGGACTTCGACTTTACTATCCAATATCATACGGGGAAAGCTAATGCTGTAGCCGACGCTCTTAGCAGAAAACCAATGGCAACTCTAGCAAGCCTCAAGAAAGGTATAACTTGTCTTATTGAAGATTTTTCTCATTTAAATCTTAATCTTGACAGAGAAGGAGAAGGAGGTATGATTGCCAACATAAGGTTTCAACCTACATTGATCAAGGACATAGTTCAATTGTAAGAAAATGACCCCACATTGATGGAGATTAAGGATAATATTGATTAGAGACCGAAATTTTCTATCTCGAATGATGGAAGGCTATTATTCAAGGATCGAATTTGTGTGCCAAATCATGATGACACTAAGAAATTGATCATGGAAGAAGCTAACAAATCAAAGTATGCTATTCACCTTGGTGCTACCAAGATGTATCAAGATTTGAAAAGAAACTTTTGGTGGCCCAATATGAAAAGAGAAGTAGCAGATTTTATGTCCCGATGTCTCACTTGTCAGTAAGTAAAAGCAGAACATTTAAGACCCGCTAAGAAATTACACCCCTTGAATATTCCCGAGTGAAAATGGGAAAGTATAGGGATGGATTTTATCATGGGTTTACCTAAGACCAAAAGGGGACATGATAGTATATGGGTGATCATAAACTGATTGACTAAATCTACACATTTTCTACCAATAAAAAGTCGATGGTCTGTGGATGTACTAGCAAGATTATACATGAGGGAGATTGTCAAACTACATGGTGTCCCTGCCACCATTATATCCGAACGAGACTCTTGGTTCACATCACAATTCTGGAAGAGTCTTCAACATTCATTAGGGACCCAACTTAATTTTAGCACTGCGTTCCATCCACAAACTGATGGTCAAACTGAAAGGATAAATCATGTGGTGGAAGATATGCTCAGGGCTTGTGCTGTTGACTTTAGAGGAAGTTGACATGACTATTTTCCTCTAGTGGAATTTTCATACAACAATAGCTATCAGGCTAGCATTCAGATGGCACCATTCGAGGCTCTGTATGGTAGAAGCTGTCGATCACCTATTTTCTAGAATGAAGTAGGAGAAAAGTAATTTCTCGGTCCTGATATCATTAGGGCTACTGAGAAGATAAAGCTTATTCGAGAAAGACTTCAGATGGCACAAGACAGCAAAAATCATATGTTGATAATCGAAGGCGCGGCTTGGAATTTCAAGTAGGAGACCATGTATTTCTTAAGGTTTCTCCAGGTCGAGGTATTCAAAGATTTGGTATCAAATGTAAGCTTACTCCAAGATTCATTGGCCTCTTCGAATTCTCGACAGGGTTGGTGAAGTCGCGTATCGAGTAGCTTTACCCCCTCAACTATCTGAAGTTCATGATGTATTTCACATCTCAATGCTCAAGAAGTATGTACCTGATCCATTCCATGATATCACTTACAACAACCTGGAAATCAAAAAGGACTTGGCATACGAGCAAAGGCCAATCAAGATCATTGAACGAGAAGTACGTCAACTATGGAATAAAACTATTCCTATGGTCAAGATCTAATGGACCAAGTCATGGCCACATGAAGCAACGTGGGAAACTGAACAAGCCATGCGCAAAATATTTCCAGAGATATTTGAATGTAAGTACACTCTCCATAAATCCATATATTAATTTGGGGACTAAATTCTTTTAAGTGGGGGAGGGTGTACGCCCAAGAATTTTCTAGAAATTATCTAGATTTAAATAGAATTATTAAACATTTAAATGAGCTATTAAATGAATTACTATTAATTAAGTCTCATTAAGTAAAGGCCTTCTACTAATAAATAAATTAGGCTCATTTAATTGAACCCAAAGGACTTAAAAACCCAAGCCCAAAAGAGTTGGCCCGTATTCTAGAAGCTTAATTTCTAGAAATTCAGAATTTAAGTGGATAAATAGGATAAATAAATGGATAATAGGGGGAAGAGTTTGAAACTGTTCAAATTCGGTGCCCAGGTTAGAAAACGGTCTATAGCGAGACCGCATAGTAGTGGAAAACGGTCTAGCATTAGACCGCTAGGCTCTGCAGATTCCGTGAAAGGAAGAGAACATGAAAAGCTTGAAACTTGGGCATCCAAATCGCCTAGGATCGATGCTATCTACTAATTAGATAAGTCTAGAAGGCTTGAGGATCGAATTGAAGACCTAATTAGGACTCTAAGTTCGTTCAAATCCATGAAACCTAGCTAGAACCTATAAATAGACCCCAGAACCACCCTGCGCGACCCTTACATTTGGCTCGCGTGGAACTAAGGTAAGGAGGTTTTATTTCAGGTAGGTTCTTTAGAATCTTTTATTTCCAATACTCAGGTCTAACTCCCCTCAAAATTTTGTTCTAGGAGATCGAGTCTACAAGGAGTTAGAGGCTTCTAAAGTTGCTGATCCTACACCAATAACCTAGGAATATGTGCAACGGCCTAATAAAGATCAGGGGAATAGAAGTCCTAAACGAGGTATTTAGAACTAGTAACCTTAGAACTTTTTTTTACCCTTTATATCTTCTACCTACCCTCCAAATTTTACATCTTTAGGACAAGAGAGTCAAGAGATACAAGGGTGTGAAGTTGCTGATTTGGGTCAGGACGAGCAGAGAATTAGGGTTAACTTCCAGCCTTAAATTTAAAGTCCAAAGCCCAGGACAAAGGTAGGTTATCTCATGAAAGGCTTAAACTTTATGTCAGGGATAAAAGCCCCTTGATTTCAGTTGATTTCATGCATTGTACACCGAGAATTTTATGATTTATTAGGGACTATGCATCTAGTATACTCTTCACGCATAATTCTTAGCCCTAATTGAAGTTAAAAGGAGAATTTTCTTGTTTATTACACAAACCCACACATATTGTTGGCCTATACTCATTCTATCATGCTTTAGAAGTTTATACATGTTGATTTCCAGGCATGATATGTCTTAGGATAATATTTTTATTAAGTTTTCTGTAACACACGAAGAAACGGTCTTCCTGTAGACCGCAAGAAACCATAGCGGTCGTACGATAGACCGTTTGGCCCAGTGAAACGGTCCTCCACTAGACCGTTTGAGTTTCTAATTTCTGTATTTAAGTTAACCCGAAACTTAATACAGAATGGCCCTAATTAATGTATGATAAGCCCAGTTAAGTAAGTTTTATTCCTATTTCAAGTTCTATTATCATATATCTAGTTACGTTAACAGAGCGTTCTAATAGATTTCATGATTCCTTATGCACTTAGAACTATTTTTACACTTATGTTATTTTCATAATCAAATCATATACTTTTGTAATTAACTTGAATTTATATGATCTATGGACTAGACATGGTTTAATCGCTATTTTACCATGGTATCTCTTTTCTAAGAGTCATTTTGTTAAGTACATGGCACATATCCCGATATGTTGTCATTAGTTACACCTTTGCACATTAAGTACACAATCTTAGACTTGATGACATCGCCATTGGATATTCCTTCCAACGGACTAGAAAATCTTATTTCAAGGCCTCCATAAGACTTTGCAAGCCAGGGATTCCCCCTAGGACGCCGAGCTGGTTGTACTGTTAAAATCCATTGTCTAGAAATGCACTTACTGGTGTTTTGTGTATTTTGGACATTAGCGGCCCTCTGGATGACTGTCTGATTTCTGTAAGCGGCCCTTCACTAGACCGCTAAGGGATACTAAACGGCCATCCGATAGACTGCTAAAGATCCAGATGGTTTTACTGCATCGATGTCTTTATTGTATGAAACGGTCCATGAACAGACCGCCAGGCGTGCTAAAATGGTCCAGTAATAGACCGCTTGGTTCTTTATTTATTCTAACCCGAGGTTCGACCTTTGGGGTTGATTTTCTTGAGTTCCTAGATGATCTTAAGATTATCTGGGGTCTCAACCTGCGTTAAGTTAGTCAATATTAAAGGTATGGAATGTAATAAAGTACCGTTATGCTGCCAAATTTCTTCCGTAGCATGATGTCTATTTAAGTCATCCTTGAAATCTTTTGTTCTTAATTGAAGCATTATTGGCTTGGTTACTTTATCATGGAATTATGGTTGAACTTATACATTATTGGCCACATTATTGATTAATCGTGGAAGTAGCTTGATTTATACTTGAAGATGCAGTTCGAGCACTGATTATGTTCAAGGGCTCTATGCTAGTCCCCTCGGCTAATTGTTGAAAGCATACTGTAAACCATGGGGTATGATGCTACTAGCGTCGCATTGTGCTGGGAGTACTTTCGTTATAAATAAGTGAAAATCCACGAGACATGAGTAAAGATCCACGTAAATTCACAAAGTACTTGCTACTAAGTGAAGAGTACTTTCTTACTTGTTACATGACTTTCTAGTACATTCTTGTTCATGAAAAAGCCAAATTTACTTTCTTGATTGATAAATCATATTCTCATATATCGTACTTGATCGTATCTTGTTGCTTGGTTATATACATGTTTCATCGTATCTGCATGATTTATCTTATTCTCTAGAGCTAAAATGCTAATCACTTAAATTGCCTTCATGTTGATACAAAGATACTTACTGGGCAAGTGTGCTCATTACCTATTTTCTCAATATTTCAGGAAGTGCAAGTGAATCGGATTCGGATTATACAAGTAACGGGTCCGAGAGTGATTGAAGGACATATGAACGAGAGAAGTCTTAGTTATCAAGTATTTAGTCGAGTCATGATGTAATCTTTATTTTATTGAGTCTAGTAAAAAGAGTCAAAAGATCTTAGGTACTTTGATATTATTATTGTGGAATAAAGTGAAGTTTGGAAAAAAATTAGTTGTGCAATTACTTTTATGTGATTATCTTGCTTGCTCGAGGCGTACTAGCTGACTATTCTTGTTCCTGATTGTTTCCGCTGCATAATCTCAGGGCATGACATGAAGTCTTTGTCCGACCTCATTTTCTCGGCCACTAGGTCGGTGATAGAAAGAGATGGGTCGACCCGGTCCCGATACTTCTGCAGGAATTTCCTATAGACCACGTCGAAGTTCTAGGCCTCACTTGGCTTTAAGGCATAGAACCATTCCAATGCAGGGCCATCCAATGACCTCATGAAGAGATATGCTAGTGATCTCTTGTCATTCTGTCAGAAAGAGGACTCATACGTGAAGTCCTTAAGATGGGTGAACGTGTTGCCAGTGCCATTGTACCTGCGGAATGTAGGCATTTCAGAAGGAGGGAGATGAAATACCGGGAGGACCGATCGGGAAATCTCAGGGGTGGACTATAAGATCCGATAATTAATAGATTCTTAGTGGATCCTTATCGTTATTGAAGTGTGGGACAATTCATGAATTTAGGCTATTTTATGGGGCTTAATGGGCCTAGTTAAGTGGGCTTAACCAATTTGTATAAGTATTTAGAAATAAAATAAGGCATTTATGCAATTTTGCTTCTTTTACGGCCTTATTGTAATTTGAGTTTTTTTAACAATATATATATATATATATATGTATGTATATATACATACATATATATATGTATATATATACATATATATATCAAATATTTTTTGAGAACCCACGAGGCTTCTTTCTCTCTCCCCTCACCCTCTCTTTCTCTCTCGCACGTCTCCCTCTCTCCTTGCTCCCTCGACGGTGTGCTCACCCCGGGGCGCTGCAGGATTTGCAGATGGTGATTTCGGCGAGCTTGGGGCGTGAGAGGTGCGGCGGTGTCGTCGTGGAGGCAAGCCGTGGAGTGTGGAGGCGGTAACCCACGTGTGGAGCGCGGCGTCCTTCGCGTGGAACGGACGTGGAACGGTGTTTTCGACTTGAACCAAGTAGGGGGATGGCTTCCTTACCTCGTTAGGATTGATTCCCTATCCCTTGGCATGTTAATAGCCGACCTATATGTATGAACATCGTCATTTATGTCTTGATAGCATGAACATTGTAATTTAGGTTTTCAATCCATCCATGGCCATTGCTTTATGTTTTTGGGCATGTAATTGCTGTGGAATGGATGTGGAAAGGCAGGGAACAGGTTAAACCATGTTTTCCCATCGATTTGAATCGATTGGGAAAGGTTCCAATTGGAATTCCCGTGATTTCGGTGCTCTGGGCTGCTTACGGTCGTCCCAGTGACCGCTTGCAAACAGGGGTAAGGCGATGGACCTCAGCGGTCTTACGCTTGACCGTTTGGTATTTTAGGCGGTCATTCGACCGAACATTTGAAGACCCTAGCGGGCTAGTAGGTGACCGTTTAGTCCCTTTGACCAAGTAAGGCGGTGTGAGTCTAGCGGTCTTTGACCAGACCGTTTACCGTCCCTAAGCGGTCCATCGTGCGACCGTTTGCGATCAGGTTTCATCCCGTTTAATTATGTGAAATATTCATGGCCAATCGGTCATGGAGAGGACCGTTCGGGTCGGTCTAGAGGTCAAACGCTTGACCATTTACCGTGTCCTTGCGGGCCTGTAGTAGACTGTTTGGACCTGTAGTGTGTGAATTTTATCTTGTTCATTTAATTATGCATTTAATACTGCATGTTCGCCATGTTTAAATATTTTTACAAACTGTGGCATGTTTTTAGATCCCAATAGAATTATTTTCTCTTTCCTTGTGATGGAACCACTAGTCGTAGCCCGACGACCTTTAGTGTCGGCCCACCTGGGAGAGGTGGCGGGGTAGTCTCGATGTACGGTTTGTAAGTTAGTTTCCGTGAGCCCCCTTGCTTGACAGTAGCGTCCTATTGGTGGGGAAAACAAGCTAGAGTCCTGGCTGAAGGCATTGAGCCTGTGTGTGCACACGTGGTCTGGGGCTTGGACTGACACTGACGAATGTGACCCTGACTAGTTCTTGACCTTGGTTACTGTTACGTCTCTCACTTGCCGTGTTCCATGCTCGTGTGGATGCTTGAGACGCAGTATAAGTCGTCAGTGGACGTGTCTGGTGTTCTTTCTGGTGGTCCTTTCTTTCTCCTATCACTTGGAATTGTTGAACTATTATTCTATTGGTAGATTACGATTCTCGAGTTTAATTATTCATGTGAATATTAAATGGCATTTCAGTTAGCTGTTTTTAATTTGTTCACGTGCATATGTAGCTTTATTTCTTGTCATTTCTTTATACCATTGCATGATTACTTACTTTTATATGTTTCGTTACGTGGTGGGGATCCATGTGAACCCTACTGAGTCTATGTTGTGAGACTCATCCTTCCTTTTCAGGTGAGGCGGAGCAACAGTCTATGGGTTTTCCTCGCACTTTTGGCGGAAAGTCATAGAGCCAGCAGTGGTCTGTTTGTCTGTCCGTCTGTCTTTCTTCCTCTTTGGACTGGGGTATGCCCTGTGTAGTTGTTTATTTTGACTCTTGTACAATGTAGGACTTGTAAAGTTGGATATGGACTAGTATATACAAATATATCACTCTGTTATTTTAAATTGCTTCCGCTTAAAATTGCCATTTTTTAATTGTGCGTGTAATTCCTGTTCATTATGCACCCCCCCAACCAATCCTCCCAACCCTTACGGGGCCTCATCAGCCTCTTGGGTGGCGCCTCCGAGTTCTTGGTGTCGGTTTACCAGTATCTGGATCTCCGGGTCGTTATAGTTGGTATTAGAGCGGTGTTAGGGTGATATATAAGGAATTGAAATTGCAATAGCCCAGAACAAGTCCTTGTGTACCACAATTGTTGGCTTAGGTTGTTTTTTCGTGATTACTTATGGTTCTTCTGTTGTGTGTTTTCTTGTAAGTTTAGATTGCAATGCCGCCTAGACGGAGAGGCCGAGGTCGAGTCCAAGCGGATGTGCCCCGAGATGTTCCAAAGGGAAGAGAGTGGTACTTTGCCTCCTCTAGAGAATGTTCGAGGGCTAGGCCATGTTGACCCTGCTACTGGTGAAGACTTATTGCCTCAAGGTGGTCGTGGGCGAGTTCTAAAGGAGTTTCTTCTTTTCCACCCACCGACATATGAAGGACAAGCTGATCCAGATGCGGCTAGGGTTTGGCTGGATGCGATAGAGCGTGTATTCCATTCTATGGAGTGCACTGAAGATGAGAGGGTGATGCTAGCTACTTTCCAGTTGCAGGGGGCAGCACTCGCGTGGTGGACCACGGAGTGGGAGGTGACTTTTAAGTCCCGTCCTCTTCGACTGATTACATGGAAGGAGTTCGTGACTTCGTTCGAGCGTACATACAGTCTAACTTATCTCAGAATGGACAAAATGCACTACTTTATAGAGTTGGCTCAGGGCGAGATGGTAGTCTTGCAGTATCGAACAAATTTATGGAATTGGGTCGGTATGCTCCTCATATTCTTGCTGATGAAGGGCTGAAGACTGAGCAGTTTTTGCGTGGTTTGAAGCCGGAGCTGAGGCAGCCTCTGATTGCAACCAGAGTGGCAGAATTAGATGTAGCATATCAGGCAGCAGCAACGTTAGAACTTGATACGGCATGATCTAGAGGGTGAACCCAAGTTGAGCCAATGCAACATGGTGTGCAGCAGCAACATGCCAGTAGTCTACCAAGTGCAACGGGCGTACCATCTTCTGTTCCTTCTGCCAGTGGTACTTCCTCTATGAAATCCAAATTCAAGTGGATGTTCAGGAAATCCAAGAAGCAGTATGGCCAGCAAGCTTCCTCTGGTAATGTGCAACAAGCAGCACCCACTTCTTTTCAGCGACAGGGATCGGTGGCCAGTCAGCCGAGACCATGTCCGAGGTGCGGCGGTAATCATTTGGGGCGACCATGTTCGATGCCCGTGGTGTGTTTCAGATGTGATCAGGTGGGTCACGTGGTTCGTAATTGCCCACTGAGGCTGAAGCAGCCTGTTCAGTTTTCACAGCCACAGCAGTTTCGACCTCTACCACCATCACAATCACAGCAATATTCACAAGCATCAGTATCGTCATCACAGTAGTCAACGGCAGGCGGAAAGAAGTAAAAAGGGAGAGTCACGCATATGACTCATTCTGAAGCAGTGGCGTCTCGTCTTGTGGAAGGTACCATTATGATTTATGGTCATGCAGCTCATTTTTTATTTGACTCAGGTGCTTCTCATTCATTTATTTTTGAAGATTTTGTTGTCTATATTGAAGAGCCGACGTCAGAAATGTCTTGTGAGTTACTTGTTGAATTGCCTTCTGGGGAGTTCATGTTTACACCTTTCTATATTGATGAGACTCCTATAGTGATTGGGAATCAGCAGTTGCCAGCTAGGCTATATGCGTTAAAGCTGGTAGACTATGCCGTTATTATGGGCATGGATTGGTTAGAAAATTATGGATCCGTGGTTGATTGTAAATCGAAGAAAGTTTATTTTCAACCATCTGGGAAAGCGGCATTCTATTTTCAAGGTATTCGATCTTGTTCTTCTCGCTTGCTTATTTCTGCTATTCAAGCCTATAGATTACTTAATGCAGGTTGTCAGGGATTCTTTGCTTCCGTGGTTGCTGTCGAGACACCACAGCAGGAGATAAACGATATTCCTGTGATTTGTGAATTTTTTGATGTGTTTCCTGATGAGTTTCTAGGCTTACCCCCACAGCGAGAGATTGAGATATGAATTAATTCCAGGTACGGCACCTTTAGCAAAGGCTCTTTACCGTATGGCTCCTGTAGAATTGAAAGAGTTGAGAGCGTAGTTGTTAGAATTGCTGGAAAAGGGCTATATCCGTCCTAGCTTTTCTCCATGGGGTGCTCCTGTATTATTTGTGAAGAAGAAAGATGGAAGCCTGAGGCTACGTATTGATTACATGCAATTAAATCAGGTGACTGTCAAGAATAAATATCCTTTGCCCAGGATTGATGATTTGTTTGACCAACTTCAGTCGACAAGTGTCTTTTCACAGATTGATCTTCGATCTGGTTATTTCCAATTGAGGATTCAGGAATCTCATGTGGAGAAGACTACCTTCAGTACGAGGTATGGTCATTATGAATTGTTGGTTATGTCATTTGGGCTAACCAATGCTCCAACAGCGTTTATGGACCTCATGCATCGTGTGTTTCGTCCATATTTGGACCAGTTTGCGGTGATATTTGTGGATGATATTTTGGTCTATTCTGCCTCTGAGGAAGAACATGTTTAGCAACTTCGGGTAGTATTACAGACTCTGCGAGATCACGAGCTCTATGCAAAATTTACCAAATGTGAGTTTTGGCTTCGGGAAGTTCATTTTCTAGGCCACGTGATTCCTGGTAATGGAGTTGCAGTTGATCCGGTTAAGATTTAAGCTGTTCTACAGTGGCAGAGCCCTAAGACTGTGACAGAGATCAAGAGCTTTCTGGGTCTTGCAGGTTATTATAGAAGATTCATTCAAGATTTTGCACGAATTACAGCGCCAATGACTAAGTTGACTCGCAAAGATGTGCCATTTGTGTGGTCAGATAAGTGTAAATCGAGCATCAATGAATTGAAAAGGCTGCTCACCACTTCTCCGGTGCTTGTTTTACCTTCTGGCTTGGGTGGCTTCGTTGTGTGTACAGATGCTTCTCGAGTAGGGTTGGGTGCAGTGCTTATGTAACATGGCAAGGTTGTGGCATATGCGTCCCGACAATTAAAGCAAAAGGAAGAAAAATATCCCACTCATGATCTAGAGTTGGCAGCGGTGATTTTTACATTGAAAATCTGGCGACACTACTTGTATGGTGAGAAGTTTAAGATCTTCACAGATCATCAAAGCTAGAAGTATGTGTTTTCTCAGAAAGATTTGAATCTTCGTCAGCGTAGGTGGATGGAGTATATGAAAGACTATGATTTTACTCTGTCTTATAAACATGGCAAGATGAATGTGGTGACCGATGCGTTGAGTAGGAAGGTGCAGATCAGTCATTTATTGATTCGAGAATGGAAGTTGTGGGAACAGTTTCCTTGTGAGACATTCATATTGAAAATTCCTCGTGATCCGATGGTAGCCGTGTTTGCTAGTCTAGTGATGACTCCAGCTATTTACCAGCAGATCAGGGAGGCATAACAGGCAAATTCTGAGCTGTCTCGCATTGTGTTGATGCCAGATGTGGAGTTGGGTGATGATTCTATGGTTAGATTCAAAAGTAGACGTTATGTTCCAGTTGATGAATCTTTGAGGAATGTCATTTTGCGTGAAGCGCATGGATCTCGCTATGTTATTCATCCTGGCATCACGAAAATGTATCATAATGTGAAAAGGCAATTCTGGTGGCCAGGTATGAAGAAAGATGTAGCTGATTTTATGTCTAAATGTTTGACATGTCAACAGGTCAAAGCTGAGCATCAAAAGCCTGGAGGAATGCTTCAGCCCTTGGAGATTCCGATGTGGAAATGGGATCACATCACTACTAATTTTATTGTGGGTTTGCCTCACACTAATCAAGGCTATGATGGTATTTGGCTGTTAGTTGATCGTCTAACTAAGACAGCAAGAATGTTGCCGATCAAAGTGACGTGGAATGTTCAGAGATTGGCGGAGCTGTATGTCGAAAAGATTGTGCCGTTGCATAGAATTCCAATATCCATTGTGTCAGACCATGACCCACGTTTTACTTCTGGCTTCTGGCAGAGCTTCCAAAAGGCGTTAGGTACGGAACTGGCATTTAGTTCAGCGTATCATCCTCAATCTGATGGTCATCCGAGAGGACTATTCAGACATTAGAAGATATGCTGCGATCGTGTTGTTTGGATTGGCAGGGTTCGTGGAGTCAACACTTGCCACTGGTGGAATTCTCATATAATAATGGTTATCATTCCAGTATTGATATGGCTTCGTATGAAGATTTGTATGGGCATCCTTGTCGTACACCATTGGACTGGTTTGAGACTGGTGACCGAATGTTGATAGGGCCAGATATGATTCAATAGTGTGTTGATGTGGTGCGCCTGATCAGATAGAAAATGTTGATAGCTCAAAGTCGACAGAAAAGCTATGCAGATCGGCGTAGAAGACCATTGCAATTTTAGCCTGGAGATTCTATTTTTGTGAAAATATCTCTTATGAAAGGTGTGATGAGATTTGGGAAGCGTGGAAAGCTTAGTCCCCGATATATTGGTCCATTTCCTATTCTGGAACTGTGGGCCAAGTGGCTTATCGACTTCAGTTGCCATCGGCGATGCAAGCAATCCACGATGTGTTTCATGTTTCTTAGTTAAGGAAGTATATTCCTGATGCATCTCACATGTTAGATGATTCAATGTGGCCTGAAGTGACAGCGGATCTATCCACGCCAGAGTTTCCGATACGAATTGATGATCGCCGTGAATAACGATTGAGAAATAAGGTAATCCCTCTGGTAAAGTTAGTATGACAGCGTCACTCGGGTAATGAAGCTACTTGGGAACGTTAGGATGATATGCGTCAGCAGTTTCCATTTTTATTCGAGTAAGGTATA
The DNA here is from genome assembly GCA_022559845.1 of Amorphophallus konjac. NCBI lineage: Eukaryota > Viridiplantae > Streptophyta > Magnoliopsida > Alismatales > Araceae > Amorphophallus > Amorphophallus konjac. The sequence goes on along the minus strand of CM040125.1, from coordinate 226,458,620 downwards.
TTTTCTTTCAGTTCTCTCCTTGTGCTTCCTTTTAAATTTCGAGGATGAAATTTCTATTAGGAGGGAGGGACTGTAAGATCCGATAATTAATGGATTCTTAATTAGTGGATCCTTATCGGTATTGTAGTGTGAGAAGATTCACGAATTTAGGCTATTTTATGGGGCTTAATGGGCCTACTTAAGTGGGCTTAACTAATTTGTATAAGTATTTAGAAATAAAATAAGGCATTTATGCAATTTCACTTATTTTAAGGCTTTATTATAATTTGAGTTTTTTTAACAAAAAAAATATGTATCAAATATTTTTTGAGAACCCACGAGGCTTCTTTCTCTCTCCCCTCACCCTCTCTTTCTCTCTCGCACATCCCCCCTCTCTCCTTGCTCCCTCGGCGGTGTGCTCACCCCGGGGCGCTGCAGGATTTGCAGGTGGTGATTTCGGTGAGCTTGGGGCGTGAGAGGTGCGGCGGTGTCGTTGTGGAGGCCAGCCGTGGAGTGTGGAGGCGGGAACCAACGTGTGGAGCGCGGCGTCCTTCGCGTGGAACGGACGTGGAACGGTCTTTTCGGCTTGAACCAAGTAGGGGGATGGCTTCCTTACCTCGTTAGGATTGATTCCCCATCCCTTGGCATGTTAATAGCCGGCCTATATGTATGAACATCGTCATTTATGTCTTGATAGCATGACCATTGTAATTTAGGTTTTCAATCCATCCATGGCCATTGTTTTATGTTTTTCGGCATGTAATTGCTGTGGAATGGATGTGGAAAGGTAGAGAACAGGTTAAACCGTGTTTTCCCATCGATTTGAATAGATTGGGAGGGGTTCCAATTGGAATTCCCGCATTTTCAGTGCTCTGGGTGGCTTACGGTCGTCCCAGTGACCGCTTGCACACAGGGGTAAGGCGGCGGACCTAAGCGGTCTTACGCTTGACCGTTTGGTATTTGTGGCGATCATTCGACCGACCGTTTGCAGACCCTAGCGGGCTAGTAGGTGACCGTTTAGTCCCTTTGACCAAGTAAGGCGGTGTGAGTCTAGGGTCTTTGACCAGACCGTTTACTGCCCCTAAGCGGTCCATCGTGCGACCGTTTACGATCAGGTTTCATCCCGTTTAATTATGTGAAATATACGTGGCCAAGTGGTCATGGAGAGGACCGTTTGGGTCGGTCTAGCGGTCAAACTCTTGACCGTTTACCGTGTCCTTGCGGGCCTGTAGTAGACCGTTTGGACCTGCAGTGTGTGAATTTTATCATGTTCATTTAATTATGCATTTAATCCTGCATGTTCGCCATGTTTAAATATTTGTACAAACTGTTGCATGTTTTTAGATCCCAATAGAATTATTTTCTCTTTCCTTGTGATGAAACCACTGGTCGTAGCCTAACGACCTTTAGTGTCGGCCCAGCTGGGAGAGGTGGCGGGGTAGTCCCGATGTACGGTTTGTAAGCTAGTTTTTGTGGGCCCCCTTGCTTGGCAGTAGCATCCTACTGGGGGGGAAAACTAGCTAGAGGCCTGGCTCAAGTCATTGAGCCTGTGTATGCACATGTGGTCAGGGGCTTGGACTGACACTGACGAGTGTGACCCTGACTAGTTCTTGACCTTGGTTACTGTTATGTGTCTCACTTGTCATGTTCCAGGCTCGTGTAGATTCTTGAGACGTAATATAAGTCGTCAGTGGACGCGTCTGGTCTTCTTTCTGGTGGTCCTTTCTTTCTCCCGTCACTTGGAATTGTAGAACTATTATTCTATTGGTAGATTACGATTCTCGAGTTTAATTATTCATGTGAATATTAAATGGCATTTCAGTTAGCTATTTTTAATTTGTTCACGTGCATAAACAACTTTATTTCCTGTCATTTTTTATGCCATTGCATGATTACTTGCTTTTATATGTTTCGTTACGAGGTGGGGATCCACGTGAACCCTACTGAGTCTATGTTGTGAGACTCACCCTTCCTTTTCAGATGAGGCGGAGCAATAGTCTACGGGTTTTCCTCGTGCTTTTGGCGGGAAGTCATAGAGCCATCAGTGCTCTGTTTGTCTGTCCGTCTGTCTTTCTTCTTCTTTGGACGGGGGTATGCCCCGTGTAGTTGTTTATTTTGACTCTTGTACAGTGTTGGACTTGTAAAGTTGGATATGGACTAGTATATACAAATATATCACTCTATTATTTTAAATTGCTTCTGCTTAAAATTGCCATTTTTTAATTGCACGTGTAATTCCAGTTCATTTTGCACCTCCCCAACCAATCCTCCCAACCCTTACGGGGCCGCATCAGCCTCTTGGGTGGCGCCTTCGAGTTCTTGGTATCGGTTTACCGGTATCTGGATCTCCGGGTCGTTACATGGACTTTACATCAACCATTTCTTTAGGTCCCGAAATTGCTCATCCATCTGGTTCAGATTGGTGAGGAGAGATTGGGTGAGCTCATCGGTTGGGGAGGGTGGCGCTTGCCACGGAGGAGGAATGGGCCTTCCGGAGGCCTGAGAAGGAAACCTCATGTGAGAGGGGTATTGGGTTCTACCAGTAGATGGACCCGGTTGAATTGGTGTTCGGGGGATGGCTGGAGTCGGTGACTGTGAAGGGAATCGGAAAGAGGGAGGCTGTTGACTTGCCTGCACGACAGGTGAAAGGGAAGGAATAGCCGGCTGTTGGCTTGTCTGCCCGAGAGGTGAGGGAGAAGGAATAGCCTGTGTAGGCTCTCGAAAAGGGGTGGTTGTCAGTGTTATCTCTAGGGAGGAGGGGAAGATAGATTTCTCCTTTACAATGGCCTGAAGGGCCTGGAATTGCTTAGGACTAACCTAGGCGTTGGCAAGGACACCTAGCATGGAGGAGTGTCCTGGGAAGGGGATGCGTCCCCGACTATGGTCTGCACTGATGTGTGTGGCAATGCGGTTCTTGAGGGGGGGTGAATAGGACTGCCCCTTCTGAAATTTGACTCCAAAAATTTAAACTGGACGGAGGAAAGTCAGGTTCATCTCATGCCATTAAAGGATAAACAATCACAAACACCTTAAGCACGCAAGATTGGTACGAGGCGAAGGACTAGTATTGATACTACCTCACACAAGGGGAAGCTATCCAGATAGGGTTGACCTATCGTTCTAGCAACGCCTTTTGATATACCAAGTCAGCTTGAGAACAGGGATAAAAAATATGGAAATCAAACCACAATTGCACCAATTATTTTTAGGTGGTTCGATTACTATCCAATAATCTACGTCCACCCCTCGCCTAATCAGGACGAGGCTCCACTATCTTAAGACAAACCACGGAAGAATACACTACAAGAGCTGATCCTACAGCTTCCTGCCAGAGGAACAACCTCCCCTCTTCCTCTGAAGACCTAGAGGGAACCTGTGCTCACCAACCCGATGAACACACCACTGATTCTACCCTAGTAGAACCAGCAACACTGCACTACGGCAGCACACGAGGAACCCACGTCACACCCTGGAATGCAAACCAAGACGTGACCAGTTCAAACTGATCACACCTCCGATAAATGCAACAATGCACTATCAGAGAACAACTACCATACCGACTCAAGGAAATAAGAGAAACAAAGACAAGAAGATACGAAAAATATAGCAGAGGAAAAAATCAAATGTAGCTCTGAATGTTGATTCAAGAGCTCTCACGAAAACCAGAACAATCATCTCTCAAACTGGGCTGCGATCACTTCTCTCTTTCTCTTTGGCTCACGAGGTAACTCTCTTGTTCTTCTCAGATGGGCTCTCTTTTCTCTCTTCGAAGGTAGCCACCCTTTCTTTAGGAGCTTGGAGTGTTTATATACAACAAAGCCTTCGGAGCCCTTCAGGATAACCTAATTAATCCACTAAAATTCCATTAGTCCACTTAGCACAGAAGAATATTCTCTTCTAGAAACGTCTGTGAGCGAGCCTTCCATCACGTGCCAATCATTGGTGTCAAAGGGACAAAGATAGCCCACGCGTTCCTCATGTATTTGGGTCTTGTTCTCTACTGGCGACCAATTTGTCACCCTTAGCGTGTTATTTTTCACCCTTACACGTCTATTTGTCGGCCTTAGGTAGCTATTTGTCACCCTTAGCTTCCTAAGCCATCGCCTATCTTCACGGGCTATTTATCACCCTTAGTGGGGTATTTTACACTCTTACTAAGCTATTTGTCACCCTTAAGTGACTATTTGTCACCCTTATGTGCCTTGCTCGTGTGCTTCAATTTTTAGTCTTGCATTGACTCTATTTGCCTATAGAGCCACCTCCACTCCTTCCATCTTTCTTCTTAGCCTTTGTTCTGGCTCTCCTCTTCATCTCTCACCTTCTCTCCTTGATCTTGCTCTCATTTTCTTATTTCTTCTCTTGTCTGCCGGAGTGATCATATTAGTGTCCATTGAAGAAGCTTTCGAACATGTGCTACTCATGATGGATTGTTGGTAACTCACTCTGCTAGATTGCTAGCATGTGCTGCGCAGTTTGATGGCTTCTGGCTTGCTATGACTTTAGGGCATGGCTTGCTGAAGTGAAGAGCTTGAGGGTATCATTGGTGCATCAAACCTGGCATTTCATCAAATAGTTACTTTCTTGCGAGAAATTGAGCAATCCTATCTCTTGATCTTGAATGATTTTAATCAAGCTTATCCGATGCTTAAGAGAACTCAAAATTCAATATAAAAGTGATGGAAGTCCCATTCAGAGTTGATTCCTTCAACCGGACTTGTTGGCTCTTCATGTTTCAGTGCTACGAGCTATTTTTCACCACTAACCAGCTATTTGTCACCCCAACTGCCTATTTGTCACCGTTAACTATCTATTTGTCACCGATACGGGACTATTTGTCACCGATACGGGACCATTTGTCACCTATACGAGTCCATTTGTCAGCGATATCTTCTTCAGCTAACAGGTGACTTCAAGTCGACTCTTTTGGCTTCTGAAGTCGACTTTGACTTGACTCCTCTTCTTGAATCCTCTTCTTCTATCAAAATCATAAATTGTCAGCAACCTGAAACTTGATTTGTGATATAATTACATTCTGAAAATCATTGTAAAGATGGGAAACATGAAGAACAGAATATGCATGAGATTTCAGACTTAGACTAAATGATTTCATGCTGGTCTGACATCATCAAAACAAAACTATACCCAACAATCTCCCCCTTTTTGGTGTTGGCAATCACATGAGTCATTGAGCTTATCATATGATGATTGAGTTAAAGAAATTAATGGCCCTTGAGAAGACAGTTGGATCAACAAAATAATGAGTGACCAAAACTGAGTACCAACTGACAACTGAGCGACTGAAATGAGACACTGATGACACTGATGCAATATAGCTGAGCTGATAATAAAATGAATGCAATGAAATGCAACAATGACTCTCATAAGAACCTCGCCCCCTATGACATCATAAAAAATGTGACGACCCAACATCCGAATATCAGGAATGACCCGATACTATTCGAATCCTGGCTCGCCGCCCACGTGTCGGAGGGCTCAGAATGGCTAAAAGGAGTGTGGTGGTACAAGGAAATAGAAAATAAAGTAGAACAATTCAACAATTAACAAAAATAAACAATCTAACTACAGAGTCCAGTCCAATAAAAGTACATTTTAAGGAAGAGAAGCGTACCCGACACCAAGTGAACACTCAGCCCGGCGAGTTGGCAACTAAAAACCTCTGCACAACACCCTCGAACCTCGAGGAAGAATCGCCACACTTGACAAGCAGAGGTGAGCCTCCTATCACTGGCTCAATAGGGGTCCCGCGGAACCCCAACCATAAAGAACGGCGGTAGTGGAAAGCAGCAATGACAGCAGGAACAACAACCTGGTGGCCGATAAAAACTCGACACTATAGCTACTCCTACTATACCTGAAAACATGCCCTGAGCTCACAGTCAGGGGACCATCAAACTAACAGGAAAACCTCTGGCTATATTGCCAGGAGAACCATTATGACACCACTATCGTAGAGGCTTGTCTCACAGACAAAGGCCCAACCCAAGATGACGCGGTCATGGGAGACACGATCACGACCCTGCCGTAGTGAACCCTACACTGTCTAGGGAAAAGACCCTCGGTGACGCTCACAAGAAACCCCAGACCTCTTCCTCAAGAAAACACCTGGAACTACACGTAAAACCACGTCTCATAGACGGGAAACGAAAACCCAAGTCACGAGTATCTCACGTCACATGACGAGAGCACTACCCACTAGAAGCAAGGCCGGATGCATCCACAAACGACTTAGTTCGCAGCCTCAGGTGTCTCTCTAATCGCCCCGAGCGGAAACTGAGACACCACACAAGTACCACAGAACACTAAACAAGGACTAGCTGGGGTCGCGCTCATCAGCGCGGGTCTGACGTCCCCAACTACGTGTGCACACACAGACCATCCGCTCTAAGTCGGGTCTTCTAGCTAGTTTTCCCACCAGCCCGGACGCAGGCCGTAAAGGTGAGGGGCCCTACGGTAACCAGCCTAAAAACCGTCTCTCTTCGGTAAGTTGCTTCACCACTCCTTGGTGGGTCAGCACACGCGTGTTGTAAGAAGGCTACGATCAGTGGGAGGTCACTAAACGTGAACACGGAAAGCCATCCACGCACCCATTGTGAGTAACACGGAGTACCACGTGGCACGGGGCTGTTTGTCTCCTCTGATTTTGATGTCTAGTTTTAATGATGGCAACATTGTTTTTGATCTTAGTTTGACTCTGGCAACATTGTTATCCTAAAGCTTTTACTTAAGTCAGAATGAGTTCTTTTGCGTATGAAGGTCGATGCATGTTGCATATCAAGGTCGATGCAGGTTATTGCATTCGTACAATGAAGTATACAGGTCAATGCACATTCATACATTAAGATAGGAAGGTCGATACACATTCAAACAATGAAGTATACAGGTCGATGCACATTCATACATTGAGAGAGGAAGGTCGATGCACATTCATACGATGAAGTATACAGGTCGATGCACATGTGAATGTCTTGCACTAAAAGGTCGGTGCATATATTCATTCTACCTAGAAGGCATGTGTACATGTGGAAGACTTGCATTAGAAGGTCGATGCATTTGTAGAATATTTGCAGAACAGGTCGATGCTAGTTGGCTAGCGACGAATGTAAGGTCGATGCTTGTAAGGAAGCAACTGAAGCACAGGTCGATGCTAGTTGGCTAGCGACTGCTGTGAGGTCGATGCTAGTAAGTTAGCAAATGATGCATAGGTCGATGCATGTGTAGAAGGATTGTTGCATAGGTCTATGCATGTGTTAGTAAGGTCGAAGCTTGTAAGCTAGCAACTAAAGCACTTGTCAATGCATGTCTTAGTAAGGTCGATGCTAGTTAGCTAGCGATTGTTGCATGGGTCAATGCATGATTGAGTAAGGTCGATGCTAGTATGTTATCTCTCTTAAAGTCGATGCACTTTGTGCATTCACTATAAAATCAGGTCGAGGCACCTTCATTACAGAGTCAGTATGTCTGGAACATAAGGTCTACCTGTATCATACTAAGGTCGATGTTCCTATTCTGACCTACTACATATGTCAGTTATACAGTCTGATATATGTTGTATATGCATCGATGTTCTTGAAGTATATTGTGCAGACACTTAGATAAAATTGCCTAAGTTCATGAAGCATCTGAAAATTGCATTTGCTAACAACTGTTACATGCTTTATTAAACTCATAAATATTGGATTATGTTTTGAATAGAAAAAGGAAGAACCAGCCCAGTTCTATGATCGAATACCTGGGTGGCATAAAAGAAGTCTGCAATCAATCTCATGTGGAACTTAAAGAACCAGATTAAAAGGCACGTGATCCAAGGTAGGGAGCAGAATGATAATCTGCCACGTGGATCATCACAACCTCCACTCCTGACACGTGGCCCATTGAAGTACGAGCTTTGGATATTTCTAGTAAGCAGGACTGTGTCCTCCACGTGCCCAAAATTCAAAAAGCTCCGGGGACCACCTGTATCAGCCTGCGCCTATAAAAAGGAGATCGAGAGGAAGAGGAAGATACAACAACAAGGCAGAAGAGCAGAAGAGTTTAGAGAGGCTGAGAAGAGAGAGCTGGGAAGAGTAAGAGTCTGAGAGAGAAGTGTCAGAGAGGAGATCGAGAGAAAGAGCCTGCTGCGAAGAATAGAGAGAAAAACAGAGTGCCGTAAGATGGTGAAGATTATTTGAGTGGGAAGAGAGTCTGAGAGAGATTGTTGTTGTCTTGACTCTTGGATTAGATCCAGAGTCAATTTGCTCCGTAGTGAGTTATATTGTTTCTTTTCATTGTCATTTTGGTTTTCCGTTTGCTTTGGACATCTTTCGTAAGCTGTGTATCAGCGGTTAGCAAGCTGTGAAGCTCTGCGGGTTAAGCTGTGAACCAACGGTCGTAGCAAGCTGTAATGCTCAGCGGTTTGTAGGGATTTGATCCCCAAAGCTTTGGATCAACGGTATTCAAGCTGTGGGGCAACAGAATCCTTACTCGGTTGAGTACGGGGTGGACGTAGATCTCAAGGTTGAGATCGAACCACCTTAACTTTGATTTGTCCTGTGTGTGATTGGATTTTTCATTACTACAAATAAATGAATGCTTAGAATCACCATATGCTATTTCCTAAGCAATTCATACGATTCATCTGTTGCATTCAATCAAATTCTACATCTGTCTGCTTAAATATATCCTGAATCTAACTGCGCTAATTCATTGTTGTGAATTACTTAGTAGACTTACTTTCCTCATCTTATCTGTCTCATTCAACTCAGCGGTATATAAAATTGGTTCAGTTAGAAGGATAGATTTCATTTATCTGGAAAACTGACCTTTGCGTGAGGAGATTTTCTAATCGATCCTCCGCCAGGTATTATGCTGAGTTGAGTGACCAATTGCTTTGGTGTTTACTGTGATCTGCAGCATCTTCATAGTAGATTATCTTGCTGATAATTCATATTGCTCTCAGTGTTTCTGCTCACAGTAGTTTACTTTAATTTTACACTAATATTCACTACTATAGAAATTTTATTTTGGGGTAGATCTATTCACCCCCCCTCTACATCTGCCGACTCAACACTTGGTATCAAAGCCTAACTCTCCTTAAAGGCTTAACATCCCGGAGAGATCTGGTAAAATGGAAGCTAGAGGTCTAACAGTGGAGGGGCATTCTGTAAGTAAGCCTCCATTCTTTAATGGAGCTGACTATGCATACTGGAAGAATCGTATGCAGGTCTTCTTAAGAGCTAAGGATTACGAAATCTGGAAGGTGGTCAGCCGATGTCCTTTCGAGCTTCCTGAAGATGAAGATGTCTGGACTCGGGAGTAAATTCAAAAGTCAACTCTGAATTGGAGTGCAGTCAATACCATAGAATGTGCTCTACATCCCACCGAGTTTTCCAGAGTGTCCTCCTACACCACAGCAAAAGAAATGTGGGATAAACTTCAGGTAATCTATGAAGGAACATCTCAGGCAAGAGAGACTAAAGTAAACATGCTCGTTTCTGAATATGAAGCTTTTAAGATGAAACCTGAAGAAATAATTTCTGAGATGTATGCTAGGTTAATGTTACTTACTAATAGTTTGAAGAGTTTGGGCAAGGTTTATAGTGAGTATGAGCTTGTCAGGAAGATACTTCGATCCTTGACACCAATCTGGCATACAAAGGCCACTGTACTGGAAGAGTCTAGGAATCTGGCGACTACTGGTGTCGAAGAGCTAATCGGATCCCTCATGACATATGAGCTGAATCTCAAGAGGGTAGATGACTTTGAGAAGAAGAAGAAGCCACTAGCACTTAACGTAAACTCCAGCTACAGAGGGTCTTCTAGCGAACAAAGCTCATCCAGTTCTGAAGAAGATTCAGGTGAGTTTGCCATGTTGACCAGGAAGTTTAAGAAATTTCTGAAGAAAGAAGGTAAACATTTCAGACGCAAATACTCATATGGTAGAAGATATTCTAATTTTAAATCTGAAAATGTTAAAAAGTCTGACAGCATAGTTTGTTATAATTGCAGGAAGTCAGGACACTTAAAAGCAGACTGTCCAGAGCAACAAAAAGAGAATCAGCCTAGATGGAAAAATAAGAAGGCAAAGGCTATGGTGAGCACCTCGAGCGACGATGAAGAAAATAATAATAGCAGTTCCTCTGGCAGTAATGAAGAAGACAAACTATGTCTGATGGCTAGAAAAGAGGATGAAGAGAAAACTGATGATGAGGTAAGTTCTCCCTTTGAAGATTACACTCATAGTGATTGGGAAGACGCATATGCTGAAATCTTAGATAAATATGATAATATGCGTAGGGAGAACAAACATCTCAAAAAGAAAATTAATTTTCTTGTTAGTGATACTTCGCTAAATGATAGGATTGTATGCTCAGAGAAAGAAAATTTTGATTTACAAAACTCTATTGCTGAACAAGATGAATACAAAGTTGTTTTGAAAGAACTAAGATGTGAAAACAAAAATTTGAATAATGTCATTGATGAATTGAAAATTAGAATGCAAATGTTTGAAGAGGAAACAAAGATAGCTAATGTGAAATATGAGGCTGTGAAATGTGTGAATGAAGAATTGAAGAAAATTGTTAACAATTTGAACATGGAAGTAAATGATAAGCAAAAATCTCTTGAGGCCATGACACAAGGCACTGAAAATCTGAATGCCATTCTTGGAACAAAAGTGAATTTCAGGAAAGGGGGATTAGGATTTAATCCAACTGGCAAGAAAAGCTTTGAAGCTAAAACAATTTCATTTATTATTGAAAAGGGAAAAGGAAAACACAATTCCCTGATAAAAATGAACATTGAACAAAATAGAATAAGTGCCAAGGACAAGGGCAAAGGAAAAGTGAATGCTGTTAAGAAAAGTAGCACACACTTCACTGCACCTAAACCCAAGGGTCAGGGTCAGAGTCAAGATACTAGAACTCAAGTCCTATGTGGTCTCAAGACCAAGATAACCCAGCCTCAATAGAAAGGTCGAGGTACTAGCCATACTGGACCAATGTACATCCCTTCTGAACTCCAATTCTTTACACACAAAGGTCAGAGCAGAAGCACTTCAGGTCACTAGGTGCATCGACGCAATCCTTGGGATACTTCAATACAGCCTAGGCCTTGGTCATCTAGAAACCAGAATTTCTATGGTCATCTCAAAAATAGTCAATCTAGGCTCTATGATGCATACACACATCCTAATGCTTTTCAGACCAACAACTGGCACGAAAATTCCAATATTTTAAAAACTCAGAAAGTTTCTCAAAAGCCAAACAATCTCCAGAGTAAACACAATAACCATAAAAATAAAAATTCTACAAAAACAACTAAGTCAATAAAATAAATGTGGATTCCAAAATATCTGCTATCTTGCTTGCATGAGTTGACTGCTGCAATGGGGCCCAAACATTCTTGGGTTCCAAAACTTTCCACTTAATTGATTTTACAGGTATGTCTAGCAGCCCACCACAACAGATGGTTTCTTGATAGTGGCTGCTCCAGGCACATGACCAGGGACACAGAAAAGTTCTGTATGTTAACTGAAAAGAATGCTGGTCATGTTACTTTTTGTGGAAACACGAAGGGCAAAATCATAGGATCAGGTAATATAGGTAAATGTTCTTCTTGTTGCATTGATGAAGTCTTACTAGTAGAAGGACTTACATATAATTTGTTTAGTATCAGTCAACTGTGCGATAAGGGGTATAAAGTTATTTTTGAGTCACTTGTTTGCACCATTCTTGAACCTATTTCTGAAATTGTAAAGTTCACTAGAAAAAGAGTCAATAACATGTATATGGTTGAGCTGGATGATGAAGTCCACATGAACATGTGTTTGTCTGCAAATAAAGATGACCTTGCATTCCTTTGGCATCGTAGGCTAGGTCATGCTAGCTATAGGATTTTGCATAAGTTGAATAAATTATACATGGTAAAAGGATTACGTGAAATAGCATTCAAAGAAAAGAATAAAATCTGTGAAGCTTGTACTCAAAGAAAACATACTAGGAAATCTCTAAAATAAAAAACTGAAAGCATGTCTTCTAAACCATTTGAGCTTATTCACATGGATTTGTTTGGACCAACTAGATCAGCTAGCTTAACTGGTAGAAGATATGGTTTTGTTATTGTAGATGATTTCTCTAGGTTTACTTGGGTTTTCTTTATAACTCACAAAAATTAAGCGTTTGGTGAATTTTAGGAATTCTTCTACGGAATAAAACATGATGGTAAGTTTTCTATATCTAATATTCTGTCTGACCACGGTGGTGAGTTTGAAAACTCACAGTTTGATGTTTTCTGCAGGGGAAATGGAATAACACATAGGTTCTCTTCACCAAGAACTCCAGAACAAAATGGAGTAATTGAAAGAAAAAATAGAACCTTGGTAGAAATGGCTCGAACCATGCTGGTTGAGAGTGGATTACTTAAAAGGTTTTGGGCTGAAGCTATGAATACTTCATGTTATATCATCAACAGGGCTTTGGTAAGACCTTCTAATCAAAAGACTCCTTATGAATTACTAAGAGGTAAGAAACCCTCACTAGCTTACTTTAAGGTTTTTGGATCAAAATGTTTCATTCATGTTAACTCTAGAAGAGATCTTGATAAGTTTGAGGCAAAGAGTGAACCTGAAATTTTCTTAGGATATTATGAAATATCAAGAGCTTATAGAGTCTACAATAAGAGATCTGAAACTGTTGAAGAGACACCTCATGTAATTTTCGATGAAACAACTAACAGAACTAAAAATGACTTTTACAGGAATAAGGATGAAGGAGAAATTTTAGAGAATAAAGAAGAGGAAAAAGTTGAACAAGGGACTGAAGACGAAGTTGAAGAGCCAGAAGTTCAAGGGGAGGTAAATGGGGACTCTGGTAATCAGCTCATCAATATCAGAAATCTTAGAGATCACCCATTATAAAATATCATTGGTAATATTAATGAACACCCTAGAACTAGGTCTCACTTCAGGATTGAAAATGAGCTTAACTCTTTTGCTCTTGTTTCTCAAATAGAACCCAGAAATATTGATGATGCTCTAAAAGACAATCATTGGATAAATGCCATGCATGAAGAACTTAGTCAGTTTGAAAGGAACAAAGTATGTCACCTTGTTCCCAAACCTACACATGGCTCCATCATAGGTACAAAATGGGTTTTTAGGAATAAAACAGATGAACAAGGAAAAATTGTTAGAAACAAAGCTAGGCTAGTTGCTCAAGAGTATAATCAAAAATTTGGGGTAGACTTTGAAGAGACTTTTGCCCCTGTGGCTAGCCTTGAAGCTATTAGGATTCTTCTTACTTTTGCATGTAGCTTAAGAATAAAGCTTCAGCAGATGGATGTCAAATCTGCTTTCTTAAATGGCTTAATAAAAGAAGAAGTTTTTGACAAACAACCTCCTGGCTTTGAATGTGTTGATTTCCCTGATTATGTGTACAAGTTGGATAAGGCTTTATATGGATTGAAACGGGCTCCCAAGGCCTGGTATGATAGGTTGACATTATTCCTCACTGGTAAGGGCTTCACAAGAGGTGAGGTTGACCAAACTTTGTTTACTAAAGTAGATAACAAGGATATTCTTGTTGTTCAGATTTATGTAGATGACATTGTATTTGGTTCAACCAAACCGTCTATGTGTGAGGAATTCTCTAATCTAATGACTGACGAATTTGAAATGAGTTTAATGGGTGAGTTGAAGTTTTTCCTTGGACTGCAGATTTGCCAAACCTCAGAAGGAAGCTTCATCACACAAGGAAAGTACATCAAGGATCTCCTGAGAAATACAAGCTGTAGAATCTCAAGAAAATTGCTACACCAATGGGTACATCAACCAGTCTTGATGCTGACCCAGAAGGTAACATGGTTGATTCCAAAACCTATCGAGGTATGATCAGATCCCTGTTGTATTTAACTGCATCTAGACATGATATTCAATTCTCAGTGTATTTGTGTGCTAGATTTCAAGCTAGTCCTAGGGATTCACACGAGTGCAATCAAAAGGATTTTTAGATATCTATCTGGCACCCTAGATTTAGGTCTATGGTATCCTGCTAGGTGTGAGTTAGACCTTGTAGCTTACACTGATGCAGACTATGTAGGGTGTAGGATAGACAGGAAAAGCACTAGTAGATATTGTCAATATCTAGGTGGTTGTCTAGTGTCTTGGGCATCTAAAAAATAGCATACTGTTGCTCTCTCCATAGCTGAGTTAGAGTATGTTGCTGCAGGGAACTATGCAGCCCAAGTCCTTTGGATTAAGCACCAGCTTATTGACTATCACATTAAACTTGGTTGTATTATTATTCTCTGTGATAACACTAGTGCCATATCTCTAATAAAAAATCCTATTCACCGTTCCCGAACTAAGCATATTGAAATAAAACACCACTTTCTTAGAGATGAAGTTAATAAAAAGGAAATTGAATTAAATTTTATTGAGTCTGAAAAATAGATTGCTGACATCTTGACCAAGCCCCTTAATAATGAAAGGTTTTAATATTTGAGAAGAGAACTTGGTTTGTGTAAATTCTCAGCATAAATGACTGTCTCTATTTGCTTAAATACATGATTCATTCAATAAATGTTGTATATGGTACTATCAGTGTCTACATGGTTGTGTGCTGCTCTACTCACTCTGACCCATAGGTATATCAAATGGTACGCTAGGAGAAAGACAGATTATGTATGTCTGGAAACCCACATCATGTGTAGAGGTTCACCTCCACCTGGTACCATGGGTGAATAGTGCATACATCTATATTTTGCATATCACTTCATTATGCATGTAGTAAGGGGGAGTTCCTGTTTGGCATGCATGTCCTTAAGTTTGTGTATTCAATGTTGTGTCTAGCAGTAGTGCATATAGACAGGGGGAGTTTGTGTCAAAAACATACTGTTTCATCAAGGCAGTTATGTGTCCTATTTCTTTGACATCAGCTTTGTCTACTGTATTTTTACTATTCTCTGATCCAACTTGAATATAATAACAATCTGGTCTTCAATTCATTATTCTGAGCTACTGAAATTCCAAAATCTTCTCCTATAAGAATCCTTGATGCAACATAAATTTTTTTGGTTTAAGTCTAATGAATCAAAGAATCTAAAGTTTGAACTCAATGAAAAAGGCTGCGGTTCACATTTAATAGTCTTCAACCATTTCTTCATGGTATGTTGTGTAAGGTCCCTCCAAATCTGAAAATTAACATTCATGATAATCTTGGTTGAACTCTTGAATTGTGTATTATTTTTAAACATAAAATCTTTTGCAAAACCAAAGGGCAACTATGTTAAAAACTATGAATCAACATCCATGTAAGCAGAGCAATGTCAGTTTACACTGAGAAACTAGACTCTTCATCAAAGAAATGAAGATAACCTATGTCATGAAGAGTATTGCTATCTCTGATTCAATAG
This sequence comes from Amorphophallus konjac, assembly GCA_022559845.1. NCBI lineage: Eukaryota > Viridiplantae > Streptophyta > Magnoliopsida > Alismatales > Araceae > Amorphophallus > Amorphophallus konjac. The sequence continues at coordinate 226,443,233 of CM040125.1, read as the reverse complement.
ATTGCTGTAACGATTAAAATTTTTATAGGCAGAGCAATGACATTATATGTGGTGAGTAATTTGATCACTTCACCTGAGACGTGTTGTGTCTCATGTCAAAAATCACTCTAATGTTATGTCTGTTCAAAATGTCACAAAATGGTGAATTCTACTGAGTAACTAGGGGTACTGGCGTCTAATCAACGTGTACCCTTATGTCAAAAGATATGGATTACACCTGACTGTTCTGAAAAATTATGAGTAAAAAGGAAATGAAAATCATGTTGTCACCCTGTGGTAAATGGAAAACAGAAATGTCAAAAGTGTTTAATCTCAATACATGTTATGAGAATATCCTAAGAATTTCATTGGGTTTGTGAGTAAGATGAAGTGAGATTGAACATAACATCAATATGTAGGTCTGGTTTATTACTATTAAATGCTAATGCAACATTATTCAAAGAGTTTGGATACTAAATTCTACTTTCATCATTCTTAAACCAAATCTCTATCAGAGTTGCATTATGTGAAATCTTATAGTCAGAAGAATCTACATTTTCTATGCTAAGCTAATGAAAGAAGAATCAGATTGTGCTTATATTCATACTTCTGTTCCTCTCTTTTTGATCTTATCTTACACCCTTCATCTCAAAATTCTATCATTTCCCTGTCAAGCGTCATTGTTTGTTTGCTGATGGCAAAGGGGGAGAGATCTTGATGGCAGAGAGATCTAGCTGATTGTAGCTGGGAGAGAGATCATCACTGATTCTAGGATCTTGAGAGAGATTGCCTTGGGGGAGAGTCTGCCTTGCTTGTTTCTATCTATGCATATGGATGTTTGCATGTCTGTCTATGCATATCTATCTCTTATTGCACTTAACTGTGACATTTGCATATTCTGACTCATTAAGTAATAAGTGTTGCCATCAAAATATAGAAGTGTTGCCATCATCAAAAAGGGGGAGAATGTTATGTCTCCTCTGATTTTGATGTCTAGTTTTAATGATGGCAACAGTGTTTTTGATCTTAGTTTGACTCTGGCAACATTATTATCTTAAAGCTTTTACTTTAGTCAGAATGAGTTCTTTTGCATATGAAGGTCGATGCATGTTGCATATCAAGGTTGATGCAGGTTGTTGCATTCATACATTAAAGTATACAGGTCGATGCACATTCATACATTGAGATAGGAAGGTCGATGCACATTCATACAATGAAGTATACAGGTCGATGCACATTCATACATTGAGATAGGAAGGTCGATGCACATTCATACAATGAAGTATACAGGTCGATGCACATTCATACATTAAGATAGGAAGGTCGATGCACATTCATACGATGAAGTATACAGGTCGATGTACATGTGAATGTCTTGCACTAAAAGGTCGGTGCATATATTCATTCTGCCTAGAAGGTCTGTGTACATGTGGAAGACTTGCATTAGAAGGTCGATGCATTTGTAGAATGTTTGCAACACAAGTCGATGCTAGTTAGCTAGCGACTGATGTACGGTCGATGCTTGTAAGCAAGCAACTGAGCACAGGTTGATGCTAGTTGGCTAGCGACTACTATGAGGTCGATGCTAGTAAGTTAGCGAATGCTGCATTGGTCGATGCATGTGTAGAAGGATTGTTGCATAGGTCTATGCATGTGTTAGTAAGGTCGATGCTTGTAAGCTAGCAACTGAAGCACTGGTCAATGCATGTCTTAGTAAGGTCGATGCTAGTTAGCTAGCGACTATTGCATGGGTCAATGCATGATTGAGTAAGGTCGATGCTAGTATGTTATCTCTCTTAAAGTCGATGCACTTTGTGCATTCACTATACAATCAGGTCGATGCACCTTCATTATAGAGTCAGTATGTCTGGCACATAAGGTCTACCTGTATCATACTAAGGTCGATGTTCCTATTCTGACCTGTTGCATATGTCAGTTATACAGTCTGATATATCTCGTATATGCATCGATGTTCTTGAAGTATCTTGTGCAGACACTTAGATAAAATTGCCAAAATTCATGAAGTATCTGAAAATTGCATTTGCTAACAACTGTTACATGCTTTATTAAACTCATAAATCTTGGATTATGTTTTGAACAGAAAAAGGAAGAACCAACCCAGTTCTATGATCGAACACCTGGGTGGCATAAAGGCAGTTTGTAATCAATCTCACATGGAACTTAAAGAACCAGATTAAAAGGCACGTGATCCAAGAAAAGGAGTAGAACTGATAATCTACCACGTTGATCGTCACAACCTCCACTCCTGACACGTGGCCCATCGAAGTACAAGCTTTGGATATTTCTAGTAAGTGGGAGTGTGTCCACGCGCCCAAAATTCAAAAAGCTCAGGGGACCATCTGTATCGGTCTGCCTAAATCTGTGGATCAGCGATATTCAAATTGTGTGACAACAGAATCCTTACTCGATTGAGTAAAGGGTGGACGTAGATCTCAAGGTTGAGATCGAACCACCTTAAAATTGATTTGTCCTGTGTGTGATTAGATTTTTCATTATTGCAAATAGATGAATGCTTAGGATTGTCATCTGCTATTTCCTAACCAATTCATACGATTCATCTGTTACATTCAATCAAATTCTACATCTGTCTGCTTAAATATATTCTAAATCTAACTGCACTAATTCATTTTTGTGAATTGCTTAGTAGGCTTACTTTTCTCATCTTATCTGTCTCATTCAACTCAGCGATATATAAAATTGGTTCAGTTAGAAGGATAGATTTCCTCTATTCGGAAAACTAACCTTTGTGTGAGGAGATTTTCTAATTGACCCTCCACCAGGTACTATGCTGAGTTGAGTGATCAATTGCTTTGGTGTTTACTGTGATCTGAAACATCTTCATAGTAGATTATCTTGCTGATAATTCATATTGCTCTCAGTGTTTCTGCTCAGAGTAGTTACTTTAATTCCGCACTGATATTCAGTACTATAGAAATTTTAATTTGGGGTAGATCTATTCACCCCCCCTCTAGATCTGCTAGTCATCCGACTCAACAAGGGCCACAAGACTCTGGATGGTCCATTAGACCTACTAAATCCAACGGTCCTTGAGTCACGCGACACGGGTCAAGACCGTTGCACATGACGGCACAGCGCCGTTAATCTAGCCTAATCCCTAGGTCTGAAACCACATAGCATGATTCCTAAGGCATCTTACAAGCCGCTGAGTCGATCCCCTATCCAAGGGAAAAGCGGGAAACTTCCAGCCCCAGGCTGGGTGACTGGACTCACTATCCAAGGGCCAAAATCATGGCCCAGTCGGAAAACACTTACTGGAAAGCCAATGATGTGCGGGAATAGCCCTCCGCACTCATGACGACTTAAGGCGACTCGATCTAGCGAAAGCACGAAAGCCCGAAACACATGGGGTCACTCGGACCCTCCGAACCTATGGGCACGCTAATCGATGTAACACTATACCTCCAGACACCTCAAAAGTACAGACACGGAACCCACGAGCTATCCGGGACATCCACGAGACCGAAGGTCGACCACTGGGTCACAACCGGGTCAACACAAAGCGACCGGAACATGACTAGCACGGAAAATAGAGTGGTGGTCCTCCCTAGACCGTCACATCAATTGGCGGTCCGCTTGGGACCGCAAGTCCAATTGGCGGTCTTCCCTGAGACCGCTAATTGCTAGGGACACCTGGAATAAGACGGCCATCCTCGGGCCCCAACCAAAAAATGGCGGCCATCTTCCTGGCCGTAAATCGGAAGAAACGGTCAGGCACATGACCGTCATATCCAGACCCCGAAGTGGCGGTCCTGGCCTGACCGCTACTATCAATTATCGGTCCGTCGCGAGGCCGCTACTTCGAACCGACATAACGGAACTAGTGGCGGTCCCGAGAGGGTTGCCATTTCTAGTGGTTGTCTCTAGTACGACCGCTACTTGGCTCCGAACCCGAAAATGGTGAACTCCGCAAAAAGCCTCATTCCACGCCCCATTCACACCCATGTGAAGAGGGAAAACAAGGAAAAACCCTTCCCCAACTTCTCTAGCACCGAGAGGACACATTTAACCCCCTAAAATGTAATCAAAACGAAGAATCTGACTCACACCCCAAAATCATACATTTTAACCCCAGCGAGAAAATAAACCCTCTTGACTTGCCTCGGGCTACCAAACTTGTGGGAAATGAAGTACAGGGGTTAAGGAACCATCTCCCTACCTCTACCAAAGATTCCCCGCACCGAGGACGCAGATCCACCAAGAAAACGCCGCACGAACCGCCACATCGCCCGAACTCGCGGCCAAGCTTCGTCGTGCCTCCACCGCCTCGATCCTCGCCCATCCTTGCCCTCTCCTTGCTCACGTCGCCTCCGCCTCGCCCCCGCCTCGCTCCGTCGGCTGCCATAGAAGAGAGGGGAGAAAGAGAGAGCACGAGAGAAGCGAGAGGGACAGAAATGAGAGATGGGGAGAGAGAGAAAAGGATGTTTTTATATATAGAAAATTCAAAAATTTGGAAAAATACAAAAAATAGTTAAAAATACTCTCCACGATCATCGAAAAATGCACAACGCGCTGGTAATGTCCCGGAGTCGGAGAACGTAACGGTTTACCCTGGACAGGATTCCAAAGGTTCGACAGACAAAAACACGCGTAAACCGTAAAAACTCAATCTGGGACCCACAAAAGCTATCCGAAACGCACGAATCCCGATCCAAAAAAATATCCAAAAAATTTAGAGCATTACAGCCCTCCCCCATTAAACAAATTTCATCCTTGAAATTCTGGACAAGTGCCATGCCATAGGGGGGAGAACACCGAACCAACTGACAATGCTGTCAGAGCCCCAGCACAAAAAATCTTGATTCTCGTGAAAAACACCAATCCTGAGGGACACAGCCATACCTTGATCACGAATAATGCCTCGCTCATGACCTAACACACGTCGATCATCAGAGTAGGCATACACAAAAGCACAAGTCTGGCATCACCTCAGTCACGACGAAATCCACTCACGACACCGCTGCCACAATCTTGCTCACCGAGGAGGCACAATCCTCGTTACGAGAAACAGCCACCTATCCATCCCATTGTCGGCGGACCAAACAAACGTCAGCCCCTCTACCAGCTGACCGCCACAAAACCATCGGCTTTACGCCAAGAAACATCTCACACATGGCAAGCTGAACACCAACAATAGCACTGAACCAGCTCTGTCAGAAATCAAACTTCGACAATGCCCATGTCCCATTCGGAAAAGCACATCACGGAAATGGCCACCAAAGGCCTCGCTTGCACACGGCTCTCACCGTTCTCAAAGCGTAACCACCAGCATCTTCTGTCTGTGACAGACCAATCACCTGTCACCAGACACTCGTCAACAAAAAACCCTTGACTTACTCAGCTTCTTCCTTCTTTCCTGGTCCTTCACCATGTCCGAAGGGCATATTCCAAATCTTGATAGGCCATCCGTTGACTCTCACACAGACCAACACCACATCCGATCTCGAGCCTCACGCCAACTCTACCCTTTCAGGGGAGTATGGCAAAACCAATTGACAAGAATTCGGAGTCTTCGGTCTTTACCTCACTCAACTCAGACTTACAGGGAAATCCTCCCGTGCTGGTCACCAACCAAAGATCACCATCTAATGCCAACTTCTCTTCAGAGACCTAGCTTAGGTATTGTATATCGCAATCCAATCCCAACTTATCTCAATTACTCTGAATGGATGTCTGCCGATCCCGATTCCGCTCTTACCACAGAGCCACGGGACACAACCTGAGCCATTCACAGCACACGAATCCAAGGCATCCGAGTGCCACTTGCTAAAATAGCAACCTAGTCAACGATGCCACGACCAATGCACACGGGTCCCCATACAATACACATCTTACCAAGGCTGACCACTCGGCTAACCTTACCAGCTGCTCGCAGCTACCAACTGGGACCCATAATCTCTCAGAGATCACTTCTCCAGAACACGATCTCATCCGAGGACACAGCTTCCAACACAAGGATAGGGTACTCATGCGGCACACTTGTTAACACATTTCCCCGACTCTCCATCCTGCCAGTGCCATGAACCACAATATCTCAAGCAACGACACGGCAACAACACGTCTCACACCGAGGACCCAATCCTTTGCTGCTCTACACATTCTCAGGAATCCGCCCGTAGCAACCAACGCTATGATCCTGAACCTGTGGGTTATGGGCCCATCAAGCTTCCGCTGCGCACTCTGATCCACATGCTCAGCCAACACAGGTGACTCGGGACCCATCATCCCGACGATCCTCTGCAACTCCACAGGCTCTGATCCTCAATAATTCGGGAATCACAACACCAGCCACAAGTTCTTACGAACACCGCCCAACCGGCACTCGTCCTTCCAGAATAGTGCCAACGCACCCTTGCGCATCAGGGAATGGGCAACCCTTCGTACAGGCAACCACCTTGCCAACACGAGACGTGTCTCGCACAGACTTTCATGGCACACAGAGGGGAGGCCAACCAATCCGAACACAGAATGCAAGATGATGAACCTTAACCAAACACAATTCTCTCTGACCAAAGGAGAAACCAATCACAACTCTCACAAGTTGGGAGACCTTCCGTGCTCGAACTGACCTTGAATCTCACGCATGCTGGGAATCGCACCTTCCAGCATCAAGAAAAACCATTGCTACCATCAGGTCAGCTCCACCGACACACTTGCCGAGTATTTCATCGGATCATGCTCGCAGCATCTCCCTACGAACCATTGCAATTCCTCGAACTGCAACACGCCACGCCATGAGCCATAACATGAGCCATAATCGTCAACCGCCAACACTCATCCTCGAGTCCCGAACTCACCGCGGAACCGTCACATCTCAAATCAAATCCAGGGCGAACGCAACCCATCCACCCACAGAAGCGCAAGACTAAGAGCTCATTGGGACAACTCTGCCCAATCCTACCCCAAAATCTATGAAAATAATCGGGACCAACACGTCATCTCTAACGTCACAGACCATGATAAGAAAACCAGGCTCGACGATCAGCAACTCACTCGAAAGATCTTCCATTCACCCGAGCACATCTCTCGACTAGAGCACCCGTTCTGACACCTTAAACCATGACCTTAACACCTCAAGGGTTGGATAACCTCAGACTAGGGTGGCCAAAACGACAATAACTCCCTCGGAGCACACTCACAGCCACTTGACCATGAACAATCCTCGCCAGCCACCTGACCTCGCTACAAATTCCTCGAACGCAGCACCACAACAACGCACCTGTCGACAACCTCTGCCCAACGCAGCACAACTAGGGCCACCACTCATCGGGAAGAAATCTCTCTATCACATCCCTCGGGCCCCACACCGGCACTACGATGATAACTGCAACCACCTTCACAGCGCCAATGCATCGCACTCAAGCTCTCACGCGAGAAACCAAGCGGAAAACAAACATAAAACCCTATGCCAGCTGCCGACTGTACTGGACCATACAGACTCTAATCACTGTAGTATCTTGAATTCCCATGTACATCCACAACCACCGCTCTGATACCAACAGTGACAACCCAAGATCTGGATACCGAGAATGACCCGATACCATTCGAATCCTGGCCGGCCGCCCATGAGCCGGAGGGCTCAGAAGGTCTAAAAGGAGTGTGGAGGTACAAGGAAATAGAAAATAAAGTAGAACAATTCAACAATTAACAGAAATAAACAATCTAACTACAGAGTTTAGTCCAACAAAAGTATAGTTTAAGGTAGAGAAGCATACCCGACACCGAGTGAACACTCGGCCCGACGAGCTAGCAACAAAAAACCTCTGCACAGCACCCTCGAACCTCAAGGAAGAACCACCACACCTGAAAAGTAGGGGTTGTTGTATCCCTGTGGTATTGATGATGTCAAACACCATAAGTCCTCATGAGACTGTGCATTAGAGTCAGTGCACTTGCATGAAGTCATATTCTCCTGATTAACAAGCTGGTGCATAATCATAACATTCTGGTCATTTAATCAAACAAATTGCATGCATAATTGTGCTTTGAATATTGAGCATTTGGTCACTGTGTATTGGGTTTGCTGATGTCCTTGTAATCAATTGCATGATCTTTGCATTTTCAGATTGATGCATTTTCATGATTCATAAAACTTAATCAAGTTGATGCTCATACTGTCTGCTTTGTTCATAAAGTCTATGCACATAATAGTAAGGTCAATGCTAGTGTGTAAATCTACTCACTAAGGTCGATGCTAATGTAGAACACATGGATACTAACGTCGATGCTTGTATGACGGGGTAGCAACCTCAGGTCGGTGTACATACTGTTCAAGACAGTGCAAATATAGTTAAGATCGATGCCACCTCAGTCTTCACAAAAGAAAGGTCAATGCGCCTCGGCAACCTCAGAAGCAACGTCAGTGCACATAAAGTCTGCACGGGACTAAGGTCGAGGCACATCTTGGTAACGCAGAACAAAGGTCGATGCACCTTGGTGATTTCAAGATTACAAGGTCGGTGCACATTGTCACACTTTCATACCAAGGTCAGTGCACTAGAAGAACTAAGGTCGATGCTACCTCAACACACATGAAGAAAGGTCAGTGCACATTTTGTTAGTCAGCACATAAGGTCGATGCTTCTTTTTCTCTCCTGCATATAAGGTCTGTGCAACTTTTCTAAACTGCTAGCAAGGGTCTGAGCACATATGTATTACAAGGTCAATGCACACATACCTTGTGCATGAAGGTCGATGCACATGTACAACATAAGGTCTGAGCACATGAGTATTACAAGGTCGGTGCATCAACATATTCAAATGTATAGGAATCAACTAACAAGGTCTGTGCACATGTGGAAGGTCGGTGCAGCTACTTCAGTTCTGCCTAGTAAGGACGATGCTACTAGTCAATCATACAAGAACATGTCCATGCATATTGCAAATTCACATGCATAAGGTGGTTGATGAAATGCCTGAGTGAACACTGGGTTGACAGCAGCGACACTGAAGTAAAAGCGTGCAGTCACGTGAGTTCGACCAATGATGGCACAGCGGATGAATGGCACGTAATCACTTTAACACTTGAACGGGGTATCTGTGGAATTTCACCCAACACCTCAGATGCAATACCAGCGCCCATCATATGTGCAGATTTTTTTGGCGCGAAAAGGCATGACCACATGGCAGAACTCCGATAATGATGGGCACGTGATCCAAGAAAGGATGGCACGCCATTCTTAGAGGTTTCCAGAAGAATGTTCAGTATGCCAGGTGGACCAATCAAAGTTCACTAGGTTTTCTACCATTACGGAGCCCCTGTTCTATAGAAGGCTGCCTTGCCCTTCGATGAAGGGTGCTGAAAGTTGCGAGAGCTCCTGCTACCTGAGAATCCCACTCGAAAAGAGAGCAGCACCAGAAGAAAGAAAGAGAGAAAATAAGATTTGAGAGCAGCCATCCATTGCATCTGAAAATGCTTCATTGAAGCTATATTCTATCTTTATTTTCCATTCACTATTTTCGTTGATCCTCGCTTTGCAATTTTTATTTTTTGTTTCCCTCCGAATACTCTTGGGGGAACGGAGACATTGTCTCTAGTTGCGAGTGACCTGGGGTCACTCGTGGGTTCCCTCTAGTTCAGATGAAGGGAAGAAACTTTCTCCGATTCTGGACTTGTGGTTTGCAAGTCCAGGGAGCAGGTTCTCTGGGGTACATGACCTGGGTCGAGGGATTTGTCTCCCTCAGGGCAAGTTGTTAGGCAGCCTCTGTTGCAGACTAAGTCTGCGGTGGTTTTTACTTGGTTTAAGCAAGAGAACCTCACTCGGTTTGAGTGAAGGAGTGGACGTAGGCAGATCTTGGATCTAGCCGAACCACTATAAAACTGCCTGTGTGCTGTTTGTCTGTTTGCTCTTTTCAATTCCCTTCTGAATCTGATTGAATCTCTCCGCTGGTTAATCTTTCCACTGTTTTATCTGTTAACCGCTTGCTTACTCTTGGGTTAGCATCCGTCATCGTGATCTACTTTCAAATCTTCTTGTGCACTTTCTCTATTTGAGATGTGCTTGCTATCGTTTCTTATTGTTGCTATCTGTTCATAGATTAGCTCTCAGCTTTTCGTTTGGCAAATAATTTTTATTAGACAGACATATTCATCCCCCCTTCTATATCTGTCTTCTCGTATATCAATTGGTATCAGAGTAGGTTTTCCATCATGTGGTCCAACGACCAGGAAAGACCTGAAACAAGCAATCCGCATTGCTACATAGCTGAAGGGCACTCAATAAACAGACCTCCTTTCTTCAATGGTACTAACTACTTATATTGGAAGAACAGGATGGAGGTATTTCTACGCGCTCAGAGCCATGAACTATGGAGGGTCATCACCATTGGACCATTCAAGCTTCCTGAAGATGAAACCACTTGGAGCAGGGAGCAGATCCATGTATCAACTGTGAATTGGACTGCTATGAACATCATGAAGTGCGCTGTCCACCCAGAGGAGTATTCCAGAATCTTAGCGTGCAAGATAGCCAAGAAAATTTGGGATGAGCTCCAACTGATCTATGAAGGTACATCTCAAGTGCGAGCCACGAAGGTAAACATGCTTACTTCTGATTATGAACTGTTTAAAATGAAATCTGAAGAGTCCATATCAAAAATGTATGCTAGGCTCTCACAGATTACCAATAGCCTGAACTCTCTGGGCAAGCAGATTCAGGATAGTGAACTTGTTAGGAAAATCCTAAGGTCTTTAACCCCTATGTGGGACACAAAAGCCACGTTTCTAGAGGAATCCAAGGACCTATCTACCATGACCGTCACAGAGTTGATAGGATCCCTGATGGCTTACGAAATAAATTTTAAGAGTAATACAAAAGAGAACAAGAGAGGAAAAAACATAGCTCTTAAGGTATCCAGAAGTAGTGGTGAGAGTAGTGATGAATATGAGAATCTCTCAAGTCTCGATGATGAGCAACAGGCTATGCTCACCCAACAGTTTTAGAAATTTCTAAGAACCAGAGGTAAGACCTTCAGGAGAAGAAAGGGACAACAGGATGGTAAGAAGTCCAATTTTAAATTTGAAAAGAATAGAAGTTCTAACAAGTTTACATGTTATCATTGTAAAAAACCAGGACACATAAAAAGTGAATGTCTATAGCTCATGAAAAAGAACCCAAAGGGGCAGAAGAAGAAGCCTCAAGCTATGGTCTACACGTGGAGTGACGAGGAGGAAGACCCTGAGGGCGGATCTTCAGAGGAAGAAGATCAAGGAATATGCCTTATGGCCAATAGTGACAAAGAGGTAACCAACATCTTTGAGAATTTTTCCATTGATGACTGGGAAGATGTCTATGCTGAACTTTTAGATAAGTTTAACACACTAAGTAAAGAGCATAAGCTGTTAAAGAGGAAACTGAATACTGCAATCGAAGATCAAGTTCAAATTACTAAAGAAAAAAAAAAGTTCAAGGAAGAATTAGATAAGATGAATTCTCTTAGGAAGGAAAACGAAGGCCTAAAGTCTGAAAATAAAGAAGTTCAAAAACAACTTGATGAATTCAAGCTAAAACTTCAAGAAAGCCAAAATGAAACCAAGTTGATCACTGAAAAGAATGAAGCAGTTAAAAATGTGAACTCTGAATTTCAAAAAAATTGTGAAAAACTGCAAAAATAAATGGAAGACAAACAAACCACTCTAGAGAAATTTGTTCAAGGAAAAAAAAACTTGGATACCATACTAGGTATGAGAGTTAACTTCAACAAAGAGGGTCTAGGCTATGACCCAACACACAAAAAACCCTTTGAGTTTAAAATTGTAATATTCTGTCCAGGAAAAGGGAAAGAGAAACTGGACACACCATCCAGCTCCAACACTACTCAGAAAGTCCAGCAACCAAGGATAATGAACTTCATAACTACCAATTCAACAAAACATGCTGGACAACAAATTAAAACTGGGAAGAATTCATCTAGGCAAGTTGCCATGCCTCGACACAACACTTCTATTCCCCAAAATAGAAATATTAACAGGTCAAGGTATGTGACCCAGAACAGAAATTCATCAATCTATAAAAACATGGGTCAATACCAAGAAAACTGGGGAAATTTTGTCCATCCATAGAAATTCTTTAATGAATATGTCTTTCCTAGACAGAATGGGTACAAAAGATACCCGAGAAATCAATAGTCCACCAACAGGAACAGATTCCTTTTTAATAGGTCAAGTGGACAAAATTTTAGTCATAACTTCAACAAAACTGTCAACAATATGCAAAAGAAAAATACCTTGAAACAATTTTGGATTCCAAAAACCTTGCTTAGGGATTTGAATAATGTCTTTAGACCCAATCTGTTTTGGGTTCCAAACTATTCTGCTTGATATGTTTTTTTCCAGGTTGGTCTGGCAACCGAGCATAACAGATGGTACCTGGATAGCGACTATTCTAAACACATGACATGTGATGAGACCAAATTCACTAACTTGGAAATGAAGGTAGGAGGTTTGGTCAGATTTGGAGGGAAGAATAAAGGTAAGATCATAGGCACATGTATAGTCGGTAAGTTTGCCTCAAATGTCATTGAAAAAGTCCTACTTGTAGAAGGTCTTCAGCACAACCTGCTTAGCATTAGTCAATTATGTGACAAGGGTCACAAAGTACTTTTTGATAATAAAGCATGCAATATTTTTGAAGTTAATTCTGACAAAATCATGTTCTTAGAACATAGAGTGAATAATGTTTACATTGTAGACCTTAATGAAAATTCAGAATCAAACCTTTGTTTATTTGCTGATTTAGATAATAATTCTTACAACTGGCACAGATGGTTAGGCCATGCTAGTTACAACACATTAAATAAATTAGTGAAGCATGATCTGGTTAGAGGGTTACCTAAAATAAAATTCAACACAAATTCAAAAATCTGTGATGCATGTGCTCTGGGTAAACAAACCCGGAAGTCCTTTAAACTAAGATCTGAGCCATTGTCCTCAAGGCCAATGTAATTGTTGCATATGGATCTTTTTGGTCCTACTAGAACTCAGAGTCTGAATGGTAAAAGGTTTGGTTTTGTGATCATTGATGATCATTCTAGGTTTTCATGGATATTTTCCTAACAAATAAAAATGATGCTTTTCAAAAATTCAAATAGTTTTTCAATAACATTAAATAAGAAGGAAAACATAGAATTTGCACAATTCAATCTGACCATGGAGGAGAATTTGAAAAGTCCATATTTTATAATTTCTGTGAAAATGAGGGACTAACTCATAAATTTTCTTCTCCCAGGACACCCGAGCAAAATGGAATTATGGAGAGAAGAAACCGAACTATTGTGGAGATGGCCCGAACTATGTTGATTGAGAGTGAACTACCAAGGAAGTTCTGGGCAGAGGCGGCCAACACAGCATGTTCTACAATCAATAGGGCCATGGTAAGATAAATCCATAAGAAAACCCCTTATGAACTTCTGAAAGGTAAGAAACATAACCTGGCTCACTTTAGAATCTTTGGTTCCAAATGCTTTATTCATAATAATGACAAGAATGACCTGGATAAATTTGAAGCTAAAAGTAGCCCTGGAATCTTTTTAGGATACTCTGAAGTGTCTAGAGCTTATAGGGTTTTCAATATTTCTGAACAAAAAGTTGAAGAGTCTCCATATGTTATTTTTGATGCAATAAAAATAGCCACTAATCTTGTAGATGATGACAGGGAATCCAAGCATGATGGAGAGTTCATGGAGGACAAGCTGAATGAAGAAAATCCAGAACCTGCTGCATCAAGAGCCCCTATTCAGGGTGAGTCAACCGAACCAGGTGAGTCCTCAACAAACTTAAAATTTTTGAAAGATCATCCTGTACAGAATATTATAGGCAACTTACATGATCCCCCTAGGACTGGGTCATATTACAGAGATGTAAATAACCAAGACTTAGTTGCATTAATGTCTCATATTGAACCCAAATCTGTAGAAGATGTACTAAATGATGAATCTTGGGTTAATGCAATGAATGAGGAACTAGGACAATTTGAACGAAATAATGTTTGGAAACTAGTTTCTAGACCTGAAAATGCAACTGTCATTGGAACAAAATGGGTTTTTAAGAATAAAATAAATGAAGATGGAATAATTTCAAGAAATAAAGCTAGATTGGTAGCTAAAGGCTACTGCCAGGAGTTTGGAGTTGATTTTTATGAATCATATGCTCCTGTTGCTAGGTTAGAAGCAATAAGGATTTTACTAACTTTTGCTTGTTCCAAAAATATTAAACTTCACCAAATGGATGTTAAGAGTGCTTTCTAGAATGGAGTCATTAAGGAAGAGGTTTTTGTGGAACAACCCCCTGGATTTCAGATGTCTGCACACCCTAACCATGTTTACAGGTTGAATAAAAGCCTTATATGGACTGAAACAGGCCCCTCGGGCCTGGTATGAAAGGCTGAAAAAAATTCTGCTCAGCAAGGGCTACAAAAGATGTAAGGTGGATCAGACTTTATTTACAAAGGTTCTAAATAAAAATCTCATCATAGTTCAGGTATATGTAGATGACAATGTCTTTGGCTTAACATGCACTGAACTATGTAATGAATTTGCTCAATTGATGTCTGATGAGTTTGAAATGAGTATGGTCAATGAATTGAAATACTTTCTTGGCTTACAGGTTCAGCAGTTAGAAGATGGATGTTTCATCAACCAGACCAAGTACACCTTGGAAATCCTCAAGAGGTTTGGCATGGATAATTTAAAGCATATTTCAACTCCAATGGGTACCAATACATCGTTAGATGCAGATGAATCAGGTAAAAAAATTGATGCAAAATTATACCGAGATATGATCGGATCTCTACTCTACTTGACTGCCTCGAGACTTGATATTCAATTCAGTGTAGGTATGTGTGCTAGATATCAAACTAGGCCTACTGAATTGCATCTAGCTGTAGTAAAAAGAATCTTCGGATATATATCTACCACACACACTTTAGGTTTATGGTATCCTGCATCACACACCTTAAATCTGATTGCTTATGTGGATGCAGACTACGCTGGCTGCAAACTAGATAGAAAAAGCACTAGTGGGCATTGTCAGTTTTTAGGTGGGTGTCTGGTTTCTTGGGGTTCCAAGAAGTAGCACTCTGTGGCCCTCTCCACTGCAGACGCTGAGTATGTTGCTGTAGGGAGTTATGGTACACAAGTAATATGGATCAAGCACCAGCTTCTGGACTACCAAGTAGACCTGGACTGTACACCCATATACTGTGATAATACTAGTGCCATTAATCTTGCAAAAAATCATGTCTTACATTCACACACCAAACACATTGAAATCAGACATGATTTCATCAGAGATGAGGTTTCTAAAGGCACTTTTGAATTGATCCATATTGGCACTGCACATCAAATAGTTGATATCTTCACTACGCCATTGGAGAGTGAAAAATTAACCACCTTGAGAAGAGAATTGAGCATCTTTAAATCTCCTTGAATTCTGAATTCCTAGAATAAAATGTATCCTTGTTTTTGTGTCAAACATTAAGCTGCATACCATTCTCATTTGTATACATCTACATTTAGCATCTGTCATACTTTAGTGAATTGCATTGGCATGCATAACCTGTTGGTATATCAAATGGAAAGCTAGGAGAAGGTTAGATCCCTTCTGACTCGAAACTCACTTCATGTGTGAGGTGGTCATATGACCTACTTTCTCTGCCCGGTACCACAGGTTCATTTACATGTAGACCAGGTTTAATGTCCATCAACATTTTCCTTGCAGCATATCAGTACATCTTGCATTCGAAGCGTCTGCATTCCTGATTCATAGTGTGAGGGGGAGCTTTATTATTTTGTCAGCTGGTAAATTTAGGGTGGTTGATTCAAAAGATGTTGAGAGGTCTAGCTGCTGCACAAAGCTCATTAAAAGTCTTATATAGTCTACTCACAAAAATTAGAACTCATGACTTTCTTAAACTTTTAAGTTTGAGTAACTGAGATTTAGCTAAAAAGCTTCTACCTAATAATCCTGCATAGACCTGGACAAAGAATCTGAAGATTATCCTCCTACATAATTAATGAGCATAGATCAAAGTTAAAACTCTTATGCCATGAAATCTCCTAAAAAAAAATAAAAAAAATCTTTGGGGTATCAAAATCTCAGAGCAATGATCTGGTTACCAAGAAACTAGATGATTCATCAAAGAAATGATACTTATTCTATGTCATGAAGTGCCAGATTATCTCTGTTTAAAAACCTTGTGAAAAATTAAAATTCATGGCAGAGCAATGACATTAAAGTGTTGAGTAATTGGGGATTCTGACCTCTAATCAAGGTGTCTCCTCATGTAAAAAGATAATTCAAGTGCTAACTCTGTTTTCTAAAGAGAAGTAATACGATTATCACACTGAGTAACTAGGGAGTCCGGCCTCTAATCAAGGTGTCTCCTCATGAAACAATGTGTGATTTACCAAAATTACTCATGGCAATTTCGTTGCTCAGAAAAGATATATCTATCAACCCCTCTGTCTTAGAAATGAACGGTAGACGGTTTGTCCTCGATACCTTTGGATCAATTTGCAGTGGATTAGTATCTAGCAGTTTGATCAGTACATCGTTTAGAAAGATCTCTCTTGACATAACTGTTCAATCTTGGTATTCCTTATTATTTCCGTACGTTGGTAATCTTCACTCTTACTCTGTGTCTCTCATGGTTATGAGACTTGAAGAACTTAAGCTTAATTTCGTTCTCTTACTTAATTTTTTTAAGAGATGGAAATGAGGCATTCTATATTGTGAATTTACTGTATATCCTCTCGCCTGCTTAGCATCACTTTTTCTCTCTCCATTTCTTTTGATGATGTCAAAGGGGGAGAATGGATCAGGGCATGAGTCTTTATGGGGACCAGGAACCAGTAGATTGTCATTATCAGGGGAAGTCAGTATGACTGCATGTCAGGAACATTCATTGAACATAAGGAACATACTGCATGTCAGGAACATTCGTTCTATTGTTATGAGCATACTGATTGACTCATAGTGTTGCCATCATAAAAAAGGGGGAGATTGTTATATTCCTGTGATTTTGATGATGTCAAACACCATAAGTCCTCATGAGACTATGCATTGGAGTCAGTGCACTTGCATGAAGTCATATTCTGCTGATTAACAAGCCGGTGCATAATCATAACATTCTGGTCATTTAATCAAACAAATTGCATGCATAATTGTGCTTTGAATATTGAGCATTTGGTCACTGTGCATTGGGTTTGCTGATGTCCTTGTAATCAATTGCATGATCTTTGCATTTTCAGATTGATGCATTTTCATGATTCATAAAACTTAATCAAGTTGATGCTCATACTGTCTGCTTTGTTCATAAAGTCTATGCACATAATAGTAAGGTCGATGCTAGTGTGTACGTCTACTCACTAAGGTCGACGCTAGTGTGTATGTGCTTCTAACTAAGGTCGATGCTAATGTAGAACACTGAACACATGGATACTAACGTCAATGCTTGTATGACTGGGGTAGCAACCTCAGGTCGGTGCACATACTATTCAAGACGGTGCAAATACAGTTAAGATCGATGCTACCTCAGTCTTCACAAAAGAAAGGTCAATGCACCTCAGCAACCTCAGAAGCAAGGTCGTTGCAACTAAGAAGTAAGGTCGGTGTAGCTGCCACGGGTAAAGAAGCAAGGTCGGTGCACATCCAGTCTGCATAGGACTAAGGTCGAGGCACATCTTGGTAACGTAGAACAAAGGTCGATGCAGCTTGGTGATTTCAAGATTACAAGGTCGGTGCACATTGTCACAGTTTCGTACCAAGGTCAGGGCACTTGAAGAACTAAGGTCGATGCTACCTCAGCACACATGAAGAAAGGTCGGTGCACATTTTGTTAGTCAACACACACTACAAGAAAAATTATAATTTTTGACGTTCATTTGACGTCGCAAAGTAAATTTTTGACGTATTTTTGACGTATTTGTGACGGAATATGGACGTAGGAAAGCTTACGTCGTAAATTTCTGACGTATTACAATAACGTCGCTAATTAGTCCGAAATTACCGACGAAACTATATCGTCAAAGTTATGGTGGCTATTTATGTCGGTAATTAATAATCTGAAAATTAATTAATCATTACGATGGAATATAATTTAGTTAAAAATACGCCTAAAATTTTCGACGTATTTCTGACTAATACTTATTCTATCGGAAAATAATGGGCCATAATATTTTCGACGAGTCAGAAATTACCAACGTATTTGTGACAGAAACATTATGTCGTCGCAAATCGCAAAGTAAATTTTTTCCGACGAAAGTTATTTTGATCGAAAATACGTCGTTAATGTTCGACGTATTTCAATCGGATAAGTAATACGTTGTAAACTTGTGGGTCAAATTAGTTCCAACGAACTGTTATTGTGTCGAAAATACGTCGTTAATGTTCGACGTATTTGAGACGGATAATTAATACGTCGGAACTAATGTGGATCAAATTAGTTCTAACGAACCTACGTTGGGTCGAAAATACGTCATTAATGTTTGACGTATTTGAGACGGATAATTAATACGTCGGAACTCATGTGGCTCAAATAAGATCCGACGAACATTTAGTTGGTCGAAAATACGTCTGAACCTTTCGACCGATTTACGCTGGAAAATAAATACGTCAAGAAATAAGTGCGTGAAATTGGTTCCGACGAATTGTTAGTTGGTCGAAATTTCGTCGAAAACTTTCTCCAGATTTTTTTATATATTTTGAAATTTTAAAAACCGGTTTAAAGCTACAATTATACACCACAATCGACACAACTCAACATTAAACACGCAATAAATAACATATACAACACACAATAGGATAAAATCCTATTGTAAATTACAATAAAGAACGTCCACAACACATAAATCTTTGAATAAAAAAAGTTACAGTTACATTAATTGAAATGTATCATTTTTTCATAATATCATTAAAAAAAATCAAGAGATATCCGCTGCATCATCCTCATTCGTCATTCGTAGCATCTCCACCATCACCGGCTGTAGGAGGATCCTACATCATAAAAAATTATTAATAAATAGGTTAAAATAAATATAATTATTAATAAATCTAGTTAAATATCTTTTTGATTTTCTAAATTCGAAAGTAGATAACATGAAGATAATTTCTTTCACTCTCAAAGCTGAATTCTTTGAACTAAGTAGTAATGTTATTGTTGTGCCCTATGATTTTGATGATGTCTAACACTATGAATCATATTATGATCATGATTTTTTATATCATGAATTTGATGTGTGATGGCTAATGTCCATATGTTTTCTAATGCCTTGAACAACATTTTCATATGAAGGCTTGAAGAGTTGTAATGTCAATGCTATGAATGCTTGAACTGTTATGTTTGTATGCTTGAAGAATGTCTGTTTGAAGAACTGTAATATCTGAGGAATTCAGGTAAGCATAAGCATGGCAGTGTCACAGTAGCCCTAGAAGCAACTCTACAGAAGAAGCCTCCAATCGCTGAAGAAACAAGCTGATATATCATCTTAAGATAGACTTTGTACACGCTGAAGAATAAGGGTGAAAAATATCCTTTAAGGCTGACAAATGTGCATTACGGGTGACAGATACTACCTTAAGAGTAACAAATAGATGGACTAGGTGAATAATAGGCAACAGTGGTGACAAATAGGAGTGCAAAGGTGAATAATAGGCAGTAGGTGTGAAACAGCTGAAAACCAAGAACCTCAAGCCGACTCGGAAGAGCTTACAAGTCGACTTCTGATAGAAGAATTCACAGAATGAAAGAAGGCTTTTTAGCTGTGGATTAAGGGTGAAAATGGGTGGATAAAGCAGACAAATGGCTCTATAGCAGTGTCAAATGGCTGTTCAATGGTGTAAAGTGGCTCATGGCTATGACATTTGAAGAATGATTAAACTGGTTGAAGAGAATGATTGTCCATGAGGTTCCCAGCTTCCCCATGATGACTTTGCGAATCATTGAGCATCAAACAACCCTGATGATCCTTGTTTAAAGTCAAGAAACTAACTTGGACTTCAGTTCTCTTGGCCTTCAATGGTGAAATCATTGAACATGGCACCGTGTTCTTGTTGGGTTTAGTTGAAGCTGCACTCCAGTCATACAACATTCTGCTATGGCTGTTTGGATGACTTATGGAGCCATGGCTTGCATACAGATCTATGAACACTGTGTCGATTGTGCTCGGCATTTTACCTAAGGTTTGTGTATGAATAGATCTTCCCTATATGCTAAGTGGTTGTATTGCAGTCTGTTAGATCTATCTGAGCTGAGTGAATTCTGTGAGATAGCATTCTCTTAGTTAGTGCATTCTTGTCACTTTCATTTATATTATTCTCACAGATATCATCTGAGCTCGTGGTTTGATAGCTGAGTGTTAAATTATCTTAGACTTAAAAAGTGAGGTTAAATTTTTTATGGGATATATTCACCCCCCTCTAGATCCTGCTACGCACACATATTCATATACTTGCTTCCGGCTTTGCCTATAGAGCACACAACATTGGTATCATAGATACTCCTCTATTATAACTCTAAAGTCTACGAAATAAAAAATTAAATTAAATACTCACATGAGAGGGCTGTGGTGTGCTCGAGGGTGCTCCCTGAGACAAAATCCCCGCCCGGGCCAGGCGGGTAGCAACCACCCGAGTAAAGCGTGCCTCCATGCGTTCCTCGACTAGGTCTACCGCATGTTCGACGATGGATGTAATCTGGCTCGTAGAAGTGCCAATGGAGGGAATAGAGAAGGAACTGCTACCGGGGTAGGACGAAGTTGAGCCCAGACAAGATGCTAGAATCGGGTTGGTGTCCAAGCTCTGCCCAAAACCGTATACTCGTCCTTTCTTCGGTGGGCCGGCAGCTGCTACCCATGCCTCAGGATCTAGTTGCAACTGCTGCATCTCCTCGTCCCCATACTTTTCAATCATATGCCTATCATATGACTCCTGTAAATCGAATAAAAAATATAGTAAATGTCATATTAATCAATGATATTTAAAAATAGAAATAGAAAAGAAATGTGTATGTATATAATCTTACCACTAACGAGCGAGTTCTCTCACTCACATACTGATCTGTCCCCTTCCTTTGGTGAACTGTAGCAAATAAATCACAGTACGAGACCGTACCACCCCTCTTCTTTTCCTATTATACATGTTATAGAGAATAAATAGGGACATATAAGAAATACAATATAATAAAATTAAGATGATTACTTACCAATCTATCCTTCTGGGTCACGAAGGAAACAGATCCAGAAGTATGGAGATGCACGTCTGGATGTAACGCACGTGCGGCTTTGGCTTTTGTGGATTTGGCCATCCAATTAGGCTCGACCCATCTATCACAGAGGTCCTCCCAGTGCTCCCTTCTCATCCATGCGGGGCTGTGTGCCTTCCAAAGGCCACAGTCCTCGCTCCCCCCGGCTAGAGCCTTGGCACGGTCCAGATAGCCGTGTAATTGATGCTTATAATTTACAGTTCCTATGGCCTCCCATGCACGTCGAGCTTGTCCGGCGTCAGCTCGTCTCACAAACTGATATCCTTGCTGTCAAGAATTCAAATTTTATAAGTTAGTCGATTGAAATTGCAGAGTTGGGAAATATATATGTAATTTAAAAGATTAAATCGTATACCAGGAACTCGTCATACAACCGATCACGGATATCCTGAGGAAACTTTCAAAATGACTTATATGGGCCGGTCACATGTCGCTCAATAATGTAGGTAATAAAACGAGAAGCCTCACTGGGCTCTACTTTATCCCTGCAATTACAAATGTTAAAATGATAGCCAACAATTATATATATAGTTGATGGATAGATAACGAACATAATTCATGAGTTTAAATATTTATCCAGAGACCCAACATGGCTTGCGTCCCTCTTGCAACACCACCTGCTCGCCCTCGTGATGGCTAATAGCATTGTCTGCCTGTTGTGTGCCCGGGTGGGCGGACGAGCCAATTATCGTAGGTGGTGTGCCCGACATACCTGTTACAAGTAAAATACAAGTAGTTAATCAGAATTTAGCTCATTATTAAAAAAAATCAACAAGTAAACATATAGAATTCTTATCATTTAACTAAGAATTTAAATAAACATAGCAGCAGAATGTGATGGAAGTGGTGTACTCTATAGACCTGATGTAGAGGCACTCAAACCTGTAAATATAAAATATCGTGAGTAAAATAAAGTGCATATCCACTACTCATTTATCTAAGAATTTAAATAAACATACCTGCAGTTGTTGGCGTGGGCGGTGCACTCTGTGTACCTGGTGCGGAGACATAAAATATCGTGAGCAAAATAAAGTGCATATTCACTACTCATTTATCTAAGTGATGTGTGGAAGGATAGGATATAGAGGGGTGGTGAATATATCCCCCGATTAAAAACTATGCCCAAATTAAAATAAAAAATCTGGCGCTACCCAATTTTAAAATAGAATGAACGATATGTTAACAAGAGTTTGCATAGAACAAACGTCGAACACTTAAGCACTTAAGCTAATGTTTCCGTTGATACCTATTTTTCACCCTTAAGAGGGTATATGTCACCCATAGCAGTCTATTTGTCAACCTTATGTGTGCATTTGTCATCCTTAGCTTCTTCTGTTGGCAGGTAAGCACAAGTGGACTTTCCCTTCATGTAGCTTCAACACTTTACACATATTGAATGCTACAACCTATTTTTCACCCGTAGAGAGCTATTTATAAGCCTTACCTGCCTATTTGTCACCACTAATGAGTCATTTGTCTGCCTTATCTTCCTGCCTTCCCTTGTATGAATCTTAATAGATTTGTTCATCATTTCTAAAGAATTAAGACTTTGACTGTACAGACTCAGGTTGACCACTGTCTTAGCTCCATTGATTGTGCGTTGACTATGTTACCACGTTGACTTTTCTTCGTTTCTTAAGAAAGTAACTGGGTTTCAGCCTGTTCTATGTGCAACTGTCAACCTGTTCTTTGTGCAATTTAGAAGTAAACTACACACACAAAATCATTATAGCTCCATGGATGATTCTACATCAACAAAACACATTGACTATCCATATGAAGAGTATACATGAATCTAAATTTTGACAGCATCAAAACATGGAGCCGAAACACTAAGGATTTAAATAAACATACCCGCAGCAGTTGGTGGGGGCAGTGCACTCTATGTACCTGGTGCAGAGACATAAAATATTGTGAGCAAAACGAAGTGCTAAGTCACTACTCATTCATGAACGATCTTAAATAAACATACCCACAGCACGTGGTGGGGTCGGTGTACTCTGTGTACCTGGTGCAGAGACATAAACTATCATTACCAAAATGAAGTGCATATTCACTACTTATTTATCTAAAAATTTAAATAAACAGACCCGCAACAGGTGGTAGGGGCGGTGTAATCTATGTACCTGGTGCCATAAACATAAATTATCATTACCAAAACGAAGTGCATATTCACTACTCATTTATCTAAGAATTTAAATAAACATACTAGTAGCAGGTGGTGGGGGCGGTGTAATCTATGTACCTAGTGCAGAGACATAAACTATCATTACCAAAATAATGTGCACATTCACTACTCATTTATCTAAGAATTTAAATAAACAGACCAGCAACAGGTGGTGGGGGCGGTGTAATCTATGTACCTGGTGCCATAAACACAAACTATCATTACCAAAATGAAGTGCATATTCACTACTCATTTATCTAAGAATTTAAATAAACATACTAGTAGCAGGTGGTGGGGGCGGTGTAATCTGTATATCTGGTGCAGAGACATAAACTATCATTACCAAAATAATGTGCATATTCACTACTCATTTATCTAAGAATTTAAATAAACAGACCCGGAACAGGTGGTGGGGGCGGTGTAATCTGTGTACCCGGTGCCATAAACACAAACCATCATTATCAAAACAAAGTGCATATTCACTACTCATTTATCTAAGAATTTAAATAAAGAGACCCACAGCACGTGGAAGGGGCGGTGTACTCTGTGTACTTGGTGCAGAGACATACAATATCATTACCAAAATAAAGTGCATATATTCACTACTCATTTATGTAAGAATTTAAATAAACATACCAGTAGAACCCCTCCCGGAACCACCTCTCCTCGAAGATTCGATACAACCTTGAACCATTTAATTATTGACAACAATTAAAGTAGTGCATATTAGTCCACAACTAATTACGAGGAGAGGTGGTAAGTAATAATGATAAGAAGTGTATATATATTAAATCTCTTACAAAATATTTAATCAGTATCTATTTCATCTTCAGACGCTGAAGATATATCAAACTCATTGTCATCTTCATCATCTTCCCCATTCTCACTAGATTCATACACTTCCTCCTCAGAGGACTCCTCCTGCCCAACAATTGCTTCATTTAGCTCAGTTGAATTGACTTCTTCCACTTTGTCCTCTATAGACAACCGAAGTGGATCGTCAGATTCGATCAGATGAAGATTAGAAGCAACCAACTCTGCGATGTCAACCTCGTCTGATTGAAAAAATTCGGCACTAGAATCCTCTGAGACAGCTTCAATCTGATCTAACTCATCATTAGGCACAAGCCTTAGTTTTACCCTACAAACTGCCCACCAATCTTTATTCTTGGACGATGAATAACTTGAATAATACACTTGTTGGGTTTGGGCGGCCAAAATGAACAGCTCATAGGTATTCAATTTTGATCTATGTTTGACATCGACAATCCCATATATTACGTTGTTTCAAACTGAATGAGGATCAAACCAATGACACTTAAAAAGGAATATATGCTTGTCTAGTCCGAGATACTGTAATTCTATGACCTCCTCAAGAATACCATAGTAATCAAGATCATTTTCATTGTATGTACTACCTTTCACGCATATGCCACTATTCATCGTAGACTTATTTCATCCATAATCTTCGGTGTGAAATCTATAACCATTCACAAAAAATCCTGGATAGGCATGCGCGACCTTTGAAGGTCCATAACTTATCACCCGAACTCTTTCATCAGTAACATAACCTTCTTCAACCTATCAATATAAACCATGTTACTTTTCTCTTGATACTTGCATTCACCTCAAGCTTTGTGGAATTGGTAGATTGACACTTACTTGACCTTTAAGCCATCTGGCAAAAGATCTCTCTCGTTCATTTTGAACCTCCATGTCATTGAGGTGTGGATATTGAGTAATTAATTCTGAATCAAATTACCTGCAATGATGAATGCAACATCACTGTAAATGGGAGGAAGAACGTCAAGATGGTTATAAATTTTCGGGAGCTACGGACTTGACGACTCACTCAACATAAGGTTCAATCTCAGCACAGTTCAGGAGAACATATATCTCTGCGGCCAACAACTCTCTATCCTCTAATATGCGATTCGAACAACGTCCGAATGAACGTCCTGGATACTTAAATATGGACAACCAGTCGGACGGACCCACCTCTCCTCCATCATCATTATGTGGAGGTCGATTGCGGCGAGTTTGAATTTCGGGTTCAAAGTACATCGAACAGAAGTTCAAAATTTCTACAATAATATACGCCCCGGTAATCGAACCCTCTACTTTAGCCTTGTTGCAGACATTCATTTTCAGGTCATGCATACACCTATGACAACAATTCATATGACAATAGCATACAGTGAGATAAAGGTGACACATGTAACTACTATCAAATAATCAGTAAATACATAGTAATTACCTATCAAATGGATACATCCATCAAAATTGTACCGATCCTCCAACTTTGGCTTCGTATGGCAAATGGATAATCAGGTGCTCCATGGAATCGAAGAATGAAGGGGGAAATATCTTCTCCAACTTGCATACCGTCGTGACCACATTCTGTTCCATAGTTTGCACGTCCCCAAGTTTGAGTTATGATGCATAGAGAATCCTGAAAAACCGACTTAACTCAGTCAATGCTCCCCATATAAGCTTTGGCAATATGTCACGTAATGCAATGGGCAGAAGTCTCTCTATGAACATATGGCAGTCATGCCTTTTCAATCCATATATTTTTCCCTCATTGACATTCACACAACGGGCTATGTTAGACACATATCCACCAGGGAATCTTAATTGCTTCAGCCACTGGCACATTTCATTGATCTGTGTGTCTTTCAACACGTACGCTACTTTAGGTTGCACAACTTTACCCCGTACCGGCCGCAATTCCAACTCTGGTCATTTGCAAACTATCTTCAAGTCCGCTCGCACCTTGGCATTGTCCTTTGTTTTGGCTTTCACGTTCATGATGGTGTTGAACAAATTCTCAAAGACATTCTTCTCAACATGCATGACGTCCAGGTTGTGCCGTATCAAAAGGGTTGACCAATAACTTAATTCCCAGAAGATACTTTTCTTCACCCAATTGTGATACTCTCCAAATCCACAAAGATGTCATGTACTACCCGACAATTGCACTATATCTGGTAAGTTTTGCACATGTGCCGCCATTTGTTGACCAGACATCCGTTCCAAGTCTACTTCATCTATTTCAACTGTGTTCTTAATGAATGAGTCCTTTTACCTTCGGAAAGGATGGTCAATTGGTAGAAACCGTCGATGACAATCGAACCAGCATAATTTCTTACCATATTTCAGGACAAAGGATTTTGTATCAGCCATACAGTAAGGACATGCCAACCTCCCGTGTGTGCTCCAGCCAGATAGCATTCCATATATAGCGAAGTCACTTATTGTCCACATCAATGCAGCCTTCATAGTGAAATTTTGTTATCTATATGCATCATAAGCAACAACTCCATCAATCCATAATCTTTTCAACTCATCAATCAGTGGCCTGAGATATATGTCCAAATTTTTTCCTAGATTTTTTGGACCTGGAATCACCAAAGTTAAGAAAAGGTTCTCTCGCTTCATGCACATGCCCGACAGAAGGTTGTACGGCATCATGAACACTGGACAACATGAGTAAGACGCCACTGAACCTCCAAATGGGTTGAAGCCGTCTGTGCATAAACCAAACCTAACATTGCGTGGCTCGTGAGTAAAAGTAGTATACGTACGATTGAAATGAGCCCAGGCTTCACCATCGACGGGATGACAGATTATATCATCTAGACGACCTACTCTCTCCGTGTGCCATATCATATGTTGAGCTGTCTTTGACGACATATACATCCGCTACAATCTGGGCGTGAGAGAGAAGTATCGCAGTGACTTGTAAGGCACATCCTTCTGCTTTGAATTGTCCCCTCTCTTAGGTTTAAATCTATCATGCTGAAAAATATCACATGATCTTTTATCTATATTATCTTCATAATATAGGATACAGTGATTAGGGCATGCATCTATTTTTTGGTATTCAAGCCCTAACTCATTGACCATCTTCTTTACACGGTAAACATTTTCAGGCAGCTTCTCATCTCGAGGTAGCATACTCTTGATAAGGAGGAGCATACGGTCAAAATAACTCTCACTAAGGTGAAATTCGGATTTCAAATTCAACAACTGTAAGACAGCAGACAACCGAGTGTGATTTTCACAACCATCCCACAGCAGCTCATCAGCATCCCGAAGTAACAGATAAAATCTTTCAGCTGACTTGTTTGGTGGTTCTTCGTTGTACACGTATTCCCCTTGTACATTAAAGTTAGGGCCAGCAACATCGATTACCATGTCTGCATAGGTACTTGTGCTTGCAACATTTTCGGGCTCATACAACTAGAAGTCCTCACCATGACACACCCAATTCATATAACCTTTCGTGAACCCTTTCCTGTATAAATGAACTTGCACATCCCATAGCGAATGAAATCTCTTATTTTTATAATGCAAATAAGGACATCAGATGTTACCACACTGGTTCACAACTATTGGATGTCCCAATACAAACTGAATAAAATTATCAACTCCATCTTTAAACTCCTTTGACACCACTCTGTCAACTACTCTGCGATTCATCCATGACTGATCAATTGTAGCCATATTTACCTAACAAATTAAAAAATTCATATCAATATGTCTTATCACTACATCTAAGAAAATATCGTGTACATCTCCCCTAAATATTGACTATTTTCCACACTTGTACATCTTGTTTGGTCACATGTACATCCAAATCCACATCCACTTTCACTTCCATATTCACACACTGTGGTTGACATCGACATCATCTTCTGGAAAAAAATCATTAACATACTCGCATTCACATACACATTTTCTTACATATCGGCATCCACACCTGTCTACCAATTTAATTCACATCGAAGCATACTAATCACATATATCATAACAAAAGTCTTGAATGGGCAAAAATGAAAAAAAGGTCATATCCACATTTACGCACACACATTTATACCCACATCCCTCTTCCCACCCTCCTAATAAAAACAGGGGCTTGGAATTTCATCTGATGTTGTAAGAGTACAACAGGTGATAAGGAGAAAAGGTTCATCTTGTAGATCAGGCATGAAGGTTAAAATTCTCAAAGGAGCAGTTGATTTTCTTAAAAGTAATTTCTATGCAACTCTTAAGTAAATATTACTTGGGGGGTAATTTGTACTCAAGAGGGGGGCCAACGGGAGAGGGAGAGAGGGGAATACCTGCGGTGGGGGGGTGTCCGCCGAAAAGAATTTGACCGCCGCTGCTGTCGGAGCTCACCTCCACCCGCCGATGAGAGATTGAGAGGGGGGTGCAATCGTGAGAGAGGAAAGAAATGCAGTGGTTGAAGGAGGAGGAAGGGGGAAGGACTAAGGAGGACAGGAGAGGGGTCGTCTGCCCGTTCTTGTCTCTTTTTTATTTGGCGCCATATTTTTGCATGGCGCCATGTTTTTATTCATTCATTCATGATTTTTTTTCATTCATTCATTTCTTCTAATAGGATAAAATCTCCCTCAATAAAAAATATCATTAGATCTAAAAAAATTATTATTTAATATTTTGAGATATGTAATTTAGAATTTTTTAACTTTTTTTATGGCCGATAAGTCGATTCCTATAAAAAGAAGAGAGAGTGTGTTGAAGAGCCTAGCTACCTTGAAAGCAGGGTTTGTGGTCTCGACAGACCCGCCCGTCTCCGTCACGACCCGGGACGGGTCGGGTCGGTGCATATTCGCTCCGTGTCGGTCCATCTCATAAAATGTTAAAATAAAAAAAGACTCTTTATATATATAATATATATAAAATAATGCAACAAAGTAAAAAAAGACTCTTTATATATATAATATATATAATAAAATATTAAAATAATGAAGCATCCCGGTCACGACCCATGACCCGGGCGTCCCGCCCACCACTTGGGTAGGGTCGGGACGTGCTGGTCGAGGCATCCCGGAGCGGGACGTCAAACCCTACTTGATCGATAAGTCGATTCCTATAAAAGGAAGAGACAGCGTGTTGAAAAGCCTAGCTACCTTGAAAGGCCCACATCGGGGTACGAAAAGGTACTCAGAGGCGTATCGGTCACATGTTGACCATTTCCTTATTGTTCTGTGCCCCCGCCAAACTCATGTGTCTTGAATTTACCGTCACGTCTATAATAAATTTTCGGGAGCTAGGGTTCCTCGCGGGGAATGCCACGTGGAAGCACTCAGGATAATAATCAAATAACATTGTATCTTTTATCGGTTTTACTCACGATAGGGCGTGCCAATCATGTGTGTGACAATGTGTTCAGGTTCCAAGACTGGGATGGTCTGGACTAACCGAAGGTGTGCTCCTTCTGATCACTGAGTAGATGATGGTGGGCATCGGGTCGGGACTGGCGACCCGCCGTGCCATAAAGGTCGATCACGGTGATAAGAGGGGAAAACGTTTGATTAATCACCAAGCAATGGGGCTACATGGCCGATAAGTCGATTCCTATAAAAGGAAGAGATAGCGTGTTGAAAACCGTAGCTACCTTGAAAGGCCCACATCGGGGTGCGAAAAGGTACTCAGAGGCATATCGGTCACATGTTGACCATTTCCTTATTGTTCCGTGCCCCCGTCAAACTCATGTGTTTTGAATTTACCGTCACGTCTATAATGAATTTTTGGGAGCTAGGGCTCCTCGCGGGGAATGCCACGTGGAAGCACTCAGGATAATAATCAATGTCGCCCTTGAGTCACGTGCACATCATTCGGGGCAGGTGTGGCCGTCCCTGCCGAACCGGTCGTCCCGGCCATGGCTCGGGACTAGATTGGACATTGCGTACCGATATAGAAAATTATAATATATATATAATGGAATAAAAAAATTGAAATGACATGTTGTATCATTTGGTTTATTGTTCTGTCGTTTGAACGGGTTTCTCCGGGTTCGAATCTTAGCTTCAACTTAAGGTTTCCTTAAGTTTTTTTTAACACAACTTATTTAAAAATATAAATGAAAACACGGTAGAACTTTGTTTCAAACCAGGCACCTCACGATTAACAGCGATACACTTAAGGAAGTTATTTTTTACTCCAGTTGAGCATTTGTCACCCACACTCACCTAATTGTCACCACTAAAGTCCACAAGATGACACCCTTACTCTTACACTACCTTGAAAGCCGCACGTCAGCCCTTTCTCTATTAAGCCCTATTTGTCACCGTTAGCAGGGCATTTTTCACCCTTGCTAACGCATTTGTCACCCGTGTAGACACATTTGTCGCCCTTAAGCTTCAATTGGTCCACATAGAAAACAGGACACGTCGGCCATGCGTGGGTGTTGTTCGCGTATTGCCGCCGATCCAACGCCGGAGGCCACATCAACAGAAATGATGACGCTGAACAAGATCCTCAAAATTAAAAATCCCCAATTACTTATTTACCCTTCCCGCCATGTCTTGGCTCTTACGCAACCTACCAGAAGCTGGTTCGTCTCTCCATCGTGCTCTGCGTCTCGTCTTCCTCGCGGTGCCATTTGCGACCTCTCCGTCATTTGCTATTCGAGCACTCAAGAATTGCGAGCTCTCTTTGATCATTGACAGCCATGGAGCCGAAAGAGACACCCATGCAACGCTCCGTCCGTCGTAAACTGGATGTCCCACCTACATCTCAAGAAATTGTACCGGTTCCTACGGCCGAAGAAGAAACGTTTCACATACCTAGGGTTTCTAAGGCCTTCACTCCAGGACCACAAGTTAAAGGTAGTGTGGTTCCTTATCTTCCTTACATAGCTATTTTCCCCCCTTATCGACCTATTTCGTTGTCACGCTTATATCTACCTATTTGTGTCAGATTTAGACCTACATGTCTCCAAATTTCATACATTTGTCACCCTTAAGCACCTATTTGCCACACCTAAACTCCCTTGTCTATACATTTGTCACCATTGTCTTACTCTTAATATTTTTGTATTTCTTGATCAGTCAATTAACTGAATTTCTTGTTTGCACATTTTTTTGAATCTAGTGAACACAAAGGTCATCTCCGCCCGGTGTTCTATGGACATTTACATGAAGGACAGGGATCAAGTGACATTTCGGGAATGTCACAAGTCATTGATGAGGACCACACCCTTTGGTCCATATGTTGACAATGCTTCTCCCGTCACCTTCACCATGACACTATTGGAGGAGATTATTTGCGCCCATAGTGGAGGATATTACTTCTGTATGGGTAGTAAGGAGGTCGCATTCAATGTGGAAGATGTGGGCATAATTTTAGGATTACCTTGCTCCGGTCAGCCGGTTCAACATTATGGATCCGCGAAACAGAAGTCAAAGTTGCAGCAACATTTGACCGGAAGAAAGTGTCCTCTCTCATCCAGCAAATTGTTGGGTCCGATGAAGAGCAGGATGTGGCCGACACTGTCCGGCTGTGGATTGTACTCTTACTGTCCACTTTCCTTTGCCCACGGTCGACGCATTCTTGTCCACAATAGATGCTGTCATGCTTAGATGACATTGACAGAGTTTCAGATTACAATTGGGAAGCCGCCCTGCAACAGGTAACGATGCACAAGTTTGAGCAATTAGTGTTGGCGGTCCAGAAATGATGGCCAGGTACAATTGACCGTGCTAAGAGAAAGAGTCGGGGATGCATCCCAGGCCCATACATTTACATTTGGTTGTTCTGCCGCACTTGCTGTAAGTTTTGTTATTTTTGTTGTGTAATAACTAATGTGTCAATCATTAATTCTATTGGATTGTAAAATAACTTGATATATTTCATATTATAGGTCTGGTTTTTTGAGCACACGTGGGTACGACAGCCACTAAGGCAGGTGGCATTCCCCCGACTATTTAGGTGGGGGCCATTTCTAGATAGGAAATTAAAATTCTCCATTGGATCCCTGCGAGGCCAACATGTATTATGAGTACTAAAAACTTCATCTTTGTCATTCAACATTAATGAATAACCGAAGTGATGTGGTTTGAAATGCAGGTGATCGAAGGGCTCCTTGTTCAGTCAAGTGAAAGGGACACGGTGTACGGTGGTCAGATGATGACCCGACCCAGTGCTCAGAAGACGTCCTCATCAGCTCCAGGCATGCCTGTGCTACAGGATATTGCCGCTACATTGAAGATCCAATAGCGGCTACCTGAGGAAATGAGGGCCTTCTTTCTGACTAGGGTGCAAGGGGCTCACATTGCCGTTGTTGCAGCACCTCCTAGGCCCGTCGAACAGGTGACGGATGATGTCATGGCACCTCCGGCAGCCCCTATCAAGGAAGTGGAAGGGGCTGTAAATGTGGAGCAAAGTATATGTCAAACCTCTGAAATGGACATTGCCGTCGATGTCCCACCTCCAAGGCCCCTTCAACAAAGTACAGATGATACTGTGCCATCTAAGGTAGCCCCTGAAGAGGTTGTGCAAGGTGATATCCAAGCTCAAATGGAGGTGACCAATGGGCATGGTGACCGTCGTGAAGGTGTCTTTTCTCAGTCCCATCATCAACGGGACGAGAAGCCCTTCAGGAAATGGCGGGCACCTGCAACGAAAACTGCAGGACGGGGGAAGAAGAAGGTGAGTCTGCGTTGTTCCTACTTCTTACAGTATAGAATCTAAGATTGGTATATTGGCATAAATGTAGAAGGGAGATGAAGTTGACTCTTACAGAAAGCTCATACAGAGTACTGATTTGATCTGTAAAGGCCGACTGAAGCCGACATATAACATGATTGTGAATGAATTCATTGATGCTTGTGCCTCGGGGGATATTGAGTAAGTTGTCCTCTTATAGTTTCTGTAATTATCCTGATCTGCCTTACTCTAACTATCATAAATTTTTTTGTCCAATATAGTGGCCCCAAATTTCAATTACAAAATGGGATTGTTTTGAAACGTCGTCATGTCATTGATCTATTATACAGCTAGATGATAGATGATATGGTACTTTCTTCCATTAATTATGAAATTTTACGCCTCGCCCTACCCTGAACTTGTGTTTCTACTGCTAATAGAATCATGATTGTTAATTTGCAGGTGATCGACGCCATGATGTACCTCCTTCACTCACGATTCAATGAATCTGACACCTTTCATTAGTGGGTTTATTTTCCCACCACTTTAGTGAATCACATAAATGGCAGGACAGTGGCCAACTACGAAAAATCCAACGAATTGTTGGAGTGCGCTGACGAGAATGTTGAATTATCAGAACTGCAGAAGAACAAATATTTATCTTCGTGTTACACTCTGGAGGTCACTGGCATCTACTTGCTGTTGACACAGAGAATTGCCGCTTTGTCTCATACAATTCAATGAGAGGCATGGCCATCCATGATGCCACTACAAGAAATTGGGTACTTTTTCTTATCCATGTACCCAAAATCATAGATATTCATATTGTCTTTAATTATTTCTTAATAATTTATAACCTTTCATTTGCAGGCTGCAATTTTACAGGGGTCTTTGAAGCTCTATGGGACATTCGAGGGAGTTAAGAAATGGGATCTTGTATTCGACAACGAATGTCCCCAACAGGCAGATGGAAGCCTCAACTGTGCCATTTATGTACTGAAATATGTTCAAGAATTGTCAAGGAAGGGGGAGACATCATGGACATTTAATGAGGGTGATTGTAATATGTTTAGAGCCCAGTTTGGGACCGACCTCATTACCTTTGGAAATACAAGATCTTAAATATTTCTCGTCTCAAACCTCAGAATGTGGCATACCTGTCTTCAGTGATATTTCTTTTATCATACATTTTGATCTTCAAAGTTTTATATGTTTTAATGCTGTTAATGTGTGTACTTGATAATGTTAATTCATGAATATCAATGAGTTTTCTGAAGATAGATTCAAGTTTGGTTAAGGAACTAGGCTGAAGTGTGAAAAGATGAAGGCTTTACTTGCACAAGTGTCGGCTAGATTCGACCGTGGAGCCGACTCCTGTTCAGACTGCTAATTTATACGCTTATCGTCCATTTGTCAGTCATAGGGGCTATTTGTCACCCTTACTGCATATTTATCACTCTTATCTTACAACATGACCAGCCGTTGCCTTCTTTTCTCTCCATTCGCTACTTGTCTTTGACCTGGATCATTGTAGCTAACTAATCTATTCATTAACCTTTGGCTTTGACTGGGACCTCATGACTGTAGTCAAGAAAAAGTTGAGCTTTCTGGAGCCCTCTTTGACTGGCGTTGACCTCGATGAGTGAACATTGACTGTCTTGGCATTGACCAAGTCCCTTCGTTCTTCTTCTGATTGCTCTATAAACTTTTGATACATTGGTCATATTTTTGTCCTCTTGTGAACTTGACTCCTCTTTTAAGCTCCTTCTGCTTTTCATTGGTTAGCTCTAGGATCTATTTTTCACCTTTACCAGTGTATTTGTCTACTCTGCAGATCTAGTTGTCGCCACTAATAGGTATTTTTGACCCTTATCCAGTGTATTTGTCTATAGCCTCTCTTGTCCAATCACCTCTACAATATGCTCCGATCGAGCGACGATCGTTCGGCTAGGGTTCCCGACGTTCCCCTTTTTTCTGCTCCCGAGGGGCTTTGTTACCACCTCCATTGCAGCGATGTGTTAAATCGACACACCGATCCCGCTCGTGACCCTACATTGACACCCACTCTTCTATTTTAAGTTCTTATGGCTCCTCCGCAATGTCATCCCCTTCACCAGTGCGTGTAGCGGTGGCTTCCCTAGCAGAAGAGCCCGTCTCCTCTGCGTCCTCATCGGTCCCTTGTCGTCACTAGTTCCCGCTACATTTGTTTATGCATTTTACAGGCCTTTCATATGTTCATATATGATATGCTCTTGATAGTTTCATATTAAATGGATGCAGTGGTTGTTTTATTCTTAACCTATGCACCAGTATTATTTTTCGTTGGACCTCTACTATATTTTGTGTATGCTCTATACGATGTATTGGGCCTAACATCTACCTTGCTTTGATAAGCGCACACAGAAATGGACTTCCATATTGTTATTACTTGCCAGGAAAGCATGTAAATATGTTCAAATTTTATTCCACCACATTAAGGCATACTATTGCTTAGGGTTGATTGGGTGTTAATTCACATGACATAAACCTTGTTCATGCGCTTGAACTAGCAGACTTAAATCCCCTACCCCACTATATCATGCTTCATGCAGTGTAACCTTAAACCTACATGCTTTCTGATCTACAAACTTGCTCTTATGGATTGGACTTCATATTAAATTTGTTACAATTTGTCTATCATACCTATTGCCTTTTGTAACACCTCACATGCAGAGAATTGAGGTTCAGAAAATGGGAAGGTATAAATGCTATGTAGTGTGGGTTGGTCGCGAACCCGGTGTATATTATAGTTGGCCCGAATGCTTTGTCCAAGTGAATGGATACCTTGGAGCTCATTATAAGGGTTTTCACTCGGTAGAGGAAGCACATGCTGCTTTAAATGGGGTTGGCAATAGTAGGCATACATATGTTGATCATCCTCAACTACAGGAAAGGCCCATGCTTGCATATCATGCAAGTCCCGGGCCTGACTATGATTCAAGGAACTAGGCACTACACCAACAGACTACACAAATGTCAAATGTGCCTTGTATTTTTGTTGCTCTATTATGTACTCTAGTAGTGTTGCTCCTTTTCATATTAGTTGCTTTGTTATTACTGTTGTTGCAGGTAAGGAAGTGTACTACGCTTGGTCTGTATAGGGAAATAATGTATTGGACATTTTACTTGTTGACAACGACTTGGTTATTTCATCTTTAATGTCTTGGTGATGGACGTGCTTTGTGTGATGTGTAGACTTTGATTGGATTGTAATGGAATTTGTAATGGAGGATGATGAAATGTTGAACGACATTGAGGAGGCTATCTTAGACTAACTGGAAGATGAGGAGATGGCACCACCTATCCGAGACGGATGTTGTAGGGAGATTGTGTGGGATAATGTGTGTCTCCTTTAACTTGATTCTCTGAATTTAATTTCTAATTAAGTTTTGGTGATTGGCAATAATACATTTTATCTTCAACTTTTGGATATTGGCAAATTATGATATTCCGAATCTACTTTTCATTATGGCAACACTATTAGTATCTTATAGCCTCTCATGCTAGTGTGTATGTGTTTCTCACTAAGGTCGGTGCATGTTCATACATGCTGCATTTGAAGGTCGTTGCATGTTCATACATGTTGCATATGAAGGTCGGTGCATATTCATAGTGCTGCATATGAAGGTCGGTGCATGCTCATAGTATTGCATATGCAGGTCGGTGCATGTTCATGCATGTCGCATATGGAGGTCAGTGCATGTCTGCATGTAAGCACATAAGATCGGTGCACATGTTCAGTGTTGCATTTTAGGTCAGTGCACATGAACAAAATGCTACATGCAAAGGTCAGTGCACTTTGTCACTGTTGCACACTAAGGTCTGAGCATATGTGCAAGCGCGCACACTAAGGTTTGAGCATATGTGCAATTTTAGGTCTGAGCATATGTGTAATTTTAGGTCTGAACATATAAAAGGCAGGTCGAGTTAGAAAGACAGGTCGAGTTTGATCAATGTCGTTTGATGATTAAGAAAGCTTCATATTCGTGTTGGTAGAGTTAGGATCGCTGGGACATGGTTAAATACTTCAAACGAACTTGAGTTTCTTCAAGTTCACTGCCATGAGCTATTTGTCACCGTTACAGAGCTATTTGTCACTCATAACGGGCTATTTGTCACCCTTATTGCTCGCTAGGCGTCACCTTTGTTTCGCTTCATCACATATTGTGACTTCTGTTATCGATTTATCACCCTTACCAGACATTTGTCAGCCTTGAAGCCTATTTGTCACCACTGATGACTATTTGTCACCACTATGTAGTGTTTGCCGTTGTAATATCTCTCTCCGGCCTCTCGTCTACTATGCGACTGATGTATCCAGACGAAAGGAACCTCGGTCCAAGCGATCTCATGACCAACAAAAAGGAAGGACCGAGAGTTAGAAAAGTTGGGGGAGATGGAACGATCTTCGCGGTCCCATCGCTTCCATTTCCATAAAGTTTGGGAGGCACGAAGATTCTTTTACCCTCTGGGGGTTTCGTCTCCTTCCTATAAATAGAGACTCTGTGGGGAACCCTAAGGACATCCTGAGTTCTTTTAGCGGTCATAGACACTCTCGTGAAGATGTCATAGTCTGAGAAGTCAGATTCTTCGTCAGAGCATGTTCCCGCCAAAAGGCTGTGCTTCCGAAAGGAAGCCCTACCGGTGCCAGACCAGCCATCAAGGGAAAGTAGCGACGGTGACTTTTCGGAGGAATACAAGCAGGGGTACCTGCAAGGGTGTAGGACGCCTTGGCGAAGGTGGACCGCCTGTTTTGTAACAAGGGAGTGTTGAGCCTCCAACCTGACAAGTTCGGTCCCAAAGAGGACGAGTAACCACTTGTCCCCTCTTCCCCTATCAATATAATTTCTTTTTCTGCAACCTTTCTCTGCATGATGAATGCTTGATCTTTGTGTGATGTGGTTGCCGTCAAATGAAGGATACCATCTATCGCAGGTAGGGGTTACCTTTGCGAAGGGGAGTTCTTCCCCTATAAGTAGCAGGGTTTGTCGATGGTTCTAATATTAGTAAGGCTTATCTTCATGCTCATAGTTCATCATTAGGATCCATTTGTCACACTTCATGCGTATTTGTCCCCCATGTTGATCTATTTGTCACCATTAATAGGTATCTTTCACTCTTATAGCATGCAGGAGCCGTCGCCTTTATGCATTTTTTCACCGTTAAGAGCCTTTTGTCACCTCTCATGCGCATTTGTCGCCCTTGTCAACCTATTTGTCACCACTAATGTGCATTTGTTGCCTCTGTCAACTTATTTGTCACCAATAATATGCATTCATCACCCTTATCATTCATTTTATTCGTTGCTCTCCCACACAGAAGGTGAACCCAAAAGAGAAAATAAGTATAATAATAAAAAATCTATAAAAATGATAATCAATAAATAAAATAGTTTGTCACATAGGCAAGAAAATAACAAACAGACCATGAAAGTATCATTCTTACGTATTTCCGACGAAAACTTTTTAGTCGGATAATATCGTCGATATTTCTCATTTTTCTGAGCTATTTGTCATCTTTACAGTGTTATTTGTCACTACTAACGGCTATTTGTCACTCATAACATATATTTGTCACCCTTATCGCTCGCCAGCCGTCGCCTTTATTTCACTTCAAAACATATTTTTTACTTCTTTTATCCATTTATCACCCTTAGGAGACATTCGTCAGTCCTGAAATCTATTTCTCATCAATGATGACTATTTGTCGCCACTATGCGGTGTTAGCCGTCGCGCTTGATTTTGACTTATCTGACTTACTGACTCCAAAACTTCAAAACTTGTTTTTCTTTCTATCTAACAGTGATAATTAATAAATATAATACTGTAAGTATAATAAAATAAATAAAAATATAAAAAAATCATACAAATTGAAAATTTATAAATATAATAGAATAATAATAAAAAATAATTATGAAAAAGATAAAAACCATATAAAATGATAATTAATAAATGTAACATCATAATAATAGTTAATTAATTATGAAAATGATAAAAATCAAAAAAATTGAAAATGATAATTAATAA
Organism: Amorphophallus konjac; assembly: GCA_022559845.1. Taxonomy (NCBI): domain Eukaryota; kingdom Viridiplantae; phylum Streptophyta; class Magnoliopsida; order Alismatales; family Araceae; genus Amorphophallus; species Amorphophallus konjac. The sequence continues at coordinate 226,404,270 of CM040125.1, read as the reverse complement.
ATGTAACTGTAAAATAGTAATGAAATAACTGAAAATGAGAAAAAACATAAAAATGATAATTAATAAATGTAACAGCATAATAATAGTAAAATAATTATGAAGAAGATAAAAACCATAAAAATTGATAATTAATAAATGTATCAATATAATAATAAATTAATTATAAAATTGACAAAAATTATAAAATTAATAATTAATTAATTTAACACTATAACAAGAATATAAAACCACCTAATTATGAAAACTGATAAAAAAATATAAACTCTTTACTTCATTTAATCAGTGTCGTTTGATGACTAGGAAAGCTTCAGATCAAGGTAGAGTTAGGAAACGCATACACGGTTAAACCATTCAAACGAACTTGAGTTTCTTCAAGTTTCACTGCCATGAGATATTTGTCACCGTTACAGAGTTATTTGTCACTCCTAACGGCTAGTTGTCACTCACAACATCTATTTGTCACCCATATCGCTCGCCGGCCATCGCCTTTGTTTCGCTTCAAAATATATCTTTTTCTTCTGTCATCCATTTATCACCCTTTAAAACTACAATTATACAGCCAACCTACATAACTCAACATAAAACACACATCCTCCGATAAAATCCACACAACATATAACTCAATGAATAAAAAAATTACAATTACATTAATTAAAATATGTCATTTTTTATCAATTACAATTACAAATCAATAGATATCTGTTGGATCATCCTCCACCATCACTAGTTGCAGAAGAATCCCCTCTCTCAGAAGACTCCTCCTGCCCAACAATTGCTTCATTTAGCTCAGTTGGATCGACTTCTTCCACTTCGTCCTCTATACAGAATCGAAGTGGCTCGGCAGATTCGATCAGACGAAGATTAGAAGCAACCAACTCTGCAGTGTCACCCTCGTCTGATTGAAAAGTTTCGGCACTAGAATCCTCTGAGACACCAATTTTTTAGAATACTCGCTCCATTCAAACCACAATTTTGAAAGAAGCTCTTTTCTGAAGCTGGTATCATGATCTCTCTCTTCTGGAGAATCAGAATCGACCAGTCTGTATGTGTAAGCCTTCCTCATCTCTCATGGTCTAAAAGCATGAACAATAGCTTTGGTATCTTGCCAAGCCATTGGTCCTGCTTTTAGACCAGGATAGACCAAGAAGGTTTACACATACAGGTTGGTCGCTGCTGATTCTCCGGAAGAGAGAGATCATGATACCTGCTTCAGAAAAGAGCTTATTTCAAAATTATGGTTTGAATGGAGCGAGTATTCTAAAAAATTTTGAAAGCATCTCCCTTAAAAATTGACTATTTTCCACTTTTGTACATCCTAAAAAATTATATTAAACAAAATAAAAATATATCCAACATGTGACCTGAGAGATGAAATTAGGAATCATGACATGAGGGATTAAACCATGGCAGTGACACCTTGGATGTGATGTTATAGAGGCCCTGCGCGGGTGGTGGTAGCAGAATGGTGATGGGCGGCCAAGGACGGCAGCTGCAGCGGTGCTGTACGGCAGCCGGTGGGTGGGTCCGGCTGGAACAGCGGCTGGCTGCCACGGCACGGCACCGGAAGGGCAGCGGTGCTCTGCCGGAGTGGCTGCAAGGGGGAACACGACGGTGGGCTAGTCGGCACTCACGGCGGTGCTGGTTCGCGGAGGAGAGGGAGGGTGCGCAGGGCACCCATGGGCACATGGGGACAAGGTGGCGATGGTCTGCGGCGAGGGGAGAAAAGCAAGGGATGGGGGAAAACCAAATGACTTCTAAGGGTAAGAAATACGTCGTAAGGGTGACCAATAGGTTGTAAGGGTGACAAATACTTCTAAGGGTAGCAAATAGGTTCTAAGGGTGACAAATAGCTTCTAAGGGTAACAAATGGGTGTCTAAACGTGAAAAATAGTTCTAGTGGTGACAAATGAAGAGAGAGAGAGAGAGAGAGAGAGAGAGAGAGAGAGAGAGAGAGAGAGGCATTAACAAACAGAAAAAATGGTGACTCCTAGCACACGTCTCTCTCTCCTGCAGTCTTGCTGTCCTGCACTCCTGTTGCTGGTAAAGTATTCATATTTGTTTACTAAAGTCGGTGGAGGAGCTAAAGTTGGTGGAAGACGAAGGGTCTCTCCCAACTTATGCCAACTACTCATGAGTTGAGGTATTTAAAGACGAAGGGTCTCACTACAGCTGGTTTTAATTTTAGAAGTCAAATAGTTAAAATATGGTAGTTATTATAATTTCAGAAAGTGTAACAATCTTCCATCTTATCATATTTTTTATATTTTATATTTTATATTATATATTTTATAATATATTATTTACATATATATATATATGTTATATGATATATAATATTACGAAAAGATATTTTATGAAACAAATATTATAATATCTGTATCCGGTCCGATTCAAATTCGAATATTATCCGTATCCGAAATAATGAATACGATTTAGAATATTATCCGCTAATTAATACGGATTCGAATTCGAATATTATCCAGCTAAACTATTGATATATTTATATTTATTTTTGTTATTTATTACATATACGTATTACGGTTAAACATAAGCTATTCCTAGTGTTTTCGACAGAATCTTATTCAGTCAGAAATAAGTCAAAATTTACATACATATTTCTGTTCATTTATGATAATTATTACATAAATATATGTAAATATTAGTGACAAAAATTTTGTTGTCGAAAATCAGTGGGTAATTACCAACATAATTTCGACGAAATTTAAATTGTCTTAAAGTTGTCTCTTTTTAGAGACAGATTTCCGCCCGAAATAATAGGTCGGAAATCAGTCCATATTTATCGACGTATTTGCGATAGAATATTTTCCGTTGGAAAGTTATAATAGATCCGACGTCTTTCCGACGGATATATTGCCATCGAAAAATTACGTCGGTATTTTTCATTTTTCTTGTAGTGACATAAGGTCGATGCCTCTTTTGCTCTCCTGCATATAAGGTCCGTGCAACTTTTCTAAACTGCTAGCAAGGGTCTGAGCACATATGTACTACAAGGTCAGTGCACACATACCTTGTGCATGAAGGTCGATGCACATGTACAACCCAAGGTCTGAGCATATGAGTATTACAAGGTCGGTGCATCAACATATTCAAATGTATAGAAATCAACTAACAAGGTCTGTGCACATGTGGAAGGTCGGTGCAGCTACTTCAGTTCTGCCTAGTAAGGACAATGTTACTAGTCAATCATACAAGAACAAGTCCATGCATATTGCAAATTCACATACATGAGGTGGTTTATGAAATGCTTGAGTGAACACTGGGTTGACAGCAGTGTCACTAAAGTAAAAGGCAGACACGTGAGTTCGACCAATTATGGCATAGCGGGTGAATGGCACGTAACCACTTTGATGTGCTTTGATGTTGTCAAACTCATGTAAGATGTTTGCTTTGATGCTGTTGTTGACATGAAGTGTAGTTTTACACTTGCAAAATTGATTTCAAAGTACATGCACAACTGCCTTCTTGCTTTAAGCAGTCGATGCATATTCGATTTCATGTATTGGATGGTCTGTGCACATGTGTGTGTTGCATTGACATTTCATCAAACAGGTTAAGTGCACATTTCATGTTAGCATGGTTAGCGTCAGTGCACATTTGGTGTTAGCTTGATAGAGTCGGTGTACATTTAGCGTTGAGCTTGTTAGAGTCTGTGCAGAGTTTGTGTTAGCCGTTTTAGCGTCGGTGCACATTCTGTTCAAGTCTGTGCACATGCAATTTGAGGTCCGAGCACATATGCTAGGACAGGTCTGAGCACATTTGCATTGACACCATTAAGTCTGTGCTAGCCTAGTGGTTCATGCATGTAAAGTTAGTGCATGTTACTGCTCATGCTTATATCTTAGCAAAAGTCAGTGCAGATTTTGTTTATGCATCATATAGGTCAGTGCATGCTTAAGTTTAACTGCATATAGGTTGGTACATGTAAGGTCGGTGCAGCTTTTGCTGCGAGCTCAAGTCGGTGCAGGTTTGCTGCCAGCACTTGAGGTCGGTGCAACTTTTGCTGCGAGCTCAAGGTCGATGCAAGTTTGCTGCGAGCTCGGTGCAGGGTTGCTATGCGCACTTAACATCAGTATAGACTTAAGCTCTCTACAAATAAGGTCGGTGTAACCTTTGTCTAGCACTAAACCAGGGTCGGTGCATACTCTATTAGTATGCATATCAACTAGGTGCTAGTTTCACTAGGTCGGTGCACGTTTTTACACTTAACACAGGTCAATGCACTCTTGTGCCTTGCATAAGCAAAGTCAGTGCACGTATGCCCTTGTTTGATACAAGGTCGGTGCTAGTATGTTAAGCCTTCATATCTAGTCTGTGCATGTTGTTGTCTTGCATCATAAACAAGTCTCTGCACACACTGTAGCAGTCGATGTACATATGGCATCTTGCATACTGAAGGTCTGTGCACACACTGTAGCAGGTCGATGCACACTTTGGTTCAACACATTAGGTCTGTGCATACTTTCTCATACGTGCATCAAGGTCTGTGCATACTTCCTATATGCATATCAAGGTCTATGCATACTTTGCATATACCATATTAAGTCAGTGCAAACTTCGTTGTATACCATATGACTAATTACTTATAACTGATAGGTTAAAGTGAACTCGTGAGCTCGAACTAAGAAGGCACGTGTTCTCAGAATGTTGAAAGTTGGCACGTGATCCAAGGCAATGAGTGAGCTAGTGATTCTGCCACATGGAGTGCCATAGCCCAGTGATAATGACACGTGGAAAGGTCTGGATCAGATCTGCTTGGTGAATTAGGTGAAAAATGTGGTAGTCACGCGCTCATCTCCTGGTGCATATAAAAAGGAGACAGATCGTCCAATTCGAATGCGAAGTAGAGGGTAGAGCAGTGATGAAGATAGCAGAAGCAAAAAAATAGAGAAGAGCTTCAGAGATGAATAAGAAGAGTGAGATAGGGAGCTGCTGAGAGTTAAAAAAAGAAGAAGAGGGTGATCGTGAGATCGAGAGAAGAAAAGAGAGAGAGCAGGAGAAGTAGAAGGAGAAATTCTGAGAGAAGAATTATAGAGAGAGAGAAAAGAGAGCCAGACTGAAGAAGGAAGAAGAAGAAGAGAGTGCAACAGCAAGATTGAAGGAGAAGGAAGATCAATAGCTTCTAGATCAGATCCAAGCTACACTGCTCCTAAGCGAGCTACATTATTGTGCTTTATTTTCAACTTTCCGTATCTGAAGTTTATCCTTCTTACTTTTCCATTTTACATTCCATTTCTTAAGCTGTGTATTAGCGGAGGCGAAGCTGTAAGGCCCAGCGGTTTGAAGCTGTGAATCAGCGGTGGCTTAAGCTGCAATGCCCAGCGGAGCAAGCTGTGATGCTCAGCGGTTGTAGGCAAGCTGTGAGGCCCAGCCGTTTAAGCTATGTATCAGCAGGAATCCACACTCGGGTTGAGTGTGGGGTGGATGTAGGTCTGGAGGACCGAACCACCTAAAAATCATTTGTGCAGTGGTTTGTTTGATTTGAATGCAATTCTGACTATCGATAGATCGATGCTTAGGTTCGTTCTGTTGTATAGATTTAGCCTAAGCAATTCTACGTTCAAATTGCATTGGGTGCATCATATCTGTTATCTGGTGTTTCAGCAAAGTTGCCATCTGAGGAAATCTTCTCACTGCTATCCAAGTACTCTAGTGAGAATCACATTAGAACTTCTGGACAAGTGTTCTAGTGTGAATCTCAATAGAACTTCTATCTTGCTGATCTTATAAGATTTCATTTCCGTAAAAGTTTATTAATACAGTTTCAATTGGGCAAAATTTTTAAAGGGGAGATTCATTCACCCCCCCTCTGAATCTGGTTTGCACCATCTTATAGACTCAACAGAAAGGGGTATCTGAAGAATTTCACCCGGCACCTCAGATGCAATACCTGCGCCCATCACACGTGCGGAATCTTTTGGCGCGAAAAGGTATGACCACATGGTAGAACTCTGGCAATGATGGGCACGTGATCCAAAAAAGGATGGCATGCCATTCTCGGAGGTTTCCAGAAGAATGTTCAGTACGCCAGGTGGACCATTCAGAGTTCACTAAGTTTTCTGCCATTACAGAGCCCCTGTTCTATAAAAGGCTGCCTTGCCCTTCGATGAAGGGTGCTAAAAGCTGCAGAAAGCTGCGAGAGCTCCTGCTACGTGAGAATCCCACTCGAAAAGAGAGCACCGCCAGAAGAAAGAAAGGGAGAAAAGTAGATTTGAGAGCAGCCAGCCGTTGCATCTGAAAATGCTTCATTGAAGCTATATTTTTTCTTTATTTTTCGTTCACTGTTTTCGTTGATCCTCGCTTTGCAATTTTTTTTCTGTTTCCCTCGGAGTACTCTTAGGGGAAGGGAGACATTGTCTCGGTTGCGAGTGACCTGGGGTCACTCGTGGGTTCCCTCTGGTTCAGAGGAAAGGAAGAAAATTTCTCCGGTTCTGGACTTGTGGTTTGCAAGTCTAGGGAGGAGGTTCTGTGGGGTACAGGACCTGGGTCGAGGGATTTGTCTCCCTCAGGGAAAGCTGTTAGGTAGCCTCTATTGCACACTGGGTCGAGGGATCTGGCCGAACCACTATAGAACTGCTTGTGTGATGTTTGGCTGTTTGCTCTTTTCAATTCCCTTCTGAATCTGATTGAATCTCTCTGCTGGTTAATCTTTCCACTGTTTTATCTGTTAGCCGCTTGCTTACTCCTGGGTTAGCATCCGTCATCGTGATCTACTTTCAGATCTTCTTGTGCACTTTCTCTATTTGAGCTGTGCTCCGTTAAGTGTGTGAGTGCTATCGTTTCTTAATGTTGCTATCTGTTCATAGATTAGCTCTCAGCTTTTTGTTTGGCAAATAATTTTTATTAGACAGACATAATCATCCCCCCGTTCTATATCTGTCTTCTCGTCTATCAGGGGTGAGCCTCCTATCACTGGCTCAGTAGGGGTCCCGCGGAACCCCAACCGTAAACAACGGCGGTAGCGGAACACAGCAACGACAGCAGGAACAAAAACCTAGTGGCCGATAAAAACTCGACACTATAGCTACTCCTACTATACCTGAAAACACGCCCCGATCTCACAGTCGGGGGACCACCGAACTAATGGGAAAATCTCTGGCTATACTGCCAGGAGAACCATTATGACACCACTGACGTAGAGGCCCATCTCACAGATAAAGGCCCAACCCAAGATGACGTGGTCTGGGTAGACACGATCACGACCCTACCATCATGAACCCTACACTGTCTAAGGAAAAGACCCTCGGTGATGCTCTCCGAAAACCCTAGACCTCTACCTCATGAAAACACTCGGAACTACACGCAAAACCACGTCTCGCAGACGGGAAACGAGAACTTGAGTCACGAGTATCTCACATCACGTGATGGGTGCACTGCCAACTAGAAGTAAGGCCGGATGCGTCCACTGACGACTTAGTCCGTAGCCTCTGGTGTCTCCCTACTCGCCCCTGGCGAAAACTGAGACACCATACAAGTACCATAGAACATTGAAGCAGGACTACCTAGGGTCGCGCTCGTCAGTGCGGGTCCGACGTCCCCAACTACGTGTGCACACACAGACCATCCGCTCTAAGTTGGGTCCTCTAGTTGGTTTTCCCCCCAGCCCAGACGCAGGCTGCAAAGGCAAGGGGCCCTACGGTAACTAGCATAAAAACCGTCTCTCTCAGGTAAGCCGCTCCACCAATCCCTAGTGGGTCAGCACAGGCATGTTGTAAGAAGGCTACGACCAGTGGGAGGTTACTAAACGTGAACACGGAAAGCCACGCACGCACCCATTGCGAGTAACACGGAGTACCAGGTGGCTCAGGGCCACCAGACTCTGGATGGTCCACTTGACCTACTAAATCCAACGGTCCTTGAGTCACGCGACTCAGGTCAAGACCGTTGCACATGACGGCATAGCGCCGTTAATCTAGATTAATCCCTTGGTCTGAAACCACAGTAGCACAATTCCTAAGGCAGCTCACAAGCCTCCGAGTCGATCCCCTATACAAGGGAAAAGTGGGAAACCTCCAACCCCAGGCTGGGTGACTGGACTCACAGTCCAAGGGCCAAACTCACGGCCCACTCGGAAAACACTTACTAGAAAGCCAATGACGTGCGGGAATAGTCGTCCGCATTCATGCCGACTTACGGCGACTCGATCTAGCGAAAGCACGAAAGCCCGAAACACATGACATCACCCTGACCTTCCAAACCTATGGGCACGCTAATCGAGGTAACATGGTACCTCCAAACACCCCAAAAATATGGACACAGAACCCACGGGCTATCAGGGACATCCACGAGACCGAAGATCGACCACTGGGTCACAACCGGGTTGACCGGGGGCCAACACAATGCGACCATAACACGACTAGCACAGAAAATAGAGTGGCGGTCCTCCCTGGACGGTCACATCAATTGGCGTTCCGCTCGGGACCACAAGCCCAATTGGCGGTCTTCCCTGAGACCGCTACTTTGAAGTGGCGGTCTCCACTGGACCGCTAATTGCCAGGGACACCTGGAATAAGACGGCCATCCTCCGGCCGCAACCAGCAAATGGCGGCCATCTCCCTGGCCGCAAATCGGAAGAAACGGTTAGGCACCTGACTGTCATATCCAGACCCACGATGTGGCGGTCCTGGCCTGACCACTACTATCAATTAGCGGTCAGTCGCGAGGCCGCTACTTCGAACCGACATAACGGAACTAGTGGCGGTCCCCAGAGGGCCGCCATTTTTAGTGGCGGTCTCTGGTACGACCGCTACTTCGCTCCGAACCCAAAAATGGCGAACTCCGCAAAAAATCTCGTTCCACGCCCCATTCACACCCATGTGAAGTGGAAAAATTAGGGGAAACCCTTCCCCAACTTCTCTAGCACCGAAAGGACCCATTTAAACCCCAAAAACGTAATCAAAATGAAGAATCTGGCTCACAACCTAAAATCACACATTTTAACCCCGGCGGGAAAATAAATCGTCTCGACTCGCCTCGATCTACCAAACTCACGAGAAATGAAGTACATGGGTTAAGGAACCATCTCCCTACCTCCACCGAAGATTCCACGCACCGAGGACGCCGATCCGCCAAGAAAATGCAGTACGAACCGCCGCGGTGCCTCAAACTTGCGGTTGGGCTTCGCCGCGCCTCCACCGTCTCGATCCTTGCCCATCCATGCCCGCTCCTCGCCCGCGTCGCCACCGCCTCGCTCCGTCGACCGTCGGAGAAGAGAGGGGAGAAAGAGAGAGCGTGAGAGAAGAGAGAGGGAGAGGGAGAGAAATGAGGGATGGGGAGAGAGAAAAAGAGGTTTTTATATATAGAAATTTTTAAATTTTTAAAAAATATGAAAAATAGGGGAAAATGCTCCCCACAATCCTCGAAAAATACACAACGCGCTGGTAACATCCCGGAGTCGGAGAACGCAACGGTTCACCTTGGACAGGGTTTCGAAGGTTCGACAGATAAAAACACGCGTAAATCGCAAAAACTCAATCCGAGACCCACAAAAGCGATCCGAAACCCACGGATCATGATCTGAAAAAATATCCAAAAAGTCCAAGGCATTACAAAAAATAATAGGAAAGATATATGACAGAGAGATGTAGGAAGGAGGGTGAAGTCTGAGTGACAAAATAATGAGGTTACAGACCATGAAGGTGATTACCTTCAAAATTTATCCTTTAGGAAGATAAGTGCGTTAGCTAAAGTAAGGTGCATGGTTTAAGACTGATAATCCAGAAAGACACAAGAGGAAAAAATTCTGAAGTGGTTATATACACAAGTAATGGAGAAAGAGTAGGTTGATGTATGTGTCTAGACAATTTGACTGCAGCTTTACTTATCAATTTTCAAGTGACTTCTCTAGGAAGATCCGACATTAGTATTGAGGACAAGCACCTGTTACCAATTCATATTGAATTTAATTTTAGGGTACACAGTTTATAGCTTGCTCCAGAATTTTTCTAGAGATGAGCAATCTGATTTAATCCACACCTTTTGACGTGAGGAAACACATTGTTTAGATGTAGGAATCCCCATTTACTCAGTGTGTTAACCGTTTTACTTTGAATTAACAGAGTTAACAAAAGTAGTGATTTTTTACGTGAGGCACAACACGTCTCAAGTGAAGTGACTCAGTTACTCACCACACCATGTCATTGCTCTGCCATGATTTTTCAACACTATAATTTTTAATCAGAGATAGTTTGGCACTTCATGACACATTTTGCTTCACTTCAAGGTGAAGAATAATTGGTTTCTCAGTAAACCAAAACCATTGCTCTAAAATTTTGTTTCCCCATTTTGAACTTATGATATTGTTATAAGTGTTTGAAGACAATACTGAACTAAAAGATTTTCAACCAAAGTTGCCCCCTTACTGTTGAATTTCAGGCTTTTAAAAGATCTCAAGACACAATACTTCAGAGATGTTCTTAACCCATTAAGTTTGTATATAAGTGTTCTTCAGGCACCTTTTACTTTGATCTTTTCAGGATTATGAATCTTAAACCACTAACCTCATCATGGCCACCATACTTAATCTTTTGCCCATTTAGAAAAGTTTGAATGCAGAAATCTTTGGGTCTGCAAAAAGTTTGTATGCACATGTCAAGACAACTAAGATGATTGACTGACAAAAGAAATGACATGAACTAGACTACTCTTCCTGACAAATAGGATTTATTGACACAAGAGTGTGAACAAGCTTGGAGATAGAACATGGACACAAAGATTTTTAGCTCCCCCTTACAAGATGCATTTACTGCCCTTGGTACTTGGCGAAGAATTTATGTAATATCCTGGATTCTTCGGATCGGAATCGGAGAGCTATCGGATCACTTTCATGGGTCCTGATACATGTTTTACGATCCACGTGGATTTTTCTCTTGTATAACTTGCGGAACCCTGTGGAGAGTTGACCATTGAGTTTTGCTACTCAAGGACGCTACAGATGTGTTGTGCTCGTTCCGAGGATCGCGAAGACTATTTTTTCATATTTTTCTAAATGTATGGATTTTCATGCAAAAAATCAGATTTTAGGAAAATTGCTAATTTCCTATTTTCTTTTCCTTTTATTCCTTTCACATCTCTCCTCTCTCTTCTCTCGTCGTTCACTCTCTCCCCCTCCGTTCTCTCTCCTCTTTCCCCCTTAGCTCTGGCTGCAGACGGAGGAGGCCCGGGGATGTCGTGGAGATGCCGTGGAGGTGTTGTGGAGCGTGCTGGCGGGAAGAATGGAGCGTGGTGTTGGCGCGATCATGTTCGGTGGATTCAAAGCGTACAGTTTGTGTGATGGTTTTCGACACTTTTGGCTCGGGAGATCATCGGTAGAGGTAAGGGGATGGATTCCTTACCTCTTGTTCTGCGTTTCCCTTAAATTTCGTGCCGATTAGTGCGAGTTTGAGTGGGTTTCCCTTTTGGGAAATTAAATGCATGTTTTGGGGTACGCGATGAAATCGCCGTTCCAGGCGATGTTTCTAGTTTCAATTGATGGAAAATGAACCCCTGGCTTGTCGGGATTCGTTTCCCGTCAGTCTAGCTGTGTTTGGTCGAGATTTGGGGCCAATACGAGGCCGGTTACTTACGTGAGTCATTTTGGGTCGATTCGTGAGAATCGCCCTTTTATTGCCATTTTGTAGTTGGTTTGGCCCCTTCCGGCTTGTGGCAGGTCGGCAATATGATTATGGTTGTTTCCCCATCGTTCTGGAAATGATTGGGGCATGGAAAATGGGTTTTTGTGCGGATTTTCTGGTTTTCGCTCCGTGACGAGAACACGCTGGTTGTGTGCGTCTCGTCCTCAGTGGAACGCGCTACAACAATGCACCGCGTCTCGTGAAGGAGATGAACAGTTTGACGGTTAGGAACGCAACCCATGTGATGGGCGTGATCCGTTGTTAATGCAACCCAGGTAAGGGTCGCGTTTATGAATTGTCACGCTTGAGGTTCAGGCCGCGTCTAATAACGCAATCTAGGTAAGCGCCGTGTCAGTGTGATATCGCGACGCAGGTGATGGGCGCATTTTGATGACATCGTAACCTTCTGTAGGGGCGCGTTAATCATCGTAGCGGAGGGTATAGGCGCGTTAATGTTTTCCATTTTTCGTGTCTTATTTGCGCTGTCTCGGGCTCCGGTGAACCCAAGATTCAATGATTTCTTGGCTTTTGGCTCAATGGATGCCTTCGGTGTCCCGTGAGAGTCATATGTGTATCAAGGGATGCTAGAGGAGTGATTTTATCCTGAGCAGTGTGTAGTGTTGTGTTCTTTCCAGTTAATGTGGGTTTGACCCCTTGGTTAGCCCATTATTCCGTGGATGTCTTGGATGTCCTATGAGGGTTGTTACCGTGTTATCGGGTGTCTGAGAGTGCCACTATACTGAGTAGCATTTTGTGTTATATCAAGAGTCATTATGGTTTTAGGTCAACCTAGTTGTGACCCAGCAGTTGACACGTGACCTCGTGAGTGTCTCGTCTATCCTGTGAGGATCGAGACCCTGGTTTTGGACGCTTGGAGTTGTTATTCTATCTGAGTTTGCATGCCATGTGGTTTGAGGGCTTTTAGTGATCCCTCAGGTTCCGTGTTTTTGTGTTATACGGAATTGTGAGTCCGATGTGTGGCTCGAGGTCGAGGACTCATTATTGTCATTATTGCTGTTATGGATCCGGCTGCTCTATGCTATCTTCCACAATGATTTTTACCGTAATTTTTAACTTAGGGACTAGGCTGATGAACAGTGTGTTGCTGTGAAATTCGACGATCTTGACCTAAGTCTTGTGACTCAAGGATTGTTGTCAGCAGGTCTAGTTGACTGTCCTGAGTCTGGTAGCAGTTGTGTACTACATTGTGCTCCGTAGTACTTGTGCTTACCCTATCTATACTTCGGTGTTCGCAATTTTGGAGTCTCTGTGTCTAGTGAGCCTCCACTAGTCGTAGCCTGACGACACTTTCCTGTGTGTCGGCCCACCTAGGAGTGGTGGCGGGGTAGTTCCCGACATACGCTTTTTAGGCTAGTTTCCATGGGCTCCCTTGCTTTGCGGTAGCATCCTAGTGGGGGGAAAAACTAGCTAGAGGCCTGGCTCAAGGCATTGGGCTTGTGTGTGCAAACGTGGTCAGGGGCGATTGGACGAGCGCCGACGGGCATGACCCTGACTAGTCACTCGTTATTGTTGTTCCTTGTACTTGGTTCTTTGTGAGTGTCTCAGTTACCTCCGTGCTAGGAGTGTGCGAGATATTTGAGGCGCAGTGTAAGATGTCAGTGGATGCATTTGGTTGTTCTTCTAGTGAGGAGGTGCTTCTGTCACTTGATGCATGACTCTTGTGACTTATGTTTTCGTGACTGGTTTCCGTCATATTTGATATGACTTGTCAGGTAGTCTGCGTTGGCTTCATATGCGGTCTAGTCTAGTGTAGCGTACACGACGGTGAGCTCGTGTATGTTTGTGCCTTTGACTATGTAGGTCTTTGGTAGGCTTTTCACGATAGGGTTTCTTGATTTGACAATGGATCGGTAATGCCCAACTTTGTGAGATCGGGGTTCACCTTTCTGTTACTGTTTGGAGTAGTTTAGAGGGCCGAGGTTCCTTCGGCTACCATGTTTCTGCGTTACGGCTTTCCTCTTCACTTTTGTAGTTGTACTCCTGTTGTTACCGCTTTCCTTTAGTGTAGCACTGCGTGTTTGTGGTAGGGTTCTGTGGGATCCCTACTGAGCCAGTGACACGAGGCTCACCCTTGACTTTTCAGGTGTAGCAGTTCTTCCTCCTGTTGGGCGGTACCTGCTACGTGGTTCTTAGTTGCCAGCGTTGCCAGTGTCAGGTTTCCCCTGGCTTGAGAGTACGTTCTCTTTCCTGTTGGACTGTACTTGTATTTCTGTTAGACTGGACTCTGTTAGTTTAATTGTTATAGAAAATGTAATTTTATTTCTGCTACTTTAGCAATCCCGATCATTGAAATTTAATTGCTTACTACTTTATCGGGAAGTTCAATGTACTATCACATACCTTTCTATCCCTTCGGAGTTTTTCCACTCTTGGGAGGCCTCACAGGTTCCAAGTGGTATCGGGTTTACCCGGTCTCCAGAGTCTGGGTCGTCAGAGGTGGTATCAGAGCGAGAGTTCAGAGTTGTTCAGAATTTTTTTGAGCTAGCTAAGCTTTTGTTTGTGAAGTATATGGGAATTCGAGATATTGCTGTGGACAGAGTCCTTAAGGTCCAATACAGTCGACAGCTGGCATAGGTTTTGCGATTGTTTATCGCTTTCCTTTTGCGTGTGGTCTTGTGCGTGCTGTGTTGGCACTGTGCGAGATGGTTTTACTCTCGTCAGGATGTGACGGAGTGTTTTCCTTTTGTCATGGTATTTGTCTCGGTTATGCTGTTCTTGGCAGAGTTCGCCAGCAGGCGTGAATCTGTGGTGTGGTGATCGAGATTTTTTCGTGGCTTGTTCAGGTGGCTGTTTAGAACTATCGTTGGAGTGATGGTCGTAAACATTTTTATGTTATTTTGGTCGTCCCAGCTTGAGGTTTGTTCAACCCCTGAGGTGTTAAGGTCATATTGTGGTGGTCGATTGGATGCCTTGTTTGAGGGAATGCTCGGGTGAACCTAGGATTTTCCTGATCTATATGGAATGGGATGAACTACAGAACTAGAGGGGGGTGAATAGATCTACCCCAATTTTTTGATCTACAACAGTTAAGAAAACAATGCGGAATTGAAGAGAACTATTGTAAGCACAAATACTAGAAGCAGTGAATTATCAGTAAGAGAATTTTCTATGAAGCTGCAACAATCAAAGAATCTTCAAGCAGACAGTCATTCAATTCAGCATAGTACTGGGCGGAGGGTTGATTAAAGAATCTCCTCACGCATAGTTCAGTTTTCCAGATAGATGTAATCTATCCTTTTATCTGAATCTATTTAGTATACCACTAAGTTGAATATAGCAACTAGAGAGATTCTCAGCAATAGGAAATCAATGCAGTAAGATTCAGAGTATGAGATTTAGAATTAATTCAACACACTAGGTGAATAGATTGAATTTGGATGTATATGGCAGATAACGATCCTAATCATTCATCTATTCGCAGAGCAAGAGAATTATGCAATCACACAGAAGACAATTCAGTTTTTAGGTGATTCGATCTCAACCCCGAGATCTACGTCCACTCTTACTCAACCGAGTAAGGATTCCGCTACCTCACAGCTTGAAACGGCTGATCCACAACTTTACGGATAAAATCCCTACAATCCGTTGAGCTTCACAGCTTGCTGTCCGAGGATCACACCTCGCCTATTGAGCACCACAGCTTGCTTTGCTGATACACAGCTTACAACGAGTTTAAAGTGAAAATCAAGGAAGTGAAAAAAATGATGAAAGAATCAAAACAAATGTAGCTCACGTAGAGCAATCTGACTCTGGATTTGGTCCACGAGTCAGGACAGAGACAATATCTCTCAATCTAACAACTCTCACTCTCTCTCACAACTTCTTACAACGCTCTATTTTTCTCTCTGAATCTTCTCAGCTCTCGGCTCTCCGAACTCTTCTGCTCTTCTCTCTTTCTCAGCTCCTCTTCCTTCTCTTCTTCTCTCTTCTGGGATCTTTTCTTCTTTTCGATCAACTAATTTCGGTGTGCTCGATCCCCCTTTTTATAATAGAAGGCATGTACCTGTGGGGCCGCCAGATTGTCAGTCCTGGGCGTGTGGAAGACACATTCCGCCAAAAAGTTTATTCCAGAAAGTGCCTTGAGATGCCACGTGTCAGAAGTGGAGGTTGTGACGATCCACGTGGCAGAATGTCCTTTCTGCTCCCTACCTTGGATCACGTGCCTTCAACCTAGTACTTTAAGTTCCATGTGACATTTGATCCCAGACTGCCTTTATGCTTTCCAAGTGTTTGATCATATAGATGAGTTGGCAAAACATGATATAGAAATGTATTAGTCATTAAGCAAATGATAAACCTAAGCACAAGTTCAATCTTAAACATTTCCATAGATTTAGACAAGTCAGAGAAATATGCTCATTTCTGCATAATCATTGATGCATAATAAGTAAGATGCATCAGATTGTTTAATTGGCCATTCAATCATATGTGAATAACAACATCGACCTTAAATATAGCACAGGTAGACCTTAATGAAGGTACATCAACTTGTCCTTATAGTGATTTCATAAGATGCATCGACCTTGATATAGATGACATCAAAAGCACAGACTTAATGCTGCAGAGACTAGTAGACAGCATCGACCTTTGTTCAATATGCACCGACCTTATAGCTCAAGGTGCATGAGGTACATAGACCTGTGGTGTGTACAGTGTTCAATGCACATCGACCTTATCTTTGCATTTAGTGAATAAGGTGCATCGACTTTCTGACTTAAGGCCCTATGTGCATCGACATCTAGAAACATGCATCGACCTATAATGCAGTTCTTCTACACATGCATCGACCTGTGAAACAAATGCTAGCTTACTAGCATCGACGTAATTGAGACATGTTGACTTTTACTGCAAGACTACACATGTACATCGACCTTCAGGTGAAAGTCTTCTCATGTGCATCGACCTTCAAATGAAAGTCTTCACATGTGCATCGACCTAATGATGCAATGCTTTGACAAGTACATCGACCTTCTGAAGAGGTCTTAAAGATGCATCGACCTGTCTAAGCAAAACTCTGCACATGCATGGACTTCACATATGCATCGACCTAATGATGCAAGACTGTGATACATGCATCGACCTTCTAGACAGACAGAAGGATGTGCATCGACCTTTCACCACAGTACATCTGCCAGTGCATCGACCTTTGTAAGCAAAACGTATGCATGTGAATCTACCTTTCTAGACAAAGTTATGCACATGCATAGACTTTCAGAGTGGAAATGGACATATGCACCGACTTATGATATGCATTAATGTGAATGTGCACCGACCATTCCTTTCAAAAAAATTCATTCTGACTAAAGTAAAGACATCAAAGTAGGAGTGTTACCAAAGTCAAACTGAAGTCCACAGTACTTTTGCTAATCAACAAAACAAACCATTCTCCCCATTTATTATCAAATCCAGAGGAGACACAACATTCTCCCCCTTTTTGATGATGGTAAAACAACTATATTAACTCTATTTTGATGGTAACACTCAGTTCACTCTTAGTCAGAATATGCATGAATTATAGTCAAGTTATAATTAAGAACAACAGTGCAGTAAAAAGCAGACATGCATAGACACATGCATAGACTTTTGACACCGCATACCATGGACTTAGTCATCAACAGATTCTCCCCATGAACCCCCCCCCTTTGTAAAAAGATTCTCCCCCTATTTTTAAAAGTTTCTTTCAAAAGTCTCTCCCTCTATCCATAATATTTCTCCCCCTTTGCCATCAGCAAACAAGAAAATACTGAAGATAAGGACAGAAAGAATAGCATCAAGAGGTAGGAAAGAACATGAGAAATCTGATTGACATTCTGAGTAATAGTTTATTAAGTTAAGCATACATAGCTCAAATTATTCAGATATAAGAGTCTATATAGTGCATTCTTGATAGAATTCTGGTTTAAGAAAAATAAAGATTAGAGTGTATCTACTGTACTCTTTGAATAAGATTGCAGTAACCTTTAATAGCGATAAGCCAGAACCACATTAAACAAGAAAGAGTTAGTCTTACTTTATCCTACTCACACAGAATCAGTGAATTTCTTTAGGAGTGACTAGGATATGTATTGAGGTTAAACAATTTGACAGTTCTGACATTTTACTTTAGGGTTACAGCAAAGTTTTTTTCACCTTTTTATTTTCTGAAATATGAACAGTTAGGTATCATCCATGCTTTTTGACATGAGGGAACACGTTGATTAGACGCCAGTACCCCTAGTTACTTCTGCAAAATGTACCACCATGTTTCATAGATCAAAACAGTAGAAGTAGTTTACACCTTTTGCATAAGGGTACACGCTTATCAGATGCCAGTACCCCTAGGTACTCAATGAAGCTAATCACACTATTTTGACTATTGAACAGAGATATCTTGAAGCACTTCATGACATTAGTTTTTCTCCATTTCATTGATGAAGTAATCAGTTTCTTAGTGCATTCAATCATTGCTCTGCCAATACATTTTGACTCCTTCTTTTAATATTGCTGCCCTTTAGTTTTGTACAAACACTTGTTTAAGAACAATACACACTTCAAGTTTTCTCAACCAAGAAATCATTAATTCAATAGTTTTTAGATACTGGAAGACATTATCAGACATGTTATGCGATAAAAGGTTGAGAGCTATTAATTGTCATCAACATACTTGTTCATTGAATGCAGTCTTTAGACTGTAACGTTTATTAAGTTTAAACCATCAGTTCATTCATGAAGCAAAATAGATTCTTATAAAAGGAGACTTCTGATTTTAGTAGCTTAGAATGATGAACTGATTGTCAGACTGTCACTATTTCAGAGGAAAAAATTTGCAAGCACATTCCACAATATTGATATCAATGGAGTTACTGAACTCATAGGATAAGTGAACCTGTTTATCAAGGATGTGAAAATACCAAGAGAATCTGATACCAAGAGATGTTTAGATAGAATTACAGATTCCATAAGGTAGTAACCTGGACAGGATTCAACCAGTTTAATCTGAACTCCCCCTGACAACATGCATAAGAAAAAATATGAGTACTTATTCCCCCTGTCCAAATGCATTGTTATTGGACACAACATTACTATATGACATGCAGGACTCAGACATACTCTTGATTCAGGATACTTGGCGGAGGACCAGTCTCTACAGATAGTATGGATTTTCAGACATAATGAATCTGTCCTTCTACCATCATACCATTTGATATACTTCTGAAATCAAGATGACACAATGCAAGACTTGTTTTGAGATGATGACTGACCACTAAAGATATGTGATGAATTATAGGCACATAAGATATCAAAGAAAGAACATTTATTCATGACAAGAATGAAATCAATAGATTATTCATCATGCTGAAACTTACATAAACCTAATTCTCTCCTTAAGAATTTAAATATGTCATTCCTAAGAGGTTTAGTAAATACATCAGCAATTTGTTTTTCTGATTCGATGAAGTTCAGCTCAATTTCATTCTTGCTTACTTCATCTCTTAAGAAGTGATGTTTTATTTTAATGTGCTTAGTCCTAGAGTGATGAACATGTTTTTTAGTTAAAGAAATAGCACTGGTATTATCACATAAAATAGGAATGCATCCCAATTTTATGTGATAGTCAATAAGTTGATCTTTTATCCATAGTACTTGGGCTGCACAATTCCCTACTGCGACATACTCAGCCTCAGCAGTAGAGAGAGCAACAGTGTGTTGCTTCTTAGATGCCCAAGGCACTAGACATCCACCTAAATATTGACAATAGCCACTAGTGCTCTTTCTATCTATTCTACACCCTGCATAGTCTACGTCAGTGTAAGCTACAAGATCAAGCTCAGACCTGGCAGGATACCATAAGCCTAAATCAAGGGTGCCAGATAGATACCGAAAAATTCTTTTCACTGCACCCATGTGAGACTCCTTAGGACTAGCCTAAAATCTAGCACATAAACATACTAAAAATTGAATGTCTGGACGAGATGTAGTAAGGTATAAAAGAGATCTGATCATACCTCTGTACAATTTGGTGTCAACCAATTTACCTTTTAGGTCAACATTAAGACTAGTTGATGTACCCATAGGTGCAGTAATTTCCTTGAGATTTTCCAGCTTGAATTTCTTCAATAGATCTCTAATGTACTTAGATTGAGTGATGAAGCTTCCTTCTGAAGTCTTATTAACCTGCAAACCAAGGAAAAACTTCAATTCTTCCATTAGGCTCATTTCAAATTCATTTGTCATTAATCTAGAAAATTCCTCACACATGACAGGTTTGGTTGACCCAAACACTATATCATCTACATAGATTTGTACAACAATAATATCTTTGTTGTCTACCTTGGTGAATATGGTCTGGTCAACCTCACCTCTTGAAAATCCCTTACCTGTGAGGAAGGAGCTCAACCTGGCGTACCAGACCCTGGGAGCCTGCTTCAGTCCATATAATGCTTTATCTAATTTATACACATGATTAGGGAAGTCAGTACATTCAAACCCAAGAGGTTATTTAACAAAAACATTCTCTTTTATTATCCCATTCAAGAAACTAGATTTTACATCCATCTGTGCAATTTTATTCCTTGACTGCATGCAAAGGCTAAGAGAATCCTAATGGCTTCTAATCTAGCTATAGGGGCAAAGGATTCTTGAAAATCTATTCCATATTCTTGATTATATCTCTGAGCTACAAGTCTCGCCTTATTTCTAACTATTTTTCCCTGCACATCATTTTTATTTCTAAATACCCATTTAGTGCCTATAACAGTACCATGTGAAGGTTTAGGAACTAGATGCCATACCTGATTCCTTTCAAATTGGTTCAATTCATCATGCATGGCATTAATACAATGTTCATATTTTAAGGCACTATCTATGTTTTTGGGTTCTATCTGTGAGACTAGAGCAAAAGAATTTAGTTCATTCTCTATTTTAAAGTGTGATCTAGTCCTAGGGGGTTCATTCAAATTACCAATAATATTTTCTAAGGGATAATCTCTGAGAATTCTGATATTGGTAACCTTATTACCTGTATCTGCATTTACCTCCTCCTGAGCTCTAGACCCATCAGTCTCACCTTCATCTACAGGTTCTGCATCTTGCTCCTCTTTATTATCAAGAATCTCACCATTAGCTTTGACCGTGCATAAACCAGTTTCAATATTATTAGCATGTTCATCAAAAACTATGTGTGGTGATTCCTCAATAGTTTGAGAATTAAGGTTATAGATTCTATAGGCTCTGGATTTTATTGAATAATCTAGAAATATTCCCGGTTCACTTTTGGGTTCAAATTTATCAAGGTCTCTTTTAGAATTAACATGAATGAAACATTTACAGTCAAAGACGTTAAAGTATGCTATTGAAGGTTTGTTACCCTTGGGTAACTCATAGGGAGTCTTTTGAGTGGAAGGTCTTACCAGGGCTCGGTTAATGTTATAACAAGAGGTGTTCACTGCTTCAGCCCAGAACCTTATAGGTAGATTCCCTTCAACAAGAATCATCCGAGCCATCTCCACCAAAGTTCTGTTCCTCTTTTCAACAATTTCATTTTGCTCCGGAGTCCTTGGTGAAGAGAACCTATGATTTATTCCATTTTCCCTGCAAAATTCATCAAACTGTGAGTTCTCAAACTCACCACCATGATCAAACAAAATAGAAGAAATAGAATGCTCACCAGTATGTTTTATTTTGAGGTAAAGTTCCTGAAATTCTTTAAAGGCATAATTTTTGTGAGTTAAAAATAATACCCATGTAAATCTAGAAAAATCATCAACTAAGACATATCCATATCTCCTACCAGATAAACTAGCTCATCTAGTAGGGTCAAACATGCCCATATGAAGCAGCTCAAAGGGTTTGGAAGACATGTTTTCAATCCTAGACTTAAATGTCTTTCTAGTTTCTTTGCACTGGGTACAGGCCTCACAAATTTTGTTGTTCAGTTTGAAAGAGATTTCAGGAAGACCTCTCACCATGCTATGTTTATTTAGTTTGTGCAACACATTATAGCTAGCATGACCTAACCTACGATGCCAAAGGTAGGCTAAGTCAACCTTATCCATTGTGAGACACAAGTTAGTGTATGCTGTATCATCTAAATCTACCATGTATATGTTATTGACTCTTCTACCAGAGAATTTAACAATTTCAGAATTAGGTTCAAAAATAGTACATGCAGTAGAGTCAAACACAACTTTATGGCCTTTATCACATAATTGACTAATGCTAAGCAGATTATAGGCAAGGCCCTCAACTAATAAGACTTCCTCAATATACCAGAAAGAGCACTTACCTACCTTACCTGACCCAATTATTTTTCCTTTGGTATTAACTCCAAAGGTAACATGACCTGCATCCTGTTGGGTCCCACGTGGTGCAATAGGATCTAGAAGGGGGGGTTGAATAGATCCTTTCATAAACTTTGGCCTATTAAAATTCTCTCAAACCAATGCGCATAAACCACTCCTATAGAATAAATAAAGTACCTAAGTACAAAGCACAACGGATTGAGTAGGAGCGGCTCTAGTGGAAACGGTAAAGCACAGTGCAAGGACTAAGTGTGATCTTATAGCACTGGACAATAGGGATCTCAACACCCATTAACTGAATGTGAGATGACTAGCTGAATGTGTGACCAAATAGATTTCCTTGGCAATGCTACCAGCTAGGTGCCTGTGTGCAAGAGTGCAACAGGTAGCCAACGAGGTGCAGGCAAAACGCTGAGGCCCAAATGGTATAAGGATGAAGCAAAGGTGCAGATCCAAAAGCTTGAGTGTCCAAAGAGAATAACCCCGATTGCATATGATTAAATGAGCACACCAACCCGTGAATGGAGATAGGGGATATTGAGCAATCACATAAAATACACAACCATAACACAAGGATTATAAGGTGGTTCGGTTGCAGATCCGCAACCTAAGTCCACCCCTCACCAAACCCAATGAGGTTTTACCACACGCTACAAATGCAGCACACTTCCTACACACAAACCGATAGGGACGATTTTCCACACACACACACACACACACACACACACACACACACACACACACACACACACACACACACACACACACACACACACACACACACACACACACACACACACACGAGGATGAGGTCCTCCACACACACACGAGGATGAGCTCCTCCACACACACACACAAGAAACAAAGAGAAGCACAAGAAAAAAAACGCTGCAAGTGCAGTAAAGAAAAACCTTCCTGATATGATGATGAGGCACGAAAATGCACAATCAAAAAGGGATAACCAGACGGTGACTTCAGATTTGCTCTTGTAGCACCTTGGAACAAATATGGACACAAGTCCGATCTGGGTTCTGCTTGGGCTCAGTCTGGACATGAGAGGGGCTGCACTCCTCTCTTGGATTCTTTCTTTCTTCACAGCTCGAGAGGCACTTCGAATGACAGTGCAAGATTGCGAGGCAATGAGGTCAGAGCTGGATGGCTGAGTGAGTGGTTGGCTGGCTGACTGAATGAGGATCCTACTCAGATCTTTCTCACGTTATGCTCTTTCTCTCTCAGGATTGATCTTTAACTTCAGCAGCAGAGACAGCAGCAGCAACTCCTTTAAGCATGGGGTCCCTTTTTATAACCCCCAAGCAGCACTTGGTAGCGACTGATTGGCTAGAGATACAACGAGAGTAGGAGCTCCCAAGTAAGATATGCAGGATCTTCTTTTCTACAGGCTGGGAAGTAAAGGATGTCCTCTTGTCCTATGCAGGCTCAGAGACAGAGCAGCTGATTGGGTGGAGGCAAAAAGTTACGTACCAGGAAAGGTGACTTTTCCCACAAAAGGTAGCTTGCTTTTTCATTGACCAAAAGGACTGATATAGCAACCCATGATTACCAAAAGGTTGACTGACCAAGGAGACCTTTCCAGACCTCAAAAGATGTGTTTTTGGACACTTGCGGTTCCTATTTTTACTCTCTGGATCACCCAGTCGAAATGACAGGAAACTGCTTAAAACGGAGGTAGTTTGGCTCACTGAGACATTTCATCAAACACCTTCTGTTGATTCAGTAAGGTCGGTGCAGCTTCTGGACTTGAACAGTGAGCTTGGTGCAGACAAGATCCTTAACCCTTTGGCATTGGTAAATGCACATACGAAGCTTGGTCCTTGGCAGGGTCGGTGCACATCAGAAGCTTGGCCTAGGCAGGGTCAGTGCATATTAAGACCCTCTTTAGTAGAGGTCGGTCCTTCAGTTGAAGTCGGTGCAAGCTTCAAGGTCAGAGCACGCCTTAAAGTTCCTCGCATGCAGGTCGGTGCACATCTTGAGCTTCCTCAGTAAGGTCTGTGCATATTGAGGAACAGGGTCCGTGCACACTAGAACAAACTCGGTGTACATCCATGCTACGAGCACTCAAGGTCGGTGCACATGGGCTTGACATTCCTTGGAATAGCTGTGATGAGGCATGCAGAGGTCGGTGCACATTTGGATGCTTGGCCTTGTCCAGGGTCGGTGCATTTCTTAAGTAACGCCGTTGTAGCCTGATGAACCAGGTCTGTGCAGCACAGAGGTCGGTGCACTTCCTGAGCAAGGTCCATGCACACTTTGAACTTCAGCACAAAGGTCGGTGCAAATCACTGTTCCAAGCACACTTCACGGTCGGTGCATGTTTAGAGTTTAGCACACCAAAGTCTGTGCACATTATTGTTGCCGCCCAGTCAAGGTCGGTGCATGTCTTCCCGGCTCGCAGCTAGGGTTGGTGCACATCTTCCCCACTTGCAACTGTTGCAGGCGTATGTAGGTCGGTGCACATTCTCTTTGCTCGCAGCTGCTGCAAGCGTATGTAGGTCGGTGCACGTTCTCCCCGCTTGCAGCTGTTGCAAGCGTATGTAGGTCGGTGCACGTTTTATTCCACCCAGGCAAGGTCGGTGCAAGTTGTGAGCAAGGTCGGTGCACATCTTTGTTTCTGCCCAGTCACGGTCTGCATGAAGGGCAGGGTCGGTGCAGCTTTTATTCTTGGAGCGTTCACGATAGGTGCAGCTTTCATACCAATGCACATAAAGGTCGGTGCAAGACCAGAACAAGGTCGGTGCAGGTCACTATTTGAGCTTAGTGAGGTTGGTGCACATTTTGAAACTTCTTCAGTTTCTTCAGTTCCTGGGAGCAATGACCCTATGTAAGATCTACCTTGATTTTTGTGCAACCTCTTGCCTTGATTTCTATGTAGTCTCTTCCCTTGATTTCTGTGCAGTCTCTTCCCTTGATTTCTGTGCAACCTTTTGCCTTGATTTCTGTGCTGTCAGTTACCTCATTTTCTATGCTATTCTTGATTTCTTATTCTTTGCTTACAATGACCTGAAATGTAACAGTGTTGACATCATCAAATGCTACTGGGACTCATCAATGAGTCATGGTCAGACATCATCAAAACAGCATATATCCAACATTCTCTCCCTTTTTGATGATAACAACTATGAGTCATTATGAGTACATTGTAAGTCAAGGTGAATCAAAAGTTGAAGCACAAAGACGTTCTCTCTCTATATAAGTCTCTCCCCTTATAAGTCTCTCCCCTTTATGCATTCAAGACTTTCCCCCTTTGTACATACCCTTGTTAATGACATATACGATTCTTTCCCCCTTTGACATTATCAAAATAACATAGTAGGAGATTATTAGCACAGGATGTACAGAGTGAAGGAAGTACGTACCTGTAGGGAGCAGCACGAGATTCTCAACACGGAATGACAGTCATTGCAATGAACTATCTTTTTCCAGTATTCCAGAAATTGATGTGAAAATACATGCCAATGGTTGGACACTTATTAAAGTTGACAAGTAAGGACAACCAATACTGGAATGCCAATGATAGGACTGATACGAAATGTTGATGAGTAATTATAGTACATAATTATAGTACACAGTTATGTCCTAGTACACAAAAATGTTGATAAAACAGCAGCCATAAGACAAACATGATTTTTTAAATATTACAGCTTTTTTGCAAGTATTCTGGTTTCCAGATTTGTAGGGTTTTCTATGCAATGCATGGAAATGAACGATGCAAGTTACACGTGCATGAAGTTGAGAAATGCAAGCCACCCAATTGCATGAAATCTTGATGCCAATGATGACATGGCTTATGCCGAATACCAATGAGTGACACCAATTGTTAGACAACATCAATGGATTCGGATACTACGTGTTAAGAAAAGTGATGTAATCATGGCAGCCTGAATGAGTTATGTGGACTTGGCAAAAGAAGACAAACATCAAGGAGCATCAAGAGATGACTTGTTTAAGGAGGAATGGAGGTTCTCTAATCTGAAGCCAAGTTCACAAATCAGAGTTATGGATTTTTCAGAATCACAAGTTATAGAACTCAAATGAGGCAGCCCTTACATTCATATTGGTTTAATGCTAATGAGTTCTGACCTTCTCAGTAGAATCACATAAAAACGTTTGCATTCAAGTGTAATAGAAGTGAACCAAAAATTCATATCAAAACCAGGTTAGCCTCCTTTTATCTTACTCATTTAATTCCATTAGCTCCTTTGAGAGCGGCCACAATACGTATTGAGGCTAAACACTTAACATGATTCTGATTAAAACCATGAGTGCTACACATTCAGATTTTTCTTAAGAAACCATGTTGAAAGGTGACTTTTAGCATTTTACGAGCAGTCAAGTGTAGCATTCACCTTTTGACGTGAGTGTGCATGTTTACCAGACGCAAGCACCCCCAGTTACTAAGTGTAGCTCACCATTTTATCTTAATTAGAACAGAGATAGCATAGTTGCTTACTAAGGATATGAATTTCAGATTTCTCAGCAACAGTGCCATTGCTCTGCCTTGAGCTTACTTTTAATGTCGCCTCCTTTTGAATTGTTCAGATTCAAAAAATGTTTAAAAACAATACTTAACTGAAGATCTCGAACAAAGATGCCTTTGTACTCAAAATAAACTTTCAGATTCAAGAAGGCATACCAAGTCAAAACACGAGAAGCTAGTTTAAATCTATTAAGCCCGAACACAAATATTTTCAAGATGATTAAACTTCAAGACTCCAGAAATCATTAATGCTAAACCAAAAGCTTTCATGATCAAGGCAGTCACAAGAGCTCTATAGAGGAAGATTCTTCATAGGTTTTTGCTCTGAATCACAAACTTAAAAACAGATTGAGGATCCTTCAAGAAGTTCAGGGCAAAACCAATCTAATGTGACATGGTGGATTGGTTCAAGCAGAGAGTGTTGTATGATTGGGGAGCATCAACTAGAGCAAGAAAGGATAGAAAACACTCCCCTTGAGGATATGCATTGAGCTCAGACTAGAGTGGGTGAAAAAAAAGACTAGCAAGAGATTTTTATCACTGTTTACAAGGCTGGACATGCTCCCCCTAAGAGCACATTGTCTATGCATGATGACAACAAGAATGTGCAATGATGCAAATGGGATAGATGTTGACTCCCCCTCAACACATGCATGGGTTGGCAGTGGAAAGTGCACCCTATAACATGAATGAATACTCAATGCAGTGGAGATGCTGCCAATTGATTATGCATTATTGTGACCCTTTAACAAGATATGCATTGGAGTGCATGAGACAACAAGATGATGCAAGCACAAGATATTTACAGTGCATTCTAAATAGAAATGCTAATATTTTAAGCTCTCCCTTTTGTTCAATGCTTATGGAGGCAAGACACTCAACCAAACGTGTTGAAGCTCCACACGAGTGATGAGTTTAAATAAATATAGCCATGGCAGATATCATCAAAATCAATGATCAAGTATTTCATATGGCAGATTAGCAAGAAGTAGACAACAACTCATCATCAAGTTAATTCCAACAGAAGAACAGATTTCTCATGACTTATGCATATGAATTAAAAGATCTCTGGTACAAGGCGGAGGAATGGATCTAAGACCCTTCTCACGCATAGTGTGAGTTTCGGACAAGCTCGACTTGCCTTTCTACTCTACACCATTTGATATGCCAGAGGTCAGACAAGGTGTGACCAAGAGGTCTAGCTTAGATGTTCATCTCACACCATGGGGGGTGTTTTAGCATTTTTCGGAAGCAAATTCAGTGTGCAGAATGTTATTGGCAACATGACAGACTTATGATGCACTATCTACATGGTTAGCCTAAACATGCATGATGACAGAGATTAAAAGCATTTATGTACATACCTGTGCCTTGAGCTTTTATTTCATGATGATCCTCAGCTCAGCTCCAAGGCACTCCTGCAGCCAAGATTATCATTCAGAATGTTTAGGTACCCAAGCTTTCTTGGGTCCTACAGGGTTAGTGAGATTTTTAATCAAGGAGCTCCTTTTTATCAAGACATTCAAGTCATCCTTCCTCATTTTTTGACAGTCATATGCTTCATGTCCTACCATTCCATAATAAGGGCAGCACAAAGAGGATTTCTCACTCCTCTCACAACCAAGTGTGACGAGTTTCTAAGGGTGACCATGAGTGTTGATATTAGTGGCGCAAGGATTGTCCTTTCTTCTCTTTTGCCAGCAGTTCTTTACTGTGTGGCCATACTCTTTGCAGAGATAACACTGAACAAGGGGTTTCTCAATTTTGCCCTTCAATTTCCAGCACTTTGACATGGTGTGACCAGATACACCACAATGGTAGCAGTAGGAGGGCTGGGCTCTCACGACTGGTTTTTTGTAGTAACTGGAATCACATTCAGACTTGCATGAAATCAGATCATTTTTCATGGCATGGCAATTATGCATTAAGTGACGATGTTGACCACAATGAAAACAAGAACCATCCTTTTTATGGAAAACATGGTATCTGTCAGATTTATCAAAACAAGCAACCTCATTTCTGTGTTTTTGCCTTAAGGCTTTCTTTTTATGGTTTCTGTTTTGATTTCGGTTCTTCTTGATTGGGAAGAGGCCATTAGAGCTGGAAGGAGAACTTGTGTACAAAGTCTTTTTGAAATTTTTTTTGTTCAAAGGATAGTGCCCAAACCCTTTTCTTCAGAAGCTCATTCTAGTCCCCGGTAGTCTCCCTAGGCTCTCTTGGCCCTGAGCAGTTCGTGACAAAGAGTTATTCAGATCTTGGATTTCCTTTTTAAGTGAAGTGATGTGTTGTTCAGAGTTAATCAAATCTGTCTCACACGCAGCAAGCTGCTCATTCAACATGATGTTCACAGTTTTGCAGTAAACAAAATCCTATTGAAGTGTAGCCAGTTTTTCCGAGTCAACAACACTAGCACCCTTACCTTTTTTACATGCTTGAAGCTCGGCAAGAAGCTCATTGTTTTGCTCTTTCAAATTTTCATTTTCTTCAATAGAAGCCTTGTTTTCAGTCAAGTATGGGTTGTTTGATAAGGACTTAGATTCATCTTGAAGCTGTCTTACAGTTACTTCCAATCTAGTTATTTCAGCTAGCAAGATTTTATTTTCATCCGTTAAGCAAGCAATGTGATCTTTATGTGTATCTAGGTCAATCATGAGAGTTTCATTTAATTGCTCAAGATCGGATAATTTTTTATAGGGAGAGCTATCCGCAAGATTATTTTCAAGCTTCTTTCTCAATTTTTTGTTTTTAGACTTAACCTTCTTGTCCTGCTTAGCCAACTCATCATATGCATCCACAAGTTCATCATAGGTAAAGTCCTCAAGATCAGAGTTTACCTGAGACGAAGATGAATTGCTTGGCTGATCTGGGCTGTTGGCCATTAGACAATGATTCCCATTTCCTTCTTTGTGAATACTGGCCAGTCCATCAGGGATCTCCTTGGCCGTGCTGCAACTGGAAACAAAAGGAAACATGGTAACATCTACTCCAACTCTTATCAGATTGAAGGCAGCATGGTTATCAACATTTTGGTCCTTTGATCAGCTAACCAAACATCAGTATTTGATGGCAGCTCATGAGGACCATTGTATATAAGAGTCCTCAACTGTGGATCTATGGAATTAACATAAATGAGCATTTTTCCTAGCCATGTAGAAAAATTTGAACCATCAAACGTAGGCGGAAAGACCATCGAAGCATGTGTAGCAGATGAAGCCATTTTCTCCAAATGCACCAGGATCTTTTCTCTGCAGATCGTGGGATCTGTGAATGACAGAGCTTTGCTCTGTTCAGAGGAAAAGGAAGTTGACGGATCACCGTCGCGGTAATCTCTCTTAGCTCTGCGAAAGCCACTGCGATTCTCCGCTCCTCCGAACTGCTCCCATGGCGCATGAGCCCCCCTCAACTATAAATGCAATAGAAG
This sequence comes from Amorphophallus konjac, assembly GCA_022559845.1. Classification (NCBI taxonomy): domain Eukaryota; kingdom Viridiplantae; phylum Streptophyta; class Magnoliopsida; order Alismatales; family Araceae; genus Amorphophallus; species Amorphophallus konjac. The sequence continues at coordinate 226,374,423 of CM040125.1, read as the reverse complement.
GTAAAACCCTAAACCCCGGAGATAAAGGGACGCAAACAATGCGCAACGGAGATAAAGGGACGCAAACAATGCGCAATGCTTATAACCCTTAGTTGGAAGCGGCGCGGCATTCCGATCTTCCGTAGAGGGGCCTTCTCGCAATAAATTTCAAAATTATCATCGTGACGAGCATATTTTCCAGGCAAGCCGCATCATGTGGCCCCTACCAGAGAGAAATATCTACCCAACCAGAGCCACAAAAAGTCTAGCCCAAATGCTACTCGACCGAGCCTAATTTTGGCTCAGGAGTAAGAGGGGGACAAGTGGAGAGGGGAAATCTAACCGCCTAAACGGAGAGGCCAAACGAGGTCCAATTTGACCCAACGAGGCCCAGCTCCTTGAAGTGGTAGCCCTCGGGCCCACTAAATATAAGCCTAATAACTCACTCGGATCAAGCATTTCCTAGGCGACCATCGGGTTGGGAAGTTCGAGCATCAGTTCGATCGGGAGAGCTCCTTCGGAGTCCCGTATTCTCTGCCCAAACCACGCACTCATTGTTCGGGAGACCTCTCCTGGGCCAGTGCCTCATGCTCGGGCCAACTGATGGAAGCTTATCCGTACGGCCGTTACGTGCCCCTTAAAAGCTGGGAGCTCAAGGGGATATGGGAGATCAAGAGTCCGCATGCTGTAAAGAGCCCGCAAGGAGGACGTAACCCCCCCTGAAACTCCTAAGCTTACAGGGATCATTCACTCAACGAGCCACTATTTAAGCTGGAAGAGCCCTATTGTGCAGAGGTAGGCCAAAAACCCTGAGCAGGAACCACTTCACCTCTTGGTGGAGAGGGATCTCGTGCTCCCATCTTCCTTCTAACTCCTCTCTTTGCACCAGTGCTCTATTACAGTCGCTGACTTAAGCATCGGAGGGTATTCCCCGGGGATCCATCCCTGGGCACCTCTGACCTATTTCTCGTCTTGCAGTTCATACTTCAAGGATACGTGGTCATCTTCCTCCCTGCTCAGGAGTTGCGCGAGATCACCCCTCTTCAGAAAGGTATTAGTCATTAAGCAAATGATAAACCTAAGCACAAGTTCAATCTTAAACATTTCCACAGATTTAGACAAGTCAGAGAAATATGCTAATTTCTGCTTAATCATTGATGCATAAGTAAGATGCATCAGATTGTTTAACTGACCATTCAATCATATGTGAATAACATCATCGACCTTAAATATAGCACAGGTGGACCTTAATGAAGGTACAACAACCAGTCCTTATAGTGATTTCATAAGATGCATCGACCTTGATATAGATGACATCAAAAGCACATACTTAATGCTGCAGAGACTAGTAGGCAACATCGACCTTTGTTCAATATGCACCGACCTTATAGCTCAAGGTGCATGTGGTGCATAGACATGTGGTGTGTACAATGTTCAATGCACATTGACCTTATCTTTGCATTCAGTGAATAAGGTGCATCGACTTTCTGACTTAAAGCCCTATGTGAATCAACATCTAGAAACATGCATCGACCTATAATGCAGTTCTTCTACACATGCATCGACCTATGAAACAAATGCTAGCTTACTAGCATCGACCTAATTGAGACAGGTAGACTTTTACTGTAAGACTACACATGTGCATCGACCTTCAGGTGAAAGTCTTCTCATGTGCATCGACCTAATAATGCAATGCTTTGACAAGTACATCGACCTTTTGAAGAGGTCTTAAAGATGCATCGACCTGTCTAAGCAAAACTCTGCACATGCATGGACTTCAAATATGCATCGACCTAATGATGCACAACTATGATACATGCATCGACCTTCTAGATAGATAGAAGGATGTGCATGGACCTTTCACCACAGTACATCTACTAGTGCATCGACGTTTGTAAGTAAAATGTATACATGTGCATCAACCTTTCTAGACAAAGTTCTGCACATGCATAGACTTTCAGAGTGTAAATGGACATATGCACCGACTTATGATATGCATTAATGTGAATGTGCACTGACCATTACTTGAAAAAAAAATTCATTCTGACTAAAGTAAAGACATCAAAGTAGCAGTGTTACCAAAGTCAAACTTAAGCCAACAATACTTTTGCTAATCAACAAAACAAACCATTCTCCCCATTTATTATCAAATCTAGAGGAGACACAACATTTCCTTCCTAGTGAGCTACTGTTAGTCGAGCTTGATTCTTCTCATCCTGTTTTGTGGCGTCTTTTTGAGGTAAGCTTTGGGAGTGCTGTCTTGGTGAAGCCTTTGTCCTGTGTCTGCTTAAGTGTGGACTATGTTAGTTCTGAACCTGATTTGCCTTTGTTCGACAGTTGCTTGGCTTTGGACCCAGTTTGTGTGTTGGGGGCTGTTGTGCACCGTGTTCAGCGTGCCGTGTTTGGCGGCTGTTGTGCTATGAAGGTTCAGTAATTATTCAAGAACGAGAGGATAAGCTGAGGTTAGCATTCTTTGTGGCTTGTGCTGAAGCAGGTGCTCTTCGTGCTTTGCACTATGGTGACTTGTGATCGGCTGTTTGTAGGATCGGTACTCGAGGCGTGGTATATTACAGTTTCATGAATTGAGATGGTGTCGAGTGTGTGCTGAGATGCGAATGTCGAGTTATTTAAGATGCCTGTGTACGATGTGTTGAGTGTGCAACAGAAGCATGTGGGCTTATAACCCACAGGTCGAGGATCGTTGGTTGGAAGATTTTGGCTGGTCAAGAGCTTTGTTTCCTCGGTGTGATTATCGTCTTGGCTATGTGTGCACTGATGCTGTTGGTTACCATGCCGTGTTGGAGGCTTTGTGATGGTGGGCACCAGCATGCATGAGGATTGGGGAAATATGTCAGCGTATATGCTGGCCGAGTACCCTTTCTTCTCTGTATTTTTCTTGGGAGTTATGCTCTCGGGACGTGATCGTGGTCCTTGAGATGCGTTCTCTGAGATTATTATTATTGTGGGTCCTTGTTGGTAAGCTGCTCGCAGTATGGCTTGTATGTGTTAACCGTGTGTTCAACTGTAATTGTGCCTTGATGTGATCGAGCTTGCAGTTGTGTCCCGTGGTTCTGTGTTGAGAACTGTGTCAGGATTCTACAGGTGTTGTTGCTGTTGGTTTGTGGTTGTGTTCAACTTGGGAGGAGTTCCCTATGAGTCTGATTTGGCATTGTGTGGACCGAGATCTTGTCGGTTGGTTTTGCTGTACTCGCCTGTCATGGTAGAGTTGGCATGCGACTTGAATCAGATGTAACATTTGAGTGAGGACTAACTTGATTGTGCTCATGGTCCTGTGCTGTCGTTGGCGTTTTGTGTTCTAGTTTCATTATTTTTCTTGGTGCGGAAGCTGATGTGTTGGAGTAGTCAGCTGAGAGAACTATGTTTCCTTGTTTAAGCTGATGCTTGTTGTGGCTGCTGAGTGTGTTGTATCGGTAGTTGTTTTCGTGGCATGGGTTGTGTCTCCTTTCCCTGTGAGACGTTAGCGATGTTGCCCTATTTTCGGAGGTGTCTGACTTGTGTTCACTTGTGTGCCATGCTCGTTCTGTGGATCGATGTGCCTTGAGATCCGGAGCGTGTGCTTGTGATTTTGGTCTGGCAGTGTTCCTTTGGATTGTGCTATTGTGTTATGTGTTTGAGGTTTGGCTGATGCTTGGAGAGCGTAGCTAGTGTTTGGGTTTATTCTTCCCTTGTTCACTTGTTAGCTCCTTGAATTTCAATTCGAGGATGAAATTCTTTAAGGGGGGAGGACTGTAATATCCTGGATTCTTCGGATCGGAATCGGAGAGTTATCGGATCGCTTTCGTGGGTCCTGATACGTGTTTTATGATCCACGTGGGTTTTTCCCTTGTATAACTTGCGAAACCCTGTAGAGAGTTGACCGTTGAGTTTTGCTACTCAAGGATGCTACAGGTGCGTTGTGCTCGTTCCGAGGATTGGGAAGACTATTTTTTCATATTTTGTTGAATTTATAGATTTTCGTGCAGAAAATCAGATTTTAGGAAATTTACTAATGTAGCGGACCTAGGGTCACGGGATTAGTCCCAAATCAGATGTTGAGAAAGCAACTGAGTGCTTATAAGGCAGGTCTTCACCTCCTACCCCAAGAGGGCCCTTTTACAAGGATAAAACCCTAGCTATCCTCCGACGTGGCGGGGACAATACCTCTTGGGGGCACCAAAAAGGTTCATCTCGCATCTACAAAGTGGGGCTGTTTGTGGGAACCCTGAGCTCTCGCGCACTCGCTTGCCTTCTTAAGGGGGGGGCTTGTGTAGCGGACCTAGGGTCATGGAATTAGTCCCATATTCGTGGGTCCTGATATGTGTTTTACGATCCACGTGGGTTTTTCACTTGTATAACTTGTGGAACCCTGTGGAGAGTTGACCGTTGAGTTTTGCTACTCAAGGACGCTACAGGTGCGTTGTGCTCGTTCTGAGGATCGCGAAGACTATTTTTTCATATTTTTTTGAATTTATGGATTTTCGTGCAAAAAATCAGATTTTAGGAAAATTGCTAATTTCCTATTTTCTTTTCCTTTTATTCCTTTCACCTCTCTCTTCCCTCGCCGTTCACTCTCTCCCCCTCCGTTCTCTCTCCTCTTTCCCCCTCTGCTCAGGCTACAGACGGAGGAGGCCCGGGGATGTCGTGGAGATGCTGTGGAGGTATCGTGGAGCGTGCTGGCGGGAAGAATTGAGCATGGTGTTGGCGCGATCCCGTTCGGTGGATTCAAAGCCGACGTGTGGTTCGTGTGATGGTTTTTGGCACTTTCGGCTCAGGAGATTGTTGGTAGAGGTAGGGGGGATGGATTCATTACCTCTTGTTCTGCATTTCCCTTAAATTTTGTGCCGATTAGCGCGAGTTTGAATGAGTTTTCCTTTTCGGGGAATTAAATGCATGTTTTGAGGTGCGTGATGAAATTATCGTTCCAGGTAATGTTTCTCATTTCAATTGATAGAAAATGAACCCCTGGCTTGTCGGGATTCGTTTCCCATCAGTGTAGGTGTGTTTGCTCGAGATTTGGGGCCGGTACGAGGCCGGTTACCCATGTGAGTCGTTTTGGGTCGATTCGTGAGAATCGCCCGTTTATTACCGTTTTGTAGTTGGTTTGGCCCCTTCCGGCTTGTGGAAGGTTGGCAATGTGATTATGGGTGTTTCCCCGTCGTTTTGGAAACGATTGGGGCGTGGAAAATGGGTTTTTGTGCGGATTTTCTGATTTTCACTCTGTGACGAGAACGCGTTGGTTGTGTATGTCGCGTCCTCAGTGGAACGTGCTACAATGATGCACCGTGTCTCGTGAAGAAGATGAATAGTTTGGCGGTTAGGAACGTGGCCCATGTGATGGGCGCGATCCATTATTAATGCGACCCAGGTAAGGGTCGCGTTTATGAATTGTCACGCTTGAGGTTTAGGCCGCGTCTATTAACGTGATCTAGGTAAGCGCCACGTTAGTGTGATATCGTGACCCAGGTGATGGGTGCATTCTGATGACATCGCGACCTTCTGTAGGGGCACATTAATCATCGCGACGTAGGGTATAGGCGCGTTAATATTTTCCATTTTTCGTGTCTTATTTGAGCTGTCTCGGGCTCCGGTGAACCCAAGATTCAATGCCTTCTTGGCTTTTGGCTCGATGGATGCCTTCGGTGTCCCGTGTATCAAGGGATGCCAGAGGAGCGGTTTTATCCCAAGCAGTGTGTAGTGTTATGTTCTTTCCGGTTAATGTGGCTTTGACCCCTTGGTTAGCCCATTGTTTCGTGGATGTCTTGGACAACCTATGAGGGCTGTGACCCTGTTATAGGGTGTCTGAGAGTGCCACTGTACCGAGTAGCATTTTGTGTTATATCGAGAGTCATTATGGTTTCAGGTCAACCCAGTTGTGACCCAGCGGTTGACACGTGACCTCGTGAGTGTCTCGTCTATCCTGTGAGGATCGAGACCCTAGTTTTGGGCGCTTGGAGGTGTTATTCTATCTCGGTTTACATGCCATGTGGTTTGAGAGCTTTTGGTGATCCCTCATGTTCCGTGTTTTCGTGTTATACAGAATTTTGAGTCCGATGTGTGGCTCGGAGACCGAGGACTCACTATTGTCATTATTGCTGTTATGGATCCGGCTACTCTATGTCGTCTTCCATAATGTGTTTTACCGTAATTTTTACCTTAGGGACTAGGCTGATTAACAGCGTGTTGCTGTGAAGTGCGATGATCTTAACCCGAGTCTTGTGGCTCAAGGATCATTGTCAGTAGATCTAGTTGACTATCCTGAGTCTGGTAGCAGTTGTGTACTGCATTATACTCCATAGTATGTGCGACAGTGTGTGCTTGCCCTGTCTGTACTTCGGTGTTCGCTATTTTGGAGTCTCTGTGTCTAGTGAGTCTCTACTAGTCGTAGCCTGACGACACTTTCCTGTGTGTTGGCCCACCTAGGAGTGGTGGCGGGGTAGTTCCGGACAGACGGTTTTTAGTCTAGTTTCCGTGGGCCCCCTTGCTTTGCGATAGCATCCTACTGGGGGGAAAACTAGCTAGAGACCTGGCTCAAGGCATTGGGCTTGTATGTGCGCACATGGTCAGGGGCGGTTGGATGAGCGCCGACGGGCTTGACCCTGACTAGTCACTCGTTACTGTTGTTCCTTCTACTTGGTTCTTTGTGAGTGTCTTAGTTACCGCCGTGCTAGGCATGTGCGAGATACTTGAGACGTAGTGTAAGACGTTAGTGGACGCATCTGGTTGTTCTTCTAGTGAGGAGGTGCTTCTGTCACTTGACACATGACTCTTGTGACTTGTGTTTTTGTGACTGGTTTCCGTCATAATTGACGTGACTTGTCGGGTAGTCGGCGTTGACTTTACTTGCGGTCTAGTCTAGTGTAGCGTACACGACGGTGAGCTCGTGTATGTTTGTGCCTTTGACTGTGTAGGTATTTGGTAGGCTTTACCTATTTTGGTAGGCTTTTCACGATAGGGTTTCATGATTTGACAATGGATCGATAACGCCGGACTTTGTGAGATCGGGGTTTGCCTGTCTGTTGCTGTTTGGAGTAGTTTAGAGAGTCGAGGTTCCTTCGGCTGCCATGTTTCAGCGTTACGAAATTCCTCTATACTTTTACAGTTTTACTCGTATTGTTATCGATTTGCTTTAGTGTAGCACTGCGTGTTTATGGTAGGGTTCTACGGGATCTCTACTGAGCCAGTGACACGAGGCTCACCCTTGACTTTTCAGGTGTAGCAGTTCTTCCTCCTGCTGGGCGGTACCTACTGCGTGGTTGCTAGTTGCTAGCATTGCCAGTGTCGGGTTTCCCTTGACTTAAGAGTACATTCTCTTTTTTGTTGGACTATACTTGTCTTCCTGTTGGATTGGACTATGTTAGTTTTATTGTTATAGAAAATGTAATTTTATTTCTGCTACTTTAGCAATTCTGATCATTGAAATTTAATTGCTTACTGCTTTATTTGGAAGTTCAATGTACTATCACATACCTTTCTATCCCTTCGGAGCTTTTCCACTCTTGGGAGGCCTCGCAGGTTCCAAGTGGTATCGGGTTTACCCGGTATCCAGAGTCTGGGTCGTCACAATTTAGGTCATAAGACCACTTCACGCATAGTGAGAGCATTTAGACAGGCCTTACCCGCCATTCAGCAACACACCATTTGATATATCATAGGGTTGTTAGCAACCAAAAAAAAATCTAAAGATAGGCAATGGGGCTAGCTCCCCCCCACTTGTTGCAGCTATAGACTGAGACTGACAGCTGATTGAAATCAGGAAATGTTGCATAGTCAAGTTGATCTGAAATGGCCCAATTCTCTTCTCAAGGTGGAAAATTTTTCTTTATCAAGTTGTTTAGTAAAGATGTTGTCAATTTGATGTGTTGTGCCAACATGAATCAATTCAAAAGTTTTCTTTGAAATTTCATCCCTTATCAAATGATGTCTAATGTCAATGTGTTTTGCACGTGAGTGTTGGATTGGATTTTTAGATAGATTTATAGCACTTGTGTTATCACAATAAATGGGTGTGCAGCCAAGATCTACATTGTAGTCTTGTAGCTGTTGTTTAATCCATATCACTTGTGTGTCATAGCTACCAGCAACCACATACTCAACCTCTGTGGTTGACAGAGCTACTGAGTGTTGCTTCTTGGAAGCCCAAGAAACCAGACACCCACCTAAGAATTGGCAGTAACCACTAGTGCTTTTCCTATCTAGCTTATAACCAGCATAGTCTGCATCAATATATGAAATTAAATTTAAGTGGCATGATGTAGGGAAAAATAAACCCAAATTATGTGTGCCAGCAATATATCTGAAAATTCTTTTAACAGCAGACAAGTGTGATTCTTTTGGGTTAGCTTGATACCTAGCACATAAACATACATTGAATTGGATATCAGGTCTGGAAGTAGTAAGGTAGAGTAATGAGACAATCATACCTCTGTAGAGTTTTGTGTCCACTGGATTATCTGACTCATCAGCATCTAGTGTTGTGTTTGCTCCCTTTGGTGTAGTAATGTGCTTCAACTTGTCCATGCCAAATCGTTTTAGAATTTCAGATGCATACTTGGTCTGACTTATAAAGCATCCTTCCACGGTTTGTTTAACCTGCAGACCAAGGAAATATTGTAAGTCACCAACTTATAAATTCTTCAGATAGTTCAGTACATGTGGAACCAAACACAATGTCATCTACATATACCTGAACTATAATCATTTTCTGATCCATATGCTTAGTAAAAAGGTTCTGATCAACCTTACCTCTGCAATACCCTTTGCTGATCAGAAACTCAGTCAGTCTATCATACCAGGCCCGAGGGGCTTGTTTCAGTCCATAAAAGGCTTTATTCATTCTGAAAACATGGTTAGGTATCTCAATAGATTCAAATCTAGGGGGTTGCTCAACATAAACTTCCTCTTTTATGATGCCATTTGAAAATACACTTTTCACATCCATTTGTTGAAGTCTTATGTTGTTAGAGCATGCAAAAGATATTAAGATTCTAATTACTTCCATCCTAGCCACTGGTGCATAGGATTCATCAAAGTTTACCCCAAATTCTTGAGAATAGCCCTTAGCTACCAACCTAGTCTTGTTTCTATAGATTATCCCATCTTCATTCATTTTATTTCTAAACACCCATTTGGTTCCTATGACAGAATTATTTTCAGGTCTGGGAACCAATGTCTAGACAGTGTTTCTTTCAAAATGACCCAATTCTTCATGCATTGCATTTATCCATCATTCATCTTTTAAGGCTTCTTCTATGGATTTGGGTTCAATTTGTGAGACTAATGCTACTAGGTCTTGATTATTGACTTCTCTATGAAAAGACCTAGTTCTAGGGAGATCATGAAGATTTCCTATAATGTTCTCAACGGGGTGATTTTTTAGAAATCTTACATTGTTAGAAGACTCACCTTGTTCGGTCGACTGAAATATTGGATCGGTCGACCGACCTTGCTCAGCACTGGAATGTTCAGTTTGATCAATTGATTCTTCAATTTGCTTTTCTTCCAGAAATTCTGCATCTCCTTTTGATTTTCTGTCATCATCATTTATGTCAGTAGAGTTAAATGTTTCATCAAATATTACATGAGGGAACTTTTCTACTGATTGATCATGAATGTTAAAGACCCTATAGGCTCTTGACAATTCAGAATATCCTAAGAAAATACCTGGACTACTCTTGGCTTCAAATTTGTCTAAGTCCTTTTTATCATTATTATGAATGAAACACTTAGAACCAAAAACTTTGAAATAAGCCAAGTTTGGTCTCTTACCTTTCAGCAACTCGTATGGAGTTTTGTTGTGCACATGTCTTACCATGGCCCTGTTAATTATATAATAGGCTAGGCTTGCAGCTTCTGCCCAAAATTTTTGAGGGAGTTGACTCTCAATCAGCATTGTTCTTGCCATCTCCACAATTGTCCTATTTCTTCTTTCTACCACTCCATTCTGCTCCGGGGTCCTAAGAGAAGAAAACTTGTGAGTCCTTTATTGCAGAGTTCTGAAAATAGTGAATTGTCAAACTCCCCCCCATGATCAGATTGTATGATGCAAATCTTGAGCCTATCCTCCTATTTTATTTTGTTGAAGAAATTCTGAGATTCATAAAATGCTTCATTCTTGTAGGCTAAAAATAAAACCCATGCAAATCTAGTGAAGTCATCTATAATGACATACCCAAATCTTTTGCCATTTAACCTTAGAGTCCTAGTAGGACCAAACAGGTCCATATGCAGGAATTCTAATGGCCTTAATGACAGGGGTTCCTGCCTCACTTTGAAGGACTTCCATGTTTGCTTTCCTTAAGCACATGCATCATAGATTTTTGTATCAGTTCTGAAATGAATCTTAGGCATTCCTCTAACTAAGTCATACTTGACTAATTTATTCAGAATGTTATAACTAGCATGGCCTAACCTCCTATGCCAATTGAAGGCATTATTGTCAGAATTAGCAGTCAAACAAAGATTGGATGTAGATTTCTCATTTAAGTCTACTATGTACACATTGTTTATTCTGTGGCCTATGAATTTTATTATTTCTGAGTTGATTTCAAAAATTTTGCATGCATGATCATCAAAAACAACCTTGTGACCCTTGTCATAGAGTTGACTAATGCTTAAAAGATTGTGTTCAAGACTAAAACTTTCTCAATTGTGTTGGAGCGATACTTACCAATGGTATCGGATCCAATGATCTTACCTTTGTTCTTCCCTTCAAACTTGGCAATCCCTCCTATCATAAACTCCAGCTTGCTGAACTTTGTCTGGTCTCCAGTCATGTGCCTAGAGCAGCCACTATCCAAGTATCATCTATTGTGCATGGCTGCCAGGCTAACATGCAAGACATATTATGCTAAGTGTTTTGGAGCCCAAGATAAATTGGGTCCACAAGCATCATTGAGACTCTTTAGCAAACCTTTGGGAATCCAAATTTGTTTGACTATTTTTTGTTGATTTAATTTTCCAGTACTGTCATTCCTATTTACAACAGCCCTTTGTTTTGGATTTGTTTGGTGCTTTTTGGTGAATTTATTGTTCCATTGCCTGAAGTGATTTCTGTGCTGATTAACAACCTTTCTTGGCCTATAGAAAACATATGGATTGAAGGCATTATGATTGAAATAGGGACATGTTCTCATTTGATTTAATTTTCTATTTGAAGGATATTGAGTTTGGTTAGAATTCATGGTTGGATTCATTTTCTTCTGCGGAATGTGACCCTTGAAGGTTTGGCTAAATTTGGTGTTCCCATTGACAGCTTTTCTTGTGTTAGCCAAATTTTCAGCCCCTGAATTCTGGGCATTACTGTTTGAGCTGGATGGAGTGTCCAGCTTCTCTTTTCCCTTTCCAGGATAGAATGTGATAGTTTTGAATTCAAATGGTCTTTTATTTGAAGGGTCGAAGCCTAGACCTTCCTTATTGAAGTTAACCTTTACTCCTAGCATGGTGTCTAGGTTTGACTTCCCTTGGACAAACTTTTCAAGTGTGGACTATTTGTCTTCTAGATCTTTTTGACGTTTTCATTTGTTTTCTGAATTTCTGAATTGGCACTTTTTACAGCTTCATACTTTTCAACAATCAATTTATTCTCATTTTGAATTTCTTGAAACTTCATTCTAAATACATCAAATTGACTCTGAATGTTCTCATTTTCAGTTTTTAAATCTTTATTTTCAATTCTCAGAGAGCTTAGTTCTTCCATTTCAGTTTTGAACTTTTCCTTTTCTTTTTGAATGATATCTTTGTCCTCAATAGCAGCTGTTAATTTTCTTTTTAATACTCTATGTTCTTTACTCAATGAATTGAACTTGTCAAGGAGTTCACCATAAGCATCCTCCCAATCATCAATTGAAAAATTCTAGAAGAGATTAGTTACCTCGTCTTCGCTGTTTTCCATTGAGCATGGTCCTTCTTCATTTTCTTTGGAAGATTCTTCTTCTATGACTTCCTCCTCATCGCTCCAAGTACACAGCATTGCTTGAGGCTTCTTATTCTTCTTGGCCTTGGGTTTCTTCCTCAGCAGTTCTGGGCAATCTCCTTTCATATGACCTGCCTTTTTACAATGATAGCAAATAATTTTGTCATAACTTTTGTTTCTCTCAAATTTAGAGTTCGAGCTCTTACCGGTTTGTTGTGGCCTTTTCTTTCTAAAAGTCTTACCCCTGGACTTCAGGAAAATTTGGAATCGTCTGGTCAGGAGGGCTTGTTGTTGGTCATCTAAGTCTGAGAAATTCTCCGAATGCTCACTGCCCTCTTCATTGCTCTCACATCCTTTGAGAGAGCTATTGACTTGAGTTTCCTGTTATCTTTAGCATTCTTCTTAAGGTTGATTTCATAAGCCATCATGGAATCTATCAGCTCTCCCATTGTCATGGTGGACAGATCCCTAGATTCTTCTAACATAGTGGTTTTAGTTGCCACGCAAGGGTTAGGGACCTTAGAATTTTTCTAACAAGCTCATTGTCCTGATATTGCTTTCCTAATTTAAGACTATTTACGAGTTGTAAGAATCTTGCATACATTTCAGACACGGGTTGATCATGCTTCATTTTAAACAATTCGTATTCTGAAGTAAGCATATTCACCTTGGTGGCTCTTACCTGGGACGTTCCCTCATAGATCAATTCCAATTCATCCCACATCTACTTGGCGGATTTGCAGGGGAAAATTCGTGAGTACTCCTCTGGGTGCACCGCGCACTGCATGATATTCATGGTTGTCCAGTTGACGGTTGACAAACGTATTTGCTCTCTAGTCCAAGCAGTTTCATCATCTGGAAGTTGAAATGGATCGCTGGTGACGACTCTCCAAAGCTCATGACTCTCAGCTCGTAAGAACACCTCCATCATGTTCTTCCCGTACAAGTAGTTAGCACCATCCAAAAATGGGGGTCTATTAATTGAATGCCCCTCAGCTAGGAACCTGCGAGCATTGCCGGTTCCAGGCCTTCCCGGGTCGTTGGACCACATTGTCGGAAACCTGCTCTGATACTAACTGATGTGTATGGCAATGCGGTTCTAGAGGGGGGGGATTAGTAGGACCGCCCCTTCTAAAAGTTGACTCCATAAATTTAAACTAGCACTAGTAGACTGGATGGAGGAAAGTCAGGTTCAACTCATGCCATTAAAGGAAAAACAATCATAAACAGCTTAAGCACGCAAGACTGGTACGAGGCGAAGGACTAGTATTGATACTACCTCACGCAAGGGGAAGCTATCCAGATAGGGTTGATCTATCGCTCTAGCAATGCCTTTTGATATACCAAGTCAGCTTGAGAACAGGGATAGAAAATATGGAAATCAAACCACATTTGCACCAATGATTTTTAGGTGGTTCGATTACTATCTAGTAATCTATGTCCACCCCTCGTATGATCAGGATGAGGCTTCACTATCTTAAGACAAACCACGGAAGAATCCGCTACAAGAGTCCCACAGCTTCCCGCCGGAGGAACAACCTCCTCTCTTCCTCTGAAGACCTAGAGGGAACCAGTGCTCACCAACCCTATGAACACACCACTGATTCTACCCCAATAGAACCAGAAACACTACACTATGGCAGCACACGAGGAAACCACCTCGCACCCCGGAATGCAAACCAGGACGTGACCATTTCAAACTGATCACACCTCCGATAAATGCAACAATGCACTATTAGAGAACAACAACCACACTGACTCAAGGTAATCAGAGAAACAAAGAAAAGAAGAAACGAAAAACATAGCAGAGTAAAAAATCAAATGTAGCTCTGAATGTTGATTCAAGAGCTCTCACCAAAAATCAGAACAATCTTCTCTCAAACTGTGCTGCGATCACTTCTCTCTTTCTTTTTCTTTTTCTTTCTCTTTGGCTCACGAGGTAACTCTCTTGTTCTTCTCAGGTGGGCTCACTTTTCTCTTTTTGAAGGCAGCCACCCCTTCTTGAGGAGCTAGAAGTGTTTATATACAACAGAGCCTCTGGAGCCCTTCAGGATAACTTAATTAATTCACTGAAATTCCATTGGTCCACTTGGCACAGAAGAATATTCTCTTCTGGAAACATCTGTGAGTTAGCCTGCCACCCATTCTGAATTGCTAGATTTCGTCAAGGATCAATGGAATAAAGTTACTCAGACTGATGTTCATCCATTCCATGCCCTTCAAAGTAAACTGAAAAATCTAAAGATTCATCTCAGAAGCTGGAATAAAGATATCTTTGGCAATATTCATAAGGTCAAAGATGACACCGCTCATTTTGTTGAACGAGCTCAAGCTTGTTATGATGAAAATCCCACTGCTGAGAATAGAGCTACACTTAATAAAGCTAATGCAAAGATGAAGATGATACTAGCTAGGGAGGAGATTTTTTGGTATCAAAAATCCAGAGTTCAGTGGATTCAGTCTGGAGATAGAAATACATAATTTTTTCATCATTACACTAAGATCAAAAGGCAGAGGAATTACATCCAAAAACTCAAGGTGGACAATACCTGGGTGGAAGATCAAGCCTCCTTGCTTGCTGGGGCTGTTGATTACTTCAAATCTCTGCTTACTTCTAAGGAACACAGTCTAGAAGAAAGCCTCTTTTCTGTTATTCCTTCTCTGATTACTGATGACCAGAACTCTTCACTATGTTTAGTTCCTTCTGCTGATGAGATCAAGAAAGTGGTCTTCTCCCTGTCAGGTAACAGTTCTCCAGGTCCAGATGGTTTCACAGGAGGTTTCTTCACCTTCTGTTGGGATGTTGTTTGCACTGATGTGATTAATGCTGTTCAGAGTTTTTTTCAAGGGTGGGGTCTTCCGCAGGGAGTCACCTCCACTATTATTTGCTTGATTCCAAAAGTCAAGAACCCTTCCTCATTTGTGGACTTCAGGCCAATAAGTATGTGCAACTTTACTTATAAAATTGTGTCTAAAATTTTGAGTGACCGGCTGAGGCATGTTCTTCCTATGATTATCTCAAGTGAGCAAAGTGGATTTATTAGGGGGAGACTGATAACAGATAATTTCCTACTGGCCAGGGAGCTTTTTATGGAGTTAGATAGACCGGTTAGAGGGCATAATATTCTCATTAAACTTGACATGGCCAAAGCCTATGACCGTATTGAATGGGATTTTCTTCTTTATACAATGAGAAAATTTGTTTTTTCTAACAGGTTCGTGTCTCTCATTGCTCAACTCTTGATGAATTGCTGGTTCTCTATATCTTTCAATGGTCAGATTCATGGTTACTTTAAGTCATCCAGAGGGGTTCGCCAAGGAGATCCTTTAGCCCCTGCCTTATTCATTTTAGCAGAGGAAGTCTTGAGCAGAGGGTTGAGCTTCTTATTCTCTTCTGGAAAATGCAAATATTATCACCTGCCACGTGGTTCTCCCCAGTTATCTCACATTCTTTATGCTGATGACTCAATCATTTTTCTGAATGGTAGCATTCCCTCAGTTAAGCAGTTATTGTCTTTCCTGGGAAGATATGAAATGTCCTCTGGTCAGAGAATTAATGCTACCAAAAGCTGTTTTGTTGTGGCCAAAAATATGCCAGTCTCATCTATAAACAAATTAAAGCAACTTACTGGGTACCAGCACAGAACTAATACCATCACTTACTTGGATATCCCCTTGTTCAAAGGAAAAACCAAGGTTACACATTTCAAATATCTCCTGGATAAAGTTAACTCCAGACTAGCAGGATGGCAGAGTAAACTTTTATCACAGGCTGGTAGGGTTGTCCTCATTCGCTCTGTGTTGTCATCGCTGGCAATATACTCAGCTAGTGCTGTTTCAGTTCCTTGCACCATCCAGAGACAGATTGGCAAAATGTGTGCTAATTTTTTTTGGCAAGGTGTCGACACTTCACATAGGAAGCATTGGGTTTCATGGGACAGAATATGCAATCCTATTGCTAGTGGCGGTCTGGGAATTAGAAGTCTTGCTGATATTCAGATTTGTTGCCAAGTTAAACTCCTGTGGCTTTCACTGTTCAATAATTCTCTTTGGGCTCGGTTTGTTAGGTGTAAATATTTGCAAGGCTGCCATATTTCTGACTGCACCTCTCCATATCCAGCTGGGATTAGAACTAGAGACTTTGTAAAGGCTAAAACTATTCTACTTACTGGTCTTCGGATGATCATTAAAGATGGTTCATCTATTAATTTTTTTAAAGATACTTGGTATAAACATAAAGCTTTATCTGACCAGGCTCCTTTTCAATCTATTCTTGAGGACTGCTCTGTAAGGGCCGTTTTAACAAATTCACAACACAATGCTTGGAGTCATATAACTGATCAACAGACTCGGCGGGACCTTCAGAATATTATTCTACAGAATGGCAGGGATATCTGAATTCTTTCTATTATGCTTACGATTCCTATATGATGATGCACTGACACATGGGCTTCTACATGCAGCTGGACCCTGCGGGACGAGTGGCGGAGTTGCAGGGACTTCTGCATTCTACCATCAGGGAGAGGGATGAGGCCCGGCAGGCCCTGGCCTTACTGGTGAGTCTTCTACACCTTACACTCTTTAAATTATGCAATTCTATATGATTATGATTATGCATGTGACTGACCTGGAGTATTTGGATGCAGCGTGCCGAGGGTGCTCAGAGGGTGAGACCAGACGCCCCTTCCTCCTCCACGACCCAGACTCCGGCCGACCGGGTTGCGAGAGATGCGGAGTTCACTCGGATGGTAGCGCGGGCCAAGGCGGCCGAGGTGGCGCTTACCGAGAGGGTACACAATTCTAAACTTCTGCTTGCTTATTGTGCTTATGAATGAAATGCTTATGCAACTGCCTAATAATGATATGCAGACGGTCGAGCTGACCCGCCTCCAGACAGAGCTAGAGCAGAGCCGGGTAGTGGCTAGGGAGGAGGTGGCCCGGGTGCGCAAGGAGGCCGCGCGGATTCGACCGGCAGACGCAGTGGAGACGACACTCCTCCGGGCCGAGCTAGAGCGACTACGAGCCGGCGCTACCGAGGTGGACCGTTACCGGGCAGAGGCAGAGCATTACCGGAGTGAGGCAGAGTAGGCCCGTCTACAGGTTGCCAGGTGGGAGGGCAAGGTGGAGGGTCTGAAAGAGGCGAGTCGGGAGCGCAGCAGGGCGACTGCGAGTGCCAGCCACGGCACCCACGGCTCCGTGAGGAGTTACTTCACTGGTTCCTCCGGCCACCGGAGGAACGAGGAGGAGGAGCGGCACCGGCGATGGCGTGATGAGGCGACCTCAGCGATGCCTCCCCCAAAGAGGCATGAGGGCGGTGGAGATAGCGACGGGGGCCAAGGAGAGGGACAGGCTTGACTGTGTACTGGGCCCGTCTTTTGTACATGACGTGATATGATATGATAGTGGTATGCATGTTTTTGTTTTGATTTTTTTTGTGGGTGACTGTATGTATGCATGAATGAATGTGACTTAGCTACTAGAGGGGGTGAAGCAAACATGCGAGATTGAAAGGTGCGCCCGACTTGAGAGAGGGACGCACACGCCAATTTGAGTGAGAAAGAGATGCACACGCCGACTTGAGTGAGAGGAGTGATGCACACGCCGACTTGAGTGAGATGAGTGACGCGCACGCCGACCTGAGTGAGGTGAGCGACGTACACGCCGACTTGAGTGAGAGGAGTGACGAACACGCCGACTTGAGTGAGATGAGAGTGACGCACACGCCGACTTGAGTGAGATGAGTGACGCGCACGTCGACTTGAGTGAGATGAGAGTGACGCACACGCCGACTTGAGTGAGATGAGAGTGACGCACACGCCGACTTGAGTGAGATGAGAGTGTGCCTATTAGTTGGGCAGATGGATAGAAAGGGCGGACCATATGGGCGGTTCTCATAGGGCCGCTCAAAGTGACAAACGGTTCCCAATAGACCGCTCCAATAGGATTTGAACGGTTTAATACTAACCGTGTTGAGTGACAAACGGTTTGTAGTAGGCCTGTTGGCACTCAAAATATGATCCTTTGGCAACCAAGCCGCAAATATGAATGATACGGCCCACTGAAGCACAGAAGCCGATAAAGATCAACTTATCAAGAGAACCCCTCAAGCTGACGAAGCCCTGAGCCACCTTGAAGGGAACATCGGGGACTTTACCTCAGGAGAGTCGAAGTGAACCCGCAACCAACCGGCAGCGCGATCAAGCCTGCCCAATGATCCGGCATCGACCTCGTCATGCCGCTACCCCGCATCCATCGCCCGACCAAGGACGACGGTCTACCCAATGACTCTCCTAAGGAGGAAGAATGTCCCCGGTCATCCGCAACAAGGGGTCGAAGGTTCTATCAGCAGAAGACCCCGATTACCCGGCACGGGTTCGACTTCTCGCCATAGTAGGCCCGTTAGTGGCCGATTGATCACCGTCCAAGGTGGAATTATCCAGGATGTAACGTCATCCTGCAAGGAAGCTTCGAGCACGAGTCCGTCTCAACCAGAAGCACAAATCAGAGTGCCGAAGGCTGTATCAGCAGGACACCCGTGTGCTCGGACCAGACACACACGAAGTCTTGTTTAAGGCCGTCCGTCCCATAAAGAGCTTCGCCAACACCCCATCAAGGCCCTTCGATGGCCAGGGCAAGAGGAACAGTCGACGGGAGCTTCCGAAATCATCTCCGGGCCCACCGGACTGAACACGCCAAGTGAACAGGTTAAAACGGCGCCGTCAAACCGGCGCGCCAAGAACAATAGTGGGTGTTCCCCGGCGCCGTCGAACCGGCGTGCAAAAGCCAAATGGGGCCTTTCCCCGGCGCCGTCGAACCGGCGCGCAAAGGCCAAATGGGGCCTCTCCCCGGCGCCGTCAACCCGGCGCGCCTCTTCCTGGGGCGCCGAATTAATCACAAGGCTATATATAGCCTGCTTTCGGCCAGAAAAAAAGGGGAGAGATCAGAAGAGAGATCTGAGAAGAGGCGGAATCAAAAAGAAAGAAAAAAGAGAATTAGAAAGAAAGAGGGGAGGTCCAGGGAAAAGTCGGAGGGGGTTCTTCGATCTGAAGAGGCATCCGTCTGAGCTCTCGGCAGCCCTCACCCTGCTCCACCCGAGTCTCCCGGAATCGGAGAAGGAGAGCATATGTTCCTTATCTATCGTGGTGGGTTTCCCGTGTTTCATCCGGTGAATCCCTCTGTTCCGCTTTGGGTTTTCTTCCTCTGGCATAATGTAAGTGAAGGAGGGGAGGGGCGATGATATGAGCCTCACCTCCCCTCCCTCACGAGGATTTTTTTTTTCTCTTTTCGTTGTAATGGGTTCCCTCTGTTAACGGAAACGGCGGCCGAGCGACAACGCCGGCGCCAGAATGTATATTCTCTACCTATCTATCTGTATCGTTCATATGAATGAATGGAATGTGAGTCTCTGGTCGATGCCACGTCTCTCCTTCTTCCCTGTTGGCTCCCCTTATTCCTTACAGCCGGTGAAACGGTGCTGTGCGATAATGCCGGCGCCGTGGAGGATGAATGCAGAGCATCGTGGGTTTTCTGTCTGAATGATTTCCTTCCTGTCTCATCTTCCCGACGCTTTATGCCCTGCTATGGCAAGGGCTACATTGATTCCCCTCCCCGGGGGTTTTCTCTTCCGATCGAATGCTAGGAATTTTCACTGTGTAAGGTGGGTCAGTACATGGGTTCCTCCCACATGTCTGGGCCGCCCTCGTAATACCCTTTCTGTTCTCGACCATGAACATAGGGAAATAAGGGCGCCCCCACATTCCCGTTATTATCTTCTGAACATTTCTTGATGAATATTTCTCTGACTTGTGAACATGCATATGCATGAACGCATGTATATCTACAGGCATTAGTTTTGGCCTGCCGGTTATGCGAATGATCTCACAGCTTCATTCTACTGTTTCATTAGTGTGGATCAGTAACCCGGGGAGGGGGAACATCCCCCACTGTTCCGTTTTGATAGCACTCTGTCCACCGGGGGCCGTCCAGCAGTGACGAATCTCCTATGGATTAATGAGTGAATAGTAAATGGGTTAATCCCGACATCTCAAATCCACAGTCCCTAATGGACTTTGTGGTGGCCGTGAGATGCGTGTGCCCCTCGTAGGCTGGCCCTCGGGGTTTCCTTATCTAATCGATCGTCCCGATTCGAGTGTTGTGGTGACTCGGGTCGCGTGCCCCTCGTAGGCTAGCCCTCGGGGTTTTCCCTCCCATATCGAGTCGCCTCACTCACTCACTGTTACCCATGGACTCGGTGCCCCTAGCAGGCTAGCCCTCGGGGTCTTCCCATCCGTTTGGGTCTGTCGGTCGTCGTTGCGCCACCCGGCTTTTAGGGGTTTACTCAGCCACGTGAGTACTCCCTGCGTCTCCCCGACAATCCTTTGGGATGGGGAGATGCTACCGAAATTCCGGCTCGAACGAGTCTAAACTCGGAACAATCGCCGCGCTCGAGTCCGGACCTCGCGCGAGCCCGTGATTTGACCTTTGGATGACTCGGGACCGATCCGATGAATAATCAACTCAATAAATTCTCAAAATCCTCCAAAAACCTTTTAATAAACCCGTGAATAAACTGACGAAGCTCCCGTTTCCATGAAATCGGGTTAATTCGGCGCGTTCATGCGCGATAACGCCTTAAAACGGCGCGCCCTTCCCGGCGCGCCCTTTCCGGCGCGCTCTTTTCGGCGCGCCCTTCCTGGCGCGCCCCAGCTCCCCACGCCGTTTTAACAGGGTTTCCCCTTTACGTACGGTTCTGGCGCCGTTTTAAACCTTTTACCTACGTTTAAGGGCGCCGTTTCAAGCGTTTTAGCCCCTTTCTTCGCATGCACTGCACCGGTTTCATTCCGAATCGTGTCGTCGCGTCATTCTAACCCTTTTCCCACTCATGGGATGACTTCCCATGCTAATCACAGAAGGATGCAAGCTCCTCAACAAAATAAACTAAATAAAATTAGCATGTTCAAGCTTGAATCGATATGTCTCGAATCCTTGTCGTCACGTCTTGGTCCGAGTATTCATGTCACGTTAATGCATGCCCGAATGTGTGCATCTTTGGTATATCAAATAACATTGCCAGAAGGTCAGGTTACGCCTGATTGGAGGCTTTGTTACGCGTGAAGGTGGCCTTCGAGCCTAAGTCCCCCGCCGTGTACCAGGGTCCACCCTAATAAATCGTGTGTAGTCAATCGTATCATCCTGCATGATCACTTGCCTGCCCTATACCCTTTATTCCGGCTTTGACAGCCTGATATCTCGGCAATTAATCAAAGGTGTTCCCTCCTCGCGGGGGATGTAATTAACGCCATAGCCTTTATGGTATGGCGGACTGCTGGTCCCGACCGAACCTCACATTCGCCCGACATGGGTCAGAATGAGCGCACAATAAAATCGTCACTCATGTGACTGGCACGCCCGCGTCATCAATCAGTCAGTTGATCACCAGTTAGTCAAATGGTTGATCGATACGCGAACGAAAAGGAAAGGAAAAAATACACTGAAACAAGTCTGGCATGCCCGGTGGGACCAGTGTCACCTTTCATCTCTTTGCCGAGATATCCGGGCTTCGAAGCCCTTTCAAAGGCTACTAATTATTTTCCTGTTTATCTTTGTAGGCAAACAATGACAACTCATGGAATAGCTGGCGTCGACTTCGATCAGTCGATAGTCGCTGGACAAGCGCGAGGGTACCTAGCGGTACCTATGGAATTCGGCAGCTTCCCTGCCGCTGTAGGCTTCCCCAACTTCCTGGGTTTGGCCTTCGTCGACATCCTAGAAGTCGAAGCCCCGGAACCTTCCAAGCAAGCTATGGAGGAAGTGGAACCTCTGAAGGTTCCCCGCTGCGACGACTTGCTCAAGAATCCGGCCCCGGCCGCTAGCTGCATGGTGCACCATGTTGTACGTGGGACGCATCCCGCTATAGCCAACAAACACCCTGGAGGACGTCAGCGTCGCCAGGTCCGCAGGAACGCTACTGTGATCATCGGAACTGTGTCTCAGTCCGGGAAATCAATGCTGGTTGGAGGCATGCGCGTCTTCCTCAACGGATGCACGGCACGGGTGACCCCGGACCGAGTCATCCCCAACGTTCCTATCCACAACACATATCAAGCCATTACTGGAAGGAGGGCAGAAATGGAAGAAGCCGGCCACCATGGCCAAGGAAACCCGACACTCAAGCCGAGGAAGTTCAAACAGGTGTGGGTTCCCAAACGGACCCGACCTGTCCACCAGCTGACACCCATCCGCTGCCATCCTGTGAATGACGATGCGGAGGTGATAAGATAAAGGGGCCTACCCCCGAAGACGAAAGAAGAGGTGGTTGCGGATCCTCCGCGCCACAGAAGCTTCCGGGCTGCGGCCAGTCAAGCCAACGTCCCTACCACGGGGCGAAGATTCCAACAGCTAGCCGACAGAGCTCGACTGGCCTACTTTCCTCCTACTGGAGGCCGACCACTCTCCCCCGTATTACACCAAGAACGGGGTCGAGAAGAAATGACCTGCTTGGTCAGAAGCTATTTCCGAGGTTTAGGCAACCTCTCACTCGGACAGCAGCGGTTGATGCAAACAATCGCCACTGAGGAAGATTACTGCCCATCGGCAGCGCATGAAGAAGAGATGGAGGATATAATGATGGTGTCGTCGGTCGACGACAATGGATACGATGACGGCTTTGAGATCGAAGCCAATGAAGCCTTCCCCGAGCGGGAAGAAAGAAGAAGGGTTTCTGTGTTCGAGAGGCTGACCTTTCCGCAACAAGCCAGGCGGAGGGTCCATCGACAAAGAAGAAGGATGCAGGTTTTCACTTGCAACATGGCTAGTGTGTCCAGCCGATATGGGAAGCTTCCTGAAGACTCCCAAGAACTGGCTCAATTGGTTGTACGGCCGGGGCCAACTACCCGCAGGACAGAAGCAGCAAGAGGGCTTCTGACGATGATGAAAGAGAAACAACCCCAGGTCTACCTCCACTGGGATGATAAAGCCCCCGTCTTGACCGCTAATGTGGTGACGACGGAAGAAGAAGGCGACGTACTCCTCGACATCCTTCCTGAGGGTACGTCCGGGGAAACAACAGAGGGTGTCCCCACCACTATAGATCCATCAGTTCTGATGCTGCCGCAAAAATATCAACGGGAAATAGATTCCCTGAAGAAACAGCTGATAGAAAAGACTGAGCACTCATCAGCTTCTAAACCACCCGAAATCCAGGGTGAATCATCTCGGGGAGCGGCTCGTCGAGACGACCCTCCACCGCTCTACGCACTGTCCCAGCCGTCAGAACCAAGCATGGCGACTGCACAACAGCAGCCGCCATAGCCTCAGCCACTGCTACCTCCAGTGCTCCCCCAGGTGCACCCAACACCCCCGCTGCTGCGTCCTCCACAGGCGACCACCCTGGTCACCCCGTACCTGCAGCGAGCACACTTCTATCCAGAACCGGTTGACCCCATGGTCGTGAACCGGATGATGGTGGAAAGGATGATTGAGTTGAAGCTCGCAGAGAAGAGTGAAGGCGACTACGTCGCGTTCGATGCCTATCGGGTGCCCTACCCACAACACCATGCGGCTAAACGACTGCCCCCGGGGGTCAACAAGCCGCCTAAATTTGACAAATTCAACGGGAAAGGATCCCCTAAAGAACATATTGCTTACTATATGACCGTTATGGGTGATCTGGCCACCGACGAGTCATATCTGCTGAAGTTCTTTGGGTCCTCGCTGACGGGGCTCGCATTTGAATGGTACTCCAGCCTTTCGGCCGGGTCAATTAATGACTGGTCGGATATGCAGAGGAAGTTCAGAGAAAGATTCCATGTCACAGAGAGGGAGGTCACAGTGGCCGAACTCTACTCAACAAAATAAATGGCAGATGAAACAGCCCTTGATTACATCAAGAGGTGGAGGAACCTCGGAATGAGGTGCAAGCGACCCCCGCATCAGGAGGACGCTGTGCAAATATGTAAACAAAACCTCAGGAGGGAGGTCCTGGAAAAGATGATTGGTATGGAAATTTGGTCGTTCGACCGGATGAATAATGTGCTAGCTGAGGTGGAGGCTTTTTTAGCCAAGCCTGTCCCGACGTCGACTGCTAGCACAGTCTAGAAAGGCAAGGCTACGGAACGGCGTCCCACACCTAAAGAAGCGAATGCGCTTGATATCAAGGCGTTCGAACAACAGAAGGAGAAAGGCAAGAAAGCGGCTCCCCCGCAACCTGCGAAAGCTCCAGATGATAAAGAAGGTCCTTCGCTGAGGTGGATGACTTCCCATGCTAATCACAGAAGGATGCAAGCTCCTCAACAAAATAAACTAAATAAAATTAGCATGTTCAAGCTTGAATCGATATGTCTCGAATCCTTGTCGTCACGTCTTGGTCCGAGTATTCATGTCACGTTAATGCATGCCCGAATGTGTGCATCTTTGGTATATCAAATAACATTGCCAGAAGGTCAGGTTACGCCTGATTGGAGGCTTTGTTACGCGTGAAGGTGGCCTTCGAGCCTAAGTCCTCCGTCGTATACCAGGGTCCACCCTAATAAATCGTGTGTAGTCAATCGTATCATCCTGCATGATCACTTGCCTGCTCTATACCCTTTATTCCGGCTTTGACAGCCTGATATCTCGGCAATTAATCAAAGGTGTTCCCTCCTCGCGGGGGATGTAATTAATGCCATAGCCTTTATGGTATGGCGGACTGCTGGTCCCGACCGAACCTCACATTCGCCCGACATGGGTCAGAATGAGCGCACAATAAAATCGTCACTCATGTGACTGGCATGCCCGCGTCGTCAATCAGTCAGTTGATCACCAGTTAGTCAAATGGTTGATCGATACGCGAACGAAAAGGAAAGGAAAAAACATGCTGAAACAAGTCTGGCACGCCCGGTGGGACCAGTGTCACCTTTCATCTCTTTGCCGAGATATCCGGGCTTCGAAGCCCTTTCAAAGGCTGCTGATTATTTTCCTGTTTGTCTTTGTAGGCAAACAATGACAACTCATGGAATAGCTGGCGTCGACTTCGATCAGTCGATAGTCGCTGGACACACGCGAGGGTACCTGGCGGTATCTATGGAATTCGGCAGCTTCCCTGCCGCTGTAGGCTTCCCCAACTTCCTGGGTTTGGCCTTCGTCGACATCCTAGAAGTCGAAGCCCCGGAACCTTCCAAGCAAGCTATGGAGGAAGTGGAACCTCTGAAGGTTCCCCGCTGCGACGACTTGCTCAAGAATCCGGCCCCGGCCGCTAGCTGCATGGTGCACCATGTTGTACGTGGGACGCATCCCGCTGTAGCCAACAAACACCTTGGAGGACGTCAGCGTCGCCAGGTCCGCAGGAACGCTACTGTGATCATCGGAACTGTGTCTCAGTCCGGGAAATCAATGCTGGTTGGAGGCATGCGCGTCTTCCTCAACGGACGCACGGCACGGGTGACCCCGGACCGAGTCATCCCCAACGTTCCTGTCCACAACACATATCAAGCCCTTACTGGAAGGAGGGAGGAAATGGAAGAAGCCGGCCACCATGGCCAAGGAAACCTGGCACTCAAGCCGAGGAAGTTCAAACAGGTGTGGGTTGCCAAACGGACCCGACCTGTCCACCAGCTGACACCCATCCGCCGCCATCCTGTGAATGACGATGCGGAGGTGATAAGATAAAGGGGCCTACCCCCGAAGACGAAAGAAGAGGTGGTTGCGGATCCTCCGCGCCACAGAAGCTTCCGGGCTGCGGCCCGTCAAGCCAACGTCCCTACCACGGGGCGAAGACTCCAACAGCTAGCCGACAGAGCTCGACTGGCCTACTTTCCTCCTACTGGAGGCCGACCACTCTCCCCCGTATTACATCAAGAACGGGGTCGAGAAGAAATGACCTGCTTGGTCAGAAGCTATTTCCGAGGTTTAGGCAACCTCTCACTCGGACAGCAGCGGTTGATGCAAACAATCGCCACTGAGGAAGATTACTGCCCATCGGCAGCGCATGAAGAAGAGATGGAGGATATAATGATGGTGTCGTCGGTCGACGACAATGGATACGATGATGGCTTTGAGATCGAAGCCAATGAAGCCTTCCCCGAGCGGGAAGAAAGAAGAAGGGTTTCTGTGTTCGAAAGGCTGACCTTTCCGCAACAAGCCAGGCGGAGGGTCCATCGACAAAGAAGAAGGATGCAGGTTTTCACTTGCAACATGGCTAGTGTGTCCAGTCGATATGGGAAGCTTCCTGAAGACTCCCAAGAACTAGCTCAATTGGTCGTACGGCCGGGGCCAACTACCCGCAGGACAGAAGCAGCAAGAGGGCTTCTGACGATGATGAAAGAGAAACAACCCCAGGTCTACCTCCACTGGGATGATAAAGCCCCCGTCTTGACCGCTAATGTGGTGACGACGGAAGAAGAAGACGACGTACTCCTCGACATCCTTCCTGAGGGTACGTCCGGGGAAACAATAGAGGGTGTCCCCACCACTATAGATCCATCAGTTCTGATGCTGCCGCAAAAATATCAACGGGAAATAGATTCCCTGAAGAAACAGCTGATAGAAAAGACTGAGCACTCATCAGCTTCTAAACCACCCGAAATCCAGGGTGAATCATCCCGGGGAGCGGCTCGTCGAGACGACCCTCCACCGCTCTACGCACTGTCCCAGCCGTCAGAACCAAGCATGGCGACTGCACAACAACAGCCGCCACAGCCTCAGCCGCTGCTACCTCCAGTGCTCCCCCAGGTGCACCCAACACCCCCGCTGCTGCGTCCTCCACAGGCGACCACCCTGGTCACCCAGTACCTGCAGCGAGCACACTTCTATCCAGAACCGGTTGACCCCATGGTCGTGAACCGGATGATGGTGGAAAGGATGATTGAGCTGAAGCTCGCAGAGAAGAGTGAAGGCGACTACGTCGCGTTCGATGCCTATCGGGTGCCCTACCCACAACACCATGCGGCTAAACGACTGCCCCCGGGTGTCAACAAGCCGCCTAAATTTGACAAATTCAACTGGAAAGGATCCCCTAAAGAACATATTGCTTACTATATGACCGTTATGGGTGATCTGGCCACCGACGAGTCATATCTGCTGAAGTTCTTCGGGTCCTCGCTGACGGGGCTCGCATTTGAATGGTACTCCAGCCTTTCGGCCGGGTCAATTAATGACTGGTCGGATATGCAGAGGAAGTTCAGAGAAAGATTCCATGTCACAGAGAGGGAGGTCACAGTGGCCGAACTCTACTCAACAAAACAAAGGGCAGATGAAACAGCCCTTGATTACATCAAGAGATGGAGGAACCTCGGAATGAGGTGCAAGCGGCCCCCGCATCAGGAGGACGCTGTGCAAATATGTAAACAAAACCTCAGGAGGGAGGTCCTGGAAAAGATGATTGGTATGGAAATTCGGTCGTTCGACCGGATGAATAATGTGGTAGCTGAGGTGGAGGCTTTTCTAGCCAAGCCTGTCCCGACGTCGACTGCTAGCACAGCCTAGAAAGGCAAGGCTACGGAACGGCGTCCCACACCTAAAGAAGCGAATGCGCTTGATATCAAGGCGTTCGAACAACAGAAGGAGAAAGGCAAGAAAGCGGCTCCCCCGCAACCTGTGAAAGCTCCAGATGATAAAGAAGGTCCTTCGCTGAGGGACAAATGAAAAAGGCTTATTCCTTTCCAAAAGACAAGACCCGAGTCCTGTTCGACTGGGTAACAGAATATAGCATGGTCACTCTGCCCGAACCAAGGAGGCCGGAGGACCTGAAAAGAAAAGACAGTCCGAGATTCTGCCCCTACCACCAGATGTTGGGACATCCAATCGAAGACTGCTTTATTTTCAAAGACGTCATCGAAGGGATGGTGAAAAAGAATGAGATAGAGTTGGGAGAGTACAAAGTAGACCCTCCTCAGCAACATGAAGCCCCTTTCAGGAGGGCAGTAATCAACATGATCTCCCTCTACCAGGCATTACCTGAGGAGATCGCTGAAGCAAGCACACAGAGCACCTACGAAATCCATTTTCTGGAGCCTGTGAAAGAACAACAGGGGTGGCAGCAAATCCCTGTGAAGCACAAGAAGAAGAGGGCACCTCGCACAAAAGAGGGGGCACATATCCGTGGCATTACACCCCGGCCTGCTCCGCCAGTGGTAGCACCCGTATGGGTCACTCCACCTACAGCTGTCAGAATACATACACCTAACAGGAGGAGACAAACTCCGCTGCCAGTAATCAAGGAAACCAATCCTGGAGTCCTTCGACTGCAACACCTAATTGAAGGGCTGGATGAATATGTGCAGCCCGAACTGAAACCTCTGCTGGTACGGGACCACGTCCCATGGCAAGAGCTGGAGCAACTCTCACTCAAGCAAGGGGAGGAAGCTGAAGCAGCACCACCTCAAGAGAGCAGCCTGTTCTGGGGGCAAGCACCTGCAGAAACCAAAAAGAAGAAAAAGCAAAAGAAGAAGAAAAGGAAGGCCACTGGGACCCATAAAATACAGGTCGTCTCCTGCAATACCCTGTCAGCACTCTTCAACCTACCCGGAGAAGAGGAAGAAGAATAAATTTGCTTCACACCCCATGCTGGGGTAGGCAAGGCCGAGGCCGCAACTGCTGCGCATGCCACTCGGTCAGGCCGAAAATGGGGGCGCCAGCCACCACCCAATCACAACATTATGTTCAGAGGGGAGCAACCCTACAAGACGCCTCCGCCGGAAGTTAAGGGAGCCCAAATCCCTCCTCCGTCAGGCCTATACAACAAGAGTGGGGGCAAGTCAATCCCTTCATTCCTTGAATTTATGAAGATGTCAAATGGGAAGCAGCCCTGCCAAGAGGCTAACCCTACGCCCGGGGGCATTCACCCGCAGCCAGCACAATCTACTGATGATGCAGATGTAGATGGAGCTTGCCCTACAGCAGCTAATAAAGAAGACCTGACAGCCGGTGCCAGTCAAGAGGGTGTCGAGTCCGAGGAAGATGAAGCAGGTCCGTCTGGACCCACAAATCAAAACCTCCCCAAGCCCAGATGGGCTGAAGAGATGAAGCTCGCCGATGTCCGGGCTGGGAGCCGAATAATGAAGTTGCTCAAGAAGCTCCCCGCTCGATTTACGATCTGGGAAATTCTCTCCTTGAGTGAAGAAACTCGACAGGCGATCATCACTGCTCTACAGACGCCTGCTCATTTTGAAGCCTGCGTAGCTGAGGCTATACCAGAAGCCAGTATGACCTTCTCTCCAGAAGACATGCTACTGCCTACTGCCAGCCACAACAGGCCGCTATATATGAAAGGGCATCTGAATGGAAGAGAACTGAACCGGATTCTGATCGATCCTGGTGCAGCAGTCAACATCCTGCCATACAGAATATACGAGAGGTACCACTTTAATGTGCATCTCGAGAAAGTCGGGGATATGCGTATCGCTGGCTTCAACCAAAAATGTGAAGTATCTATGGGGGTGGCAGAATTCACACTGACCCTGGCAGATTTCACTACAACGGTGCAGTTTCATGTCATTGACTCTCGCACCTCCTACAAAGCATTGCTCGGTCGCCCATGGCTGCATGAAAATATGGTGGTGCCCTCCACGCTCCACCAATGCATCAAATACAGCCTCCATGGGAAGGAGGAGAGAATATTTGCTGACATCCACCCATTTGAAGTGTTTGAATGTCACTTGGCGGACGCCAACCTATATACGGGGTCTCCCCGGAAGGTTTCTGAAGCTGGAGCCCCCATAGGGGCATCGAAGAATAGATCGGGTGACGGTTGGTAACCACCACCGCCGCGCGGATATGTCAAGCCGAAGGTGGTCTCCCACATCACGGCTTCTGGAAATGTCGGCAGGGTGACCCCCCCAGTATTATACCCCAAAGCCAAGGAAGTGCATGTCGATCGACAGCACAACCGCATCGGAGTCCCGGCCGGCCTCACCAAGCCAGTCTCTGGCTTCAATGATCCCACTGTCGAACCTTTCAAAGCCTGGGAGGTGACACGGGAAGATGGGCCCAGCAGCTTGTTCTATACAGCTGAGGAGCATCCCACTCAGGAAGACACAGACTGCAGCCTCCCTGAGGATCTAGCCAACCCGCGGGTTCCTGTTCAGGGCCTGGCATTTACAACTGATCGAACGGCCAGGATGTTTCAAAAGCAACACATCCCTCCCGATCAGTCTCAAAAACGCAAGGAGGCTTTCCAGAAGATGTGGTATCCTGCAAATCTGGATAAGGAAATGAGGCGTGTCTCTCAACATCCAGGGTTGGGCTTCACCCTGGAAGACTACTATTACAGTGGGCGGTACGAGGTGGATACTATCTCCGCCTTCTATCCTACTGAAGATAGCTCTCTAGGGGCAACCTTTGATGAGTATCCGGCGGAAGCCGAATATCTTGAACTCGTTCAATCCCGAAATCAAGAAGCAGAAACCTCGGCCCCTTGCCGATGCTGGGAGCAGGTTCACCCTGAAGAAGCGGCCTTTCAAGCCAAATTTGATACGGCTAGCAGCAGCGAAGCCGAAGACATTCAAGAAGTAGGGGTCTCTCCCTCTACAGGGGTCCTACTAATGACAACTTCAACACCCTTTCTGCTAATCAGGGAGGCCCTGGTCGACTCCAATCAAGGGGAGCCAGCTACCAGAGAAGAAAAGGCCACTTCTGCGGAAGATACAACTGTCCTAGAAGGCGAAACTTCCTCAACTTCTGCTACAAAATCAGCATGCTGTCTGAGCCGGGCAGTGAATGGCTACCAGCCTGTCATGGCTGTAATCTCATCTGCAAACACCAAGGCTACTCTTTCATCCTTGGAAGCCGCAACGGCAATGGATCTGCAAATAGAACAATCCACCCAGCCGCTAGCACAAGAGATCAGGAAACCTCAGGAAGCTCTGACGGTGTCTGACGAGGAAGTCGAAGTGCTCGACCCTCAAGATGGCGTTCCAGACTTCGTTGACCTCCAACCGGCGCCTCCGGAAATAGAAGACGGAGGCCAAGGCACAGTCGATGAACTGATAGAAGTCAACCTAGGAGATGAGAAGGACCCTAGGCCTACCTTCCTCAGTGCCCAACTATCCCCAGAAGAACGGGAGCTGTACATTCAACTACTGCTAGAATACCGGGATTGCTTCGCCTGGACTTATAAAGAGATGCCAGGTCTAAGCCCCGCTGTCTCACAACATGAGCTGGCAATCAACCCTGAAGCCGAGCCGGTGAAGCAACCACCACGACGCATGAGGCCAGAGCTCATCACCCAAATTTGCGCTGAAGTCGACAAGCTCATTGACGTGGGATTTGTTGAAGAAAACCAGTACACCACATGGCTGGCGAATATCGTCCCCGTGAAAAAGAAGAATGGACAGATCCGGATATGTGTTGACTTCCGAGATCTAAATAAAGCCTGCCCCAAATATGATTTCCCGGTACCAATAACCGAGGTCATGATTGATGCTACAACCGGCCATGAAGCCCTGTCATTCATGGATGGGTCTTCCGGCTACAATCAGATTTGGATTGCGGAGCGCGACCGAGTCCATACTGCTTTCCGAACTCCTAAAGGCATTTATCATTACAAGAGAATGCCATTCGGACTAAAGAATGCCGGCGCAACCTATCAGCGCGCAATGACCAAAATCTTTGATGAATTGCTCTACCACAAGGTCGAGTGCTACATAGATGATCTAGTGGTCAAAACCAGAAGAAAAGAAGATCATCTGCAAGACCTCCGGATTATTTTTCAGAGGCTGAGGCAGCATGAGCTAAAAATGAACCCTATGAAATGTGCGTTCGGAGTGTCGAGCGGAAAATTCTTGGGCTTCATCGTCCGATATCGGGGAATCGAGATAGACCCCGCAAAAATCAAGGCGATTCAGGGGTTACCCCCGCCAAGGAATATCTCCGAGCTGAGGTCACTACAGGGCCGTTTGGCTTATATCCGGCGTTTTATTTCCAATTTGTCAGGGCGATGCCAGCCTTTTCACAAGTTGATGATGAAAGATGTCCCCTTTTATTGGGATGAAGATTGCCAGATAGCCTTCGACAAGCTAAAAGACTACCTGAAAACTCCTCCAGTGTTGGGCGCACTGGTGAAAGGGCAACCATTGATACTGTATATAGCAGCTACACATAATTCTCTGGGGGCAATGCTGGCCCAGAATAATGAAGAAGGGAAAGAACAAGCCCTCTATTACCTCAGTCGGAGACTAGTCAGAACTGAAGAGAAATATACTTATATTGAGAAGATCTGCCTGGCACTAGTCTTCGCAGTCAAAAAGCTCCGGCATTATATGTTGTCGCATGAAATCAGCTTGGTGTCCAAGGAGGATCCCCTGAAATATATCATGTCCCAGCCGGCACTCAAAGGCCGCCTGGGTAAATGGGCGGTAATCCTTATGGAGTTTGATGTCTCCTACGTGCCACGCAAGGCCGTCAAGGGCCAAGCTATTGCAGACTTCTTCGCTGAGCACCCAGTGCCCGGGGATCGCCCGTTGGAGCCAGAGCTTCCTGAAGATGAAACCCTAGAAGCCGCGCAAGTACAGCCCTCCTTATGGCAACTGTACTTTGATGGCGCTTCCAGAACTGACACCTCTGCCACTGGGTCAGCCAGGGTCAGAGCAGGAGCAGGCATAGTCCTGAAATCCCTAGACGGAGAAGTGGTGCATACATCCTGTTCCATAAACAAGCAATGCACAAACAATGAAGCAGAATATGAAGCCCTGATAATCGGGTTGCAGATTGCTCTGTCCATGGGAATTCAGATGCTGGAAGCATTCGGAGACTCCATGCTAGTTATAAAACAGCTGGAGGGAGAGTTCGAGGTGCGAAAGCAAGAGCTCCTCCCCTATCACCAGTTGGCAACTCGCCTGATGTCAAGATTTTACTTCATCAGCATCAAGCACATCAATCGAGGCCAAAATGCTCAGGCAGACGCCCTCGCTAAGCTGGCCAGTTCATTGGCGGTCCTGCCAGACACAAGCCTGAATATAACAGTGATCAACCGTCGATAGGTCCCCAGCGTAGCAGAGGTTCTGGCCTACGAACAAGAGATGGAAGTAGCAGTCATCGAAGGGGTTCAGCAGCCCGACTGGCGAGAGCATCTCCTACGCTGGTTTCAACACCAGTAACTTCCAAAAGAAAAGGAACAGAGAATGAAGCTTCTGAGGATCAAGGATTCTTACGAGATGAGAAGCGGGACCTTGTTCCGAATTATGGCAGATGCCCGAAGGAAAGTCCTACTCCGTTGCTTGTCTTCAGCAGAAGCAGGACAGGTGATGCAGGAAGTCCATGCAGGATCAGCTGGAGCACACCAGGCTGGCCCGAAAATGAAAATTGAGATAAAAAAGTTGGGTTACTATTGGCCCACTACATTTGATGATTGCTGCAAGTTTGCCAAAGCTTGTCAGAAATGTCAAGAACATGCTAATGTGGCAAGGAGACCTCCAGTGCCACTGCATCCCACCCTACCGAGCTGGCCATTTGCTCAATGGGGCACGGGCGTGGTAGGGCCGCTGCCAGCATCTTCATCAGGGTGCAAATACATCTTAGCAGCTACAGACTACTTCTCCAGATGGGCAGAAGCAATAACACTAAGAGATGTGACGGGAGAGCTAGTTGCAAGATTCTTCCGGCAGAATGTAATATTTCAGTTCGGAATCCCCAGCCGAATCATCTCTGACAATGGCAGCCATTTCAGAAACCAGAAGGTTTATCGGCTGGCCGACAAATACAAAATTGACTGGAGGACATCTTCCCCCTACAACCCTCAGGCCAACGGACTCGCAGAAGCCTTTAGCAAGACACTGTGCACGTTGCTGGCAAAGACTGTCAAGTCCAATAAAAAAGATTGGGAGGAAAGGATGTAGGAAGCACTCTGGGCCTATCGTACTATCTACAAGACCTCAACCGACTGTTCACCTTTCTCCCTTATCTATGGGTCGGAGGCTGTAGTGCCGATTGAACTTGAAGTTCCTTCATTGCGAGTTGCCATCCAGCACGGACTAGTCAATGGTGAGCAGACCAATGCAGAAAGGAGATTAGAAGAGCTCATTGAGCTCGAAGGAAAACGCCTCCGGGCATAACAAAACATCTAGCTCTACCAAGCTCGCATGGCCCGTGCTTTTGACAAGCTAGTCAAGGGTCGAGAATTCAAGAAAGGAGACCTGGTAATGGTCAAAAGAAAAGAAGTGATGGCCTCCAACCCCAAAGGGAAGCTGGTCAAAAACTGGGTCGGACCGTATATCGTCCGCCGAGTATATGAAGGGGGTGCCTACGTCCTTGTAGACCACAAAGGAGTCATCCAATTCTCTCCCCTCAACGAAAAACACATTAAGCTGTATCATGCAGCGCAGCCGACACACCCCGAGTGATCGGTCGGAACACACTTTTTCTTGGTTTAGTGGCACTCCGCCCTGACCAAGCTACCCTTTCCTTGGTCTAGTGGCATTCCGCCCTAATCGAGCTACACTTTCCTTGGTCTAGTGGCACTCTGCCCTAACCGAGCTACTTTTCCTTGTTTAGCGGCATTCCGCCCTAATCGAGCTACTTTTCCTTGTTTAGCGGCATTCCGCCCTACTCGAGCTACTTTTTCTTGGTTAGCGGCATTCCGCCCTCATCGAGCTACTTTTCCTTGGTTAGCGGCATTCTGCCCTAATCGAGCTACTTCTCCTTGATCAGCGGCATTCCGCCCTAATCAAGCTACCTTTCCTTGGTTAGCAGCATTCCGCCCTGATCAAAGTACTTTTCATCGGTTAGTGGCACTCTGCCCTGATCGAGCTACCCTCTCCTTGGCTAGCGGCATTCCGCCCTAATCGAGCTACTTTTCCTTGGTTAGCGGCATTCCGCCCTAATCGAGCTACTTTTCCTTGATTAGCGACACTCCCACCTAATCGAGTTACTTTTCCTTGGTTAGCGGCATTCCGCCCTAATCAAGCTACACTTTCCTCGGTTAAATGGCACTCCGCCCTAACCGAGCTACCCTTTCCTTGGTCTAGTGGCACTCCGCCCTAACCGAGCTACTTTTCGTTGTTTAGCAGCATTCCGCCCTGATCAAACTACTTTTCATCGGTCAGTGGCACTCTGCCCTGATCGAGCTACCCTCTCCTTGGCTAGCGGCATTCCGCCCTAATCAAGCTACCTCTCCTTGGTTAGCGACATTTCGCCCTGATCAAGCTATCCTCTCTCGGCTCGCATTCCGAATAAAAAAAAGGGAAAAGAAAAATGGGGTTGAAAATAGAGATACCCCGCCAGACTTGCTCCCATATCGGGACAAGTGTAAAAATGGCTATAACCCAGCTGTGGCGAAAACCCGAAAGGGGGTCGCAGGCAAAATCGGGTACCCCGCCACGTGAAAACCCGAAAGGGCGCATGGGCAAAAGTAAGAGGGGACTGGCTTCGGTGAAAACCCGAAAGGGCGCTTGAGTCAGTAAAGTGGTAATTTCCAAATGCCTCTCCTATTCTCCACCCAATAAAACTCCGAAAGGGACAATCATCAAAGCCCCGCCGGAAATCCTTTAACAAACCCTCTTTGACCCTCGTCATCATCGACGAGATCGGTCGATCTCTACCCTCAACTTGGACCTTACGTCCCTGTTGACAACCCCATCCTTGTTTCGGCAGTAACATATGCCGACGAACAAACCCTTTTCTACCCTCATCATCCTCGACGAGATCGGTCGATCTCTACCCTCAACTTGGGCCTTACGTCCCTGTTGACAAACTCATGCCGACGAATAAACCCTTTCGACTCTCGCCATCATCGGCGAGACCGTTCGATCTTTATCCCTAACTCGGACCCTACATCCTTGTTAATAGACCATATCCCTTTGCTTCGACATCTAACCAGTGTCGACGAATCGAAACAGGATTCGATCCTTGTCATCATTGACAAGGTCAGTCAATATTTTGCGGTCCAATTTTCTCGCACCCCGAATCAAAAAAAAAAAGAAAGAAAGAAAGAAAGAAAAATGGTGTTAAAAATAGAGATACCCCGCCAGACTTGCTCCTATGGTCAAGTGTAAAAATGGCTATAACCCAGCTGTGGCGAAAACCCGAAAGGGCGTTGCAGGCAAAATCGGATACCCCGCTGCGTGAAAACCCGAAAGGGCGCGCGGGTAAAAGCAAGAGGGGGCTGGCTTCGGCGAAAACCCGAAAGGGCGCTTAGGTCAGTAATGAGAATACAAATGAATAATGAATAGTGATGAACCATCCGCCGTCCAAAAGGCCATTTTCGAGGTCGGGACGAGGGTCTTTATCCGATATCCCACTTATACACGTCCAGTGTCTACCTTTTCAACCCTTGTCACCATCGGCAAGATCGGTCGCTATCCCTTTCGGTTTTTGCCACCATCGGCAAGACCGTCTACCTTTTCGACCCTTGTCACCATCGGCAAGATCGGTCGCTACCCTTATCCGGTTTTTCTCACCATCGACAATACCGTCTACCTTTTCGACCCTTGTCACCATCGGCAAGATCGGTCGCAACCCCTTTCGATTTTTTTGTCACCATCGGCAATACCGTCTACCTTTTCGACCCTTGTCACCATCGGCAAGATCGGTTGCTACCCCTTTCGGTTTTTGTCACCATCGGTAATACCGTCTACCTTTTAGACCCTTGTCACCATCGGCAAGATCGGTCGCTACCCTTATCCGATTTTTGCCACCATCGGCAAGACCGTCTACCTTTTCGACCCTTGTCACCATTGGCAAGATCGGTCGCTACCCCTTTCGGTTTTTGTCACCATCGACAATACAGTCTACCTTTTCGACCCTTGACACCATCGGCAAGATCGGTCGCTACCCTTATCCGGTTTTTGTCATCATTGGTAATACCGTCTACCCCTTTCGACCCTTGTCACCATCGGCAAGATCGGTCGCTACCTATCCGGTTTTTGTCATCATCGGTAATACCGTCTACCCCTTTCGACCCTTGTCACCATCGGCAAGATCGGTCGCTACCCTTACCCGATTTTTTTCACCATCGGTAAGACCGTCTA
Organism: Amorphophallus konjac; assembly: GCA_022559845.1. Taxonomy (NCBI): domain Eukaryota; kingdom Viridiplantae; phylum Streptophyta; class Magnoliopsida; order Alismatales; family Araceae; genus Amorphophallus; species Amorphophallus konjac. Next base: position 226,337,598 of record CM040125.1, on the reverse strand, counting down.
CCTTTTCGACCCTTGTCACCATCGACAAGATCGGTCAACTACTCTCTAACCTGGGCCCTCCGCCCTCGCTGACCAACAAAACATCATGGCATCGACATTTGACCCATGTCAAGGGTCATAACACACCTCTCATCACCAGCGGCAAGGTTAGCTAGGTGCATCTGCCTACGCTACCTATGTCCCACATTGGCAAAGGCCCCGTTCCGGGAACGGCTACATCGCGGTGGAGCGAACACCTCACCCCTTCCTTGAAGGCGTGAGCGCTCTCCTGCGCCATCCGCAAGTATCCCTAGGTTCGGGTGACCATCCAGAATAAAGAAAAGAAAGAAGGAAAAGGAGTCGCGATTGACGGCAACGAAAAGAAATATTTCCATTTAATGAGAATGGGTGGAACGCATTTTTTGCCCGGGGCATCCCCAGGGGGTACATGAGCTTCAAAGACAAAAGGAGCATTACAAAAAAAGAAAGAAAGAAAAAAAGAAGCAAGGTCAAGGCAGAGGACACCGGAAGATATCTGCCAAGTCTAAAAGGCCCAGCGAAGGGTATCGTGTCAACTCTTGCAAACGGGTCTCGGTGGCTGTCAGCTGAGATAACCTCTCGTCTAGTGAGGCAAGTTGTCCTTCAGCCAGGTCAGCCTCTTCCGTTGTCTGGACCTTTAGGCGCTCGCCTTCCTGCAGCTCGGCTTCGACCTTAGCAAGTTCCGAGCGCAACTCGTCCATCCGTGCCGTGAGGAGCATCCGACGTTCCGAGATATTGCTGGCCACATTTCTCAGCTGTCCCACGGTCATCCTCAATGAACTGACGGCGGTGCGGCAATCTGCCTTCTCCAGCTTCGCGGCAGTCAGCTGATCAGAAACCTCTCGACTGAGGAACTCCTGCCTGTTGGCATGTTTTAACAACATCACAACCCGCGGGGTCCAATCATCCATTGGGCAGCCGAATGCCAAAAGCGATCGGGAGAGATGATCTATCAAGCTTCTCAGCTGCAAATAAGTCAGGTCCGGAGAAGCTAACATGGCCCGCTGGAGGTTATCCAGAGACTGCCACACCATGTCTCTAGAAAATTGTAGGCCCAGTGGTGAAGTCTCGGGGAGCTGAAAGTCTACCCTGCTATCTACCTCGGCCCAGATGTCGTCGGCCACCCCAAGGGACGTCGACGGCATAGTCTGTACGACGCCCACATCCGGCCCGACTATTGCGGCTACATCAACTGAAGGAACCTCCATGATGGCAACTTCCATGCCCGCCCGTTGCGGTGAGGCTACAACAACCGTGTCGGCAACGGAAGGCGCTTGCTCTTCCTGAGTAGTCTCACCGGTCGCTGAGGCAGGAGAGCCCTCTATGATCGACAGAGCTTTAATGATATCGGCCTCGCCTGCAATAATTTCCCTTGCCTCTATTTCCGGGGGGTCACTCGGCTTCAGCAATGACTCGTCACCAGCAACCAGGGCTTGAGCCCCTGCAACCTCGGGCGGGCCGCCGACCTCGGCAGTCACACCGGGTTCCTCTGAGGCCGCTGCAGCAGCATAGGTCCATGGAAGCCGCAGGGCAATAGGCCGCACAACTGGTGGGAAGGCCGACTGACCCACATCCACGCCAGGAAGGGGTATGCGGATCATTATAGCTGGCGGTACCACCTCAGCCTGCATTCCATATATGTACATCAGCCAACTGGCTTGAAAATCAAAAGAAGTGCTGCAAGCGGGAATCAGAATGCCTCCTACCTCAACCGGCACTATATTCAGGCCTCCAAGAGTCGCCCCTGAAGATTCTGGCCCTTCTCCTGCAGTCGGGTAGGATGGCCCGTGCTCGGCTCCCAATAGCCTCGGAGGGCTAAACGTTGGCAGGTCGCTCTCATAAGCTGAAGAAGCCCCGGCGTCCTCAGCCTCGGTGTCCGCCATCGGGAACCCCTCGTCATCGCCGGAGCCGCCACCGTAATCAACCTGTTCAGAAGAGGATGACTCTTCTGCTTGTTCTCGAACCTCAAGTACCTGAGCGGGAACTAGGCTGCTGGGAGGAGGCCCTCTATCGAAAACCTCCTCGGCGATCTCCATCTCGGGAACATCTATCGGCAGAGTATCTAGGGGCTGGTCCCTTGGAAGCCCTTGCTCTCCGATGACAACCCCTGTCGAGGCACCAACCTCAGGGAGCAGTGTGGGCCGAATGTCGACTGGAGTCAAAGGACAATAAACAGTCAGGACTTGACTGAAAATACAACATGCCACGGAGCTCCACGGGCGAGTTGCGAATTACCTTCTGTTTCTCGATGAGGTGTCAGTGAAGGCAAGTCGCCCTCAACAGAGATCAAGGGGACTTCCCCCTCTCTCTCTCCAGCAGCGGCTCCGGTTGCCGCCTCCAACCCAACAACAGCGGGGATAGTGCCGGCAGCTACTGAAAAGAAAGATGGTCAGCCCAGGCGGCCGAAACAAGCAAATAAGCCAATACAAGAATAAGGAGTCACCTTCACCCTCAGGCCTTCCCGTCCAGGCGGCCTCGAATTCGGAGAATGATGGAACCCGAGGAAGTGGAGCGGCGGACTCCTCTTCAGCAGCCTTCCTCCGACGTGCCCGAGTAGCACGGGACTCTGCCCTCTTGGCTTTCTTAGCACTACTGACGGCCTCCCTGACCTGGGACCTGGTCCGCTTCCGCGAGTCCCCAGGGGGTAATGGTGTCGTGGTGGGAGCCGGCTCTGGAATATTAAAATATGAAGGCTTCTGCGCCTTAGATATCAACTCCCTACAGTGTCGGGTCGCTTCCATAGAAAGGCGAGCTGCAAAAACACATGAGTAAGAAGATGCACACTGACATTAGAAGAAGTAGCTTCAGGGCTGAAGAAGAAAACAAGCATTACCTGGCAGCCCCGTGTATCGAGGACTGAGTGGCCAGTAAAGCAATACTGGCGCCTTGTCCCGGGAAGCCGCCTCACGGATCAGCCAGCACACATCACCAATTGTTTCACTTTTCTCCGTCAGTTGGGCCAAATCTTCATGGCCATAGGAGGACAAGTGATGATATAAGCTCAAGTGGTCGAATCCCCAGCCGTCGACATACTTGAAGGATATTAGAAGCCGATGGCTCCGAATGGCTTCTAACGGACTGGCAATTGAAAGCCCATGAGAATGAGGCAGGGCGAATATCCAGGGGGTGTTGGTATACAAGTCAGCCCGCCTGTCTTCCCTCTCGATGAAGGTCCGATAGGGATGAAAATGGTCGACTTCTGGGCGCCAGCTCGCCATACTAGGAAGAGGTTCTTCCACTGGAAGGGGGATTGTCTGAAGAGCAATCCGGTCACTGCTAACCCGGCACAGCCCCCAGAGAGTCTTGATATAATCATCCCTCTGGATCTCTGGCATCTTCGGGTCGGCTCGGGACGACTTGCCTTTCGCAGCTTTCCTGGCTTCTACATATGCCATCACCTCAGTGTTGGACCAAGATTTCAGCCTCTTCAAGTAGGCTGGATCAACATCCAGAATGGGCTCCCGCTGGGAGTCTAAAAAACGGCGTTCGGCAGCATGCCAGCAGTCCTTCCGGAAGTTCCGATAAAAGCCCGTTCGTGCATTCCACCACTTGATGAAGTCTGGAGTCACTCGGGGCAGACGAGCCGGGGTTGGCACCCTGAATGATACATCCTCTCGGTGATGGATGTAGTCCCACCATCCACGGGCTTCATCAGTAGCCATCTGGCCAGCCCGGTGTCTATTCGGCAGATTGAATCGGGCTGAAGAAGAAGGAATTTGCTGGTCGTACCCTAAATTCCGGCTGAAACGGAAAGGATAATACGGCTCCAGCCATAGCAAGCCGCTTTTCCTGAAGACTAGAACACTGGGGCGAATAGACAACACCCACTCAACCAGTTCCGGCTCCAAGATGGGCCTTGTGCTCTTCGACCCGGTCAGCTGATGAATAAATTCCTCTGTCTCAAATAATCGGCATTGCCGCATCCGGTTGACAAGAGGGCTAGAGCTGGCAGCCAAGCTCCAGAAATGCAGAACGCCAGGGGAATCTGTTGGAACTGTAGTCAACTTCCCCCGAATGGCGAAAAGCTGATCCGCCAGTGAGGACGGTTCGGCACTGGCAAATTCGATCATCTGCGGCAAAGGACGATCTGACTGCATTGACCGGGGAGCTGCTTCAGGGAATAGGGTGCAGACCCAGGCATTAAAAAAGTGGAGGGGACCAACTGTCCGCGAATTTCTGGGGATGCGCGACTTGTGCAAATCCCCCAACATTTTGTATATGAGGCATAAAGCCACAGGGCACAGGGACAGCTTCGTCCCCCAAGCCATCAAACAGGCAGGGTAAATCGCCTCCGTCCTGATCACCGTCTCGTCTCCTTGAGGAAGGGCGAATGAACAAAGCCAATATGTCAAGTACACAGCACAGTGTGTAACTGCGTCAACTCCCGTGGGATTCGGGCCGGCCTGCCGCCCTCTCCCTGAGACAGCAGGATATGTTGCTTGGCGCCGAGACCTCTTCTTCCGCGCCACCGCTGTCGAAACCACTATGGGGAAGTCCTCATAGTGCTGCTCCCCACCAAAGAAATATTGAAGCCACGTGCCCATCCGCACGCGTCTCTTCTCGCCAGGCTTTCGCGCTTCCCGCGAGTCAAGTGTCAGGCGCAGCAAGGTGCGGTACGCCTTCATCAGATAACGGTAGGCGAAGCCCATGAAGTAGTTGCCTTCGCCATCCGTCTGGTCCTTCAGCCAGTCTGAGAAGCAAACTTCTTCATACGGCTCTCCATCTATCGGCAGGCCGCTCAGCTGAGAAAGGCTCCATAGATCCAATGAAGTCTCACCTTCTGTAGTGTAGAAAGTATTGTACTATGGGCAGAAGACTTCGATCATCCCGCAACACAGACCTCGGGAGATCGGGTATCTATACCGGGAGGTGTATACGCTCTGATAAACTCCGGCGTGCACCAGGATGGGGGCGTATTGCCGCAACACAAGGTCTGTAAATTCAACCGCTCCCGGTCTGAAGGCGTGAGCATCGGTGGCTTTGAGCTCTCCAAACCACCCCACTGAAACCTGATGTTTGAATCGGACCACCAAGCAGTCCAAAAGAAAAGGCTCGTCCCGGTATCCCCAATGGAGCGGTGCGAGGAATAGACCATATATGGGCTTCTCCTTGTCAACGTGGCCGGCGGTTTCATTCCAGCGAGCTGGTGTATACTGCGGCGCTCTCGTCAGCATCTCAACCTCGGGGGATAATTCCTGCACTCCGAGCACGGCCCCCCACTTCCTGGGCTCCCCGGGGATGTACATGGGCATACCATAGGTGACTGACTCAGTCAGGCTGTCCCGCTCCGCCAGTAGCGCTCCTTCAGCTCTGCGGACCAGAATTAAATCACGCTTCCTGCCAAGGTTGAAGCGCTCGAGGAACGCCATCAGGTGCTTATCTTTGGGATGGTCCCGTATGATGTCGTCCCCTCGGTCATACCTGAAGTGGTTGCCGTCAAGAATCAATAAACGGCCGGTGTCGACAGTGTCGATTTCTGAGTCCGAAGACTCAGCCACCACGGCTACATGTCGAAGCCCCCGATCAAGGGAATGGACATTCCCCCATGTCACGGCAACCCGGGATACGGAGGAAGAAGAGCCGGAGGCCATGTTATCTGCAAAACAGTACCCGGAGAGGAACAAACAAAAGTCAGAAATCAGTTGATTGAAATAATAATTTTGACAAAATTTCGACAGCATCTCCTCAGCTCGAGGGTTTGCCAAAAGAAAGCGGAAGCCGTCCACAAAGGGAGCAGCCCCTAAAAGCAGCCACAGCCATTAGGCCTAGGCCAAAGGGGACACCCGAGGGATCCAGCTCCGAGGACAAGTCCTACAAAGAGCCTCCCGGGGTCCGAAGAATGGGTTCAAAACCCAAAGAACAGCAACACTCAACTCACCCGCTCACAGGCGAAATCGCCCGAACCCAAAAGCCACTCGGCGCCGCAGGAAGAGGAGAAAGGGAGATGAAGAGAGAGAAAAAAATCTCACAAATGAGCTTCTGTGAAGAAAAAACGAAGAAGAAGGCCATATATAGGGGGGGCTCCACCCCTGTTAAAAGGCGCGCCCCGGGGCACGTCGTTTTAAGCCATTGGCGCGCCGTGGAGGCCGTGCCGTTTTAACCCCCCGAAGCCCAGGGCGCGCCGTAAAGGCGGCGCCGTTTTAACCAATGGAGCAAAGGTCGCGCCGTTTTAAGTGACGCCGTCAGGCTTCCTACCTCGCCGGATTAACGTCCGACGCCAGAATTAAGTGCCGTTCGAGCCTCCGTCAACCAAACGAAGCTCATCCGTAGGCCTTGCCGCATTCCTGCCTCACTTGCACCGCCTACGTCTGGGGGGCATTTGTTGGCACTCAAAATATGATCCTTTGGCAACAAAGCCGCAAAGATGAATGATACGGCCCACTGAAGCACAGAAGCCGATAAAGATCAACTTATCAAGAGAACCCCTCAAGCTGACGAAGCCCTGAGCCACCTTGAAGGGAACATCGGGGACTTTACCTCAGGAGAGTCGAAGTGAACCCGCAACCAACCGACAGCGCCATCAAACCTGCCCAATGATCCGGCATTGACCTTGTCATGCCGCTACCCCGCATCCGTCACCCGACCAAGGACGACGGTCTACCCAATGACTCTCCTAAGGAGGAAGAATGTCCCCGGTCATCCGCAACAAGGGGCCGAAGGTTCTGTCAGTAGAAGACCCTGATTACCTGGCATGGGTTCGGCTTCTCGCCATAGTGGGCCCGTTAGTGGCTGATTGATCACCGTCCAAGGTGGAATTATCCAGGATGTAATGTCATCCTGCAAGGAAGCTTCGAGCACGAGTCCGTCTCAACCAGAAGCACAAATCAGAGTGCCGAAGGCTGTATCAGCAGGACACCCGTGTGCTTGGACCAGACACACACGAAGTCTTGTTTAAGGCCGTCCGTCCCATCAAGAGCTTCACCAACACCCCATCAAGGCCCTTCGATGGCCAGGGCAAGAGGAACAGTCGACGGGAGCTTCCGGAATCATCTCCGGGCCCACCGGACTGAACACGCCAAGTGAACAGGTTAAAACGGCGCCGTCAAACCGGCGCGCCAAGAACAATAGTGGGTGTTCCCCGGCGCCGTCGAACCGGCGCGCAAAAGCCAAATGGGGCCTTTCCCCGGCGCCGTCGAACCGGCGCGCAAAGGCCAAATGGGGCCTCTCCCCGGCACCGTCAACCCGGCGCGCCTCTTCCTGGGGCGCCGAATTAATCACAAGGCTATATATAGCCTGCTTTCGGTCAGAAAAAAAGGGGAGGGATCAGAAGTGAGATCCGAGAAGAGGCGGAATCAAAAAGAAAGAAAAAATAGAATTAGAAAGAAAGAGGGGAGGTCCAGGGAAAAGTCGGAGGGGGTTCTTCGATCTGAAGAGGCCTCCGTCTGAGCTCTCGGCGGCCCTCACCCTACTCCACCTGAGTCTCCCGGAATCGGAGAAGGAGAGCATCTGTTCCTTATCTATCGAGGTGGGTTTCCCGTGTTTCATCCGGTGAATCCCTCTGTTCCACTTTGGGTTTTCTTCCTCTAGCATAATGTAAGTGAAGGAGGGGAGGGGCGATGATATGAGCCTGACCTCCCCTCCCTCACGAGGATTTTTTTTTTCTCTTTTCGTTGTAATGGGTTCCCTCTGTTAACGGAAACGGCGGCCGAGCGACAACGCCGGTGCCGGAATGTATATTCTCTACCTATCTATCTGTATCGTTCATATGAATGAATGGAATGTGAGTCTCTGGTCGATGCCACGTCTCTCCTTCTTCCCTGTTGGCTCCCCTTATTCCTTACAGCCGGTGAAACGGTGCCGTGCGATGATGCCGGCGCCGTGGAGGATGAATGCAGAGCACCGTGGGTTTTCTGTCTGAATGATTTCCTTCCTGTCTCGTCTTCCCGACGCTTTTTGCCCTGCTATGGCAAGGGCTACATTGATTCCCCTCCCCGGGGGTTTTCTCTTCCGATCGAATGCTAGGAATTTTCACCGTGTAAGGTGGGTCAGTACATGGGTTCCTCCCCCCTGTCTGGGCCGCCCTCGTAATACCCTTTCTGTTCTCGACCATGAACAGAGGGAAATAAGGGCGCCTCCACATTCCCGTTATTATCTTCTGAACATTTCTTGATGAATATTTCTCTGACTTGTGAACATGCATATGCATGAATGTATGTATATCTACAGGCATTAGTTTTGGCCTGCCGGTTATGCGAATGATCTCACAGCTTCGTTCTACTGTTTCATTAGTGTGGATCAGTAACCCGGGGAGGGGGAACATCCCCCACTGTTCCGTTTTGATAGCACTCTGTCCACCGGGGGCCGTCCAGCAGTGACGAATCTCCTATGGATTAATGAGTGAATAGTAGACGGGTTAATCCTGACATCTCAAATCCACAGTCCCTAATGGACTTTGTGGTGGCCGTGAGATGCGTGTGCCCCTCGTAGGCTGGCCCTCGGGGTTTCCTTCTCTAATCGGTCGTCCCGATTCGAGTGTTATGGTGACTCGGGTCGCGTGCCCCTCGTAGGCTAGCCCTCGGGGTTTTCGCTCCCATATCGAGTCGCCTCACTCACTCACTGTTACCCACGGACTCGGTGCCCCTAGCAGGCTATCCCTCGGGGTCTTCCCATCCGTTTGGGTCTGCCGGTCACCGTTGCGCCACCCGGCTTTTAGGGGTTTACACCGCCACGTGAGTACTCCCTGCGTCTCCCTGACAATCCTTTGGGATGGGGAGATGCTGCCGAAATTCTGGCTCGAACGAGTCTAAACTCGGAACAATCACCGCGCTCGAGTCCGGACCTCGCGCGAGCCCGTGATTTGACCTTTGGATGACTCGGGACCGATCCGATGAATAATCAACTCAATAAATTCTCAAAATCCTCCAAAAACCTTTTAATAAACCCATGAATAAACTGACGAAGCTCCTGTTTCCATGAAATCGGGTTAATTCGGCACGTTCATGCGCGATAATGCCTTAAAACGGCGCGCCCTTCCCGGGGCGCCCTTTCCGGCGCGCTCTTTCCGGCGCGCCCTTCCCGGCGCGCCCCAGCTCCCCACGCCGTTTTAACAGGGTTTCCCCTTTACCTACGGTTCTGGCGCCGTTTTAAACCTTTTACCTACGTTTCAGGGCGCCGTTTCAAGCGTTTTAGCCCCTTTCTTCGCATGCACTGCACCGGTTTCATTCCGAATCATGTCGTCGCGTCATTCTAACCCTTTTCCCACTCATGGGATGACTTCCCATGCTAATCACAGAAGGATGCAAGCTCCTCAACCAAATAAACTAAATAAAATTAGCATGTTCAAGCTTGAATCGATATGTCTAGAATCCTTGTCGTCACGTCTTGGTCCGAGTATTCATGTCACGTTAATGCATGCCCGAATGTGTGCATCTTTGGTATATCAAATAACATTACCAGAAGGTCAGGTTACGCCTGATTGGAGGCTTTGTTACGCGTGAAGGTGGCCTTCGAGCCTAAGTCCTCCGCCGTGTACCAGGGCCCACCCTAATAAATCGTGTGTAGTCAATCGTATCATCCTGTATGATCACTTGCCTGCTCTATACCCTTTATTCCGGCTTTGACAGCCTGATATCTTGGAAATTAATCAAAGGTCTTCCCTCCTCGTGGGGGATGTAATTAACGCCATAGCCTTTATGGTATGGTGGACTGCTGGTCCCGACCGAACCTCACATTCGCCCGACATGGGTCAGAATGAGCACACAATAAAATCGTCACTCATGTGACTGGCACGCCCGCGTCGTCAATCAGTCAGTTGATCACCAGTTAGTCAAATGGTTGATCGATACGCGAACGAAAAGGAAAGGAAAAAACACGCTGAAACAAGGCCGCATAAGTCGTTGGATCCGGGTTCTCTAGTAGGAGATGAACGGTCAGTTGAGGACCGCACGATAGGATGGGCGGTCTATCGTAAGACCGTCCAAGTGGGTACCCTGCGAGCCTTAAAGGGGACTCTCTGGAGAGTCCTCAACCCGAGGGTAAGGCGATTTGAACCTATCCACACCTCATCCTAATCCGTCCTGAACCTATCCAACCCTAATCCTAAGAGCCCTAGGCTTCCTAACAAGCCCTATAAGTGGGGGAGGAGTCTAAATTCGCAGCTCACACAACCCTTTCCTTCCAAACCTTGAAACCTTTGATTCTCATCACCAATTCCTCATGAAGAGGGCTCTAGAGGGAAGTTCTATGGAAGGATCATCTTTTGAAGGGCCAACACCGGCCAGAAAGGAGCGGGAAGTGCTCCAACGGCTAAGCCCAATCCCTCGGCATCTCAGTGCTACTCCTATGAGAAAGATAAGCTCATCATGGTTCATTCAACTTCTTTTACGTCAACTTCACTTATGTGTCCTCTCTCTCTCACGTTCTCTCTCCTCTTCTTTTAGCTCCTTCCGGGCCCGAGGCGCTATTCTAGTTTGAAATGGGTGGCTCCCATGATCCGTGCTTTGCCCCTAGGGGTGACTTGTCTTCTCAAGTCCTGGCACCTACATTCCCTTTTAGTCTTAGGCCAGAACTACCCTAAGCTCTCATTGGATTGGCACAACATCTCAGCTTTGATAGAAACATGGCATCCTCAGACCCATACCTTCTTCTTTCCATCTTTTGAGGCCACGATCCTATTAGAGGAGGTAGAGACTTACTTCGGGTTGCCTAGGTCCAAGGTGGGGGAGGAAGACTTGATATGCCATACTGTTGCCCCTATAGACCCAAAACTCATCCTAGGAGGGTTCATACCAGACAACAAAGACATTCGTACCTTTGTAGGTCCTCTTCATATTTACCTCCTTCCTCTTAGTCAGTGGGTAGTAGAGCATTGCAAGAATAAATGTGGGTTGACCGAGGCCATAGCCAAAGCTGCATCTATCTGCCTGTGCGGGGCCATCCTCTTCCCTTCGGCTGACCATGTGTTAGAGATTCCCTTACTTAGCACCGTCAGCGGCCTATGGCAGGGGCTTTCCATCTCACAGGCCATCTTAGCCTACTTGTATGAGGGTCTCAGCTCAGCGGCCCTAGGAGGCCCTCTCTTTGGCTCTATGATTCTATTGGAGTGCTGGATGGGAGTTAGGATGAAGTTCATCCCGAGAGAGGATATTACTACTGTTAGCAGGATCTTCGGGAGCCATCCCCTTTACTTCATAGGAGGCGCCTTCAGGTTCTCTCCACAGGTTGAGTGCAGGACGGCCGAGATGAAGACCAGGGACGAGTGACGCCCGTACCTCCACAGACTGCCCCTGGACAGATTTGTGATGCGCCCGGACTTCCTCCACGACACCACTATCAGACTACCTCAGAGCGCGGGCTTGGACTTGAGGCTCGTGAGCGATACTGCATTGGCGATGTACAGCCCACACAGGTGCTACCTACATGTTGGACTACCCCAGACCGTGCTACCGACGCTACCCCACCTTCCCGTGCTACAGGCGAGGAGGATCGGGAAAGAGGAGGACAAGCAGGCGGTCAGGAGCGCGCTGATTATGTGGGAGGTGAGCAGGGTGCGCACCCTACCAGTAGAGGTTGAGGAGGTTCCAGAGACACGACAGGCTTACCTTAGAGAGCTGAGAGAGATACGTCCCCGTGGGGATGCCCAGCGGGGGACAGAGTGATTGTTTTATCTTTTCATGATGATATGGATATGGATGTTTAGAGTTTGATATGAGAATGAATAAGATTGATGATTCTCTGATGTGATTGCGTGCGTCCATGGCTTAGTTGTATCTTCGATCTTCTTTTTGCCCCTGTGCTTACACAAAATGAATAAAGGAAAACAGGTTAAATCTATTTTAGGCTTGACCCCTTGCCCGCGGCAAGTTTAGAAAGTGACCAATCCTTGATTTTGGTCAAGGGGGGCAAGCCTGATCAACATAGGCAAAAAACACAATAACAAAGTGCAATGCATGCGATGCATATGAGAAACCAAAATCTTTTTCGGAGGTTTTGAAATATTTGATTTCTTTGAGTTTTGGAATATTTGATTTTTTTGGTTTTGAAACATTTGATTTTCTTGGATTTTGAAATGATTGATTTTTGGGTTTTGAACTATTTGATTTTTTTGAGTTTTGAAATGATTGATTTTTGGGTTTTTGAACTATTTGATTTTTTTTGAGTTTTGAAATGATTGATTTAATTCTTTTTTTGGAGTTTTGAAATGATTGATTTAATTCTTTTTTTTGGAGTTTTGAAATGATTGATTTTTGGGTTTTGAAATATTTGATTTTTTTGGAGTTTTGGAATATTTGATTTTTTGGAGTTTTGGAACCAGCTCAAGCTTAAATAACAGGGACCCTTTCATCTCGTTATGGACTTCCCGGACTCAGCACGTGCAAAAAAGGGGGCCGCCTGTGGCCGGGGTCAACTTTGCTCAACGGTGTTTCTGCCGAGGCCATACCCGGGGTGGGATTTATTTATTGGAAAATTGAAAAAGATTGAGTAGTGAAGCTGGTGGTAGGTGTAGAGGTTTTAGGGCTTGAGTTCTTCCCAAGACACTCCCCTTTTCAAAGAATCCGGTCTGTTACGCCGGGGCTCTGTGTCCGTTATCGAACCTACATCCGCTCTAGGCACGCATACGACCGGGCTCATAATGTCCCGCGGGGAAACTGTACTGCCACTCTTGCCATGCCTAGTTGTATTATTTGGGGATTTCGAGAGCCTCGAGCTTTTTGCTCTCAGCCTTGACTTTTGATTTTGCCCCTCTTCTTTCCCCTTTTTTGCTTTTCTTTTCCTTTTCTTTGCGGAATAAGGTCTTAACGGGCTGCCCCTATTTGAGACCTCTTTTAGAGGGGGGTCTCGGTCAGTTCTCGCCCCCTTTATTCACCACTTGCCCCTATTTTCAGTCGAGATAGAGGAAATACAAGGATCTTCACTTTCCCCAGTCATGGCCAAAGGAGAAACGGTGTCGGACAGCACAGGAGAAAACCGAACCACGGGCGGCTGTGTAGTGTGTGAGATGCTGGACCCAGGTCCTCCTTTCGCGATCAGGTGGGGTGCACCCCGCCATCGAGCCGTTGATGGTTTTGACTCTATGGATAGAAACGTTTTAAATATAGCCCATTCCACGGGTTTGGCAGTTCTTCACCCTCTGCGTTGATTAGACGATACGCATTACCCGGGTAAACTTCCTTGATTACGAATGGCCCTTCCCAGTTGGGTTGCAGCTTAGACCTGGGACCTGCCGATCTGATGAATTTACGTTTCAACACCATATTACCCACTTGAAATTTTCTTTCAATGACCTTCTTTTGAAAATATCGCGAGACACGCTTTTGATACACTGAAACATGATTGGCCGCGTTCAGCCTCTTCTCGTCTAAGAGTTCAAGTTGGACTAGCAACGCCTGTCGACGTTCGTCGAGATTAAGTTCTTTGTCTAGCTGCACTCTTAGGGAAGGGATCAAAATCTCATACGGGAGTACCGCCTCCATCCCATCACTGAGAGCAAAAGGAGTCTGCCCTGTAGGGGTGCGGACGGAGGTGCGATAGGCCCATAGAGCTTCTATCAGTTTGTCGGCCCAATCAGCAAATTTATGCGATTCACATGTTTTCTTGATAATTTTGAGAAGGGTTTTATTTGTGGCCTCAGCTTGGCCATTACCTTGAGGGTAGTATGGTGATGAATGATGCAAAGCTATATTGAATTTCTTACAAAGGTCGCGGAGTTCTTGTGATATGAATTGAGGGCCGTTGTCGGTGACGATGTCGCCTGGCACTCCAAACCGCGAGATGATGTTCTTCATAATAAAATGGCATACTGTGGTGGCTTTGATCTCTGCATATGCTTCAGCTTCCGCCCATTTGGTGAAGTACTCCGTAGCCGTCAAAATGAAGGATTTCTGCTTGACTGCGTAATTCGGATCACCGAGGGGTCCGATGATATCAAAGGCCCACATGGAGAACGGCCAAGGAGCAGAAAGAGGATGAAGAGAAGAAGCAGGAGCATGGATTTTGTCAGCATGGAGCTGGCACTGGAGACACCTACGGACATTGGTAGAGCAATCTTCTTCTAGGGTCGACCAGTAATAGCCCTGCCTAAGAATCTTCTTTGCCAATGCCTGTCCATTCACATGCCCTCCACATTCGCTGGAGTGAGCTGCTTCTACTACTTTCCAAGCCTCTTCGTCATCTAGACACCTCATTAGAACTCCGTTCAGAGCCCGCCTATATAACTCCCCAGCAACAATTGTATATCTTGCAGCGACTCTTCTAATGGCCTTTCTCTGTTCAGCATTCGTAACCTCCGGAAATGTGCCATCCCTGCAATACTGCTCAATTTCGTAGAACCACGACAATCCTTCTTCTTTGATGATTTCCTCAAGCTCAGTCAAGGATACTTCTCTCACCTCCTCCCTTTCTGTCTTCTTCTCTACAGACTTCCTAAGGTTGTAAAACCAGGGATCCTGCGGGGAAGGAACATCTAACCGCTGGACCATAATGGTCTCAGTGGCACAACTGAGGGGGAACGCGAGGGAAGAAGCGAGTGACGCAAGTGCGTCAGCCAAGATGTTCTGAGAACGAGGAGTATGAATATAGATAAGTTTTCAGAACTGCCTAGCCAAGAGCGTGACCAGATCTTGATAGGGCTTAAGCTTAGGGTCACGGGTGCGGTAAGTTGACAGAACTTGACGCAACACCAATTGAGAGTCTCCTATGATGTTAAGGTACCGCGCGCCCATGAGGTAGGCGTGCTTCAGACCGGCAAGGAGAGCCTCATACTCGGCTATATTATTAGTGGCAGGGAATGAGAGTTGAAAAGCAACAGGGATGGCTACTCCCTCCGGAGTGAGGAGAACGGCGCCAACTCCGCTGCCCTGGGAATTGAGAGCACCATCGAAATGAAGAGACCAGAAAGGAAGATGAGTTATTACTGCCAAGTGTTCATCAGGGAACTCGTCCTAGATTGAATCAGTACGAGGGATAAGAGAATGAGCGAGGTGCTCAGCAATAGCATATCCCTTGATTGCTTTCTGAACGATGAAGGTGATGTCAAACTGGGAAAGAAAGCTCTGCCAGCGAGCTAGTCTGCCAGAAAGGATAGGCTTTTCTAAGAGATAACGAATGGGGTCCATTCTAGAGATCAGCCTAACCTCATGGGCGAGGAAATAGTGTTTAAGCTTCTGAGCTACCCACATTAGCGCCGCACAGGTCTTCTCCATGGCAGTATACTTAGATTCAGCAGGATTAAATAACATCGAGAGGTAGTATGCTGCCCTTTCCCTTCCTTCATCATCTACCTGTGCCAAGACAGCTCCTAGGGAGTCCTCAATCACAGAAATGTACAATATCAGGGGTTTCCCAGGGACGGGTGGTTGTAGAACTGGGGGATTAGAAAGGTAAACCTTAAGTTCCTCATAGGCCTTTTGGCATTGTTCATTCCATTCAAATTTCGCGCCTGCCTTTAACAGTTCATAAAATGGGCGGCATCTTTGCGAGTGTTGAGATATGAACCTCTTATAAATTGCAAACGCCCAATCAAGCCTCGAAGTTCAGTAATGTTCTTTGGCGGTGGCATTTTCATGACGGCCTTTGCTTTGTTTGGGTCGATCTGAATCCCCCGTTTACTAACTATGAATCCAAGCAATTTCCCTGACGCAACTCCAAATACACATTTCTTCGGATTCATTTTTAACTTATATTCCCTAGCCCTTTGCAACACTTTGGCTAGAATGGTGGGATGTTCTTCTTGAGACCTCGATTTGACAAGAATATCATCCACGTAAGCTTCCAAGTAGACATGCATCATATCATGGAAAATAGCCATCATCGCCCTTTGATAAGTGGCACCTGCATTTTTCAATCCGAAGGGCATGACAACATAGCAGTATGTGCCCCAAGGCATAGTGAACGAGGTCTTTTCTTGGTCTTCTGGAGCTAGAAGGATTTGGTTATATCCAGAATAACCATCCATGAAAGAGAGGGCTTCGTACCCAGCTATATTGTCGACTAAGACATCGATGTGAGGAAGTGGAAAATCGTCTTGTGGACATGCCTTGTTTAAGTCCCTAAAGTCAATACAAATCCAGATTTTACCATCCTTCTTCATTACTGGGACTATGTTTGCCACCCAATGTGGATATAGTACAACTCTAATGAACTTGGCCTTATGCAATTTATCAACCTCTTCCTTAATTCTCAAGGCCATCTGCGGGTGGAATCTTCTCGCCTTCTGCTTAACGGGTGTTGCCCCTGGTTTTAGGATCAATCGATGTTCAACCAGTGCAGGGTCAAGACCTGGCATGTCCTCATAGGACCAGGCAAAAGAGTCGCTGTAATCCCTCAAAACCTTGATAAGCTCCTCTTCGACCTGAGGAGGGAGGTTAGCAGAAATAGGGATGGGCCTGGGATCCTCTTCAGTTCCGAGATTAATCTCCTTAGTGGGTTCATCCACTGCCGAGGAAGGTTCGTCAAACTTCTTTAAGCCTTGTGCGTATAAATCGGCAGTGTCACCCACCTCACTTTCCTCATCATCAGCTGGGTCCTTCTCATTTACGATTTCATATACCCCTAGTTCATCATTGCTCCATACCCCTTCTAGTTCTTCATCATCTTCCAAGACGATCGCGAGTTCTACAAATTCAGGGTACTTCAGAAGGGCGTGGCATCTTTCAGCCAGATCTTACAGAAACCTATCGGGAATGGTTTTGGGATGACGCGTCACGGGGCGCGCCGCAGACGTGGATGGGCTGACTAGACTCAAACTAAACTCTACTCCCACTGACTCGACTAACCTAGGAGACTCCGCACACTGTACATCTACCCTAGGAGAGAGGAAATCTACCGGAAGAGAAACAGGGGTCTCGTGCCCCTGGGAACCTAAGCAGAACATAGCGTAATCTTCCATTGAGACCTCCGTTTTGAAATTGACGTTTTTTTTTTTGAGGCCGGAGGTGATCATGCAGCAAGAGGAGGAAGAAGACGGAGGAGGAGGTAACTGCATGGGGAACAATTCCGGGAATATGCAATCAAAGAAAGGATCAGAAGAAGAAAACCACATTTCATGGAGCTGAGCTCCGGGGGGAGGAGGAGTAAACAATGTTGAAAGATCAATGGGCCGGCAACGCCCACAAACACAAGGAACAAACAGAATTTCGGGCCTCTCCGTGGAGTGTGGTTCGACCAGGATCGGAGGAGAATGGGGAACAAACCCCAACTGTTGGAACCAAGAGGCAAGACGAGATGGGGACATAGAGTAAGAAATGATAGAGCTCCCCACTTCCCGTGGCCCCTGGCGAGCCAATGGCATCGGAGGACGCTTTACCAGCTGCGTCTCCTTTTTCTTCGGTTTGCTTTCTTTTTTTTGAAACAACTTTTCAAAACAACCAGACAAATCTTCTAGGTCACGAACCACTCTTTGCAGCGGCGGTGGTGGCTCAGCGACAACACAGGCTTCATCTGCCTTTTCTTTGAGACTGGACGACGATTCCTTCAAGGTACCTGGCTGTAACGGCCCTTTTACAAAATGTTTCCGGTATTCCCATGTTAATGGCCCAGAGTCTCCAAGTACTAACATTGAGGATTCACGGTAACTGAGGCCTCGGCGGCCCATCTTCCTTCCTTTGGGAATGGCGTTGGTCCGGCCCTGTAACTGTGCACCAAGCCCCTGGCCCGGCTGATAACCCAATTTCAAAATCATCTGCCATCCTTTGGAATCTCTAATCTTGGATTTGACTTTCACATTGACTGGCGCAGTGGTGGGCTTGCGTGCCGCATATGCCCATGAATAATTCAAATCCATCACTGACAGAACCGGCCTATTGGTGGGCCAGAGTGTAGGGAGAATCTTAGCCACTATGGCATCAACATTTTGGACTGTGGAAATACTTTTTACCATGACCACCCGCCCTTGGAATGGGAACTTCAAGCATTGGTGGGCAGTGGAGGGTATGGCATTTAAACTGTTCAACCATGGATGACCCTGTATGGCTTTGAACATCGGGTCTATGTCCAATACATAAAATTCCACGTTCATGACCAAGGGGCCTAGCTCGGCCTGTATAGTCACGACCCCATGACAAGCACGCCTGGAATTATCATAGGCTGCTATTGTAGTCGGTGTTGGCTTGAGCATGTCTTCTGAGATATTGCAGGCACGGAGGGTACTTAACGGACACACATTTATTGATGCTCCTGTGTCCACAAGGGCAGACTCCACGGCCACTTTGTTCAGGGAAATGGTGATGCACAACGGCATCTGCCGTGCCTCAGGGGGTGCCAGTTCTGATTCAGAAAATGAAATGGAAGGTCCCTTGGTAATTGTTGCCAAAACCAACGGCAAGCTATCTACTGCCACGTCCTCGCTCACCATAACTTTCTGCAGGAAAGTCTTCAAGGCATCCTGGTGTAGTGGCGACCTCTTGATTAATTCCAAGACTGAGATTTTGGCTGGCATCCGATCTAAATGCTGCAATAAATCATATTTTGTGCCCGGCACAGGGTCTACTTCTTCTGTTTCAGCTGTGGGGGAATGAACTTGGAGGTTAGGTGCAGACACACCGGAAGGGGAAAAAATTCTCTGGAAGGGACGCCCGCTCCGAAGGGCGCACTGTGATGCTTGCGCGACCTGAGATGGACCCCTGCTCGGTCCGGTGAAGTTGGTGAACGGCGTGGTAATGGGGGTGAGGATGGCGGAAGTGGGTCTAATGGGCCCTGGTGGAAGGGAAATTGGTGAAGAGTTAAGCGGAGGGGTAATGACGGAGGGTACAGTGGGTGGTGGCGAAGGGACTGGTGGAGTGGAGGGGAATATAACGGGCTTAATGGGTGGCGTGGAGGGAGCAATAAGTGGTATATTGGTCAGAGTGGCGGGTCTGAGGATGGAGGGGAAAGTAGGTGCAGGGGAATGGTTGTGGTTGAAGGCTAGAAGGTGTGCGGGGGGTTTCATCATCAAAAGTCCACCTGGCGCTGGGGGTTGGATGCTGGACAATACTCACTTGTGCCGGAGCCGGTGCCGGCGGCTGTTGTTGTTGCTGAGGAGCGGGTTGAAGTACTGGCATGGGATTGTGATGGATCCCGAGGTCTTGTTGCTGCTGTTGTGGTTGCTGTTGCTACTGGGGTTGCTGCTGCTGCTGCTGCTGCTGCTGGGGCGCCGCCTGCTGCGGCCTGGCCTGTCTCTGTCTTTGCTTGATATCCTCAATCAATTGGTGCATCTGGGCCCAATCAATCCTCTGGCCCTCATGCAGGTCATACACCAGGTCTCTGAACTAATAGCACCGTTCTACCGTATGCCCGGGTTACCGATGGAATATGCAGTATCGAGACTGATCGGCTGCCGGATTCCAATTTGGACGCTCAGGAGGCAACTGAAGATCACCAGTGTACATTAAGGCAGAGAAAATATCGGGCAAAGTTTCAGGAAGAGGAGGGTAATGGGCCCTCTTTGGACTCGGTCGAGCAGACCCATAGGCGGCGGGGGGCGGAGCATTGTTGTATTGTGGCGGCCGCTGAGGCTGTTGGGGTGGCGGAGGTGCTTGCTGCGGATATTGCGGGACTTGGAAGGCGGGCTGGGGAACTTGTGTAGTGGCAAACTGGGGGTTGCGTGAAGGCTAGGGGAAGCGGGGTGGAGTGGCCTGGTGGGGGAACTGAACAGCCTAGACCTGCTCATTAATCTGCACTCCCTCAGTGACGGGGCCTTGGGATTTTCTGGGAGCCTTGGGTTTCTGGGCTTCAAATAAGGAGTGGATGGGGGAGTCTTTGAACTGGGTTTTTATGAACCGAGCTCTGCTATATAACTGGTGCATGTTTGAGATATCATTCATTGCCAAGATGTTCTTGAATGTTGGCGTGGCATTGGAGATTAGCAACTTCACTTTCTCTTCTTCTGGGATCTGCCCGGGCACACGTGAGGCCATCTACCTCCATCGGTCTGCATAGGTTGCAAAGTCTTCCTCCGGCTTCATCTTCTTGGCTACCAAGTCAGTAAAAGAATATTTGGGTCTGACCCGATCTTGAAATCTCTGGATGAACCTTTCCTTGACGGTCTTAAAACTCTCAGCCTCCTCCATGGGCAAAGTATAGAACCATTCCAGGGTGACCCCCTCCAACAATCGGCGAAATAAATAAGCCATTAGACGGTCATCTTGCTGGAACGGTGCTGACTCATATAAGAACTCCCGGACATGAATGAACGGGTTGCCATTCCCGTCATATTTGCGGTACACGGGGAGCTCAGACTGAGAAGGAAAACAAACGTCCCTGAAGTTAGGGATAGGGACATCAGCAAGAGATTGCGGGCCGACCCGCTTGTGGAGGAGATCAATTTGTTACTGCATAGCAGCCCATTTGTCAAGAATTTCCCGTTCCCGGGAAGGAAGAGAAGGAGCAGGAGGAGCAATACCTAGATAGGTGGTTAAAGGATAAGCTGGTTGAGGCGGAAGCCCGTAAGAGGGATAGTGGGCCGAGGAAGGGCCCATATCCGCATGAGCCAACTGGGCTATCCCTGATTGCAACCTAACGAGATCCGCCGGGGCTACGAGGGCCTGCGGTGACGGAGAAATCGTGGCGTATGGATCAAGGTAAGGAACTGAGGGGATTGGAGACTTTCCTTTATCGAGCTGCTGATGGGCCGCGGTGGAAGCCTGGCCCATTTCCATATTGGAATAGCGAAGGGCCTGAGGTCGGATAGGAGTAAGGTCAATGGGAGCCACAGAGGTGGTCCCAACAGCGGGAGACTGGATGGCAGCGGTAGTCGTGCCATGAGAAGGAATTGAGGTTGGCGCATCGGCCCCTTGCAAGGCCTGCCGGATGAGATGGAGCTGAATAGGGTCCAGCTGGGCCATCATATTGAGGATTAGATTGGCTGAATTCTGATTGGACGGATTTGAAAGAGAGGGTTGGGAACCTTCGCCAAGAATGGTTGGGAGGGGAGGGGCAGTCCCCTCTCCTCCTTGCAGGTGGGCGACCCTAGGTGGGTCCTCAAGAAGGCCACGAGGAAGGGAGTCCTCGTGGGACTGAGAGAAGTCGTACGACGACATGGAAGATGATGAATCGAACAAGGGGTTGGAGTATGAATGGAAATAAGAACCAACCCTAGGAGGTGATCATGAGGGACAGAGACAATCCCACATGCACCAAGACACCTAGGACTAGGACCGACCAAACTAACCGACCAAACCTACAATGCAAATAACAAGCATGCAATGGAAGGAAGAGATGAGATCCGAATCACCCAATTATGCAATCAAGTTATTAAATGATGCTCGTCAATTTCTTCTGATTTCCTCTTCGAACCTTAGGGAGTTAATGAAAGTATGAGTTCTCTCAACCGCTAGGTGCCTAACTGGGGTAGGTAATGAGGAACTGTGTGACTCTACAAGGATCTCTCGCTCGCGGATGTAAACCCTAGACAGGTGGTGGATGTGGTACAACCTGCCCGACATCCGTGTGGGAATCCACGGCTCACGGGGGCTTACGGAGGTCCTCGGCAAGGTCCCTAGTCGGCTCCAAGGAATATGGAGACGAGAGGAAACCCTACCTCGATAGGAATGCAACTACTATGAGAAGAAATGGATGCTCCTATGTGCACCGGGGTGCATGCATAATCTAGCCTAGTAACTACCAATCAATGAGCAAGCATACGCATGAACAATAAAGAGAATGATAACGCAACTATGATGAGGGAGCAGGGGGGAAATCAACAAATAGCACCAAGAGTAGTAAATCGCGTAGAATATGACAATCAACATACACCGTAAGCGCACTGTGACAGAAGATGAACGGCCCTTATGCGACCGCTCCACCAGTAAAACGGTATGTCTAGGACTGTGTAATCCAGGGAGAAAACAACAGAAGAACTATGGAATAATCACAGGATACTGAGAACACGAGGCAACAGTGGCAGGAAAATACCTGGAGAATGGTCTGTATTCAACCGCGCACTCCTTTGCACGGTCATCCAGCAGCCGCATGCCTACAACCAAAACAAAGCGAAGCGTACCTGTGGTGAAGCGATGGACGGGTAGATTCAAAATGCTCTAAATGCTTGACGGCGTGTCAGGAACCGTCCCGGACAGGAAAAGGAGAGAAGCTGGCTCTAGCCGCAGGGGACAGACGGTGGAGAATCAACCGCTCCTACGTATGGGCGGCTCAGTAGAAACCGCGCACGCCCCAGGAGGCAGAAAACGCTTCCAACCTACAAATCACTCTTAGAAGAAAACTTGACAACAAAAAAGGGGGGTCAGCAACTCAAAAGCACGATGGGCGCTAGGTGTCCCACCGTGATCGCCACAAAAGGGGATGTAGATATATTTTTCTCCTCCTACTAAAGATCAATATGCATCATGAGTGGAACAATATGCGACGAGCAAATAACAAGGATAAGAGGAGAATAGAGAACAAAAGGACCGTGATCGCCACCAAGGTGCCGGACGTGATGGACACGCCGTACCTTGGAAAGAGGGGGGAGTACTCGCCTAAGCTGCAGCGCTGGAGAGATGAATGGCTCCTGTAGGGCCGCCTATTGGATATACGGTCTTACGATAGACCGCCTAAGTGCGCAGCAGAGGATGCGGGAGGAACTACCACTGGAGGACGGACGACGCTCTGATGGCCGGACCAACAGAATGAACGGCGCCCTCTGCACCGCACACGATGTTGAACTGTTGCCTGAAAACCGCACAAGTCCACCACGCAGTAAGTTGCAAGGGGTCCAACCTCCACCCTCTCCGGCCGGCCAGAGGGGATGGGCCTCGTGCTGATGATTGCTGACCTGCAAAATAATGTAAGAAACACACAGAAAAGACCTAAATTAGAACTGGACGGTGTAGTAAATGTCAATATAAGAAGAAATGAACATAAACGAATCGCAAGGGGGATACCTGGGGGTTTTAAACCCCTAGGGTGACAAAAGCATGGGTGGATATGTGCATGATAATGAGAAAGAATGGGGACGTAGGGAGAAAACGATGCATGCAATGAAGGGAAAGTGATGAAAATTATAAACGAAAAGACTCAAGACCAAACTAGTCCCTGAACCGGAGGCTTGTATGGACGTAGAAAGCCTCCCTCCTTGGTGCCAGGTCGCTCAAGAATGCGGCAGGGCTTCGCCGTCGACAAAACCCCCCCCCCCTTTTCTAGTCTGGCCATTAGGGTCTATTTATAGAGCCTAGAAAGCCAGCCCCGAAACTAGGGTTTAGAGCTATTTTTAGGTCGAAATTATAAAAGATAAATCATAGATATCATAATATCTTATCCAGTCGAAACGGCATCAAAAAAGGTTGATTATCCACGGAGAAATCGACAAGAGAAGTCAGGGATAAAACCATGCATAAAAGGCATAAAAATCTATTAAAAATCACCAATCGAAAGGATGAACAGTCTTATGATAGACCGCTCAATCTGATGGGCGGTCAAGTACAGACCGTCCAACACTGTCGGTGGAAATTCAGAAAATCAGGAAATTAACCCAATTATCGCTCGAACTGACCGAAACGTCTGCCGTCGGACCCTCCAATATGAACGGTTCACACAAGCCCGTTCAAATGTAGAGCGGCCAACAAGCGACCGTTCTAACCCTGTCGGTGATAATTCAAATAATTGGATAATTACCTGAGAAAGTTGGCACGCGGAGGACTCTGAGATATAGGCGGTTGGAATATGCCCGTCCATTTGTTTGAACGGGCCTAATAGGGCCGCACAAAAGCCTGTCGGTGAATATTCAGAAAATCCTCAGAAATTAACCAAAGTGTATGAACGGTCTATCTTCAACTGCCCTAGTTATGAACGGCTGATTGTGGACCATGCATGTTTTTGGACACTTGATTTTCATAAAACACATTCAATTAATCAAAGCCAAGGCCCAATAAGCCCTGAACCGATACGGTCTTCACCAAGGAGGGAGGCCACAAAAATGGGCCCAGGACATGCCACAAAAAATGGCCCGATGAATGATGGACAACTTAGGGCATCAACTAATGGGAGTAAGAGAAACAGCTCAGCTTATCGGCATAAAACGGGTGTCAACAGCCGGCTGTTCACATTCCGATATTCCTTCCGCTGTATTAAAAGCTCGGGGCGTGACAATTAGAGTGGTATCAGAGCCTAGGCCTAGAAGCCCTAGGAAAGATGTTATGTCATAGGTTAAGTCCAAGGTTTAAGGACCCATGCCTATGAAATAAGGAAAGAAATCCCCACCCATGAGAGAAATTGGGTAGAGCCTGGGATGAGCTAGTAATTAGAATTTATCTTTGAGATTAAACCCACCAATTCCATTAGAATTAACAAATTTATTGCTCTTCTCAGGTACCTTATTTTTGCAATGGCTCATCGTGTCGATTGGAATGGAATGCAACAAACCGTTGCAGGTCTCACACAAGCCTTGCAAACTATGGCCCAAGTTGGCGCAAGGGCAGGAGCTGGTGATCTGCACTGTAATTTCTGGAGTTTGAATCCTCCGCGATTTAATGGTTCTTCTAATCCAGACGAAGCAGAGAACTGGATTGACGAAATGAATCATATCTTCGAAGTCATGCAATGTGCCGACCAGGAGAAGGTTCACCTTGCTACATTCCAGCTTAACAAAGATGCGCATACATAGTGGAAATCTATACCTGCACCACCTGTGGACGCACACACACTTGGGAAGGATTTCTCACACTCTTTCGAGCCAAATATTTCTCCGAGCATGTTAAGGAGAGAAAGGCGGCAGAGTTCGCTTCATTGTGTCAAGGTATGATGACGGTGGCCGAGTACAAATTACAATTTTCTTGCCTGGCACCCTATGCTCAACATCTAGTGAGCACAAATCTTCTTAAAGTAAATCGCTTTATGGACGGGCTGCGACCCATTTTTATCTAGCAACTTGGCTCCCAGAATATTCAGACCTACGCCGAAATGGTCCAACAAGCTCATCTGTATGAAAGGACTTTGGAAAAGGTAGAGAAACTTAAAGGAAAAGGGGAGGAGTTTAGCCGAAGGTCGGATCAACGAGGAAAGAAAGAGGAAAAATTCAGCATCACCTATAAATCTCGGGATAACAACAAGAAGAGATCCCGAAGTGGTAACGAGTGCGGAAGCCACAAGAACAAGAAGATAAAGGAAGAAGAGAAGGCTCTTACAACCGCTTGCTCATTCTACGAAAAATTCAGACATTCGGCCGAAGAATGTTGGAAGCGCTTAGGTGCATGCCTAAGATGTGGAAGTCGGAAACACCGCATGTCGGATTGCCCCCTTATGAAAGATCATTCTTCCAGCGGTGGACT
The DNA here is from genome assembly GCA_022559845.1 of Amorphophallus konjac. Lineage (NCBI taxonomy): Eukaryota > Viridiplantae > Streptophyta > Magnoliopsida > Alismatales > Araceae > Amorphophallus > Amorphophallus konjac. The sequence continues at coordinate 226,312,405 of CM040125.1, read as the reverse complement.
GAAGCGATAGGCTCGTCTCAACGCCGTTCTAGATGATAAGGAGGCGCCCAAGGATGATGGGCTTATTGAAGGTACTATTCATATTTATTCCCATCCCGCATTCATTTTATTCGATACTAGTGCTACTCATTCCTTTATATCAACTACTTTTGTAAAAACCTTACCAGTTTCAGCGATTCTTTTGCCATCGGACCTAGCTATTACCACACCCTTAGGTTCCGGAACTAGGCTTACAACTTGATAGCAAGGTAATTGTAGAAGGACATAATCTTCCTGCTAATCTTGTATGTCTTGACATGAAAGGCTACGATGCCATATGAGGGGTTGATTGAATGGTAGATCACGACGCCTATATAAATTGCCGAAATAGGATAGTTTCCTTCCGAAAACCAAGTCTCCCACGATTTTCCTTTCTTGGTATCAAATACCGGAAGCATCCCTCTCTTATTTCTTCTCTTCACGCTTGCAAACTCATCTAGCAAGGATGTGAAGCTTTCCTTGCCTCCATAGTACTTACTGAGTCTAAGAAAATTTGTATAGAAGAAATCCCCGTAGTTAGGGAGTTCCTTGATGTTTTCCCTTCCGAGTTACCTGGCTTACCGCCCGAAAGGGAGGTTAACTTCACCATCGAACTCGCACCCGGAGCAGCACCAATGTCAATAGCTCCTTACAGGATGCCCCCCACGGAACTGAAGGAACTAAAGAAGCAACTTCAGGAGCTTCTAGAAAAAGGCTTCATTCGACCTAGCACATTCCCTTGGGGTGCGCCAGTCTTATTTGTCAAGAAGAAGGACGGTTCCCTCAGACTATGCATTGACTACCGGCAGTTGAATCTGCTCACCATCAAGATCAAATACCCACTACCGTGTATTGATGAGCTATTTGACCAACTATCTGGCGTGGAGTACTTCTCCAAGATCGATCTCAGGTCAGGCTATCATCAACTGAGGGTCAAGGATGAAGACATTCACAAGACTGCTTTCCGAAGCCGATACGGACATTATGAATTCATGGTTATGCCGTTCAGTTTAACTAATCCACCCGCTACATTCATGCAACTAATGAACAACGTGTTCCGACCATATCTCGATCAATTCGTGGTTGTGTTCATTGATGATATCCTCATCTATTCAAAGACAAGGGAGGAACATGAGGAACATCTAAGGGTTGCCTTGCAAACTTTGCGAGAACATCAACTTTATGCAAAATTAAACAAATGTGAATTTTGGCTTAAGGATGTCTCTTTTCTTGGCCATATCATTTCTAAAGAAGGCATTGCAGTAGATCCTTCTAAGGTTGAAGCTGTTAAGAATTGGAGCCGACCGAGCACGGTATCTGAAGTTCGAAGTTTCATTGGCTTGGCTGGTTATTATCGGTGATTTATCAAAGACTTCTCCAAGATTACGGCTCCTTTGACCGGACTCACTAGAAAGGAAAATCTTTTTAATTGGACGAAAGAATGCGAAGAAAACTTCTTAGCTCTTAAGAAGCATCTCACCACGGCACCTGTATTGGCGTTGCCTATTGAAGGTGGCAGATTTGAAGTATACACTTATGCATCTGGCATTGGTCTAGAGTGCGTGCTCATGCAAAATAACAAGGTCATTTGCTAAGCTTCAAGACAATTAAAGAACCATGAGAAAAATTATCCTGTTCATGACTTAGAACTGGCTGCTGTGGTATTCGCTTTAAAGATTTGGCGTCATTACCTTTATGGAGAGAAATTTATTGTGTATTAAGATCACAAGAGCCTGAAATATCTCTTTTCTCAAAAGGAGCTGAACATGAGGCAAAGAAAATGGTTGGAATATCTCAAGGATTTTGATTTTGCTATTCAATATCACCCTGGAAAGGTAAATGCTATTGCCGATGCGCTCAGCAGGAAACCAATAGGGAAGTTGTCCAGTCTGAAAGGTATGTCCAATCTTATTTCTAAATTTGCTCAGTTGAATTTAGATGTCGATCTGAAGACAGAAGATTACTTTATAGTCAATATTAGAATACAACCAACATTGATTGAAGATCTAATAAAGTTACAAGAAAATGATCCAGTATTGTTGGAGATTAAGGCTGATATGGAGCTACGACCAGATTTCTCTATCGCGAATGATGGAAGATTATTGTTCCGAGGTCGTATTTGTATCCTGGATCATGTCAATACTAAGAAGATGGTCTTATATGAAGCTCATAAATCTAACTATACCGTTCATACTGGTGCTACCAAGATGTACCAAGATCTGAAAAGAAACTATTGGTGGCCCAATATGAAGAGAGAGATAGCAGACTACGTGTCACGTTGCCTTACTTGTCAGTAAATTAAGGCAGAACATCAAAAGCCTGCTGGAAAACTACATCCCTTGGAAATTTCAAAAAGGAAATGGGAGAGTATAGGAATAGATTTTATCATGGGACTGCCTAAATCAAGAGGTGGACATGATGGAATATGGGTAATCATAGACCGTTTAACAAAATCAGCTCATTTTCTACCTATTAAAAGCTGATGGTCTGTAGATATCCTAGCTACTTTATATGTAAAGGAGATCATTCGATTACATGGTGTCCCTGTCACCATTATTTCTAATCGAGATCCTCGATTTACTTCACAATTTTGGAAAGGGCTACAACATCTCGAGGAACCCGATTGAATTTCAGCACTACTTTTCATCCACAAATTGATGGTTAGACAGAAAGAACCAATCAAGTAGTAGAGGATATGCTGAGGGCTTGTGCTCTCGATTTTGGAGAAAATTGGCATGACCACTTGTCTCTAGTGAAATTTGCATACAACAATAACTACCAGGCCAGCATACAGATGGCACCATTCGAGGCACTGTATGGTAGAAGCTGTCGTTCACCTATATGTTGGAATGAAGCAGGAGAAAGGTAATTTCTCGGGCCCGATATTATAAGAGATACTACCAAGAAGATAAAGCTTATTCGGGAGAGACTCCATATGGCCCAAGACAGGCAGAAATCATATGTTAATAACAGAAGGCGCGACCTGGAATTCCAAGTGGGAGATCATGTGTTTCTCAAGGTTTCTCCGGGTCGAGGTATTCGAAGATTTGGTATTAAAGGCAAGCTCACACCAAGATTCATTGGCCCCTTTGAAATTCTTGAAAGGGTTGGTGAAGTTGCATATCGAATAGCTTTGCCCCCTCAACTAGCTGGAGTTCATAATGTGTTTCACGTATCAATGCTTAAAAAGTATGTCTCCGACCCATTTCATGTCATAACTTATGACAACCTAGAGATTAAGAAGGATTTGACGTACGAGCAAAAACCAATCAGAATACTTGAACGGGAAGTACGTCAACTTCGGAATAAGACTATTCCAATGGTCAAAGTCCAATGGACCAAATTATGGCCACATGAAGCAACATGGGAAACTGAAGAAGCTATACGTAAAAGATTTCTCGAGCTATTCACATGTAAGTACACTCTCCGTAAAATCCATATATTGAATTTGGAGACCAAATTCTCTTTAGTGGGTGAGGGTGTAATACCCCAAGATTTTGTAAATAATATTTTGAATTTTCTAAAAACATATTCAGATTTTTTGAGATTTTTCTAGAAATAAATATAAATAATTTAACGTTAATGGGCTATTAAATGAATTATAGTTAATTAAATCTAATTGTTAAAGCCCAATCTTTATGTAAATAAATCTAATCTTTTAAATAGGCCCAAAATGACCTAAAACCAAGCCCATAAGGTTTGGTCCATATTCTAGAAGCTGGAATTAGTGTATTTATGAAATTTAGGCGGATAATTACTCCTTAAATGTATAAATAAACGGATAATAGGAGATAAGTCAAAAGAGTTTGAAACTGTTCAAATTCGGCGCCAACAGTAGAAACGGTTTATCGGGCGATCGCATGGGAAGAATAAACGATCTAGACCTAGACCGCTAAGCACTACAGATTCCGTTAATAGAAGAAGGCATGAAAAAATGGGAACCTTGACATCCTAATCACTTGGGATTGATGCAATGTAATAGCTAGAAGGTTCTAAGATAGATTTAGATCGAATTGAAAACCTAAATTGGACTCTAGGTTTGTTCTAATCCACATAACCCTAGCTAACCCTATAAATAGACCTAAGGTTTCACATGCGCGACCCTTACGTTTGACTCGCATGGAACTAAGGTAAGGAAGCATTTTCTGAGGTAGGTTCTTTAGAATAATTGGTTCATAATACTAAGGACTAACTACCCTCAAAATTTTGTTCTAGGAGATCAAGTTTACAAGGAGTTAGAGGTCTGCAAAGTCGTTGGTTCGGCACAAGAATCTCAGGAAATTATACAACTGGGTCAGATTGATCAGCAAGATAGAAGCCCTAAACGAGGTAATTAGATAGAGGTTCTTCAGAGTTATTTATACCTTATAGTACCCTCTTCATACCCTCCAAATTTTGTGGTATTAGGTGGAGAGAATCAAAAGATAGAAAGCCACGAAGTTGCTAGTTCGGTTTTGAACGACCAGAAACTAGGGTCTACTTCTAGCACTAAATTCAAAGACTAAAGCACACATCAAAGGTAGGTTATCTCATGAAAGGCTTAAGCTCAATGCTCGGAATAAAAGCCCTCTTCTTGCAGTCAATTTCATATTTTGTACACAGAGTATTTGGGTTTTTATTTTGACTATGCATATAGGATTATATAGCATGCATGAATCATACTCTTAAAACAAGAAAATGATCATTTCAGTTTATTTAATTCAACCCATACATCGCCATGTCTTAATATGGTGTTATTAGGCCATATTTATCTCTTGTCACGTTTTTACTTGGCATCTAATGGCCTTAGCTTAGTATATATTTCAGTTTTATTACTATTTTCAGTAGACAGGAAGAAACGGTCTTCCTGAGACTGCCTGAAAATCCTTGCGGTCCTACGATAGACCGTTAGAGCCCATGAAATGGTCCTCCCGAGACCGTTTGATGATTCTGAGTTCTGTATTAATTGTTAACCCAAAACATAATGCAGAATAGCCCTATATATCATATGCTAAGCCTAGGTAATTATGTTATTCCTGTATTAAGTGTTGTTTTCATACACTTGGCTATATGATTATTTATTCTAGCAGATTTCATATTCCTTATGCACGTTGGTATTATTTTAAACTTATGCTAAATTCACGGCCAAAACCTTATACTTTTATAATTGCATTTCTCGTGGCTCACGACTTGTCTAGTTTTAACTTGATCACTATTTTATCACGATGTTTTCTCATCTGTGAGTTATTTTCTTAAGTACATGGCATATACTCCGGTATGTGACCATTAGTTACACTTTACACTTATAGGCACACTGTCTTGGACTTATGAACCTCTCAGTCGGATATTCCTTCTGTCGGACTAGGGGATTATGTTTCAAGGCCTCCGTAAGACTCCGCGAGCCTGGAATTTTCACTAGGACGCCGAGCTGGTTGTACCATTAAAACCCAATTTATCTAGAAAGTACTTTACTGGTGTTTTATGTATTCTGGACCTTAGCGGCCATATGGACGACCGTTAAAAGGCACCAAGCGGCCATCCACTAGACCGCAAAGCTCCAAAAGGTTTTCTTACGTCGACACTTCTTTTTCATGCGTCGACTCTATTTTATGAAACGGTCAAGACTCGGACCGCTTTCTACATAAAACGGTCCAGTAAATGACAGCATATTTCCTGATTTAGTCTAACCCAAGGTTTGACCTTTGGGATTAGTTTTCTTGATTTCTTAGATGATCTTAAAATTATCTGGAGTACCCACACTGTGTTAAGAAAGTTAACATTAAGTTATGAAAGTTAATGAATATACCGTTATGCTGCCGGACTACAGCCGTAGCATAATGTCCTTTTTAAATCATTCTTTGAAATCAAATCAAATTTTGGTATGTTCTATACCTTGGTTACTTGATCATTAAACTTGTTGTTTGAAATTGAATTAGTGGCTGACATTATTGTTATATCTCATGAAAGTAGCGGGATTTATAACTTGAAGATGTAAGATTGGGCACGGATTGTGTCCAAGGGCTCTATGCTAGTCCCCACGGCCGATGGTCGGAAACGTGCTATAAACCATTGGGTACGATGATTGTCACACCCCGAGTCTTTATGACAGCGGAAGACTAGCTCAAGGAACATGAACAACCGGCATGGTAAGCCTCTTGCAAGCCAGAACGATCAGAGCGTAAGGCAATCACACATAAGAAGGTAATTTACACAATAATTTAGTCAAACTCCAACTTTTATTTCATTATCAATCATTATTCAAATACAACCACCAATTCAACTTTCTTTCTCGTACTAGACTCAAGAATAAGAAAAATTACATAGACTAAACAATATAGACTTCCTAAGTCTTCGCTCATTCTTCATTCACTCTCGAATCCGCTACTTGAATACTCCGAATTCGAACCCGACTCACTTCCATCTCCTGAAAAGATTGGAAATAGATAATGAGCACATTTGCCCAGTAGGTATCTTTACATCAACATGATTAGCAATATTTAAGTAATTAGCATTTTCGCTCTAAAGCAAATAAGGTAAAATCATGCGAATGCGATCAAGCACGCGATTAAACCAAAGTAACAAGATGATCATGTAAGATAGAATGAACAAGTATGAAATAGCAAGAATGTAACAAGAGTGTAGCATGGCCTTTCATGAACAAGAATGTATCGAGAATGTACTAGCAAGTTCACATACTCCTCACCCAACATCTTTTGCTTATGAGCAAGTATTTGGTGAATTTCTGTGGAATATCATGTAACAATCAAGAAAGTCATGTAACGTGTACGTGTATCGTGGATTTCACTTATTTATAGAGAAAGTACTCCCAGCACAATGCGACGCTAGTAGCATCATACCCCATGGTTTATAATAGTATGTTTCCGACAATCGGTCGAGGGGACTAGCATAGAGCCCTTGAACACAATCAGTGCTGATCGCATCTTCAAGTATAAATCAAGCTATTTCCACGTTTCAAGAAATAAAATTATGGCCAAGAATGTAAATAAATTCATGATAACAATAATCAACAATGAACGTTTCAATGAAGAAATGTGGGGTCAAGAATGACTTAAAACAAGGTTATGCTCATAGAAATAATTCAGTAGCATAATAGTACATTTATTATCATTCATAATTTAAATTAAGTTTCTTTGGACAATATGACAAGTCCCAGACCATCAATAATCCATCTAGGAACTTTAGAATATCAACCCTTTGGTCAAACCTCGGGTTACTGTATGCAAGAACTGTGACGGTCTAATGTTGGGCCGTTACACGATCATGACGCTCCAGTCTCAAGCCGTTACAATGGCCGAATCCAGAAATAATAAATAGGATTTAGTTAATGTGACGGTCATATATTGGTCCGTTAGACGTACCTGACGGTCCAACATTGATCCGTTACATATCCAGAACCTGAAAACATCGATAGTGCTTTCTAACAATTGGGCTTTAATGGTACAACCAACTCAGCGTCCTAGCGGGAATCCCAAGCTCGCAGAGAATTACGGAGGCCTTGAAACAAGATTTCCTAGTCCATTGGAAGGAATATCCAATAGAGAGGTCCTCATGTTCAAGAGTATGTTCCTATAGTGCAAAGTGTGAACTAATTATCATATACCGGAATATATGCCATGTACTTAAAGAAAATAACTCTATCGATAGAAAAAGACTATGTAGCGATGTGAAACCATGATAAAACTCCGTCAATACAATACTTAAAATCATAGTTTAAATCTAATTATAGAGTTTAGGCAAAGAAATTAACATATGCTTTAAAATAACTCAAAATGCTTAGAACATGAAATTTCCTATCATGAATCAATTAGTAAACTCCAAGTCATGAAATAAGGTTAAAACTTAGATAACTAGACTTATTTATAAGTAAGTTTGACTGTCCCCAGTCGTGTCTCGGGTTGACAGAAAATAGTACTTTGACGGTCTAGTATGGGCGCGTCACAGGGCTGTGACGATTTATCGGGGGGCCGTTATAGTATTGTAACGCACTTACTTTGGTCTGTCAGAGACAATTGGGGAATTGAGATATAACAGAGGATGTGATGACTGATCCTAAGACCGTTAAAATCATATGACGGTCCTACGTTAGTCCGTCAGAGCTTCTGCTGACGAAAAGGATAAGGAACTATGTCCTATGCAAGAAAAATCACAATAACCAACTATTCGAGCCATGATAACAAAGTAAAGGCCATCTAGATGCATAGGTTTCAATGAATTAACAAGATAGTACCATTTTATTTTCCATTAAGGCTAAAGATATGCATGTATGCATGTCCCTACTTAAACATGGAATTAATGACCTATAGTGCATGTAATCAAGCAAAATCAGAGGGCTTTTATCCCGAACATGTTATTTTTTCCGTTCATGAGATGACCTACCTCTTAACTGGGCTTTAAAGCTTCTAATTTGGTCTCCAAGACACGCCCTAGTTCTTCCGTTCCTGAGATTTTTCAGCAACTTCACGTCGCTCTAACTCCTCAGTCTCTTGACCTAAGGACGTGAAATTTGGAGGTTAGGAAGATGAAACTATTGGGAACAAAAAGTTCTAAAGCATATACCTCTAATTACCTCATTTAGTTTCCCTAATTTTCTGATCTTCAGCACCCCGTTGCACAGTTTCCTGGGTTGGCATGATGAAACCAGCAACTTTAGAAGATCCTAACTCCTTGGATACTCGACCTCCTATCATGAAATTTTGAGAGTAGTTAGTCTAAAGTATTAAGAACAAAATACTCTAAAGAACTTACCCGAGATTCTATCTCCTTACCTTGTTTCTTCACGAGCCAAAAGTAAGGGTCGCTCAGTTCAAAACTGGGTCCTATTTATAGGTTTTTGGCTAGGGTTTGAGGACTAGATCGATTCTAGAGTCCTTAGTTAGCCAGAACCTGATCGCTAAGAGTCCTTAGTAACCTTACACATTCTTCTAATTAGGTCTCTAGTAGATAGGAACCCAAAGTTCCAATCTTTTTGTTCTTTCCCCTATTCACGGAGCTGACAGAGTGTAGCGGTCGTAGCCTAGTCCGTTACGTGACTGTGGCGGTAGCACGATAGACCGCTACATCCACTATGCACAGAATTTAATAAAATTTAAACTTTTTTGTTTGTTTATCCTTATAATTATCTAAATAAGGGGTAATTATCCTTTAAATCCGTGAATAGACTAAATAACCTTCTAGATTATGGGCCTATCTTAATGGGCTTGGTCTTGTAACCATTTGGGTCTTAAATTAAATAGGCTAGGCTAATTATTTAATACTATTTGGGCCTTATAACCCATTTATTAATCCCTTTATTAATTTATTTATCCCTTATAAATCTTAAAAAAAATATAAATAATCCATAAATTATTATATATAAATTTTAGGGCACTACAATGATACTGGCATCGCATTGCGCTGGGAGTACTTTCTCTTATAAATGAGTGAAATTTATGAAGCTTCTTATGGAAATTACATGTTTGTTATTGACTTTCTGGTACATAGCCTTTACAAGGTTGTGTAAAATACTTTCTAGTTACATGCTCGTACATTCTTGTTCATGAAAGGCCAAATTTACATCTACATGATAATCTTGCTTGTTCATGATCGATACTTATTCAGGTCAACTTGCTCAGTTATTTCGTGATTTTTGGTTATCTTGATTTATATTGATTATTTATCAAATTCTTATTTTTACCTTAAGATCTTAGAGCTAAGACATTAATCATTTAAATATTACCTTCATGTTGATACGAAGATACCTACTGGGCAAGTGTACTCATACCTACTTTCTCAATTTTTCAAGAAGTACAGGTGCATCCGATTCAGAATATACAAGTAGTGGGTCCGAGAGTGATTGAAAGTCCAATGGATCGAGAGAAGACCTAGTTGTCAAGTGTCTAGTCGAGTCCTATTGTAATTTTTCCATTTTCTTGAGTCTATGATGTAAGAATGGTTAAGTCATGAATCTAATGTACTTGTGGTTATTAGTACGAAATAAAGTGAGAATTTTGGAAAAATTTTACTTGTGCAACTACTTCTATATGATTCTCCTGGGCTCTGATTTCTAGCTTGCGAGAGGCTTGCCATGCCGGCTGTTTACATTTCGATATTCCTTCCGCTGTATTAAAAGCTCGGGGCATGACACTAGTTCGGTCGACCGAACTCTGTAGTCATGCAAAGTTCAGTCCAGTGGATCCTCAGTTGCCCAAGCTAGTTAGAGCGATTAATCCCCTCTGATCTTGGAGGGTTTATACTGACGATCTTAACCTTCAAAACCATGAGGAAAATGATTAGAACTATAGCTCAATAATCCAAATGATAAATGCATGAACTTCATACAAAACATTAAGAATGAGTAAGAGATAAGTATGAAAACCCTTTTAGCATCCTTCAATCCATTGACCAAAGATGAAGCCATTTCACACATTAGATGGGCATCAAGAAACCAATTCCACCAAGATTAATGTGAATGTTTTAAGCATATCATGACCATTGACAAAACATCAAATGAAGTTATGTTCAAAATGAGATGAACTCAAAAGAGACTTTCATTTGTGAAAAACCCAGCATCTATCAAATCTTCCACTCACAGCAAACCATGAGACTCAAGCATCACACACACATGCCACCAAGATTAATATGAATGATATGCATTGTAGCCCTTAAAAACACAAACCTTACACACAAACAACAAGAACTAATGACTATGAGGTTGTACACAATGAATGATCTCTGCATGAATGATCTCTGCCAAACTTTATGTGAAATTCTTAAGGACATTGTGAACCTCAAAAGCCATGAATGAATTGTATTAAGGAAGGCTACGTGAAATGCACATGGTGAGATCGATGTTATGACAAAGCAAAAATCTTACCAATGGTTCTTGACAGATTAGACATGACATATACCACCTATTTCAGATTGTAGAAAGCAAGGTGCTTGTCTGCACCTTTGTTTTACCTTCCAAGCGACCGCCATGTGATTTGTTCCTACAATTCAAAATAGCCAAGTCAATACATCATGAGTTGCACAAAGACTTGTTCAATCATAAAAGGTTTTGAAGCCTCTTGACAACCCAAGTTTTCTTCAACCAAAAACCAACTCCAAATAGTCGTGCAATCAAACAACATGTCTCAAAATGCATGACGGAATTGCATGTAAATCACATTAAGAATTTGATCATTCTTCTCAAGGTTCAATCAAGACATGAGCTAGATTGCAAACACTTTACAATCTATCCATGCAACATGTATATGCAACATTTAAACCATTTACAGTCTCAACCATATTTGAACATCAATAGCACAGTTTCCCATATGAAACACATGCAGGCATAGCAAATATCATGAGTGCTATCATGAGTGCATACAATCATCAAAAGTATATGCAAGCATACACAAAGTTTAGTTAACATAAAAAATATAAAAATTACGTAAGACGCACATCAATCTCCCCCTTTTTGATGATGACAAACTTTGTGACTGACTTAGATAGATCATAGAGTTTCACATTCTTTCACCCCCTTTGATATCATCAAAAAGTGGGAGGAAAGGAATTCATGAATCAATAAGAGCACACTTCAAAGGTTCAAATAAGGCAATAGCAAAGCAAAGATACGATGATCAAAATGTGTTGATTCTTGTGATTCCAATTGTTGGTGATAGAGATGATAGGTGTGTAGACTTAAGACTTGCAGACTAAGTAAACACATCAAGATAATACCACTGAAAGTCAAAAGTCCATTTCAGATTTTCACAATATGCAATGGCAAGGCAAAGGCAAGATTTTTCTTTGATTTTTAGATTTTTAGATTGTTCTGTTGAAATTAGGGCTGTCAATGGGCCGGGACCGGGCCGGGCTTAGGTCGGCCCGGGCCGGGCCCGACTTATCAAGAGTAAGGCCCGAGCCCGGCCCGAGCCCGACCTATGTCAGGCCGGGCCGGGTCGGGCCCGACATTGTGTAAAAAATTCAAAGCCCGACTAAGGCCCGGCCCGGCCCGACTACTTAAATAAAATAATAAAAATAATAAAAAATAATAGATTTAATACTATAAAACTTATAATCTCACTAAATAAATTAAAATTTTGATATTAATTACATAATTTGTGTGAAAAGAGAATTTTAAAATTTCTAATTAAGTAAAATAACATAAGTTTGACTAAATAATTTTTAAAATTTGAAGTGAGAATAAAAAAAGGGATCGGGCCAGGCCGGTCCGCGGGCCGAACTCAAAGCCCGAGCCCGGCCCGCGAGTCTAGTCGGGCCGGGCATTTAGGCCCGACTAAAAACCCGCGGGCCTAAAAAGACCTTGCGGCCCGGCCCGAAATCGGGCCAAGCCCGCGGGCTTGTCGGGCCGGCCAGGCCCATTGACAGCCCTAGTTGAAATGCATAAAAACTCATAAATGCATGCAAGCGATGACACACCAAGTGATTTTTTTTTTATTTTCAATTTTTCAAATTTTTTTTCTATTAAAATGCATAAAGCTGGATGCTAATGAAAGAGGACACATAAATGCATGCAATGCAACCAAACAGATATATATATATACATGCAACATAGCTCCCCCTCTTTATTTAAAGAGATGGAATAGGTGTATGAAAAGTGCAGGTGAGTCAATACATACAGAATGTTCAAGTATAACACTTAGGAGATTGTGCAATCACATAGAAGAGTTATGCAATAGTTAAAGCAATCAATCAATTTTCTGAATACATATTAAATCAAATTTCCATGTGTGTAAGTAAATAACATGAAAACAGACTATTGCAATATGGATATTCAGATTTTCTGATCAACACAAAGAGAGATTTTATAGATTGCACATCAATTTATGAGAGCCGCGTATTGGAGGCTACGCTCTGCCACAAAAAATTTTTTAAAAAAATTTAATTCAAAAAGTTTCACAATGACAATCAGAATTTTGTAAAAGTGATCAAGTTCAAATATTCATTTTTACGCGAGTAGACATATGGAGGTCATGCCAAACTCCCCAGTTACTCAGAATATTGACCGTTTCACTTCATTTTGAGCAGAGATACTATAGTAGAACACTTTTTTGAAATGAACCACATCACGTCTTAGGTGACATGTGCCCAATTTACTCAGTGAGATTAAACATTGCTCTGCCTTCATTTCAGATTTTATTTTATTTTTTTAAGAAATAGGTAGACAGTTTTTTCCTCAACTACCTCTTTAACATTCATGCAGTAAGTTTAATATCTCTAGAGTGTTGAAAAGAAATTCCTATATCTTTATCTTTAACACTCACTTTCACATCTTATGCATAAAGTGTATAAATTTGATTCATCATGTATACCGAAAATTTCATGAACACATAACAGTGTAGCTCCCCCGAAATAGATGCACTTATCAAATCTTTACTCCCCCTGAGTGTATTGACAAGAAACACTCCAGTGATGACTCAAATATAACATTATTTAGCAAGAATTATGCTGTCATAAAAATTCCAAGGATGCGGGTGAATAACATATATAACATGTAAGCACACAATTTGGAAGATATGCAATGTGCAATGTAAAATGTAGAATGCAATATGAATACAAAATTTTAGATTTTTATTTGAATGTCCTAAATGCAATGTAAAGTGCAAGACGTAACATGGATGCAAATTATAAGTTTTCAATTTTTCATTTGGATGATCTAAATGCACCTAATGCATGAATTCTAATGCATGCAACCTATAGTTATATGAGAATGCAATGTAAGATGCAAATGTTTATTTTTTTTAGACCATTTTAACAGATTCCACAAGAAGTCATTCAGTTTCAAATGATGGACCACAAGCATTTTCCATCTCATGACTTTTATGAGTAAGTGTGCACGAATGATCAAAATTAAGCAATGCAACCCAATTATTTTTTTAAATATGATACCAATTATTTTTCAAAATCTGTTCAAAAATAGATTTTCAATAGTATTTCAAAAGTTTAGAAAATCATTCGCAAGTCAACCTGATTTTTCAATGACTTTTCAGAATAAAAAGAATCTAATGACAAGATAGCCATTTGATTTCTCCAAGTTCTTGTACAAGGCAGAGTTTGAGGTCCGAAGACCCGACTCACACATGGTGAGAGTTTTCAGATGGACGTAATCTACCTTTCCACTACACACCATTTTAGATACCAGATATGCAGTTAAGCTCAAATGTGATCCAAGACATGCAATACAAATGAAGAGTTGTTCAAATAATCATTTGGACATTCTCGATACAGTTGAGCAGAGGAACAACATTTCAAGATTTTTTCGACACAATTCTTGTCATAAGAACAATACCACCAAATGCCATAAGCCAATGCATGCAATTTCATTTCCATAGCGAAAGGTTGAGTTACCTTAGTTCAGCAAGCGGTATTATATGCCTACAAGCACCAAAATCACTAACCTCATGAAAGTCAGTATTTCAGATTTTTGTTTTTTTACCTTTGCCTTGAGAATCCCTTGTTTTTCTCAATTTCTTCATTGCCCTCAAGTCACTCCTATAATCAAAGTTCTCGTTTTACAAATTTTGGTACCCAAGCTTTCTCTGATCCCCGGGGTTCAGCAGCAACATTGGCACGTGGTTTCCAATTTTTGACAACATTCCAATCATCATTTTTCATCAAAAAATAATCATGCATCATATGTCCAGATTTACCACAATAATTACAACATGACTTTGAATACTTAGAAGCTTAAGGATTTTTTGAAGCATGTGACTTTTTGTTCCAATATTGTTTCCAATTGGCAAGAGGTGTGTTAAACACATTAGAGATCTTAGGTTGACCTTCCCTTGGTTTTGGCTGAGGATAATGGGTCTAGAACAAAGGATGTGTTGACACCATAGGTTGGTAGTGTTGTTTAGCCTTAGGATGCGTCGACCTACCCTTGCCTTTTCCATTGTTCATTCTTTTCCTGCATGCTTCTAAATCATCATTCTTCATTGTAAAGCAATCATGCATAGCATGTCCATGTCTTCCACAATAAAAACATGAGATTTTCTTTCTAGGTGGATGTGTGTGTGTAGTAAAAGTATGTTTAACATGCATAGTGGTGCTAGCAGCATTTTTGAATTTTTTATGTAAATTGATTTTCTGATTTTTATTTTCTTTTTGAATCACTTGGATAGAAGACTGCTTTGGGGGAGAAGTAGAGGTACTGGCTATATTTAAAATATGAACAAAAGAAGTAGTGAACTTATTTGCAAAAGACTTCTTCTTTACAGGATTATAGCCAAACCCTTCCCTTTGAGAATTAACTTTCATGCCCAAAAGTTTATCCAATCCACGAATCTAGACAATGAATTATGCAAGTCCTAGATTTCACTTTCTAAAGATGTGATATGCAATTCAGTATTGGCAAGTTCTTCACATAAGTAGAAAGAATGACATTCAACACTGCATTGGTAGTCTTAAGACATTCTAGTTCTTGCTTCAATTCATCCACATTTACTTACAACCACAGATTTTTCTTTTTTTAGAGCCAACAGTCTTTCAGAAATGGCCATGTTCAATTCCTTCAATTTCTCATTTTCTTTTGCAAGCTTTTCATCATGAATGAGTTCATTTATCAAGATTTGATCATTAACCATTTAATTTACTTTTGCTTTCATCTCATTGTTTTCATTTCTTAAGGAGCAAATTTGATCTTTATGAGATTCAATATCAAACACATGAGCCTCAATCAATTCCTCTAAATGTGAGCATTTTTTATAGGAGGAATCACAGTTGTTTTGTTTAACCTTCTTTTTTAACTTTTTATTCTCAGATTTTAGCCTCTTATATTTACTTGCAAGTTCACTATATGCACCCACTAGCTCATCAAGATATATATTTTCAGAATCTGAATTTACCTCCGAGGGTGATCCATTCTGCCGATCACTGCCGTGATCACTCATACCTGACATAAGACATTTGTCTCCATTCTTCTCATGGAATCCAACCAAGCCATCTAGTATGTCCTTTGCGGAGCTGCAGCTGGAAGCAAAAGGAAAACTATTAACATCAACTGCGGCAATAAGCAAACTTAGAACTAAGTAATTTTGATCATGTTTAGTATCATAATCTGCAGTCTAGACTGATTCATCTTCAGACAACTCATAAGTTCCATGTGAGATAAGCTTCCATAGCTTAGGGTCATATGAGTTGACAAGACTGCACATTCTTCCTAACCACAAATCGAAGTTAGAACCATCAAACACAGGTGGAGAATCCATAGTGAAAACTTTGGTAGCCATGATCTGGATCTTACTCTAGGTCGTTAGATCTATGAAAAATAGAGCCTTAGCTCTGATACCAATGGTTGGTCCCTGGGTAGGCAAGCGGACAAGAAGGGGGGGTTGAATTGTCCCCACGTGATATGGCAAATTAAAACTTATGCAGCGGAATTACCAAGTTTAACAAGATTGATAGAAATAAAGTAAGCAAGGATAAACAAGTTCTCTCAATCTCGCCATTCACACACGATCAAGATAAAC
The DNA here is from genome assembly GCA_022559845.1 of Amorphophallus konjac. Taxonomy (NCBI): domain Eukaryota; kingdom Viridiplantae; phylum Streptophyta; class Magnoliopsida; order Alismatales; family Araceae; genus Amorphophallus; species Amorphophallus konjac. The sequence continues at coordinate 226,295,936 of CM040125.1, read as the reverse complement.
AACGTTAACATTACAATCCCACAAACATATATATCACAAAGCAAACCACTGGACACAGGGATTTTTAAGGTGGTTCGGGACCACGACGGGCTCCCTACGTCCACCCCTTACCAAACCGGTAAAGATTCACTCGCTAGATAAACCAACACGGGGAAGACTCCCCAAACACGGAGCAAGGCTCCAACACACACGCTCCAACACACACGCAGGACGACGCCTGCACACACACGGAGACGTGCTCCAACACACACACACACACACACACACACACACACACGGAGATGTAATCTCCAACGTGATCCGACACCGGATCACAACACATACAGACTCGCTGCAATAAACGTAGCACAACGACACACACAGACGCATTGGATCGTGAATCGAGCAACACACATACACGCATGCTGCAACAACCACAGCACCGAAAGCACATGACCGTACGCAGACAGTCACACACACACACACGAATATCTCTCTGAGTTGAGGAAATAAACACAAATACTCAAGATATGCTCAGATCTAAATAAAACCCATGAGAAACATCACAAATAGATAGGAATAAGATGTAGAAGTTGTTCCCCCTTTGATTTTGCAAGCCTATGGATGTTGGTGCTTGATTCTTGAATTCGGATAATGACGAATCTTGCGTCCTCTTGTTCCTCTCGTCGATCCGCTCCTTTTCTTCTTCTTCCACGAGCCCCGAAGATGCCTAGATGCATATGAAAACCTTACAAAACCTTCTCTCACGTTCTTCTCTTCTGCTCCTTGGCCTTCTTCTCCCGCAAGATAGAAAGATTATCTTATTAGGGTTAGTTCTCCCAAAATTCGTAGCTCATATATAAACCCACACAAAATGTATGAAAAGAACATTTAACCCTTGCTAAAACTATGTGAAACATGCCTAAACATGTATATCATAATCCTAGGGGCAAGTGGGTAAAAGTAGAGCACAAATGGATTGGGTTTAGATGATTTTCGGATCCATATTTTTGGGTTTTCGCCGCGAACGGTCGACCGGAACTTTGCGGCGGTCGACCTAACTTTTACAGAGTTGAACCAGTCAGCCTTGGGAGATTAGGTCGACCGAACTCTGTAGTCATGCAAAGTTCAGTCCAGTGGATCCTCAGTTGCCCAAGCTAGTTAGAGCGATTAATCCCCTCTGATCTTGGAGGGTTTATACTGAAGATCTTAACCTGCAAAACCATGAGGAAATTGATTAGAACTATAGCTCAATAATCCAAATGATAAATGCATGAACTTCATACAAAACATTAAGAATGAGTAAGAGATAAGTATGAAAACCCTTTTAGCATCCTTCAATCCATTGACCAAAGATGAAGCCATTTCACACATTAGATGGGCATGAAGAAACCAATTTCACCAAGATTAATGTGAATGTTTAAGCACATCATGACCATGGACAAAACATCAAATGAAGTTATGTTCAAAATGATATGTACTCAAAAGAGACTTTCATTTGTGAAAAAACCAGCATCCATCAAATCTTCAACTCACAGCAAACCATGAGACTCAAGCATCACACACACATGCCACCAAGATTAATATGAATGATATGCATTGTAGCCCTTAAAAACACATGTCTTACACACAAACAACAAGAGCTAATGACTACGAGGTTGTACACAATGAATGATCTTTGCATGAATGATCTTTGCCAAAGTTTATGTAAAATTCTTAAGGACATTGTGAACCTCAAAAGCCATGAATATATTGTATTAAGGAAGGCTACGTGAAGTGCACATGGTGAGATCGATGTTATGACAAAGTAAAAATCTTACCAATGGTTCTTGACAGATTAGACATGACATATACCACCTATTTCAGATTGTAGAAAGTAAGGTGCTTGTCCACACGTTTGTTTTACCTTCCAAGCGACTGCCATGAGATTTGATCCTACAATTCAAAATAGTCAAGTCAATACATCATGCGTTGCACAAAGACTTGTTGAATCATAAAAGGCTTTGAAGCCTCTTGACAACCGAAGTTTTCTTCAACCAAAAACTAACTCCAAATAGTCATGCAATCAAACAACATGTCTCAAAATGCATGACGGAATTGCATGTAAATCACATTAAGAATTTGATCATTCTTCTCAAGGTTCAATCAAGACATGAGCTAGATTGCAAACACTTTACAATTTATCCATGCAACATGTATATGCAACATTTAAACCATTTACAGTCTCGACCATATTTGAACATCAATAGCATAGTTGCCCATATGAAACACATGCAGGCATAGCAAATATCATGAGTGCTATCATGAGTGCACACAATCATCAAAAGTGCAAGCATACACAAAGATTAGTTAACATCAAAAACATAAACATTATGCAAGGCACACATCAGAGTCTTGCATTGGTGCACTTTTTGGTATAACTATCCGGAAAGATGATCTGCAACAAGATTCTCTGACCCCTTCTTATCTCAAATTTTCAAATCAAATTCTTGAAGCAGTAGAATTTATCTAATGAGTCGGAGTTTGGCTTCCTTCTTAGACAACAAATACTTTAAGGCCGAGTGATTAGAGTAAATGATGACTTTTGCCCCTAAAAGGCAAGATCTGAATTTTTCCAGGGCAAAAACTATACCCAGCAACTCTTTCTCCGTAGTGGTATAGTTCATTTGAGCATCGGCAAGTGTGCGACTTGCTTAATAGATCACGACAGGATGCTTATCGAACCTTTGTCCCAAAACAGCTCCCACTACAAAATCCGAGGCATCGCACATGATTTCAAAAGGCATCGACCAATCTGGAGTTTGTAGAATTGGAGCTTTAGTGAGGGCCGCCTTTAAAGAATTAAAAGCCTCCAGACATGACTCATCAAAGTGGAATGGACCATCTTTTGATAGGAGATGAGTTAAAGGTCGGACTATTGTGGAGAAGTTTTGAATGAACCGGCGATAGAAATCGACATGGCCTAAGAAAGAGCGCACTTGCCTTACGGAGGTAGGGGGAGAAAGATTAGATATTAGATCAATTTTTGCCTTGTCTGCCTCTATACCTCGTTCAGACACAATGTCGCCTAAGACTATGCCCTCTCTGACCATAAAATGGCTCTTCCCCCAACTTAGCACAAGATTTGTTTCAATGCACCTTTCTAGTACCTTCCTCAAATTTGCAGGCAATTTTCAAAAGAATCTCCAAATATTAAAAATCATCCATAAAAATTTCGAGGACTTCTCCCACCATGTCCAAAAAAATTGCCATCATACACCTTTGGAAAGTAGCAGGTGCATTACAGAGGCCAAATGGAATTCTCCTAAAAGCAAACGTGCCATAGGGGCACGTGAATGTGGTCTTTTCTTGATCTTCCGGGTAAATTACCACCTGATTATACCCAGAATACCCATATAGGAAATAGAAGAATTTTTTTCTAGCCAATTTTTCAAGAATTTCATCCATAAATGGGAGTGGAAAGTGGTCCTTCTTAGTCATGGCATTGAGTTTTCGATAGTCAATGCACACTCTCCACCCTGTAGTGTTGTGCCCCTGTGGTTTTGATGATATCAACCACTATGAGTCATCTTGATCATTTCTTAATATGAATAAGAACTCCTATGTTATACTTGCTTCAATAACCATGATTCTATTATGTATGCAAAGCATGTACATTCAGTAAGAACATGCTATAAAGAATGATCAAAAGGTGGATCAGTGAACAAAAGGAAAGAAAAGGAGAAACTGAGCATCCGGTCAAAAGTCAACGGTCAATAAGTCAAAGGCAACTGAGCTAGGGTCAAAGGTCAAGTGTCAAGTCAATGAAAAAATCAGAAAAGCTGAAAGAACAGGTTGATGTATCTGACTATGCATAGACCAAGGTCCGAGCATATTTCAGCCAGCACAGCACAAGGTCCGAGCACATTTCAGCCAACACAGCAGAAAGTCAGTGCACCCTTTGCAAGTGTAGAACAAATGCACATGAAGGTCAACGCTAGTTACTGTTCATAGAATGAAGGCCGATGCTACTTGAGTATTGACAGAATGAAGGTCGACACTAGTTACTATTCACAGAATGAAGGTCGGTGCTAGTTTTTTTTTTCTTCCACACACTAGGTCTGTGCACATATATCACTAAGGTCGGTGCTAGTGACCAACTTGGTCTGTGCACATCATACTAAGGTCGATGCTAGTGACCAATATGGTCTATGCACATTTCTGCTTCATCGTCCAAAGTCGATGCACCGTTTGGCCCATGCATGTTGCAGGGTCGGTGCATGTTTTCCTCTTTCATGCAAAGTCTGTGCACATGAGTCTCCAGGGTCGGTGCAATTTTTGCTTCGATGTTCAAAGTATGTGCATATTATCATGATAGTCATTTTAAGGTCTGTGCTCGTTTGCAAATGACATTGGTAGGTCGGTGCATGCGGTGCTACCTAGGTTTGGGCACATGTGAGTCTCGACACATGTAGTATTGCCAGGTCTACACATGCATTATCTAGTGTTGTTAAAGTATGTGCATCATTATCTTTTCACCAAGGCATTTGCAGAACATTCATGTTTCAAGTCCATTCACATACAAAGTTTGTGCATGTTTGCATACACCATTACAACGTCTGTGCATCCTTCATGTCAGGTTCACCTGTGCATCTTTAAGGCTGGCATCTTCATTAGTTCCTGTTCTCATTCATTACCTTAATGCATATGCATCATTTTACATGGCTCTGATTTGAATGTCTAACTAATGTGAAGTTGACCAAGCTTGCATTTGATGTTGTTAACAAAGTGGCTGATGAAATGCCTGAGTAAACATTTAGGCAGCAGCAGCAGAGATACAAGTTGAAGGAGCAAAAGCCATTAAGCCATTGAGGTTGGCATTTCAGCAAGCATCATAATGACAGCAACAATAATCAAAGGCTAGCGTGGATACTCAAGGTACGCGACCTCGAACCAAGTGTTGGCACGCAATCCGAGGTTACCTAATAATGGGCACGTGATCCCAGATTGGTGCGAAAAGTCATGTCTACATGGCAGGGTCTCTGAGAGACCAATGATTAAGGAATATTCTCAATGCCATGTGGATTTATATGATTCGCTGTCTGCAAAATCCGATACCTTGTGCTGGAGATAAATAGATGGCATCGTCTCAGAAGAGAAGTAGTTGGCCGCCAACCGAAGAAGAGAGCCACCAAGAACAAAAGGAAGACAGAAGAAAAGAAAAGAGAAGGAAGAGAGTGAGAGGAGAGAAAAGGATCAAGAGAAAAGGGAAGAGCTCATGTGTGCGAGGATCCCATCTGAGAATAGAGCGTGTCAGGAAGAGAAGAAAAGAGTGAGAAGAAGGAGTGATCCAGCCAGGCCTTTAATTGAAGATCTGGTTGAAGATTGGTCTCGCGGATCAAATCTAGAGCCAACCGGCTCCTTGGAGCTACAGTTTAGTGTTTCCATTTTACCTTTTTTGTTCGTTATCATTTCATTACTTTGGCATTTTTTCGATACTCTGTTTAGGGATTGGGGCTCCTCTTGGGGGTTCAGGAGAAGGGAGACTTAGGTATCCGGTTGTGAGTGACTGGGTGTCACTCACAGTTTCCCTCTGTGGATTTAGAGGAAGAGAGGATCTAGTCCTCGGGGTTTTGGTGAGCAGTGGGTTGCTACTCATGTCCCCTCTGCGGTAGCAGAAGAAGGGAGATTTATCTTCGATTCACCTCCGGTTTGGAGGAAGGGAGGATTGGTCCTCCGGTTGTGGGCAACTGGGTGTTGCTCACGGTTCCTTCTGCGGTTGCAGGAGAAGGGAGAGTTGGACTCTCCGGTTACTGCGGTAGCAGTGGGTGCTGATCCTGTGGGTTGCAGGATCAGTGTTGAGGGATTTGTCTCCCTCAGTTCAAGCTGTTTGGCAACATCTATTGCAGACTGAGTCTGCATCTTACTTTGGCAAGGGAATCCTCACTCGGGTTGAGTGAGGGGTGGATGTAGGCAGACTGGTGTCTGGCCGAACCACCTAAAAATCTTATGTACTGTGGTTTGACTTGTGCGCCTGTTCCATTTCTTCTACCTCCTTCATAGGGCAATTTGTCTTATTATCTAGCACGATGTGCTCTTGATCATATATGTTTGATCTGCTTCTACCGAAGGTGTTTCTGAGTCGAATACTTGAGATAGAGTCAGTGGGTTTCACATCAGTAGTCCTTAGTTCTAGTCACTATCTTGCTGCTCTTAGTTTTCACATAGAGTTTGATGCTTGCTAAGTGTTCGAGTGTGAACCTCAAAAGAATATCTACTTAGTTGAGCCCCCTAGCGTTATTTTCGCTCGAATCCATCTGAGATTGTTTTAATTGAAGTATTTTTTAAATAGGGATTCATTCACACCCCCTCTTAATCTCAGCCTTGCACCCATATATTCCAACAAGTGGTATCAGAGTGGGTTACTGTCTCATTGGATCCAACGATCCGCAGTAGATCATTTAGTCTCTTTGGTGCATTTCTAAGTGTGTTCAGTCTGTTGCATTGAATTGTCTGTTGATTTACTTTTATGGCTTATCCACCGATTTTCAACTCCTGTAACTTTGATTCATGGCTTAACAGCATGCGTAGCTATGTTAGAACAACAGATCTTGATCTATGGAAGGTAATTTCATGTGGTCTACACAAATTACCTAAAGATAAATTTAAGTGGACTGAAAAACATAGATCAAAGAATGCTGTTAATTTGAAGGCATTAAATTTAATGAAGGCAACTATTGATATTGCTATCCTTCCATGTCTTTATGAATGCAGATCTGCCAAGGACATATTATACAAACTGAAGAATGCCAACCGTGAAAAGGAAAACCAAAAATGCATGATGGCTGAAGGGAGCAATGAAAGTGAGGATGAAGAAGAGGTAAACAACCCTTTCGCTAGCTTTACTTTAGAGGACTGGGAAGATGCATATGCTAACTTGCTAGAATCTTTTGAAAAACTAAGAAAGAAGAATAAAACCCTGAAAAAGAAGTTAAACAATCTTGAGAATGCTAACTCTGCTGGTGAGGATAATGAAATTTTGAAAATAGAAAATGAGATATTCAGAAGACAATTAACAGATTTTGATGCTATTACTTCAGAATTAGAATATTTGAAATCTGAGAATGAAAAACTCAAAAACCAGTCTAAGGAATCTGAACATAAATCAATGAATCTTGAAAGTGAAAATAGATTGATGTCTGAAAAATTGGAGGCTGATAGAGTAATAAATTTAGAGCTTCAGAAAAATCTCGACAAACTTCAATCTGAAAAATAACAAGAAATGTTTAATGAATGTCAGTCTTCCTTAGATGATTTGGTGTTTGATGATGAACTCCAAGAGTAAAACTGTAAACTGAAAGAGGAAATTAACAAGCTGAAACACCTAAACATAGCTCTGTCTGAGAGGCTAATCACTTTTGAAAAAGGGAAGAGTGTGAGACTGGATAGCTCTTATGAGTTGCTGAATACTGAACAAGAAATTGCTAACCTAAGGACCATCAATCAGATGTTAAATGAAATGGCTATGTGCTATGAAGATAAAATTGCTAACTATGAGCTTCATGTTTCCAAACGGGAATCTAAGATTTCAAGTTTGAATGAATCTTTGGCTAAATTTATGAGTGGAAAAGATAATTTGGATAAGCTCCTTGGCAGCAAAATTAATTTCCAACGTGAGGGTCTGGGCTTTAACCCAGCTAATAAAAGGGCTTTGAAAGTAAGCTTCACACATCGTTTGTGTATTTTGAGCCAACTAGCACATCTAGTGCACCTATCTTCGAATTCAGTGCTCAGAAAAATCAAAAATCCACTGTCAGCCCCAAAGCTGTGGAACAAACTCAAACAATGACAAAGAATGAAAATCCATAGAAAAAGAACAAAAACACTCCTACTGGCACAAAGAATGCTGCACACAAGTTACGTGCACCTCCACACATTCATACAAAGAAAACTTCATGTCATTATTGTGGAAAAATTGGTCATGTGATGCACAACTGTTATATCATGAAATCTGGTGAATTGAATTTTAATAATGGGATGAAGAAAATAAAAAATTCACGAAATACACATGTGCACATTACTAAAAGTTCATTCAAGAATCAGTTTACCCAGAAGAGGCAACTCAAATGCTTCCACTGTGGTAGATCTGGTCATGCAATGCATGACTGTTGGTTTGTGAAAGAGAATGAGTGTAAGGTTTTTAGGAGGAACATTGTTCCTAGAACTGCTCCAAGGAGACCCTATTGCAATGCATGTGGTAAGTCTGGCCATACAATTGAGCATTGTTGGCATGCCCAAGGAAGAAATGTACATCCCAGATTTGTTGGACTTCATGCTAAAGAGAAAGTGGTTGGCGGAAGTAATTCTATTTTTAAAGGAAAATCTTTTACATGCTTTAACTGTGGAAAGCCAGGCCACAGAGCTACTGACTGTTGGCTGGCTGGCAATGAAAAGATAAATTTCCATGTTAATAAAAGAAATAATCATGTTTACTTACACCAACTTCATGTGCATGCTAACACATATAAGAAGAGCATGAAATCTATTATTTTTTGTCATTATTGTGGACAAGATGGGCATTCTATGAATAACTGTTCTTTGATGATATTTGATGATTCAAAAGCCCAAAGGTTGTGGAAAACACCCATCAGAGGTGCTACTAACCATGTAGGATCCAAGAACTCTTGGGTACCTAAATCTGCAAAATAAGAATCTGTTTTGCAGGAGTGCCTTGGGAGCTGGAGAATAAAAGGAGTTCAATAAGCCAAGGCACCTGAATATGGTAAAACGTCATCTTTGTGCTTGACAGGTTTGATCCTTTAAACTTTAAATAATCTCATTCAACTTGCTGCACCTTATGAGTCATGTATGATGTTTATGTTTGCATCTAATATCTGCAATGTCTTTCATAAGTCTCAATGCATATGATTGAGTTATCTGGGCATATATGAGATTGAAAAAGAATTCAATATCATTCACTAAAAATCAGAATTATCTATATTTGATGCATACATGTTCCAATTGCATTTGTTTGATATTTGTCATAATGGAAAGTCACTAAAAATAAATTACATTTTTAAAAAATCTGAATGGCTAGAATTTGATGCCTGCATATTATCTCTTGCATAAAATGTTCATCTACATACGTGACGTGCACACATATTCACATTTGCATTTGTTTAGCATAATGTCAATGCTAGATACGCATAGGACTACAACTGCATTACCAAGTGGTATATCAAATGGTAATTGCCCAAGGGCAGATAAAATCTGCCTAGAAGCTCTGACCATGTGTGAGGTGGTCATTTGGACCTCAGTTCTCCACATGGTACCAAGGGTCATAAGTTCATTTAGAGCAGTCTAGATTATTCATGAGCATAATTCATTAAACTCCTTGCAAAATGTTCATTGCATATATTGCACTCAGAACTTAGTCATTTAATGCATAAAGTCAGGGGGAGTTTGTCAAGATAACTCTTGTGCCTCTTGGATAGCTGGTCAGATTAATTCCCTGCATGGTTGTCATGTCACATATAGTGGTTCAATGCATTTAGATAGGGAAAACTCACAAATGTTCATCATTCCTGCTAACAATGAGAATTCTTGTATAGGCATACATACTTCATTTCATATCATCCATACAGAAAATGTCAACAAAAGGGATTGATTCAGTGCATTTAGTCAGGGGAAGCATTTAAGTCAAACACTTGATCTGCATGGCTATTTCCTCCTTGCCTAGCCATATCCTTTCTCATTCTGCTGACTCTGCTCATCCTACTACATACATCAATTTGCATCACATCCCTCTAATTGCTCCGAATTCACTTGAACTGACACTCTCCATTGATTACTATTTCTGCACTTGCTGAAAGGAAGCTTCACTTGAAAACTCTAGATTGTCTTGAAACACTTTGTTCTAATCCTCCATGAAGCCTGACCATCTTTGCTACATGCATAAACTTCAAAGTGTTCTCACATTTGACACATGTTCTTGTTGGTATCAAACTTCCTTGACCTGGAAATTGAAGAGATTTCAATCTGCATATCATGACCATAAATATGAAAATCTTGTCTATAAGGAATCTTCTATTATACATGATTATGAATGTCTAAAAGATTGGGTTTGTTTAAGTTTAATGTATTCCATGAGTTTGCATTTGAATAACTTTAAAATATCTGAGTCAGCTTTAATAAATCCTAACCAACACTTTCATGTTGTGTCATTCTGACTTTTTTGAAATATGAAAACTTTGTATTTAGGATTTTCCGTGGTTGAGTTGCATAAAGTAAGTATTGTTTGTAAACATATGAAAATCTGAAAAATTGTCTATGGGTCAAGTTTGTCAGAGCAATGATTGTGGCCACCGAGAAACCATGTCCAAAGGACTGTGTCATGAAGAGCTATAGTTAACTCTGCTTAAAAATTGATTGAAAATTGACAGAGCAATGGCTTGCACACTGAGAAACATACCTCACTCATCAAAGAAATGAGCTAAGCTATGTCATGAGGTGTCATTGATTAACTCTATTCATGGTGAAGCATGACGGTCAGTCATTCCAAGTGCTTAGGGATATTGACGTCTAAACAACGTATATCCTCTAGTTACAAGGTATGTACTAAACTAGATTGCTCTCAAAATTATTGCATGAAGATTGTTGTTGATCAAAAGATATATCTGAAAATTGTTTGCAAATGAAACTCTAAAAGAACCTATGACAAAAATCAAATGTTCTTCTTGTCTGTTTACTCTCAATACTATTGATTGTAACTCCTAAAGGAGTCCTTGAACTTAAGTGAGTAAGATGAAGGAACGTTAAACTAGATGTTAATGTGAGGGCTTGGTTCGTTCTTATTAAAGCTCGATTATAGATATGAGTATAGATCTTTTTACAAACTGCGTATACATCATTTTTAAACCAGCTTGGTCAATAAAGATTTATTCATAAGCCTTTATAATAGAAGACTCTGCATTTATGAACTTGATATCCCATTGAAAACCCCACTTAATCCTTTGAAAATACTGCTGAAATTCTTGTGCTCAGTTCTCTATTTCTACTGAAATCCTTGAACTCAGCTTGCTTGCTCTACTATCTGTTTCCACTGCACATTATATTCATATATCAGAATTATGTTTGGATGCCTCTGTGTTTTTGCTGAGAGTTCTTAAGAGATCTTTATTGAACTCAGCTTGCTTGCTCATGCTCAGTTTACTGTTTCTTCCTTTTTGATGACGACAAAGGGGGAGAAGTATCATTGAGTCCGTCTGCATCTGCATTAAGTATCCATTGAGTCTGTCTACATCAATGTATGCATCTGTACTGCACCTAATTTATTTGGATGACTGTGTGACTCATAGTGTTGCCATCATCAAAAGGGGGGAGATTATTCTGCCCCTGTGGTTTTGATGATATCAACCACTATGAGTCATCTTGATCATTTCTTAATATGAATAAGAACTCCTATGTTATACTTGCTTCGATAACCATGATTCTATTATGTATGCAAAGCATGCACATTCAGTAAGAACATGCTCTAAAGAATGATCAAAAGGTGGATCAGTGAACAAAAGGAAAGAAAAGGAGAAACTGAGCATCCGGTCAGAAGTCAACGGTCAATAAGTCAAAGGCAACTGAGCTAGGGTCAAAGGTCAAGTGTCAAGTCAATGAAAAAATAAGAAAAGCTGAAAGAGCAGGTTGATGTATCTGACTATGCATAGACCAAGGTCCGAGCACATTTCAGCCAGCACAGCACAAGGTCCGAGCACATTTCAGCCAACACAGCAGAAAGTCGGTGCACCCTTCGCAAGTGTTGAACAAAGGCACATGAAGGTTGACGCTAGTTACTGTTCATAGAATGAAGGCCGATGCTACTTGAGTATTGACAGAATGAAGGTCGATGCTAGTTACTATTCACAGAATGAAGGTCGGTGCTATTTTTTTTTCTTCCACACACTAGGTCTGTGCACATATATCACTAAGGTCCGTGCAAGTGACCAATTTGGTCTGTGCACATCATACTAAGGTTGATGCTAGTGACCAATATGGTCTATGCACATTTCTGCTTCATCGTCCAAAGTCGGTGCACTGTTTGGCCCATGCAAGTTGCAGGGTCGGTGCATGTTTTCCTCTTTCACGCAAAGTCTGTGCACATGAGTCTCCAGGGTCGGTGCAATTTTTGCTTCGATGTTCAAAGTCTGTGCATATTATCATGATAGTCATTGTAAGGTCTGTGCTCATTTGCAAATGACATTGGTAGGTCGGTGCATGCGGTGCTATCTAGGTCTGAGCACATGTGAGTCTCGACATATGTAGTCTTGCCATGTCTACACATGCATTATCTAGTGTTGTTAAAGTCTGTGCATCATTGTCTTTTCACCAAGGTATTTGTAGAACATTCATGTTTCAAGTCCATGCACATACAAAGTTTGTGCATGTTTGCATACACCATTACAACGCCGGTGCATCCTTCATGTCAGGTTCACCTGTGCATCATTAAGGCTGGCATCTTCATTAGTTCCTGTTCTCATTCATCACCTTAATGTATATGCATCATTTTATATGGCTCTGATTTGAATGTCTGACCAATGTGAAGTTGACCAAGCTTGCATTTGATGTTGTTAACAAAGTGATTGATGAAATGCCTGAGTAAACATTTAGGCAGCAACAGCAGAGATACAAGTTGAAGGAGCAAAAGCCATTAAGCCACTAAGGTTGGCATTTCAGCAAGCATCATAATGACAGCAGCAATAATCAAAGGCCAGCGTGGATACTCAAGGCACGTGACCTCGAACCAAGTATTGGCACGTAATTTCAAGTTACCTAATGATGGGCACATGATCCCAGATTGGCGTAAAAAGTCATGTCTACGTGGCAGGGTCTCTGATAGACCAATGATTAAGTAATATTCTCAACGCCATGTGGAGTTATATGATTCGTTGTCTACAAAATCTAATACCTTGTGCTGGAGATAAATAGATGGCATCATCTCAGAAGAGAAGTAGTTGGCCGCCAACCGAAGAAGAGAGCCACCAAGAACAAAAGGAAGATAGAAGAAAAGAAAAGAGAAGGAAGAGAGTGAGAGGAGAGAAAAGGATCGAGAGAAAAGGGAAGAGCTCATGTGTGCGAAGATCCCATCTGAGAATAGAGCATGTCAGGAAGAGGAGAAAAGGGTGAGAAGAAGGAGTGATCTAGCCAGGCCTTTAATTGAAGATCTGGTTGAAGATTGGTCTCGTGGATCAAATCCAGAGCCAACCTACTCCTTGGAGCTACAATTTATTATTTCCATTTTACCTTTTTTGTTCGTTATCATTTCATTACTTTGGCATTCTTCTGATACTCTGTTTAGGGGTCGGGGCTCCTCTTGGGGGTTCAGGAGAAGGGAGACTTAGGTATCCGGTTGTGAGTGACTGGGAGTCACTCACGGTTTCCCTCTATGGATTTAGAGGAAGAGAGGATCTAGTCCTCTAGGTTTTGGTGAGTAGTGGGTTGCTGCTCATGTCCCTTCTGCGGTAGCAGAAGAAGAAAGATTTATCTCCGGTTCCCCTCCGGTTTGGAGGAAGGGAGGATTGGTCCTCCGGTTGTGGGCAACTGGGTGTTGCTCACGGTTCCTTCTGTGGTTGTAGGAGAAGGGAGAGTTGGACTCTCCGGTCACTACGGCAGCAGTGGGTGCTGATCTTGTGGGTTGCAGGATCAGTTTTGAGGGATTTGTCTCCCTCAGCTCAAGCTATTTGGCAGCGTCTGTTGCAGATTGAGTCTGCGTCTTGCTTTGGCAAGGGAATCCTCACTCAGGTTGAGTGAGGGGTGGATGTAGGTAGACTGGTGTCTGGCCGAACCACCTAAAAATCTTGTGTACTGTAGTTTGACTTGCGCGTCTGTTCCATTTCTTCCACCTCCTTCACAGGGCAATTTGTCTCGTTGTCTAGCACGATGTGCTCTTGGTCATATATGTTTGATCTGCTCCTACCGAAGGTGTTTCTGAGTTGAATACTTGAGATAGAGTCAGTGGGTTTCACAGTAGTAGTCCTTAGTTCTAGTCACTATCTTGCTGCTCTTGGTTTTCACATAGAGTTTGATGCTTGCTAAGTGTTCGAGTGTGAACCTCAAAAGAATATCTGCTTAGCTGAGCCTCCTAGCATTATTTTTGCTCGAATCCATCTGAGATAATTTTAATCAAAGTATTTTTTAAATGGGGATTCATTCACCCCCCCCTCTGAATCTCAGCCTTGCACCCATATATTCCAACTAGTAAGTCTAGTGGGTATCTCCTCTCCTTCATCATTCTTAACCATAGTAAGTCTAGATTTCTTCGGTACCACTTGGGTTGGGCTCACCCACTGGCTATCTGAAATGGGATAAATGATTATTGCATCTAACCACTTAACCACTTCCTTCTTTACCACCTCCTTCATGTTTGGATTTAACATCCTTTGCATCTCTTGACTTGGCTTAGCATTTTCCTCCAAATAAATGTGGTGCATGCAAGTTGAAGGACTAATTCCCTTAAGATCGGCCACCGTCCAACCTATGGCACCCCTATGAGTCTTAAGCACATCTAGCAATTGAGTTTCTTGAGTAGAGGTGAGATCAGAGGCAATGATGACTGGCAAGGTTTGATCAGGGCCTAAAAAGGCGTATTTGAGGGAATCTGGGAGAGATTTAAGCTCAAGCTGCAGAGGATTTTCAAGCGAAGGAAGAGCAGGTTCAATTTACAAAGCAGGCAGTGGTTCAACCCTAGACCATGTCATTGGAAGAGTCGGAGAATCATGTAAAGCATTTGCTTCCTCTAAAGGGTCAAAACTTAGACCATCTTCCACTAATTCTTAAATAATGTAAATAGAGAGACATTCTACATCTTGGCTCGGGTATTGAGAGGCTTTAAACACATTTAACAAGACTTTTTGGCCTCCAAAGGAGATGTCCATCATCCCTGTAGCACAGTTGATATTGGTCTTAGCCATGGCCAAGAAAGGATGTCCCAGAATGATAGGAGTGTGACTACGTTCCTAGGATGCGGCCATGTCAAGAATCAAGAAATCCACGGGGAAGTAGCACTCAGTAACCTTAACAATGACATATTCTATGAGTCCCCGTGGGGTCTTAACAGACCTATCAGCAAGTTGAAGGATGATGGAGGTCGATTTAAGCTCCCCTAAATCAAATTATCCATAGACAAAGGTGGATAAAAGATTGACGCTGGCCCCTAAATCAAGGAGTGCTCGCTCAAATGTCACACCACCTATGTTACAAGAAATCAGTGGGGCTCCGGGGTCCTTCAATTTCTTTGGGAGGTGGTTCATCACCACCGCGCTTACATCCTCAGACAACATAACTTTCTTAGGAGCCATTCTTGGTTCCCTTCTTGGAGTGCAAAGTTCCTTTAAGAATTTGGCATAGGTCAGGACATGTTTGATGGCATCAAAGAGTGGAATGTTGATATGCACTTGTTTGAATAGTTCCATTAACTCCTCATTTTGGGCCGGTGGCTTCTTATTGGACTTTGATTTTAGAGCATTTGGGAATGGTACCTTAGGTTGGTAAGTGCTAGGCTCCTCTCCTATTTTCTTCTTTCCTTTAAGATCAATCTCCAAAATAGGTTCTTCTCTGGTCTCCTTCTCATCTTGTTGAGCCGCCTAGGCTGAAGTTTCTCCTTCCTCCCTAATTTTGTAGGGATCTTCCAAGGTCTTACCACTCCTAAGGGTTGAAATGGCTTTAGCGTTTTCAAATTGGGGTCTTGTAGGAGGGAGAATCTGAGGAATCTGAGGAGGGTTGGGCTGAGGAAGAAGAGGAGCTCTTTGAGGAAAGCCAGGAGGTTGATTCCTGGGGTTGGCCACTGGTTGGCTAGGGAGCTGCCCTACCTCTCTCCTCATGCTAGCTGCCGCTAACAGCCCTATCTAACTCTCCAACTTAGAAATGGATTGGTGTTGAGTAAGAATTAGTTGTTGGAGTTGATCAAATTTCTCATCAAAGTTAGGCTAGGGGGAGATGGTTGATAAAGAACTAGAGCTTGATTGAATCTATAAGGAGGATACTGTGCCTGGGTTGGAGTACTGTATTGGGCCTGTGACCCTCGAGCATAGGCATTCCCTTGAAAATTCTGTTGATTTTGGAATTGATTTTGGATGAATTGTTTTGGGGCCTAAGAAGTGGTGGGATTTGTTGGTTGAGGTGGAACTGGTTGATTTTTTCAAAAAAAATTGGGGTGATTTCTCTAGCCCGGGTTGTAAGTGTTAGAGTAAGGATCATAATTGGGTTTGGAGAACCCCTGAGCAGCCTGAACTTGTTCTTGGATGAAAGGTGAGAGTTGGGCTACGGTTGGACAATCGGACACATGGTGGTCCGGGCTAGCACATCGAACACACACCTCGTGGGGTGTGGGATCCGAGTATGGATTTGGTGTGGATTGGAAGGTGGGCTCTTGCTTGTTAAGAGCCAGGAGTTGGTCTAACTTATGGGCCATTGACTCTACCTTCTCCATTTTCTGGGCCATGATATCCATCTTATCCTATCTTTGGGTGATGAAATTCATGTCCATCCTAGCCTCGGGCTCCCCACGATTCTTTATCTCATAAAGCCCAGCCTATTTTGAGGGCCCAATTGATCTTTCATAGGATGACAAAGAGGTATGATTGATGAAATTTTCACTAAACATTTCAAACAATTCATAAGCTTCATCCTCATTTTTTTCTCAGGAAAGCCCCCCCACATGATGCATCCACCATTTGCCGATATTGATCGGACAATCCCTCATAAAAAGCTTGAACGATTTGCCACCAAGACAAACCATGATGGGGACATTTTCTAAGCACTTCCTTTAGTCTATCCCAAGATTCATGAATTTGCTCTCCTAGATTTTGAGTGAACCCTGTGATAGCCCTTCTCATTGTATTGGTGCGACCTATGGGGTAAAATTTCTTAAGAAATTCCTTCTGCATATCAACCCAAGTTTCAGTAGGTCTCCTCAAGGTTCCCAACCAATATTTAACTTTATCTTTTAAAGTGAATGGGAAAAGAGTAAATTTGAGGGCATCGTCAGAAAAATGTTGAATTTTGATAGTGGAGCAAATTTTTAGGAACTCATCCAGGTGTATGTAAGGGTCCTCATTTGTGTTTCCATAGAATGATGGTAACATTTGAATGGTACTGGATCTGATTTCATATTGAATGGCCTTGTTCTGGGGAAGCTGAATGCCATATGAAGGTTGATACTGATTAGGAGTGAAATAATCCTTCATTTGCTTAGGTGGGTCTTGATTGTCGGCCATTTGATGTTGATTTCTTTGGTGTAAGATCCTTTCAATTTTAGGTATTGGTCTTAGCAACTTAGGATGTAGAGATCCTCTACCTTGCATACACTAGGACGAAAAGAAGAGAGAGATTTTTTTTTGTATTTTTTTTAAGGCAAAGACAAACAAGTTAACACATAAATTAACCTAATGACCTAGGTGTGTGGTCTAGACCTAAATGTTTGGTTTCACAAAGTGATATAAACACAGTCTGAGTCTATTCTCAAGTCTATCTACTGGCCAAGTAAGAGGTGGGATAGTCGGAGGCTCCCCTTACTGTCGCAAGGTCCTAATTAAAAATCACTTGCCCGCTTATGGCATTTAGCGTTGACCTCTAGCCTTCGACACCAGTTTACAAAAATGATTATAAACTTAAACTGCACCTATTCCAAGTGTGATCCTAAAGCCCACGTCTACTGATTTTTATTAGGTTTGGAAGATGCAAAAGATGTATGGAATTGTTGTTTTGGGCTAAGGAAGGGTGATGAAATCCCCACCTTATGTGATTATGGGTGTTGCCCTTAAGATGTTTTAGAAATGATATGTAACAAACAATGTTCAAACAAGGGGTTCTATGCAAGTATGCATGAGTATGTGATTAAGGAAAAGTTTAGAAAAACTCACCTTGCCCTTTAACAAAATTTAAACAACAAAGAAAAAGAAAACTAATTCTATTCTAAATGATGCATGACCTAGAATATGAAAGTGTAGTTTCCACTCTTGGAATGAGGGTTTTTTATTGAGTTCAAGTGAACATTTTTTTTATTAATGTGTCTAACTAACCAAAGTGTTTTTTGTTTTTTTTTGAACAATTAACTCAATAAACAAATCATAAACAAAATAATTAAGTACATTAATGATGAGATACGTGCCTTAAGGCATAATCCCCCGTTCAAGAAAAAGTATAGAAAAAAATGAAAGAAAGAGAAAAATTAATACTTACCTCATAGTACAAGTTTTTTTCTTAGCCCTTTTTTAGATTTTTTTTATTTTTTTCAAGTCCAAGTTTTCTCCAATTTCTTTCATCTATTTCCTGCAAAACACAAGAAAAGACCGCTCGTGAGAATATATATACAAAAAACATAAAATTTTTAACTCAAAAACGGCGCCAAAAATTGATCGTACCGAAATGTACGTCGTTAAACACAAAGGCTATCAATCTAAAATTTATTTACCGAACTCGCAATAAAAACAAATAACGTAGTATTAAGGTGAGTCCGGGTCGATCTCACGAGGAGGTGAGAATTTTAAAATTGAAAACTTTGTATTTTGAGAAGAGAAAATTTATGGAATTATTTTTTTAAATGATGAAATTCAAGATTGCGTAAATGTAAATTTACCAAGAGAAATTTAGAGGATCTAAAGAGAGAAATATAGAGAGAGAAAAGAAGAAGAAATATACAGTGAAGAAAGAGAAAATATTAGAGAGAGAAAATAACACTGGACTGATTTTATTACTCACTAATTAAACGTTTACAAATTGATAAAATAAAAATTACAACCCCAAATAAAATCTAGCTAAATTAAAAATACAGAAATTAGGTGAAGGGATAGCCCGGAGAAATGTAGAAACATCGTTGCCCACTCTTTTGAGCCTTGGAGAGCCGCACAACCCGGTGTGGATGACGTCGTAAGAGTTTTAGAGAGGGAAGTTTAGAGAGATAATAGTAGGAGAAAAGGGAAAAATAGAAATAGAGAGAGATGGGGATGAGGGGTTAATAATAATAATTAATAATATATTAAAACTTACGTGTGTGCATGTGTTGAGTAGAGAAAGAGATAGAGAGAAGAGAGAGATAGAGAAGAGAGAAGTGGAGAGAGATAAAAATAGTAGGAGTTAGATATAGAGAGAGAGATGATGATGGGTGTGGGATTTAATAATAAAAAAATATATTAACATGTGTGTGTGTATAGAGAGAAAGAGAGAGAACGATGGGGGGAGAAAGAGAGAGAGAGAAGATAGAGAAAGAGAAAAAAAAGAGATAGAGAATGGAGACACGAAGGGTAAGAGAGAGAGGGGTTGCGTAGGGAGAGAGGGAGAGAAGGAGAGAGGTAGTGAGGCTACGTGGGGAGGGGGGAGTGCGCCGCGGTGGAGAGAGGTGATGGGCTGTGTGTGGAGGTGAGAGGGAGATCTACAGGGTGCCGGCGGAGGTGTGAAGAGCGAGTGGGAGAGATTGGGAGAGAGTTGTGTGAGGGGGGTGGTGTGTGCATGATGAGGGCTGGATGCCGACGGAGGCCGTGGTGCATGACAAAGGGAGGCCCGCCGGTGGGAGGTATATGGCGATGGGAGAGGGATGTACGTGTGTGCAAGGGGTGAGAGGTGGAGCGGCTGGTGTGTGTGTGTGTGTGGTGTGGAGAGGAAGGGGAGGGGGGAGCTGGTCGGCGGATGGGCTAGTAGGTGGAGCTGGGAGATGGAGAAGAAGGGTTGCGGGTATGAGTAGAAGAGAGAGGGAGATAGAGAGAGAGCGTTTCAGATATAGGAGAGAGGGGTGGCTACGTGGGAGAGAGAGAGAGAAGACAAGAGGGAGAGAGAAGTGGGAGGCCGGGTGCTTGCGGCGTCAGTGGCGGGTGGCTGCAGGCAACGGCGTATGTGCAGGAGAGGGAGCGGAGGTGGCCGCGGGCTAAGGTGTCGGTGGCGAGAGAGGTTGGCAGGGGAAAGGGAGAAAGAGAGAGTGGCAAGGGGGGTTGACGGTCTATGAGGAGAGAGTTAGAGAGGGGGACACGGCGAGGTGATGGGGAGATGAGGGATGTGTGTGCGTTGGAGAGGGGGAGCTACGTG
This sequence comes from Amorphophallus konjac, assembly GCA_022559845.1. NCBI lineage: Eukaryota > Viridiplantae > Streptophyta > Magnoliopsida > Alismatales > Araceae > Amorphophallus > Amorphophallus konjac. The sequence goes on along the minus strand of CM040125.1, from coordinate 226,275,917 downwards.
CGTGTGTGCATAGAGGAGGGAACAGTGGATGCAGTGTGTGCAGGGCAAGGGAGAAAGAGAAGAGAGAGAGAGAGGAGGGCTGGGTGGAGGGCCGGTGGGAGGTGCTTGTGTGTAGAGGGAGAGAGGAGGGAGGCGCCGATTGGGCTGGTGTGTGGGAAGGTTAAGGGAGCAGAAGGGGAGAGGGGGAGCCGCTGGGCTGTGTGTGCGTGTGGAGGGAGAGGGGGTGAGTGTGTGTTGTGTGGTAGTGAGAGGGAGATGCTACGATGTGTGGGCTAGAGAGAGGAAGAGAGTGGGTGAGAGGGGGACAGTGGCGCTGTGGTGCAGGTGGGAGAAGGTCGAGAGAGACATGGCGTGGAGGGGGTTTAGAAAGAGGGAGAGAGGGATCCTACCGGAGAGGGTGAGAGTGTGGAGGGAGAGAGGTGGCGGACGGGGCTGTGTGTGTGTGAGAGAGTGTAGGTGAGGGGGACAGTGAGCAGGAGGTGAGGGGATAAGAGAGAGAGAGGTGGCTACCGGTTAGAGAGAGAAAGAGAGGGAGGGAGAATGCATGAGAAAAAGAAGAGAGAGGGGTGGTCACCACAAGAAAAATGGGAAATACCGATGTAATTTTCCAACGGCAATATATCCATCGGAAAGACGTCGGAGCTATTATAACTTTCCAACGGAAGATATTCTGTCGCAAAGCCGTCGCTAAATACAGACTGATTTCTGACCTATTATTTCGGGCGGAAATCTGTCTCTAAAAAGAGACAACTTTGAGACAATTTAAATTTCGTCAGAATTACGTTGGTAATTACCCACTGATTTTTGATAATAAAATTTCCGTCACTAATATTTACATATATTTATATAATAATTATCAGAAAGGAACAAAAATATGTATGTAAATTTTGACTTATTTTCGACTGAATAAGATTCCGTCGGAAACCCCTAGAATAGCTTATGTTTAACTGTAATACGTATATGTAATAAATAATAAAAATAAATATAAATATATCAATAGTTTAGCTAAATAATATTTGAATTCGAATATTTATTAATTAGCGAATAATATTCTAAATCGTATTTATTATTTCAGATACGGATAATATTAGAATTTGAATTGGACCGGATACGGATATTATAATATTCGTTTCATAAAATATCCGTTCGTAAAAATATACATCATATAATATATATTTATGTAAATAATATATTATAAAATATAAAATATAAAAAATATGATAAGATGGAAGATTTTTACACTTCCCGAAACTATAATAACTACCCCATTTTAACTATTTGACTTCTAAAATTAATACCAGCCGTAGTGAGACCCTTCAATTCATCTTTAAAAATCTCAACTCATGACTAGTTGGCATAAGTTGGGAGAGACCCTTCGTCTTCCACCGACTTTAGGTCTTCCACCGACTTTAGTAAACAAATACGAATACTTTACCAACAACATGAGTGCAGGACAGCAGGACTGCAGGAGGGAGAGATGTGTGCCAAGAGCCACCATTTTTTCTGTTTGTTAATGCCCCTCTCTCTATCTCTCAGTCTCTCTCTCTCTCTTTCATTTGTCACCACTACAACTATTTTTCACGTTTAGACACCCATTTGTTACCCTTAGAAGCTATTTGTCACCCTTAGGACCCATTTATTACCCTTAGAAGTATTTGTCACCCTTACAACCAATTTGTTACCCTTAAGACCTATTTCTTACCCTTAGATACCATTTGGTTTTCCCCCATCCCTTGCTTTTCCCCCTCGCCACAGACCATCGCCACCTTGTCCCCGTGTGCCCACTGGTGCCCTGCGGACCCTCCCTCTCCTCTACAAACTAGCACCGCCGTGAGTGTCGGCCAGCCCACCGTCGTGCTCCCTCTTGCAGCCACTACGGCAGAGCACCGCTGCCCCTCCGGTGCTGTGGCGTGGCAGCCGGCCGCTGTTCCATCCAGACCCGCCCACCGGATGCCGTCCATCACCGCTACAGCCACCGTCCTCGGCCCCCCATCGCCATTCCGCCACCGCCAGCCGTGCAAGACCTCTATAACATCACATCGAAGGTGTCACTGCCATAGTTTAATCCCTCATGTCATGATTCCTAATTTCATCTCTCAGTTCACATGTTGGATGTATTTTTATTTTGTTTAATATAATTTTTCAGGATGTACAAAAGTGAAAAATAGTCAATTTTTAAGGGAGATGCTGTTGAAATTTTTTAGAATACTCGCTCCATTGAAACCACAATTTTGAAATAAGCTCTTTTCTGAAGCAGGTATCATGATCTCTCTCTTCTAAAGAATCAGTAGCGACCAGCCTATATGTGTAAACCTTCTTGGTCTGTCCTGGTCTAAAAGTAAGACCAATAGCTTGGCGAGATACCAAAGCTATTGTTCATGCTTTTAGACCAAGACAGATGAGGAAGGTTTACACATACAGGCTGGTCGATGCTGATTCTCCATAAGAGAGAGATCATGATACCGGCTTCAGAAAAGAGCTTCTTTCAAACTTATGGTTTGAATGGAGCGAGTATTCTAAAAAAATTAGTATCTCAGAGGATTCTAGTGCCGAAACTTTTCAATCAGACGAGGGTGACACTGTAGAGTTGGTTGCTTCTAATCTTCATCTGATCGAATCTTCCGAGCCACTTCGGTTGTGTATAGAGGACGAAGTGGAAAAGGTAGATCCAACTGAGCTAAATGAAGCAATTGTTGGGTAGGAGGAGTCATCTGAGAGAGGGGATTCTTCTACAACTGGTGATGCTGGAGGATGATCCAACGGTTATCTGTTGATTTATAATTCTAATTATAAAAAATGACATATTTGAATTAATGTAATTATAATTTCTTTTATTCATTGAGTTATATGTTCAGTGAATTTTATTGGGGGATGTGTGTTTTATGTTGAGTTATGTAGGTTGTGTGTATAATTATAGTTTTAAAGTGTGATAAATGGATAACAGAAGTAAAAGATATGTTTTGAAGCGAAACAAAGGCGATGGCTGGCGAGCGATAAGGGTGACAAATAGATGTTGTAAGTGACAAATAGCTGTTAGCAGTGACAACTCTATAACGGTGACAAATATCTCATGGCAGTGAAACTTGAATAAACTCAAGTTCATTTGAAGGGTTTAACCGTGTATGGGTTTCCTAACTCTACCAACACGGATCTGAAGCTTTCCTAGTCATCAAACAACAATGATTAAATGAAGTGAAATATTTATATTATTTTTCTATCATTTTTTATAATTAGGTGGTTTTATATTATTGTTATAATGTTACATTTATTAATTATCAATTTTATATTTTTTGTCAATTTTATAATTAATTTATTACTATACTGGTACATTTATTAATTATCATTTTTTATGATTTTGTCATTTTCATAATTATTTTACTATTATTATGTTGTTACATTTATTAATTATCATTTTTATATTTTTTCTCATTTTCAGTTATTTCATTATTATTTTACTGTTACATTTATTAATTATCATTTTTAATTTTTTTTATTTTTGTCATTTTCACAATTATTTAACTATTATTATGATGTTACATTTATTAATTATCATTTTATATGGTTTTTAACTTTTTCATAAATATATTATTATTATTATTCTGTTATATTAATATTTTTTTAATTTGTATGGTTTTTTTTACATTTTTATTTATTTTATTATAATTACAGTATTATATTTATTAATTATCACTGTTAGACAGAAAGAAGAACAAGTTTTGAAATTTTGGAGCGAGTAAGTCAGATAAGCCAAAATCAAACGTGGCGGCTAATACCGCATAGCGGTGACAAATAGTTATCAGTGGTGAGAAATAGGTTTCAAGGCTGACAAATATCTCCTAAGGGAGATAAATGGATAACAGAAGTAAAAGATATGTTTTGAAGCGAAACAAATGCGATGGCCGGTGAGCGATAATGGTGACAAATAGATGTTATGAGTGACAAATAGCCGTTAGCAATGACAAATAACTCTGTAAAGGTGACAAATAGCTTAGAAAAATGAGAAATACCGACGGTATTATCTGACTAAAAAGTTTTCATCGAAAATACGTCAGAATGATTCAACTTTCATGGTTTGTTTGTTATTTTCTTGCCTATGTGACAAACTATTTTATTTATTAATTATCATTTTTATGGATTTTTTATTGTTATATTTGTTTTCTCTTTTGGGTTCACCTTCCGTATGTGAGAGCAGCGAGTAAAATGAACGATAAGGGTGATGAATGCATATTATTGGTGACAAATAAGTTGACAGAGGCAACAAATGCACATTAGTGGTGACAAATAGGTTGACAGGGGCGACAAATACGCATGAGGGGTGACAAAAGGCTCTTAACGGTAAAAAAATGCACAAAGGTGACGACTCCCAGGGGCATAGGCGGACGGCTCCTGCATGCTATAAGAGTGAAAGATGCCTATTAGTGGTGACAAATAGATCGATAGGGGAGACAAATACGCATGAAGGGTGACAAATGGATCCTAACGATGAACTATGAGAATGAAGATAAGCCCTACTAATATTAGAACCATCGACAAACTCTGCTACTTATAGGGGAAGAACCCCCCTTCGTAAAGGTAACCCCTACCTGCGATGGATGGTATCCTTCATTTGACGGCAACCACATCACACAAAGATCAAGCATCCATCATGCAAAGAAAGGTTGTAGAAAAAAAAATTATATTGATAGGGGAAGAGTGTACAAGCGGTTACTCGTCCTCTTTGGGACAGAACCTGTCAGGTTGGAGGCTCAACACGCCCTTGTTACAAAACAGGCGGTCCACCTTCGCCAAGGCGTCCTGCCAACCTTGCAGGTACCCTTGCTTCCATTCCTCCGAAAAGTCCTCGCCGCTGCTTTCCCCTGATGGTTGGTTCGGCACTGGCAAGGCTTCCTTTTGGAAGCACAGCCTTTTGGCGGGAACCTGCTCTGACGAAGAATCTGACTTCTCAGACGACGACATCTTCACGAGAGTGTCTTTGACCGCCAAAGGAACTCAGGATGTCCTTAAGGTTCCCCACAGAGTCTCTATTTATAGGAAGGAGACGAAACCCCCGGAGGGCAAAAGAGTGTTCGTGCTTCCCCAACTTTGTGGAAATCAAAGCGATGGGACCGCGAAGATCGTTCCATCTCCCCCAACTTTTCTGACTCTCGGTCCTTCCTTTTTGTCGGTCATGAGATCGCTTGGACCGAGGTTCATTTCGTCCTGATACATCAACCGCATAGTAGACGAGAGGCCGGAGAGAGATACTGTAATGGCTCACACCGCATAGTGGTGACAAATAGTCATCAGTTGTGACAAATTGGCTTCAAGGCTCACAAATATCTCGTAAGGGTGATAAATCGATAATAGTAGTCACAATATGTGATGAAGTGAAATAAGGGCGACGCCTAGCAAGCAATAATGGTGACAAATAGCTCGTTATGAGTGATAAATAGCCATTAGAAGTGACAAAAAGCTCTGTAACGGTGACAAATAGCTCATGGTAGTGAAACTTAAAGAAACTCAAGTTCGTTTGAAAGATTTAACCGTGTCCTAGCGATCCTAACTCTACCAACACGAATCTGAAGCTTTCCTAATCATCAAACGACACTAATTACACTCGACCTGTCTTTCTAACTCGACCTGCCTTTCATATGTTCAGACCTAAAATTGCACATATGCTCATACCTAAAATTACAAACATGGTCATACCTTAGTGTGCACTCATGCACATATGCTCAGACCTTAGTGTGCAACAATGAGAATGTGCACCGACCTTTGCATGCAGCATTTTATTCAAGTGCACTGACCTGAAATGCAACACTGAACATGTGCACCGACCTTATGTGCTTACATGCAGACATGCACTGACCTCCATATGCGACATGCATGAACATGCACCGACCTGCATATGCTATACTATGAGCATGCACCGACCTTCATATGCAACATGTATGAATATGCACGGAGCTTCAAATGCAACATGTATGAACATGCACCGACCTTCATATGCAACATGTATGAATATGCACCAACCTTCAAATGCAGCATGTATGAACATGCACCGACCTTAGTGAGAAACACATACACAATAGCATGAGAGGTTATAAGATACTAACAGTGTTTCCATAATGAAAAGTAGATTCAGAATATCACAATTTGTCAATATCCAAAAGCTGAAGACAAAATGTATTGTTGCCAATCATCAAAACTTAATTAGAAATTAAATTCAGAGAATCAAGTTAAAGGAGACACAATATGAGACACACATTTTCCCACACAATCTCCCCACAACATCCGTCTCCAGATAGGTGGTGCCATCTCCTCATCTTCCAGTTGGTCTAAAATAGCCTCCTCAATGTCGTTGAACATTTCATCATCCTCCATTACAAATTCCATTACAATCCGATCAAAGTCTACACATCACACAAAGCACGTCCATCACCAAGACATCAAAGATGAAATAACCAAGTTGTTGTCAACGAGTAAAATTTCCAGTACATTATTTCCCTATGCAGACCAAGCATAGTACACTTCCTTACCTACAACAACAGTAATAACACAGCAACTAATATGAAGAGGAGCAACACTACTAGAGTACATAATAGAACAACAACATTATAAGGCACATTTGACATTTGTGTAGTCTGTTGGCGTAGTGCCTGGTTCCTTGAATCATAGTCAGGCCCGGGACTTTCATGATATGTAGGCATGGGCCTTTCCTGTAGTTGAGGATGATCAACATACATATGCCTGCTATTGCCAACCCCATTTATAGCAGCATGTGCTTCCTCTACCGAGTGAAAACCCTTATAACGAGCTCCAGGGTATCCATTCACTTGGACAAAGCATTCGGGCCAACTATAATATACATCGGGTTCGCGACCAACCCACACTACATAGCATTTATACCTTCCCATTTTTTGAACCTCAATTCCTTGCATGTAAGGTGTTATAAAAGATAATAGGTAGGACAGACATAATAATTTCAGTAAATTTAATATGAAGTCCAATCCATAAGAGCAAGTTTGTAGATCAGAAAGTATGTAGGTTTAAGGTTACACTGCATGAAGCGTGATATAGTGGGGTAGGGGATTTAAGTCTGCTAGTTCAAGTGCATGAACAAGGTTTATGTCATGTGAATTAACACCCAATCAACCTTAAGCAATAGTATGCCTTAATGTGGTGGAATAAAATTTGAACATATTTACATGCTTTCCTGGCAAGTAATAACACTATGGAAGTCCATTTCCGTGTGCTCTTATCAAAGCAAGGTAGATGTTAGGCCCAATACAGTGTACATAGCATACACAAAGCATGGTAGAGGTCCAACGAAAAATAATACTTGTGCAGAGGTTAATAGCAAAACAACCAATGCATCCGTTTAATATGAAACTACCAGGGCATATCATATACAAACATATGAAAGGTCTGTAAAATGCATAAACATGGTAGAGGATTAAAAAAAAGGAAGAGGGCATTTGCAGTAGGAACCAGTGACGACAAGGGACCGAGGAGGACGCAGAGGAGATGGGCTCTTCTACTAGGGAAGCCACCGCTACGCGCACTGATGAAGGGGATGACATTGCGGAGGAGTCTTAAGAACTTAAAATAGAAGAGCGGGTGTCAATGTAGGGTCACGAGTGGGATCGGTGTGTCGATTTAACACATCGCTGCAATGGAGGTGGTAACAAAGCCCCTCGGGAGTAGAAAAAAGGGGAACGTCGGGAACCCTAACCGAACGATCATCGCTCGATCGGAGTATATTGCAGAGGTGATTGGACAAGAGAGGGTGTAGGCAAATACACTGGATAAGGGTGAAAAATACCTATTAGTGGTGACAACTAGATCTATAGAGTAGACAAATACACTTGTAAGGGAGAAAAATAGATCCTAGAGCTAACCAATGAAAAGCAGAAGTAGCTAAAAGGAGGAGTCAAGTTCACAAGAGGAAAAAAATGTGAACAGTGTATCAAGAGTTTATAGAGCAATCAGAAGAAGAACGAAGGGACTTGGTCAATGCCAAGACAGTCAATGTCGACTCGTCAAGGTCAACGCCAGTCAAAGAGGACTCCAGAAAGCTCAACTTTTTCTTGACTACAGTCATGAGGTCCCAGTCAAAGTCAAAGGTTAATGAATCGATTAGTCTGCTACAGTGATCCAGGTCAAAGACAAGCAGCTAATGGAGAGAAAAGAAGGCAACGGCTAGTCATGTGGTAAGTTAAGAGTGATAAATATGTAATAAGGGTGACAAATAGCCCGTATGATTGACAAATGGACGATAAGCATGTAAATTAGCCAGTAAGGCTGACAAATGGGCTGAAAGGGTGAATCACATGCTTGGTGTGTCTGGCACACACTCAACTCGAAGGCCAGGGGCCCAGGCTTTGCACTTGATCCGAGGCGACCCTGTCAAAGGTATAATCTCTCTCATGGGAAAAGGATATTTCCATAATTCAGCCTGATCATCTATTATTCAACCTTTGTCGCCTCTTTTACACCAGTAAGGCCTATTTTTCACCATTGGCCACCTATTTGTCACCCTTAAAATGTAGCCAAAGTCCTTTTCATCTGGCGGGTGACTTAGGTTTTTCTGTTCAGCAGTATGAACTAGAGTCGGCTCCACGGTCGACTCTAGTCGACACTTGTGCAAGTAAAGCCTTCATCTTTTCACACTTCAGCCTAGTTTCTTAACCAAACATGAATCTGTCTTCAGAAAACTCATTGATATTCATGAATTAACATTATCAAGCACACACATTTACAGCATTAAAACATATAAAACTTTGAAGATCAAAATGTATGACAAAAGGAATGTTAATGAAGACAGGTATGCCACATTGTGAGGTTTGAGACATGAAATATTTAAGATCTTGTATTTCCAAAGGTAATGAGGTCGGCCCCAAACCGGACTCTAAACATATTACAATCACCCTCATTAAATGTCCATGATGTCTCCCACTTCCTTGACAATTCCTGAACATATTTCAGTATATAAATGGCACAGTTGAGGCTTCCATCTGCCTATTGGGGACATTCATTGTCGAATACAAGGTCCCATTTCTCACCTCCCTCGAATGTCCCATAGAGCTTCAGAGACCCTCGTACAACTGCAGCCTGCAAATGAAATGTTATAATTTATTAAGGAATAACTAAAAGACAATATAAATATCTATGATTTCGGGTACATGGATAAGAAAAAGTACCCAATTTCTTGTAGTGGCATCATGGATGGCCATGCCTCTCATGGAATTGTATGAGACAAAGTGGTGATTCTCCGTTTCAACAGCAAGTAGATGCCAGTGACCTCCAAAGTGTAACACGAAGAATAAATATTTGTGCTTATGCAGTTCTGATAATTCAACATTCTCGTAGGCACACTCCAACAATTCGTTGGATTTTTCGTAGTTGGCCATTGTCCTGCCGTTTATGTGATTCACTAAAGTGGTGGGAAAATAGACCCACTGATGAAATGTGTCAGATTCATTGCACGTGAGCGGAGGAGGTACATCATGGCGTCGATCATCTGTAAATTAACAATCACGATTCTATTAGCAGTAGAAACATAAGTTCAGGGTAGGGCGAGTGACAAAAAATTTCACAATTAATGAAAGAAAGTACTGTACCATCTATCATCTGGCTGTATAATAGATCAATGACATGACGACGTTTCAAAATAATCTCGTTCTGTAATTGAAATATGGGGCCACTATATTGGACAAAAATTTTCATGGTAGTCAAGGTAAGGCGGATCAGGATAATTACACAAACTATAAGAGGACAACTTACTCAATATCCCTCGAGACACAAGCATCAATGAATTCATTCACAATCGTGTTATCTGTCGGCTTCAGCCGGTCTTTGCAGATCCAATTGGTACTCTGTATGAGCTTTCTGTAAGGGTCGGCTTCATCTCCCTTCTCCATTTATGCCAATATACCAATCTTAGATTCTATACTGTAAGAAGTAGGAACAACGTAGACTCACCTTCTTCTTCCCCCGTCCTGCAGTTTTCTTTACAGGTGCCCACCATTTCCTCACGGGCTTCTCGTCCCGTTGATGAAGGGATTGAGAAAAGACACCTTGACGATGGTCACCATGCCCATTGGCCGCCTCCATCTAAGCTTGGATATCGCCTTGCACGTCCTCTTCAGGGGCTGCCTTAGATGGCATAGTATCATCCGTACTTTGTTGAAGGGGCCTTGGAGGTGGGACATCGGCGGCAATGTCCATTTCAGAGGTTTGACATATACTTTGCTCAACATTTTCAGCCCCTTGCACTTCCTTGACATGGGCTGACAGAGGTGGCATGACATCAACCATCACCTGTTCGATGGGCCCAGGAGGTGCTGCATCAGCGGCAATGTGAGCCTCTTGCACCCTAGTCAGAAAGAAGGCCCTCATTTCCTCAAGTAGCTGTTGTTGGATCTTCAATGTAGCGGCAATATCCTATAGCACAGGCATGCATGGAGCTAATGAGGACGTCTCCTGAGAACTGGGTTGGGTCATCATCTAACCACCGTACACCGTGTCCCTTTCACTTGGCTCAACAAGCAGCCCTTCGATCACCTGCAATTCAAACCACATCACTTCTGTTATTCATTAATGTTGAATGACAAAAAAGAAATTTTTGGTACTCATAATACATGTTGGCCTCGCAGGGATCCAATGAAGAATTTTAATTTCCTATCTAGAAATGGCCCCCACCTAAATAGTCGAGGGAATGTCACCTACCTTAGTGGCTGCCGCACCCACGTGTGCTAAAAAAACCAGACCTGTAATATGAAATATATCAACTTATTTTACAATGCAATAGAATTAATGATTAACACATTAGTTATCACACAACAAAAATAAAAAAACTTACAGCAAGTGCGGCAGAACAACAAAATATAAATGTAAGGGCCTGGGATGCATCCCTGGCTCTTCTCTTAGCACGGTCAATTGTACCTGACCGTCGTTTATGGACCACCAACACTAATTGCTCAAACTTGTGCATCGTTACCTGTTGCACTACGACTGCCCAATTGTAATATGAAACTCTCTCAATGTCATCTAAGCATGACAGCATCTATTGTGGACAAGAATGCGTCGACCGTAGGAAAAGGAAAGTGGAAAATAGGAGTATAATCCACAGCCGAATAGTGTCGGCCACATCTTTCTCTTCATCAGACCGAACAATTTGCTGGATGAGAGAGCACACTTTCTTCCGGTCAAATGTTGCTGCAACTTCAACTTCTGTTTCGCGGATCAATAATGTTGAACCGGTTGACTGGAGCAAGGTAATCCTAAAATTATGCCCATATCTTCCACACTGAATGCGACCTCCTTACTACCCATACAGAAGTAATTTTCTCCACTATGGGTGCAAATAATATCCTCCAATAGTATCATGGTGAAGGTGACAAGAGAAGCATTGTCAACATATGGATCAAAGGGTGTGGTCCTCATCAATGACTTGTGGCATTCCCGAAATGCCATCTGATCCCTGTCCTTCATGTAAATGTCCATAGAGCACTGGGTGGAGATGACCCTTGTGTTCACTATATTCAAAAAAACGTGTAAATAAGAAATTCAGTTAATTAACTAATCAAGAAATACAAAAAAATATTAAGAGTAAGACAAGGGTGACAAATGTATAGACAAGGGAGTTTAGGTGTGGCAAATAGGTGCTTAAGGGTGACAAATGTATGAAATTCGGAGACAGGTAGGTCTAAATCTGACACAAATAGGTAGATATAAGCGTGACCAATAAATAAATTATATTAACGGGCGCAAATGACTATGTAAGGGAGATAAGGAACCACACTACCTTTAACTTGTCGTCCTGAAGTGGAGGCCTTAGAATCCCTAGGTATGTGAAACATTTCATCTTCGGCCGTAGGAACCGGTATAATTTCCTGAGATGCAGGTGGGACATCTAGTTTACGGCAGACGGAGCGTTGCATGGGTGTCTCCTTCGGCTCCATGGCTGTCAGTGATGAAAGAGAGCTCGTAATTCAAGAGTGCACGAATAGCAAATGACGGAGAGGTCACAAATGGCACCGCGAGGAAGACGAGATACTGAGCACGGTGGAGAGACGAACCAGCTTCTGGTAGGTTGCGTAAGAGCCAAGACATGGCAGGAAGGGTAAATAAGTAATTGAGGATTTTTAATTTCGAGGATCTAGTTCTATGTCATCATTTCTGTTGATGTGGCCTGCGGCGTTGGATCGGCGGCAATACGCGAACAACACCCACGTGTGGCCGACGTGTCCCGTTTTCCACATGGACCAATTGGAGCTTAAGGGCGACAAATGTGTCTACACGGGTGACAAATGCATTAGCAAGGGTGAAAAATACCCTGCTAACGGTGACAAATAGGGCTCAATAGAGACAAGGCTGACGCACGGCTTTCAAGGTAGTGTAAGAGTAAGGGCGACGTCTTGTGGACTTTAGTGGTGACATTTAGGTGAGTGTGGGTGACAAATGCTCAACTGGAGTAACAAATAACTTCCTTAAGTGTATCGTTGTTAATCGTGAGGTGGCAGGTTCGAAACAAAGTTCTATCGTGTTTTAATTCACACAAATAAATAAGTTATATTAAAAAAACTTAAGGAAACCTTAAGCTGAAGCTAAGATTCGAACCCGGAGAAACCCGTTCAAACGGCAGAACAATAAACCAAATGATACAACATGTCATTTCAATTAGTTTATTCCATTATATATATATATTATAGTTTTTCGTATCGATACGCAATGTCCAATCCAGTCTCGAGCCGTGGCCGGGACGACCGGTTTGGCAGGGACAGCCACACCTGTCCCAAATGATGTGCACGTGACTCAAGGGTGACGACGTTAATTATTATCATGAGTGCTTCCATGTGGCATTCCCCGCGAGGAGCCCTAGCTTCCGAAAATTCATTATAGACGTGACGGTAAATTCAAAACACATGAGTTTGACGGGGGCACGGAACAATAAGGAAATGGTCAACATGTGACCAATACGCCTCTGAGTACCTTTTCGCACCCCGATGTGGGCTTTTCAAGGTAGCTAGGCTTTTCAACACGTTGTCTCTTCCTTTTATAGGAATCGACTTATCGACCATGCAGCCCCATTGCTTGGCGATTAATCAAACGTTTTCCCCTCTTATCACCGTGATAGACCTTTATGGCATGGCGGGTCACCTGTCCCGACTCGATGCCCACCATTGTCTGCTTAGTGATCAGAAGGAGCGCACCTTCGGTTAGTACAAACCATTCTAGTCTTGGAACCTGAACACATTGTCACACACAAGTGATTGGCACGCCCTATCGTGAGTAAAACTGATAAAAGATATAATGATATTTGATTATTATCCTGAGTGCTTCCACGTGGAATTCCCTGCGAGGAGCCCTAGCTCCCAAAAATTCGTTATAGATGTGACAGTAAATTCAAAACACATGAGTTTGGCGGGGGCACGGAACAATAAGGAAATGGTCAGCATGTGACCGATACGTCTCTGAGTATCTTTTCGCACCCCGATGTGGGCCTTTCAAGGTAGCTAGGCTTTTCAACACGCTGTCTCTTCCTTTTATAGGAATCGACTTATCGGCCATGCAGCCCCATTGCTTTGCGATTAATCAAACGTTTTCCCCTCTTATCGCCGTGATCGACCTTTATGGCACGACGGGTCGCCAGTCCCGACCCGATGCCCACTATCGTCTACTTAGTGATGAGAAGGAGCACACCTTCGGTTAGTCTAGACCATTCCAGTCTTGGAACCTGAACACATTGTCACACACAAGTGATCGGCATGCCCTACCGTGAGTAAAATCGATAAAAGATACAATGATATTTGATTATTATCCTGAGTGCTTCCACATGGCATTCCACGCGAGGAGACCTAGCTCCCGAAAATTCATTATAGACGTGACGGTAAATTCAAAACACATGAGTTTGGCGGGGGCACAGAACAATAAGGAAATGGTCAACATGTGACCGATACGCCTGTAAGTACTTTTGCGCACCCCGATGTGGGCCATTCAAGGTAGCTAGGCTTTTCAACACACCGTCTCTTCCTTTTATAGGAATCGACTTATCGGTCAAGCAGGGTTTGACATCCCGCTCTGGGATGCCTCGACCCGTACGTCCCGACCCCACCCAAGTGGTGGGCGGGACGCCGAGGTCGTGGGTCGTGACCGGGACGCTTCATTATTTTAATATTTTATTTCATATATATTATATATATAAAGAGTCTTTTTTAACTTTGTTGTATTATTATATATATATATATATATTATATATACATCATCTTTTTTATTTTAATATTTTATGAGATGGACTGACACGGAGCGAATATGCACCGACCCGACCTGTCCCAGGCCGTGATTGGGACGGGCGGGTCGGTCGAGACCATAAACCCTGCTTTCAAGGTAGCTAGGCTTTTCAACATGCTCTCTCTTCTGTTTATAGGAATCGACTTATCGGCCATAAAAAAAACTTAAAAATTTCTAAATTACAGATTTCAAAATATTAAATAATAATTTTTTTGGATCTAATGATATTTTTTACTGAGGGAGATTTTATCCTATTAGAATAAATGAATGAATTACAAAAAAACACGAATGAATGAATGAAAACATGGCACCAAATGAAAATATGGCGCCAAATAAAAAGAGACAAGAATAGGCAGACGACCCCTCTCCGGACCTCCTTAATCCTTCCCCCCTCCTCCTCCTTCAACCACTGCACCCCTTTCCTCTCTAACGATCGCACCCGCCTCTCAATCTCTCACCGGCGGGCGGCGTAGTGGCAAGGGCGGGCGGAGGTGAGCTCCGACAGTGGCGGTGGTCAAATTCTTTCCCGCGGACCCCCTCCACCGCAGGTATTCCCCTCTCTCCCTCTCCCGTTGGCCCCCCTCTTGAGTACATATTATCCCCCAAGTAATATGTACTCAAGGTTGCATAAAGATTACTTTTAAGTAAACCAACTGCTCCTTTGAGAATTTTAACCTTCATGCCTGATTTACAAGATGAACCTTTTCTCCTTATCACCTGATATACTCTTACAACATCAGATGAAATTCCAAGCCCCTATTTTTATTGGGAGGGTGGGGAGAGGCATGTGGGTATAACTGTGTGTGCATAAATGTGGATATGACCCTTTTTTCATTTTTGCCCCTTCAAGACTTTTGTTATGGTATATGTGATTAGTATGCTTGGATGTGAATTAAATTGGTAGACAGGTGTGGATGCCGATATGTAAGAAAATGTGTATGTGAATGCGAGTATGTTAATGATTTTTTCCAGAAGATGAGGTCGATGTCAACCACGGTGTGTGAATATGGAAGTGAAAGTAGAAGTGGATATGGATGTATATGTGACCAAACAGGATGTACAAGTGTGAGAAATAGTCAATATTTAGGGGAGATGTACATGATATTTTCTTAGATGTAGTGATAAGACATATTGATATGAATTTTTTAATATGTTAGGTAAATATGGATAGAATTGATCGTTCATGGATGAATCGCAGAGTAGTTGACAGAGTGGTGTCAGAGGAGTTTAAGGATGGAGTTGATAGTTTTATTCAGTTTGTATTGGGGTATCCAACAGCAGTGGACCAATGTGGTAACATCCGATGTCCTTGTTTACGTTGTAAAAATAAGATATTTCATTCGCTATGAGGTGTGCAATCTCATTTATACATGAAAGGGTTCACGAAAGGTTATATGAATTGGGTGTGTCATGGTGAGGACTTTTGGACGTATGTGCCCAGTATTGTTGCAAGCACAAGTACCTATGTAGATATGGTAATCGATGCTGATGGCCCTAACTTTAATATACAAGGGGAACACATGTACAATGAAAAACCACCAAACAAGTCGGCTGAAAGATTTTATTAGTTACTTCGGGATGCTGATGAGCCGCTGTGGGATGATTGTGAAAATCACACTCGGTTGTCTGTTGTCTCACAGTTATTGAATTTGAAATCTGAATTTCACCTAAGTGAGAGTTGTTTTGATCGTATGCTCCTCCTTATTAAGAGTATACTGCCTCGAGATGAGAAGCTGTCTGAAAATTTTTACCGTGCAAAGAAGATGGTCAATGAGTTAGGGCTTGAATACCAAAAAATAGATGCATGCCCTAATCACTGTATGCTATATTATGAAGATAATGTAGATAAAAGATCATGTGATATTTGTCAGCATGATAGATTTAATCCTAAGAGAGGGGATAATTCAAAGCAGAAGGATATGCCTTACAAGTCACTGCTGTTGACACCCGTTTTTAGCCCGCAAGTTGCGTTATTTCTCTTATTCATCAATTTTGATGTCCCGAATTACTCTTTGTTTTGGAGCGTTCCTTGGATGGATTTCAAGCCCATTTCATTGTTACATTCCCATTGAGCTTTGGAGATCATTATTTCTTAGAGCCCTGGAGCCTATTCTATCACCTTTCGGCTGTTCAAGTCGACTTACGGCCCATTTAGGTCGACTTCCCTCAAGCATTTGGCCCCTTTCGTTGCGCAGTCTTAAAAAGTGATCCTTTTTCATCTTCTTATATTCCCCTATTCATTAAGTGTCATTCACCAAAGTTGTTCCATTTTTAAATCCCTACATTTTCTTCTTCTACGCCACTATCCAGTTCTACACCGTTTTCAAGTCTTAGTATTTTTCTCTGTTCTCACCCCATTTTCTCCCTCTTTGGATCGTCTTTTCAAATTGCTCTCTTCATGAAAGTTGTTCATCTTTCAGTTATATACAATTTATTCTTCCACCACTTTCGCTAATTCTACCTTGTTTGAGAGGCACACTCCGATTTCCAAAGTCACACGTAGTCTACTCAGAATGTTCTTCAATTCATTGAAAGGTCTCTCCTAGACCGTCCAATTCATTGAAAGGTCTCTCCTAGACCGTCCAATGATTGAAATGTCTCTCCTACACCATCCAATTCATTGAAAGGTCTCTCCTAGATCGTCCAATTATTGAAAGGTCTCCCCTAGATCGTCCAATTATTGAAAGGTCTCCCCTAGACCATCCAATTCACTCAAAGGTCTCCCCTAGACCGTTCCATCATTGAAAGGGCTCCCCTAGACCGCCCAATTCATTGGAAGGTCATTCGATAGATCGTTTTGCATCCTATTTTAGCCCAAACTGCCATGGTCGCCCAAGTCTATGTTCTTCATGATAAAAATGGTTTGGAAATGACCGTTTATTTTTAAAAATGGTCTATTGAGCGACCATTTATATAACAAAGAGTCCAAAAGTTTCTGAACTCCGTCTTCTTCGCCGCCGGACTCTAAGGTCTAACATGTGCAACGGGGCCTCCTTGTTAGGGCTCTATCTTCTAGAATCCTCCACGAAACTGAGCCCCGTTTGTTTCTGTGTCTTCCCCCATTGTATTATCTCGAATTTGGTATACGGAGCATGATTTTTAATTGACCAGATCTCCTGGAATCTTGGCCGCAATATCAGGTTTTAGGCTTTTCGTGCAACCAAAAACCCTGCAGACTAGGTTCCAGAGGCTTCTTCTAAGAGCCATAACTTCCACAATCTTCAACCAAAAAGAGTCCCGTTTGTTCTTACATCTTATCTTGACTATTATCTCGAGAATGATTCAGAGATCTCGAGATTTGGTGGACTCTATCTCCTGGAATCGTGAGAGAAAGTTGGGGATTTCACCACTTTTCTATAAATAAGTGCCCAGTTCGCTTGCGCGACGGGGGGGCTCTTCTTCGACCTGGGGCGAAGCCATGCCGAATCACCATCTCAAACCTTCAACCCCAGGCTATTGAG
Source organism: Amorphophallus konjac (assembly GCA_022559845.1). Lineage (NCBI taxonomy): Eukaryota > Viridiplantae > Streptophyta > Magnoliopsida > Alismatales > Araceae > Amorphophallus > Amorphophallus konjac. Next base: position 226,258,182 of record CM040125.1, on the reverse strand, counting down.
GGAAGTATTAGCTTTAATTTGGTTCCTCATTTGCTTCATTTCATTGTTGTTTGCCCTCCTAACTTCGCCTCTACTTTTAGCAAATCATCACAAGTTCATGAACCTGTGCGGCGGGGTGCCCTTCGTCGGCTCGGGGTGGAGTCATCCGGCGTCCTCTTCGTCCTCCGTTGGTCCCATCCTAAAATGGGGAGTATCTTCTTCATTTTCCTTCTCTCTGGGCTCTCTATACTTGCTCCAATTTCTTATTCTTCTCCCTTACTTTTAACATATCGTCACAGTTTTGCACTTAGTTTCTGCACAGTTTCCTGCACGTTTATGCATTTTTCTCCATTTTGCACAACGTTTTTCTCTCTATTCTCACCATCAAATTCCGTGATTTCAAATCTCATGCATGCACAACACTCTCACCTTTCTTTTGCACCCGTTCATAGGGGTAAAAACCCTCCCCCAGTGCGTTCTCTCCCTTTCTTTCATGCTATTTTATCATTCCGGGTCATATACTACACTTTCATGATCTAATGGGTTTTCTCTTATTTTTGTGGCTTTGTTTTGCAGGAGACCATCAATAGAACGTGAGGCCCTTACATTCTAGCCGGCTAGGAGGTGAGGAGGTGTCACCCACAACGGTTCCCCGCACCCATCTTCAAAGCGTGATCACGTCGTGGCGGTTCGTCTTCAGGCCGCATCTTCTTCTTCATTTTCCCAAGGTACGCAATAGATTTGTTTTCATTATGGCATCTATTTCCTACTGATATTCCTTGGGTGGCGATAATAGTTTCTTTCTCTTCATCATCGCCCCTTTGCCCGTCATTGTCTATATTTCATGTTTATGTGTACATGTTCATAGTTCAGGGGCGGGGTAGATTAATCTACTTACATCTTTTTTGGTGATCACGGTGGGACCCTTAGTGCCCATCATGTTATATTTTTAGTCTCTTGCATGTTGGGAAGCTGTTCATGCATGTTTGGGTAGTCTCCTCCACGTTTTCCCATCATTCTTTCTATTTTCGGGTCTGTTAGGGTTACACGGTCTATCGTAGGGCCGCCTAAACCTTTAAACGGCCTTTCAGGACCGTCCAAAGCCTCTGTTATAAACGATCTTCACTGGACTGTCCTGGACCTGGGTGGTCATCCAGTAGACCGCTTATAGGGTAAAAACGGTCATCCAGGGGCCTTTTAGTGGTTCTGGCCGGGCATGATTTTTGTTCACAGGGGCCTTGTTCATTCGGGCATAACTTTATCTCCCGACGTCGGATTGGGCTGATTTTCATTACGTTGTGCTGTCCTTTGTATTGTCTTTCCATACATATAGAGTTTCCATCATTTGGACATCATTTTCATATTTAAAAATTACCTCTATTTATGCATTTTTGCATCTAGTTTGTAGGCAGATTCGAGACAGATTCACAGAGGCCTTGTTCATTCGGGCATAACTTTGTCTCCCGACGTCGGATTGGACTGATTTTTGTTACGTTGTGCTGTCCTTTGTATTGTCTTTCCATACATTTAGAGTTTGCATCATTTGGACACCATTTGCATATTTAAAAAGTGTCTCTATTTTTACATTTTCCAAGTCTAGTTTGTGGGCAGATTTGGGACATATTCACAGGGCCATTTTGCTTGCTGATTTAAATTGCCTTCCAGGGACTGTTTTGGCTATTTCTTGGTTCCATTGGCTAGTCTTTTGTATTATCTTCACATCCACATATTATTTGCATGCATTGGACTTCATTTGCCTACTTAAATATTGCCTTCATTTTTACATTTTATGCATAAAACTCACTTGTATGTCCCGGGGCAAACACAAAGGGACATTGTCCTTTGATGATTTTTCTTATCTTTTAGTGCCAAGTTGTCCCTATTTTAGGCCTTGCATCACTGTTATTCATATTGTTTTACATTTTTCATGCATTTTTGCGATGTTAGCATGATTTCATGACTGTCTTGATTTGCTAGACTTAGGCTAGAAATTGCATACACCCCGGTGCACATAGGATCATGCATATTGGCATATTGTAGTTGCATTCCCCCTCGGTAAGTGATCCTCTCACTCCCATATTCCTTGGGCTCGACTAGGTGATCTTATCTGGGACATCCGTAAGTCCCCGCGAGCCGTGGATTCCCACACGGACGCCGGGCCGGTTGTACCGTTCCACCCCTTAGGCTTGCATTTGCATACGTTGTGAAGGAATTAACCTTAGTTAAACCAAAGTTTGGACCTTATTCCCTATAGGATACCTATCTTGAGGGAATTAATCTCAATCCAAATCATTAAAAGGCCCACCCAAAACTTTGACATTATAATATTTCCCATCATGTTAACTTGTTTGGCTTGGTGAAATCTTTCATATTGTTTGTGGTGTTTGGACTTGTCCAAGCTCATTTGTGTTATTTTGTGTTGCATTCCCCACTACCCATATAGGTTTTGTCATTAGGCCCATTTAGGTTAGTCCATTCTGTGTGTCTGTTTGTTTAGTCTCAGTGTCCTAGGTTTCTTTTCTTCTTTCTTTGCATTATTGAGTCACCCCCCTCATTAATTCTCGAGCCCTTTACTTCCCTCATTGTATTCCCTTGATTTTTCTTGTATAAAGTCTCCATTTGCCGTCATGGAGTGCCATTTTTCTCCTATATATTACCCTTCTTCCTCCCCGTCTTCTTATTCCCGTGTGGATTCCTCTTCCCACGCGGGCCCACCTCCTCGTGGGCCTTCTGGCCCGCAAGTAAATCTTGTTTACCACCTATCATCTCTTGCTTGCCAAACGGCCCCGGTCCAGGCCCAAAAATTCATTGCTAATCTTAATGGACCTTATTCTCATAACTGGCCTCCCTCTTCTACTCTTAGTGGGCCCCCTTCCTTTAACGGGCCCTCTTATTCTCTTAATGGGCCCCATGTTGCTGCTGGCCCAATCGGTCCTTATTCTCATGTTCATGATTTTTCTAGGCCCACATATCCTTCTATTCCCGGAATGGGCTTCCCTTCTTCTCAATCTAGATCCCTTTATCCATCCCAATACCATACTCCTGGCCCAAATTCCCACTCTCTTGCTCAAGCTGGCTTGCATCCTTCTCAACCTCTCCCCATCGAGGAAATGATTGCTCAAACTCAGCGCCGGCTTGATGAACTTCAGCACCGAATTGATCTCCAAACTTCTTTGAGTGTCCCATTCGCATTCCAAGGTCTTCAACTTCCACCGCGTTCATAAATTCTTGCTTATCGCCGGTATGGTGGAGTCGGTGACCCTTATGTGCACTTGAAGGAGTTTCTTTGTGAGTCGGCCCAATTCCGACATGACCAACGCTTGATGGCTTATCTGTTTGGTCTATCTTTAGAAGGCCCGGCTCGGGATTGGTTCTTTTCATTGCTACAAGATCAAGTGGTGAATTTTCAAGCCGTCCAAGAGAAGTTTATTCAGCAGTATCAAGACCAGGTTGGGCACAAGTATTCTATTGTTGATCTGGCCCATGAAAATATGAAGCCTAATGAGGAGTTCTCTACCTTCGTCGACCGCGGGCGTCGCTTGGCCGCTCAAGTCCCGGGGCATATCCCGGAAGGAGAGCAAATCAAGATGATCATTTCTAATGCAACGCCCGAGTACCGCTTTATCTTAGCCTTGAATGATATCACTTCCTGGTAGCAACTGTAAAGCCGAGCCCGCTTCATCCGCCAACAACTCCTAGTTTCCCTTGATCCCGAGTCCCCTCCACCTTATACATCCACATACGCCTCCTATCCATCACCTTCCATGAGTCAGCCCTCCACCACATATCCTTCTATGAGTCAGCCTTCCACTCCCACATACCCATATACCTCCACGTATCAACCCTCCATGAGTCAACCTGCAGCCATCCACAGTCAACCCTCCACCGTTTCATCTCCGCAAGCGTCCCTCCCTCCGTTCAAGGAAACACTACACCCTGAGCAGGTGGATGCCGTCTACATACCTCCTTGCTCTACTCCTCATATGCCTCCGCCTAGTCTCTCCACCAGTTGCCATACGCCTTTGCCTTCACAACCCCCGCTTCCTTCTCCACTCCCATCTCCATTACCTTCTTATACTTCTCGGCATCCACCTTGCCCGTAGCAGGCTCCTTCTCTATCATTGCCGGAGTCTTTTACAGACATTTTTAGGGCTTTGATGGCCGCTCACGCGTTGCAGCTCCCTCCGGTTGTGCCTTGCCGACCCGCGGCCGGTAATGTGTTTCAATATTGTGAATTTCATCGCCAGCAGGGGCATTTGGTTGAGGATTGCCCCGAGTTTCAGGAACTTGTTTATGGCCTGGAAGATAATACGAGGATCGATTGGGCCACCATGCATAAAGCAATCTTAAATCTCCGCACCAAGCAGCAGCAGCAGTCGCCGTCTAGGCAGCCGTTTCCACTACAAGACTAGGGGCACCCCTGCGTTTCTTTATCTGGCATTGCGCCCGCTCCGCCACCTACTCCATCACCTGTCTCCTCCCCTATGCTTCTGTCTACCTCGTTGCCTACCTCATCACCCTCTTCATCTGCACCTACCCCCTCACCTTCACCATCTCCTACTCAACCTCCACAACCTCCACCAACCCAAGCCTCTGCTCAGGATAGTGCTCCCATCTCTTCTTTCTCCATTTCCACCACCGGTTCTACTCCCGACGCCGCTAGACGCGTCGTGTCAATGTGTCGAAGGTGAGCGCCACGACCGTCCAATTCCTCCGCCTCACCACCACTCTCACCATATTCACCTCCATTACCTTCATTGCCTGCATCACCATCTCCACTACCCCTACTGCCATCACCACCGCCCTCACTACCTCCTCTCCTAGCAACTCCTCTTCCATTACTACCACCATCTCCACCGCTTCTGCCATCTCCTTCGCCATCATTGCCCGAGTCTGAGTAGGCTACGCCTACTCCTACACCTCCACCTTCGCCTTTACCCCATCCTACGCCTCCAATTTTTTCTTTTAAGTCCACCCGAGCCTATCATCGCTGCTATCCCTCCACCGTCCGAGACCTTTACAACTCTTAAACCTTCACTCACGCCTTCCAAGCCTTCTCCACCCCTTTCTCCACATAATTCCACCCCACGGAGTGGGTGCGCGCTATCTCTGGTGCCCCTCGGGTCTAGTCCCCAGCGAGATGATGAGCCGAGCCAGGTTTCGATTGTGAATTTCAACATTAAAGATTTCATTTGTCGCGTGCCAATCCGGGTCCTGGTCCCTGGCTATTTTGGGGATAATGAGCCTGCATTTTCAAAGATGGTTGATAAGAAGAGTTCCCTCGCATTAGTGCCAATTTCTTCAAAAGCGAGGCTGGTTGCAATCTCTTTGCTCACCGGAGGTTCGATTATTGATACTGTTATTACCTCTCACTCGATTACTGTGCAGTTCACTGGCCGAGAGGTGCTCACTCATACGGTCGCCAAGGGTCTGCTAGATTCCATGTTCAAGGGGCAATTGGCCGTACCTTCTGCATTTTTCAAGGACATTCTGCACATTCTATGTAATCTCCCTCAGTTTATTAGTATGCCGGCTGCGTCAACACCGTGCATTGATCTCCCTCAGCTTCATCCATCTCTTCTAGCAAGGGAGCTATGTTTCGTGCCTGATTGCCGAGGGGAGATGTCAAATCTCATGTTGCTTGTGCCGAGAGACAAAACTCCATGGTTTTCTGATATTCATCCTTCTAAGGAGTCACTTGCTCAAGGATGTCCACATGTTGTTAGCACCAGATGTTTAGGGGCAACTGCCCCAACAAGGATGCATGTTCATAGATGGGCTAGGTCGTCTGCCAGATGGGCCCGCTATTTGAGAAAACATTATAGATCAAGAAGCCCGAAGGCCCGAGTCCGTGTCAGGCGGTTTAATTTCAAGGAGATTTCTACCAAGAAGAGGCAGCGGCACAAGTTCAAGGGCCGTCGATTGTGCACTCAGGGGTCCACTTCTTCCTCTTCTTCTTCCTTTCAATCATCTTTTCTTCTGCTCAGCTCCTACCCTTGGGTGGTGTACCTCCCTTCCTCTAATCCAGTTTCCATAATTTTCTCTTTACTTTTTGGGTCCGCAAACCCCCATCCTTCTTTCTCCCATTATCCGGAACCTCTGGATTCTCCATTTTCTCATGATTTCAGGCCTCGGCCTATGTCATTCTTCCATCCCGATCTCGGGACATCATCCGATTCTTCCCTGGGACCCTCGGGGTGCCACTTCTGGATCTTCCCCGACCTTGTCAGGTGTTTATGCTTGTTCTTCCCTGTCTCTGGCGGGTGATCGCTACTCTCCTTCTCCTACCATCTCGGATGATTCTTATTATCCTCTTTCTTCTCACTCATCTTCACCCTTTCAGGGTCACCACCCTTTTTCTTGCTATTTTCGAGACTTTAGCCCGCCTTGATCTCAGTTAATCCCTGTTTATTCTGTATCTAGTTCCTTGTTATCAGGGCCTCAGTGCCTTAACGAGGGAGTTCTAGCCCTCGTCTCTCTTTCTTTTTATCCCTTCTTTGTCCAGTATGATGTCTGCCACTCCTCTGTGTCGAGGAATCTAATCCTTTGCTCTCCTTTCATCCTTTATCCTGGCAAGCAAGGAATACAAAGTTACTCGCGCTCCTCAAAGCTCGATGATCGAGATCGCTTCAGGATGCCGGTTTCCACGCCATAGATTTGCAAAGGTATATTTATTTTATGCAAGAAACGTGCTTTCATTTCCATTATTTCTATTGTTTCTGCACATGATTCCTTAACATGATTGAGTGGCTTTAGGAGTCTTTGTTTAATTAGATCTTAACTTTGTGTCAAATAAAAAGGTTAGCTTCTGCAGCATCCTTAGGCTGGTGATAGTTCCGCGCTGGGAGTCTAGTTTCTTTCCTTGATTGTTGAGGGTGACCTTTTCTTCACACACTTCACGGCAAGCCATAGCCGATTCCTCTTAGGCACACCCTTGCTGCTTTGGCCATACTTTGGGTATGCACAAAGGTCTTTTCTTTTCTCTGCTCGGCCAAGTGTAGGGGCAAGAGATGGATGGATAAGATGACCAACCTAGGCGCTCCCTAATACGAGAGAGGTCTCAAGTAGGGACAGTCTTGACCCTCAAAAGTGAACTTTCATGTAATATCTAGCCAATTAGGGCTACCAAAATGAGATGGATGTCTGTTTATCATTAGGTCCATTTGGGTTAGTCCATTCTGTGTATCTGTTTGTTTAGTCTTATTGTCCTAGGTTTCTTTTCTTCTTTCTTTGCATTATTGAGTCACTCCCCCCTCTTTAATTCTCGAGCCCTTTACTTCCCTCATTGTATTCCCTTGATTTTTCTTGTATAAAGTCTCCATTTGCCCTCATGGAGTGCCATTTTTCTCCCGTATATTACCCTTCTTCCTCCCCGTCTTCTTATTCCCATGTGGATTCCTCTTCCCACGCGGGCCCATCTCCTCGTGGCCCTTCTGACCCGCAAGCAAATCTTGTGGCCCACCTATCATCTCTTGCTTGCCAAACGGCCCCGGTCCAGGCCCAAAAATTCATTGCTAATCTTAATGGACCTTATTCTCATAACGGGCCTCCCTCTTCTACTCTTAGTGGCCCCCTTCCTTTAACGGGCCCTCTTATTCTCTTAATGGCCCCATGTTGCTGCTGGCCCAATCGGTCCTTATTCTCATGTTCATGATTTTTCTAGGCCCACATATCCTTCTATTCCCGGAATGGGCTTCCCTTCTTCTCAATCCAGATCCCTTTATCCGGCCCAATACCATACTCCAGGCCCAAATTCACACTCTCCTGCTCAAGCTGGCTTGCATCCTTCTCAGTCTCTCCCCATCTAGGAGATGATTGCTCAAACTCAGCGCCGGTTTGATGAACTTCAGCACCGAATTGATCCTCAAACTTCTTTGAGTGTCCCATTCGCATTCCAAGGTCTTCAACTTCCGCCGCGTTCACAAATTCTTACTTATCGCCGCTATGGTGGAGTCGGTGACCCTTATGTGCACTTGAAAGCGTTTCTTTGTGAGTCGGCCCGATTCCGACATCACCAATGCTTGATGGCTTATCTATTTGGTCTGTCTTTAGAAGGTCCGGCTCGGGATTGGTTCTTTTCATTGCCGCAAGATCAAGTGGTGAATTTTCAAGCCGTCCAAGAGAAGTTTATTTAACAGTATCAAGACCAGGTTGGGCCCAAGTATTCTATGGTTGATCTGGCCCATGAAAAGATGAAGCCCAACGAGGAGTTCTCTACCTTCGCCGACCGCTAGCGTCGCTTGGCCACTCAAGTCCCGGGCCATATCCCGGAAGGAGAGCAAATCAAGATGATCATTTCAAATGCAACGCCCGAGTACCGCTTTATCTTAGCCTTGAATGATATCACTTCCTGGCAGCAGCTGTATAGCCGAGCCCGCTTCATCCGCCAACAACTCCTAGTTTCCCTTGACCCCGAGTCCCCTCCACCTTCTACGCCCACATATGCCTCCTATCCATCACCTTCCATGAGTCAGCCCTCCACCACATATCCTTCCATGAGTCGGCCTTCCACTCCCACATACCCATATACCTCCACGTATCAACCCTCCATGAGTCAACCTGCCGCCATCCACAGTCAGCCCTCCGCTATTTCATCTCCGCAAGTGTCCCTCCCTCCGGTCAAGGAAACACTACACCCCGAGTAGGTGGATGCCGTCTACATACCTCCTTGCTCTACTCCACATATGCCTCTGTCTAGTCTCTCCACAAGTTGCCATACGCCTTTGCCTTCACAACCCCCGCTTCCTTCTCCACTCCCATCTCCATTACCTTCTTATACCTCTCAGCATCCACTTGCCCGAAGCATGCTCCTTCTCTGTCGTTGTCGGAGTCTTTTACATACATTTTTAGGGCTTTGATGGCCGCTCACGCGTTGCAGCTTTCTCCGGTTGTGCCTTGCCGACCTGTGGCCGGGAATGTGTTTCAATATTGTGAATTTCATCGCCAGCGGGGGAATTTAGTTGAGGATTGCCCTGAGTTTCAGGTAATTATTTATGGCTTGGAAGATAATAAGATGATCGATTAGGCCGCCATGCATGAAGTCATTTTAAATTTCCACAGCAAGCAGCAGTCACCGTCGAGGCTGCCGTTTCCACTACAGGACCAGGGGCACCCCTGCGATTCTTTATCTGGCATTGCACCCGCTCCGCCACCTACTCCATAACCTATCTCCTCCCCTATGCTTCTATCTACCTCGTTGCCTACCTCATCACCCTCTCCATCTCCACCTACCCCCTCACCTTCACCATCTTCTACTCAATCTTCACAACCTCCACCCACCCCAGCGTCTACTCAGAAAAGTGCCACCCTTTCCTCCTCCATTTCCGTTACCACCACTTCCACTCTTGACGCCGCTCGGCGGGTCGTGCCGATACGTCAAAGGTGGGCGTCGCGACCCTCCTCTTCACCCTCTTCATCACCAGCACCACCTCCACTACCTCCATTGACCACATCACCATCTCTGCTATCCCTACCGCCATCACCACTGCCCTTACTACCACCTCTCCTAGCGACCCCTCTTCCATTACTACCACCATCTCCACCACTTCTACCATCTCCTTCACCATCATTGCCCCAGCCCGAGCAGGCTACCCCTGCACCTACACCTCCGCCTTCGCCTTTACCCCCTCCTATGCCTCCACCTTTGCCTTTGCCCCCATCTGAGCCTATTATCGCCCCTATCCCTCCACCACCTAAGGCCTTTACACCTCCTAAACCTTTACCTACGCCTTCCAAGCCTATTACCTCCACTTCTCCATCCCTTTTCACCCCACGGAGCGGGTGTGCATTATCTTTGGTGCCCCTCGGGTTTGGTCCCCAAGGAGATGATGAGCCAAGCCAAGCTTCGATGGTGCATTTCAAGATTCAGGATGTTATTTCCCACATGCCAATCCGAGTCCTAGTCCCTGGCTGTTTTGGGGATGATGAGCCTACACTTTCAAAGACGGTTGTTAAGAAGAGTTCCCTTGCATTAGTGCCAGTTTCTGCTAAAGCGAGGCCGGTGGCAATCTCTTTGCTTACCGGGAAGTCCACCATTAATGCTGTTATTACTTCTCGCTATATTGCTGTTTAGTTCACTGGCCAGGAAGGGTTCTCTACCCAGATTGTGCTAACTCATACGGCCGCCAAGGGTTTGCAAGATTCCATGTTCACGGGGCAATTGGCCGTACCTTCTACATTTTTCAAGGACATTCTGCACATTCTATATAATCTCCCTCAATTTATTAGCATGCCGGCTGCATCAACGCCGCGCATTTATCTCCCTCAGCTTCATCCATCTCCTCTAGCAATGGAGCTATGTTTCGTGCCTGATTACCGAGGGGAGATGTCAAATCTCATGTTGCTTGTGCCGAGAGGCAAAACTCCATGGTTTTTTGATATTCATCCTATTAAGGAGTCACTTGCTCAAGGATGTCCACATGTTGTTAGCACCAAATGTTTAGGGGCAACTTCCCCAACAAGGATGCATGTTCATAGACGGGCTAGGTCGTCCGCCAGATGGGATCACTATTTGAGAAAACATTATAGATTAAGAAGCCCGAAGGCCCGAGTCCGTGTTAGCCGGATTCATTCCAAGGAGATTTCTACCAAGAAGAGGCGGCGGCACAAGTTCAAGGGCCGTCGGTTGTGCAATCAGGGGTCCACTTCTTCCTCTTCTTCTTCCTTTCAATCATCTTTTCTTTTGCTCAGCTCCTACCCTTGGGTGGTGTACCTCCCATCCTCTAATCTAGTTTCCATAATTTTCCCTTCACTTTTTGGGTGCGCAAACCCCCATTCTTCTTTCTCCCCTTATCCGGAACCTTTGGATTCTCCATTTTCTCATGATTTTAGGCCTCGGCCTATGTCATTCTTTCATCCCAATCTCAGGACATCATCCGATTCTTCCCCGGGACTCTCGGGAGTCTCCTTTGATTCTTCCCCGGGACTTTCGGGTGCCACTTCTGGATCTTCCCCGACCTTGTCAGGTGTTTATGCTTCTTCTTCCCCGCCTCTGGCGGGTGATCGCTACTCTCCTTCTCCGACCATGTCGGATGATTCTTATTCTCTTATTTCTTCTCACTCCTCTTCACCCTTTCAGGGTCACCACCCTTTTTCTTGCTATTTTCGAGGAGATTTCTACCAAGAAGAGGCAGCGGCACAAGTTCAAGGGCCGTCGATTGTGCACTCAGGGGTCCACTTCTTCCTCTTCTTCTTCCTTTCAATCATCTTTTCTTCTGCTCAGCTCCTACCCTTGGGTGGTGTACCTCCCTTCCTCTAATCCAGTTTCCATAATTTTCTCTTTACTTTTTGGGTCCGCAAACCCCCATCCTTCTTTCTCCCATTATCCGGAACCTCTGGATTCTCCATTTTCTCATGATTTCAGGCCTCGGCCTATGTCATTCTTCCATCCCGATCTCGGGACATCATCCGATTCTTCCCTGGGACCCTCGGGGTGCCACTTCTGGATCTTCCCCGACCTTGTCAGGTGTTTATGCTTGTTCTTCCCTGTCTCTGGTGGGTGATCGCTACTCTCCTTCTCCTACCATCTCGGATGATTCTTATTATCCTCTTTCTTCTCACTCATCTTCACCCTTTCAGGGTCACCACCCTTTTTCTTGCTATTTTTGAGACTTTAGCCCGCCTTGATCTCAGTTAATCCCAGTTTATTTTGTATCTGGTTCCTTGTTATCAGGGCCTCAGTGCCTTAACGAGACAGTTCTAGCCCTCGTCTCTCTTCCCTTTTATCCCTTCTTCGTCCAGTATGATGTCTGCCACTCCTCTGTGTCGAGGAATCCAATCATTTGCTCTCCTTTCATCCTTTATCCTGGCAAGCAAGGAATACAAAGCTACTCGCGCTCCTCAAAGCTCGATGATCGAGATCGCCTCAAGATGCCAGTTTCCACGCCATGGATTTGCAAAGGTATCTTTATTTTGTGCAAGAAACATGCTTTCATTTCCATTATTTCTATTGTTTCTGCACATGATTCCTTAACATGATTGAGTGGCTTTAGGAGTCTTTGTTTAATTAGATCTTAACTTTGTGTCAAATAAAAAAAGTTAGCTTCTGTAGCATCCTTAGGCTGGTGATAGGAGCATTAGGAGTTTAGTTTATTTCCCCGATTGTTATGGGTTATCTTGAGTATGGGTTTTTCACACACTTCACGGCAAGCCATAGTCGATTCCTCTAAGGCACATCGTTGCTGCTTTGGCCATACCATGGGTATACACAAAGGCCTTTTCTTTTCTCTGCTCGGCCGAGTTCAGGGGCAAGAGATTGGCAGATGAGATGACCAACCTAGGCGCTCCCTAATACGAGAGAGGTCTCAAATAGGGGCAGTCTTGACCCTCAAAAGTGAACTTTCATGTAATATCTAGCCAATACGGGCTACCAAAATGAGAAAATAATTCAATGCAAAATTATGATTGGAAGGCATGGCAAGAGTGGCAGTACAGTTCCCGCGAGACTTCATGAGCCCGGTCGCATACGTGCCTAATAAATATGGGTCTAAAAATCAAAGACACAAAGCCCCGGTGCAACAGACTATATCTTTGAGAGGTAGTGCCCTGGAAGGAAGTCGAGTCATAATATCTCCCATCCTGCATAAAGCTTGTCTCCAATTTTTCTTCTATTTCTCCCTCTTAGGCTGGGTTGTATCCCGGGTATGGCCTTAGTAGGGGCACCGTTCTTTAGAGGCGGTTGGTTGTGGCGAGCCACTCTCATATGCACGCCCTGCTTAGGGGAAGCCTTTAATGAGAGGGGTCGGAACGATGGTCCCTGGCTAGTAGTTCGAGCCCGTCTTTGAGTGCTGCGGATTGCTATTTCAAAAATTCAAAGAAAAAGGGGAAATATTGCCAAAAATAATAAAAATGAGATATTATCAAAAGTCCAAAAAAGTTAAATATGTTCCAAAATTCAAAAAAATCAAATATTGTCAAAATCATAACAAAAAAATCAAATATTGTCAAAATCCAAAAAAAATCAAATATTGCCAAAATCCAAAAAAAATCAAATATTGTTCAAAATCTTAAAAAAATTTAAAAAAATTATCAAAAATCCAAAAAATCTTTGTCTTTTGTTCCTTTTTATCTTTTATTTTAAGGACATGTATGATTTGTTTGCTAAGTGTGTAGGTTGTAGGTATTCAAGCTTTCTGGCTCTATCTTTTGCTCTGCCTCCTGTTTATACTTTTCTGATCTGTCCTTTCTTTCTTCAAACTTGTCCCTCGATCTGTTCCGAAGCTCGTGTCATTCTCATGCTTTTTGTCGCTCAGCTTTTGATCATATCTTCATGAGAGAGGGCTCTTTACGTCACTGTTGCGAACCTGGCGGTTCTACGTCGTCAGATCTTGGGATTGATTGAAGAACATATTTTGTCATTTCCCGTGTTGTCCCCCTGTGGTCGTCGTCCAGGTGTCTTATCCCCCAGGGTCGTCTCATGCATGTTCTAGTTCCATGTGTTGTCTCGGTCCGCCATGTGTTGCATGTGTCCTTATCCCACCTGTGGTTATTTCATATGTGTTATGTCGTCTCTCCCGTGATTATCTTAGATATCCTCGTCCTACGTATTTCTGTCCCATTGCATGTGGTTTAATTCTGCATGGTGTGATGTCCCGCCATATGTTGCCATGCCCCACCATTTTCTCCATTCTCATGCTTATTGTTTGTTTATGTGGTGTTTTGCATGTGTTGCGTGCTCGTTCACTCTTCGTTATGTTATATTGTTTCGTTCATTTGGTCGTTTTGTTTTCATTTTGTTCATGCTTGTTTATTCATGTTGCTGGTCGTCTTATTTAAAAAAAATCTAAAAAAATCAAAAAATGAAAATCCAAAAAATGTCGTTTCGCCTGCACAGGTAAGTCAGGTATGGCCTTCTATCCATTCTCATTGTTGTATTACTATATGGTATCTATATTATTATATTATCTCGAGAACCGGCTAGTCATTCACGTGTTCCAGGATCTGACGTTCCCCTCTAACAAAAATGATTATGATCTAGGTGCACGTGTTTAATCATCAGATAGGCCGTTAGGTTGGGAAAATTAGGGAACGATGGTTCTATCTCACACGCCGTGGTTGCGGATAGTGTCTTGACCCTGATTGTTCCGGTCTAGCAATACTATTCTTGAGTACTTTCTATTTTATCCTTCTTTGCATTCGTTTTGATGATTTCTTTATTTTAGCCCTGCATGCATCATGTCATATTTTGAGCATTCACGCCTCGTGATTCTCTCAAGATTGTTCCTCAAACAATAGTTGTTTGCACCTCAGCTCTCTTTGATAAGAGATTCTCATTCCACTCTGAATTTGAATGATTTCTCTGATCTTGTCGCTTGGTCTGGTTGGTCAGCTGATTCCTGTCTGGATTTTATCTCAGTTATATTTCTCCTACTTTTTACGTTATGCTCCTTTCCGATCCTCTCATCGTCTGTGGATTGTGTCCCCGATGAGGCTGGTTGTGTTTCCTTTTTTTTTCCTGTTAGTTTAGTTCTCCAGACATGTCTCGTTCTTGTCATCCAGTCCTGGTGGTTAGTTCGACGTTTTCAGGAGAATTCCTGTCGCTTGTTGGTTAAAACATGTGTCTTTTGCCTTAATGCCCACTTTTCAGTTCTCTCCGCTTCATCTCCGCGTCATCTACATTTCACGTTGCTGTCGCTTTCACTCCATCTCCTTTCCATTTCGCCTCCGCGTCACTTTCGCTCGTTCATTGCAAAACGGACATCAAGGAGGGACATCTGTTGACACCCATTTTTAGCCCGCAAGTTGTGTTATTTCTGTTATTCATCAATTTTGATATCTTGAATTACCTGTTATTTTGGAGCGTTCCTTGGATAGATTTCAAGCCCATTTCATTGTTCCATTCCCGTTGAGCCTTGGAGATCATTATTTGTTAGAGCCCTGGAGCCTATTCTATCACGTTTCGGCTTTCCAAGTCGACTTACGGCCCATTTAGGTCGACTTCCCTCAAGCATTCAGCCCCTTTCGCTGCGCAGTCTTAAAAGGTGGTCCTTTTTCATCCTCTTCCATTCTTATATTCATTATCTGTCCTTCACCAAAGTTGTTCCTTTTTTAAATCCCTACATTTTCTTCTTCTACGCCATTATCCAGTCCTACACCGTTTTTAAGTCTCAGTATTTTTCTCTGCTCTCACCCCATTTTCTCCCTCTTGGGATCGTCTTTTCATCTTGCTCTCTTCGTGAACGTTGTTCGTCTTTCCGTTATCTACAATTTCTTCTTCTACCACTTTCACTAATTCTGCACCGTTTGAGAGGTACACTCTGATTTCCAAAGTCGCACGTAGTCTGCTCAGAATGTTCTTCAATTCATTGAAAGGTCTCTCCTAGATCGTCCAATGATTGAAAGGTCTCCCCTAGACCGTCCAATTATTGAAAGGTCTCCTATAGACCGTCCAATGATTGAAAGGTCTCCCCTAGACCGCCCAATTCATTGGAAGGTCGTTCGATAGACCGTTTTGCATCCTGTTTTAGCCCGAACTGCCGTGGTCACCCAAGTCTCTATTCTTCATGATAAAAATAGTTTGAAAATGACCGTTTATTTTTAAACATGGTCTATCGAGGGACCGTTTATATAACAGAGAGCCCAAAAGTTCCTGAACTCCGTCTTCTTTGCCGCCAGACTCCAAGGTCGAACCTGTGCAACGGGGCCTCCATGTTAGGGCTCTATCTTCTAGAATCCTCCACGAAATTGAGCCCCGTTTATTTCTGTGTCTTCCCCTTTGTATTATCTCGAATTTGGTATACGGAGCACGATTTTTAATTGACCAAATCTCTTGGAATCTTGACCGTAATATCAGGTTTTATGCTTTTCATGCAACCAAAAACCCTACAGATTAGGTTCTAGAGGCTTCTTCTAAGAGCCATAACTTCCACAATCTTCAACCAAAAAGAGTCCCGTTTGTTCCTACATCTTATCTTGACTATTATCTCGAGAATGATCCAGAGATCTCGAGATTTGGTGGACTCTATCTCCTAAAATCGTGGCAGAAAATTATGGATTTCACCACTTTTTTATAAATAAGTGCCCAGTTCGCCTACGCGATGGGGGGGCTCTTCTTCGACCTGGGGCGATGCCATGCCGAATCGCCGTCTCAAACCTTCGACCCCAGGCTATTGAGGGAAGTATTAGCTTTAATTTGGTTCCTTATTTGCTTCATTTCATCGTTGTTTGCCCTCCTAACTTAGCCTCTACTTTTAGCAAATCATCACAAGTTCGTGAACCTGTGCGGAGGGGTGCCCTTCGTCGGCTCGGGGCGGAGTCATCCGGCGTCCTCTTCATCCTCCGTTGGTCTCATCCTAAAGAGGGGAGTATCTTCTTCATTTTTCATCTCTCTGGGCTCTCTATACTTGCTTCAATTTTTTATTCTTCTCCCTTACTTTTCACAAATCATCATAATTTTGCATTTAGTTTCTGCATAGTTTCCTGCACATTTTTGCATTTTTCTCCAAGTTCTACAACGTTTTTCTCTCTATTCTCTGCATCAAATTCTGTGATTTCAAATCTCATGCATGCACAACACTCCCACCTTTCTTTTGCACCCATTCATAGGGGTTAAAAATCCTCCCCTGGTGCATTCTCTCCCTTTCTTTCATGCTATTTTATCATTCTGGGGCATATACTTTCAAGATCTAATGGGTTTTATCTTATTTTTGGGGCTTTGTTTTGCAGGAGACCATCAATAGAACGTGAGGCCCTTGCTTTCTAGCCGGCTAGGAGGTGAGGAGGTGTCACCCACATCAGTTCCCCACACCCATCTTCAAAGCGCAGTCACGTCGTGGCGGTTCGTCTTCGGGCCACATCTTCTTCTTCATTTTCCCAAGTTACGCAGTAGATTTGTTTTCATTATAGCATCTATTTCCTACTGCTATTCCTTGGGTGGCGATCACAGTTTCTTTCTCTTCATCATCGCCCCTTTGCCCATCATTGTCTATATTTCATGTTTTACATGTTCATGTTTATGTGTATGTTTATATAGTTTGAGGGCGGAGTCATCTGGCGTTACTATTTCCTTAAACAAAGTGACAGTTGAGTCAGCCCTTGTGGACACGGGAGCATCGATAAATGTGTGTCCATTAAGCACATTACGTGCCTGCAATATTTTAGAAGACATGCTTAGGCCAACGCCAACCACAATTGCGGCTTATGATAACTCCAGACGAGCTTGCCATGGGGTTGTGACAGTTCAGGTCGAGCTAGGGCCTTTAAAAATGGATGTGGAATTTTATGTACTGGACATAGACTCGATGTTTAAGGCAATTTTGGGTCATCCATGGATAGACAGTTTGAATGTAGTACCCTCGACTGCCCACCAATGCCTCAAGTTCCTATTCCAGGGGCGGGTAGTCAAGGTGAAGAGTGTTTCCATAGTCCAGACCGTTGATGCGATTGCAGACAAGATCCTTCCTACTTTATGGCTAAGCAACATGCCAGTTCTTTCTGTCATGGACTTAAACTATTCATGGGCATATGCGTCACGCAAGCCCGTCACTGCACCAACAAATGTTAAAATTAAGTCCAAGATTAGAGATTCAAAAGGGTGGCATATGATTTTGAAGCTGGGCTATAAGCCGGGCATGGGCCTCGGCGCACAATTGCAGGGGCGGACTAATCCCGTCCCTAGGGGCAGAAAGATGAGCCAAAGGGGCCTCGGCTACCGGGAGTCGGCACTGTCTATACTGGGAGATTTCGGACCATTGACGTGGGATTATCGTCAACACTTCGTGAAAGGCCCGTTACAGCCAGGTACTCTGAAGAAGCCGCCGCCCTATTCTAATAAAAAGACCGATGCCGCTTATATTGTTGCTGACCCACCACCGCCGCAGAAGGGGCTGGTGGGTGACATGCATGACTTTTGCAGTTGTTTTGAAAAGATGTTCCATGAAGAAGAAGTCTGTCCGAAAGAGATGGAGATGCAGTTGGTGAAGCATTCTCCGATTGAGCTAGTTCACCGGAGGCCACAGGAACTGGGGATCTCCATCACTACTTTTTCGTTGTCCCCGTCCCGCCTTGCCTCCTTGTTTCGACAATTGGGGTTCATTCCCCGTTCCCCTCCTATTATGGTCGACCCGTATTTCACGAAAAGACCACCTGAAATTCTATTTGTTGCTTGTACATGTGGGTGCTGCCCACCCATTGATTTATCAACTCTATTTACTCCTCCCTCCCCCACTGCCGAACTCCACGAGATGTGGTTTTCATCTTCCGACCCCTTTTTCGATTGTATCTTCCCCTCTCTGTTTCTTATGTAGCTACATCCTCCTCCATCCACCTCTTCCTGTTGTGTGATCTCCTCCGGCTTCCAAAAAAAATGCCAATTTCAAAATGGAGGTTTCATTGGATGATTACGCTATGTTCTGCCCATCTTCCCAGGGGCATGAGACCCCTACTCCTTTCCCAGTAGATTTCTTATCTCCTAGGTTAGATGTATATTCTGCAGAATCTCCTAGGTTAGTTGAGTCAGTTGGGGTAGAGTCTAGCTCTAGTGTTGTCAGGCCGTCCACGTCTGCGGCGCACCTTGTGATGCGTCATTCTAAATCCATTATAGATAGGTTTCTTTAAGATTTAGCCCAAAGATGTCATGCCCTTCTCAAGTGCCCTGAGTTTGTAGAGACCGCGATAGTTTTAGAGGATGATGAGGAGGTAGAAGGGGTGTGGAGCAGTGACGGATTAGGTGTATATGAGATCGTAGATGAGAAGGACCCAATCGATGATGAGGAAAGAGATGTGGAGGACGCTGCCGATCTGTACGCACAAGGTTTAAAGAGGTTTGATGAACCGTCGACGGTAGTGGATGAGCCCACCAAATAAATTCATCTTGGAACCGAAGAGAACCCCAGGCCCATAATTATCTCCGCTAATCTCCCTCCTCAGGTTGAAGAGGAGCTAATCAAGGTTTTGAGGGAGTACATCGATTCCTTTACCTGGTCCTATGAGGACATGTCGGGTCTTGACTTATCCTTAAACCAAGGACAACACCCGTTAAGCAAAAAGCGAGAAGGTTCCACCCCCAAATGGCTTTAAGGATAAAGGAGGAAGTTGATAAATTGTACGAGGCCAAGTTTATCAGAGTTGTATTATATCCTCAATGGGTGGCGAACATAGTCCCTGTAATGAAGAAGGATGGAAAGATTCGGATTTGTATTGATTTCAGGGACTTAAATAAGGCATGTCTGAAAGATGATTTTCCACTTCTTCACATTGATGTGTTAGTAGATAACATGGCTGGGTATGAGACACTCTCATTTATGGATGGGTATTCTAGTTATAATCAAATCCGTCTTGCTCTCAAGGACCAAGAGAAGACCTCTTTCACCACGCCCTGGGGCACGTACTGCTATGTCGTTATGCCATTTGGATAGGAGAATGCAGGTGCCACGTATCAACGGGTAATGATGGCTATCTTCCACGATATGATGCATGTGTATATGGAAGCCTATGTGGATGATATCCTGGTGAAGTCGAGGTCCAAAGAAGAGCACCCCGCCATTCTAGCCAAGGTATTGCAAAGGGCTAGGGAATATAAGCTGAAGATGAATCCAAAGAAATGCGTGTTCGGGGTTGCATCGGGGAAATTGCTTGGGTTTATAGTTAGTAAACGGGGGATTCAGATTGATCCGAATAAGGCAAAGGCGGTAAGGGAAAATCTGAAAGAAGTATCATTAACTGAGCTTGAGGAGATCATAGAAGAGGAGGAACTGCCGTGATATCACGAGATAGAGCAGTATTGCAGGGATGGATCCTTCCCAGAGGCGGCCAATGCCGAGCAGCGCAAGGCCATTAGATGAGTCGCCACCAGGTACACGATTATTGCTGGAGAATTATGCAGGCGGGCTCTTAATGGAGTTCTGATGAGGTGTTTGGATGACGATGAGGCTTGGAAACTTGTCAAAGTAGCTCACGCGAGTAAGTGCGGAGGGCATGTTATTGGACAGGCGTTGGCGAAGAAGATTCTTAGGCAGGGCTATTACTGGCCAACCCTAGAAGAAGACTATTCTACCTATGTCCATAGCTGTCTTCAATGCCAGCTCCATGTCGATAAGATTCATGCTCCGGCTTCTTCTCTCCATCCGCTCTCTGCTCCTTGGCCATTTTCGATGTGGGCCTTTGATATTGTTGGACCACTAGGTGATCCGAACTCTCAGGTTAAACAAAAATATTTTATTCAGACTGCTATAGAGTATTTCACCAAGTGGGCAGAAGCTGAAGCCTATGCCGAGGTCAAAGCTACCACAGTATGTCGCTTCATCCTCAAGAATATCATCTCGCGATTTGGAGTGCCAAGTGATATCGTCACCGACAATGGGCCTCAATTTGTTTCTCAAGAACTTCAGGACCTCTGTAAGAAATTTAATATTTCATTGCATCATTCATTACCATACTACCCTCAATGTAATGGCCAAGCCGAGGGCACGAACAAAGCCCTTCTTAAAATCATCAAGAAAACATGTGAGTCGCACAAATTTGCTGATTGGGCAGATAAATTGGTAGAAGCATTATGGGCTTATCGCACCTCCGTCCGTACTTCCCGAGGCAAACTTTTTTTGCTCTCACCTATGGGATGGAGGCGGTACTCCCGTACGAGATTCTGATCCCTTCCCTAAGAGTGCAGCTAGACAAAGAACTTAATCTCCACGAGCGCCGAGAGGCGTTATTAGTCCAACTGGAACTCTTAGACGAGAAGAGACTTAACGCGGCTAATCACGTCTCTGTTTATCAAAAACGTGTCTTGCGACATTTTCAAAAGAAGGTTATTGAAAGAAAATTTCAAGTGGGTAACATGGTTTTGAAACGTAAATTTATCAGATCAGCAGGTCCTAGGTCTAAGCTGCAACCTAACTGGGAAGGGTTGTTTGTAATTAAAGAAATATATCCTGGGAACGCGTACCGTCTAGTTAATGCGGAGGGTGAAGAATTGCCAAATCCGTGGAATGGGTTGTATTTAAAACATTTTTACCCATAGAGTCAAGCCCGCAACGGATCGGTGGTGGGGCATGCCTCTACTTGATCGTGAAGGTTAATCCCCGGTTCAACATTCACACACTACATGACCCCCTATGGTTCGATTTTTCCTCTTTTTTGCAGCACCGTTTCTCCCTTGGCCATGCTTAGGGGACAATGAAAATCCTTGTTTTTATCCTCTCTTGGCTGAAAATAGGGGCAAGTGGTGAATAAGGGGGCGAGAACTGATCTAGACACCCTGATAAAAGAGGTCTCAAATAGGGGCAGTCCGTTATGACCTTATTCTACGTTCATGAGAGGAAAAAAAGAAAAAAATATTTAGAGAGAAAATGGGCAAAGTCAAAGACAAAGCTAAAAGCTCATCCAAAAGCTTGAAGCTCAAAAGTCTAAATGCTCCCAAAAGAATGAAACTAGGCATGGCAAGAGTGGTAGTACAGTTTCTCCACGGAACGTTATGAGCCCGGTCGTATGCGTGCCTAGAGCGGATATAGGTTCGATGACAGACACAGAGCCCTGGCGCAACAGACCAAATTATTTGAAAAGGGGTTGTCGTGAGAAGAACTCAAGCCCTAAAAACCACTATACCTATTGCCGGCTTCCCTATCAAATTCTTTTATTTTCCAAGGGCTGGATCATACCCCGGGGATGGCCTCGGTAGAGGTACCGTTAAGCAGAATTGGACCCCGGCCATGGGCCGTCACCCACAATGCACGTCGAACTTGGGAGACCCCTAATGAGATGTGAGGTTCCCCGTCGTCAGGTATAAGCTTGTTTCAAAATCTAAAAAAATTCAAATATTTCAAAATCTAAAAACTCAAATATTTCAAAATCTAAAAAAATTAAATTTTTTAAAACCCAAAAATCGAATATTTCAAAACCCCAAAAAAATCAAACACTTCAAAAATCCAAGAAAAATCAAATATTTCGAAATAAAAAAATCAAATATTTTCAAAACCACAAAAAGATTTTCATCATCATGATTCGCATTCATAGCATGCATTGTATTCATTTTCCTTTCTTAATATTCGCCTATTTTGATAAGACTTACCCCCTTGATCAAAAATTAAGAATTGGTCATTTCCTAACTTGCTACAGGCAAGGGGTTAAGCCTAAAACATATTTAATCTGTTTCTTTGTTTGTGTGTGTGCAGGGGCAGGTTGAAGTTAAAGGTCAGCACTTCTGTCACTGAACAGTCCTCGTGTGATCGCTTCATTCCTTCCAATGGCCAACCTCAGACCGTTAAACAATTTACATGGCTTTATTCAGACCGTTCAAATCTCTAGCTACTTCTAGGATCTACGGTCCTCAGTAGACCGTTCAAAGATGTAAACAGCAGACTTTTGATAGTTTGACTATGTTCACGGCCTATCGATAAGCTGTTCAATCCCCTGCTCTCAACTCTGCTGTTGATCTAACATACGGCCCTGGTCTTACCGTTCCATTCCTTGCACGGTTAGTCTCTAACCGTGTATTTTGCCAAGCGGTCTGTGTGTGGCCGTGTTCATCCTGAGATCATATCCCAAACTCATTCAATCATGTGCAAGAGACGCCCAAAACTAAAGGCCAAAACTCAAGCTTTATTCATTCAAACCAATCCATTCATTCATATCTCAAAGTTCTAACATGTGTCAACATCATGAAAGAAGAAAAATCACTCGATCCTCCGCTGGGCATCCCCGTGGGGACGTATCTCTCTCAGCCCTCTAACATAAGCCTGGTGTGTCTCTGGAGCCTCCGCAACCTCCGCTGGAAGGGTAAGGACCCTACTCACCTCCCACATGATCAAGGCACTCCTGACCGCCTGCTCATCCTCCTCCGTCCCGATCCTCCTCGCCTGTAGTGTGGGAAGGTGGGGTAGTGCTGGAACTACGGTCCTAGGTAGTCCAACCTGTAGGTAGCACTGGTGCGAGCTGTACATCGCCAGTGCAGTGTCTCTCACGAGCCTCAGATCCAAGCCTGGCCTCCTAGGTAGCCTGACAGTGGTGCCGTGGAGGAAGTCAGGGCCCATCACGAACCAATCCAGGGACAATCTGTTGACGTATAGTCGCCACTCATTCCTGGTCTTCTTCTCTACTGTGCACTCTACCTGTGAAGAAAACCTGAAGGCGCCACCAATGAAGAAAAGGGGATGGCTCCCGAAGATCCGACTGGTTGAAGTAACATTCTCCCTATGAATGAATTTCATCCTAACACCCATCCAGCACTCTAGAAGTATCATGGAGCCGAAGAGTGGACCTCCTAGGACTGCTGAAGTAAGACCCGCATACAAGTAGGCGAGGATAGCTTGGGAGATAGAAAGACCCTACCACAGACCACTAATGGTGCTAAGGATAGGAGTATCTAACACATGGTCGGCAGAGGGGAACATGATGGCCCCGCATAGCCAAATAGACGCGGCCTTAGCTATGGCCACATGCCATCCACATTTATTCTTACAATGAGCAACCACCCACTGGCTAAGGGGGAGAAGATGGATCTGGCGTGGGCCTATGAAGGTACAGATGTCATTGCTGTCAGGTATGAACTCTCCCAAGATAACGCTAGGGTCTATAGGGGCCACGGTATGACACACTAAGTCCTCCTCGCCCGCCTGAGACCTAGGAAAAGAGAAGTAGGTCTCTACCTCCTCTAGTAGGATATTGGCCTTAAAAGGTGGGAAAATAAATGTATGAGTCTGAGGATGCCAGATTTCTACCAGGGCTGAGATGCTATGCCAGTCTAAGGACAACTTCGGGTAGTTTTGGCCTAGTACCAAGAGTGGGTGTAGGTGCCAAGACTTCAAGATGGACGTCACTACTAGGGGCAATGCATGGATCATTGGGGCCATCCACTTCAAGGTGGAGTAGCGCCTGGAGCCAGGGAGAAGCTGAAGTAGAGGAAAAGAAAAGAAAAGGGAGAAAGAGAGGAAGACAGTGTAAGTAATGGAATGAATAGAATAGAATGATCTGTGGGCAACATACCTCTCTCAACGGGCTGGAGCTCAGATGTTGTGGGATCAAGATCAGCCGTTGGAGCGCTTCACATTCCTTTTTGGCCGGTTTAGGCACTTCAAAGATTGCTCCCTCCATGGAACTCCCTTCAAAAGCCCTTTTCATGATGGTTTGATGAAGTGAAATAAGAATTTCAAGGTTTGGAAGAGGGTTAAGGTGTGAATCACAAATTTAGAGCCCCCTCCTACTTATAGGGCTTGGTTAGAGGCCTAAACCCACTAGAAGTGAGGTAGGAAAGGCCTAGATCGGGTTAGGATAGAGCTTGGGTCGGTTAGCATGTCTATCTTCGGTTTGGGACTCTCCAAGAGAGTCCCGTTCGAACTCTCAGGGCGTGCGTTTGCGCAGTCTATCGATAGACCACCCTAATCAATGAACGGTCTCATCTAGACCGTTTAGAAGGCTTCTACACACTTTAAGTGTTGGAGTTGGAAGGTCAAGAAGAGACCGTTCTATTTGGCACACGGTCAAGTATAAACCATTTTTTTCTTTGGGCGGCCAATAAGGGACCGTCTATCTACATCTGTGGGTTCTAGCCGAGTTTCTCTCAACGGTCTAAAGGAAGGCTGTGTAATGTGATTGAGCGGTCCCTTGCACGACCGTTTAGAGATCTGAAACCTTATTTCTAAACCCGTTTGCACCTGTGTCACTCAAACTGTGGTCACGTCTCTCTCTCTCACTCATTGTTTGGCGTCTCTCTCTCACTCATTATTTGGTGTCTCTATCTCACTCATTGTTTACGTCTCTCTCTCGGGCAGACGACCGTGAGAGAGAGACGCCAAATAATGAGTGAGAGAGAGGTGCCAAACAATGAGTGAGAGAGAGAGACGCGGCCATAGTTTGAGCGGCACAGGTGCAAACGGGTTTAGAAATAAGGTTTCAGGTCTTTAAATGGTCATGCAAGGGACCGCTCAATCACATCACACGGCCTTCCTTTAGACCGTTGAGAGAAACTCGGCCAGAACCCACAGATGTAGATAGACGGTCCCTTATTGGCCGCCCAAAGAACAGAACGGTTTATACTTGACCGTGTGCCAAATAGAACGGTCTCTTCTTGACCTTTCCAACTCCAGCACTTGAAGCGTGTAGAAGCCTTCTAAACGGTCTAGATGAGACCGTTCATTGATTAGGGCGGTCTATCGATAGACCACGTAAACGCACGCCCTGAGAGTTCGAGCGGGACTCTCTTGGAGAGTCCCAAACCGAAGATAGACATGCTAAACTCACCCAAGCTCTATCCTAACCCGATCTAGGCCTATCCTACCTCACTTCTAGTGGGTTTAGGCCTCTAACCAAGCCCTATAAGTAAGAGGATGCTCTAAATTCATGATTCACACCTTAACCCTCTTCCAAACCTTGAAATTCTTGTTTCTCTTCATCAAACCATAATCAAAAGAGCTTTTGAAGGGAGTTCCATGGAGGGAGCAGTCTTTGAAAAGCCTAAACCGGCCAGAAAGGAACGTGAAGCGCTCCAACGGTTGACCGCGATCCCACAACATCTGAGCTCCAGCCCGTTGAGAAAGGTATGTTGCCCACAGATCATTCTATTCAATTCATTCCATTACTTACACGATCTTCCTCCCTTTCACCCTTTTCTTTTCTTTTCCTCTACTTCAGCTTCTCCCTGGCTCCAGGCGCTACTCCACCTTGAAGTGGATGGCCCCAATGATCCGTGCGTCGCCCCAAGCAGTGACATCCATCCCGAAGTCTTGGCACCTACACCCACTCTTGGTACTAGGCCAAAACTACCCGAAGTTATCCTTAGACTGGCATAGCATCTCAACCCTGGTAGAAATCTGGCATCCTCAGACTCATACGTTAATTTTCCCATCTTTTGAGGCCACTATCCTACTAGAGGAGGTAAAGACCTACTTCTCTTTTTCTAGGTCTCAGGCGGGCGAGAAGGACTTAGTGTGTCATACCGTGGCCCCTTTTGACCCTAGCCTTATCTTGGGAGAGTTCATACCTGACAGCAAGGACATCCGTACCTTCATAGGCCCACGCCAGATCCATCTTCTCCCCCTTAGCCAGTGGGTGCTTGCACATTGTAAGAATAAATGTGGAGGGCATGAAACCATAGCTAAGGCTGCGTCTATTTGCCTATGTGGGGCCATCCTGTTCCCCTCTGCCGACCATGTGTTAGATACTCCTGTCCTTAGCACCATTAGTGGTCTATGGCATGGTCTTTCTATCTCCCAGGCCATCCTCACCTGTTTGTATGAGGGTCTTAGTTCAACATCCTTAGGAGGTCCACTCTTCGGCTCCATGATACTTCTAGAGTGCTGGATGGGTGTTAGGATGAAATTCATTCATAGGGAGGATGTTACTTCAGCCAGTCGGATCTTCGGGAGCCATCCCCTTTTCTTCATAGGTGGTGCCTTCAGGTTTTCTTCACAGGTAGAGTGCAGGACTGCAGATAAGAAGACCAGGGACGAGTGGCGACTGTACGTCAACAGATTGCCCCTGGATTGGTTCGTGATGCGCCCTGACTTCCTCCATGGCACCACTGTCAGGCTACCTAGGAGGCCAGGCTTGGATCTGAGGCTCGTGAGTGACACTACACTGGCGATGTACAGCCCGCACCGGTGCTACTTACAGGTTGGACTACCCAGAACCGTAGTTCCAGCACTACCCCACCTTCCCGCACTACAGTCGAGGAGGATCGAGACGGAGGAGGATGAGGAGGCGGTCAGGAGTGCCTTGATCATGTGGGAGGTGAGCAGGGTGCTTACCCTTCCAGCGGAGGTTGCATAGGCTCCAGAGACGCGCCAGGCTTATGTTAGAGGGCTGAGAGAGATACGTCCCCGAGAGGATGCCCAGCGGAGGATCGAGTGATTTTTCTTCATTCATGATGTTGACACATGTTAGAACTTTGAGATATGAATGAATGGATTGGTTTGAATGAATACAACTTGAGTTTTGGCCTTTAGTTTTGGGCGTCTCTTGCACGTGATTGAATGAGTTTGGGATATGATCTCAGGATGAACACGGCCACACACAGACCGCTTGGCAAAATACACGGTTAGAGACTAACCGTGCAAAGAATGGAACGGTAACACCAGGGCCGTATGATAGATCAACGGCAGAGTTGAGAGCAGGGGATTGAACGGCTTATCGATAGGCCGTGAACATAGTCAAACGGACAAAAGTCTACCGTTTACATCTTTGAACGTTCTACTGAGGACCGTAGATCCTTGAAGTAGCTAGAGATTTCAACGGTCTGAATAAAGCCGTGTAAATTGTTTAATGGTTTGAGGTTGGTCGTTGGAAGGAATGAAGCGATCGCACGAGGACCGTTCAGTGACAGAAGTGCTGACCTTTAACTTCAACCTGCCCCTGCACACACACAAACAAAGAAACAGATTAAATCTATTTTAGGCTTAACCCCTTGCCTGTAGCAAGTTAGGAAATGACCAATTCTTGATTTTTGGTCAAGGGGGTAAGTCTTATCAAAATAGGCGAATATCAAGAAAGGAAAATGAATACAATGCATGCTATGAATGCGAATCATGATCATGAAAATCGTTTTGTGGTTTTGAAAATATTTGATTTTTTTATTTTGAAATATTTGATTTTTCTTGGGTTTTTGAAGTGTTTGATTTTTTTGGGGTTTTGAAATAATCGGTTTTTTGGGTTTTGAAATATTTGATTTTTTTGGATTTTGAACTATTTGATTTTTTGGATTTTAAAATATTTGATTTTTTTTATTTTGAAATATTTGATTTTATGGATTTTGAAATATTTGATTTTTTTTAGATTTTGAAATATTTGATTTTTTTGGATTTTGAAATATTTGATTTTTTTAGATTTTGAAACCAGCTTATACCCGACGACGGGGAACCTCACATCGGATTAGGGGTCTCCCAAGTTCGACGTGCATTATGGGTGACCGACCATGGCCGGGGTCCAATTCTGCTTAACAGTACCTCTACCGAGGCCATGCCCGGGGTATGATCCTGCCCTTGGAAAATAAAAGAATTTGATAGGGAAGCCGGCAATAGGTAAAGAGGTTTTTAGGGCTTGAGTTCTTCTCACGATAACCCCTTTTCAAAGAATTTGGTCTGTTGCGCTGGGGCTCTGTGTCCGTCATCGAACCTATATCCGCTCTAGGCACGCATACGACCGGGCTCATAACGTCCCGTCGGGAAACTGTACTGCCACACTCATGCCATGCCTAGTTTCATTCTTTTGGGAGTATTTAGACTTTTGAGCTTCGAGCTTTTGGATGAGATTTTAGCTTTGTCTTTGACTTTGCCCCTTTTTTCTATATATATTTTTTTCTTTTTTTCTTTCTTTTTTTTTCTCTCATGAACGCGGAATAAGGTCATAACGGACTGCCCCTATTTGAGACCACTTTTATCGGGGTGTCTGGGTCAGTTCTCACCCCCTTATTCACCACTTGCCCCTATTTTCAGCCGAGAGAGGAGAAAAATAAGGATTTTCATTGTCTCTTAAGCATGGCCAAGGGAGAAACGGTGATGCAAAAAAGAGGAAAACCGAACCATAGGGGGTCGTGTAGTGTGTGAATGTTGAACCGGGGATTAACCTTCATGATCAAGTAGAGGCATGCCCCGCCATCGAGCCGTTGCGGGCTTGACTCTATGGGTAAAAACGTTTTAAATACAACCCATTCCCCGGATTTGGCAATTCTTCACCCTCCGTGTTAACTAGACGGTACGTGTTCCCAGGATAGATTTCTTTAATTACAAACGACCCTTCCCAGTTTGGTCGCAGCTTAGACCTAGGACCTGCTGATCTGATAAATTTACGTTTCAAAACCATGTCACCCACTTGAAATTTTCTTTCAATAACCTTCTTTTGAAAATGCTGCGAGACACATTTTTGATAAACAGAGACGTGATTGGCCGCGTTAAGCCTCTTCTCGTCTAAGAGTTCCAGTTGGACTAATAACGCCTCTCGACACTCATCGAGATTAACTTTTTTGTCTAGCTGCACTCTTAGGGAATGGATTAGGATCTCGTACGAGAGTACCGCCTCCATCCCATAGGTGAGAGCAAAAGGAGTTTGCCCCGTGGGAGTACGGACAGAGGTGTGAAAAGCCCATATAGCTTCTACCAATTTATCGGCCCAATCAGTAAATTTGTGCGACTCACATGTTTTCTTGATGATTTTAAGAAGGGCTTTGTTTGTGGCCTCGGCTTGGCTATTACCTTGAGGGTAGTATGGTGATGAATGATGCAATGAAATATTGAATTTCTTACAAAGGTCCTGAAGTTCTTGAGAAATAAATTGAGGCCCATTATCGGTGACGATATCACTTGGCACTCCAAATCGCGAGATGATATTCTTGAGGATGAAGCGGCATACTGTGGTAGCTTTGACCTCGGCATAGGCTTTAGCTTCCGCCCACTTGGTGCAATACTCTCTAGCAGTCAGAATAAAATATTTTTGTTTAACCTGAGAGTTCGGATCACCTAGTGGTCCAACAATATGAAAGGCCCACATCAAAAATGGCCAAGGAGCAGAGAGCGGATGGAGAGAAGAAGCCGGAGCATGAATCTTATCGGCATAAATCTGGCATTGAGGACACCTACGGACATAGGTGGAACAGTCTTCTTCTAGGGTTGGCCAGTAATAGCCCTGCCTAATAATCTTCTTTGCCAACGCCTGTCCATTAACATGCCCTCCGCACTCACTCGCGTGAGCTGCTTCGACAACTTTCCAAGCCTCATCGTCGTACAAACACCTCATCAAAACTCCATTAAGAGCCCGCCTGTATAATTCTCCAGCAATAATCATGTACATGGCGATGACTCTTCTAATGGCCTTGCGCTGCTCGGCATTGGCCACCTTTGGGAAGGATCCATCCCTGTAATACTGCTCTATCTTGTGATACCACGGCAGTTCCGCCTCTTATATGATCTCCTCAAGCTCAGTCAATGATACTTCATTCAGATTTTCCCTTTCCGCCTTCCTTTCTATAGACTTCTTAAGGTTGTCAAACCAGGGATCCTGAAGGGAAGGAGCGTCTAACCACTGGACCACCATGGTCTCAGTGGCGCGACTGAGAGGGAACGAAAGGGAAGAAGCAAGCGATGCAAGGGCATCGGCGAGAATGTTCTGAGAACGGGGAGTGTGAATGTAAATGAGCTTCCAGAACTGCCTAGCCAAGAGTGTGACCAAATCTTGATAGGGCTTGAGTTTAGGGTCACGGGTGTGGTAGGTGGAAAGAACTTGACGCAGCACCAATTGAGAATCTCCTATGATGTTTAGGTATCGCGCGCCCATGAGGTAGGCGTGCTTCAGTCCGGCAAGGAGAGCCTCATACTCGGCTATGTTATTAGTGGCAGGGAAAGAGAGTTGGTATGCGATAGGGATGGTTACCCCTGCCAGAGTGAGGAGAACGGCGCCGATTCCACGGCCCGGAGAATTGAGAGCACCGTCGAAATGAAGAGACCAAAAAGGAAGATGAGTAAGTACAGGCATGTGTTCATCAGGAAACTCGTCCTGGATTGAATTAGTGCGAGGGATAGGAGAATGAGCAAGATGTTCAGCAATTGCGTATCCCTTGATCGCTTTCTGGACAACAAAGGTGATATCAAATTGGGAAAGAAAGCTCTGCCAGTGAGCTAATCTGCTAGAGAGGATAAGTTTTTCTAAGGGGTAACAGATTAGGTCCATTCTAGAGATCAGCCTAACTTCATGGGCAAGGAAGTAATGCTTGAGTTTCTGAGCTACCCATACTAAAGCTGCACCGGTCTTCTCCATGGCAGTATACCTAGATTAAGCGGGATTGAACAATCTAGAGAGGTAGTATGATGCCCTTTCCCTTCCTTCATCATCCACTTGAGCCAAGACAGCTCCTAGGGAGTCCTCAATAATAGAAATGTATAATATCAGGGGTTTCCTAGGGACGGCTGCTTGCAGAACCGGAGGATTAGATAGGTAAACCTTAAGATCCTCATAGGCCTTCTAACATTGTTCATTCTATTCGAATTTAGCTCCCGCCTTCAATAATTCATAGAATGGGTGACATCTTTACGAATGTTGAGATATAAATCTTCTAATGAATTACAAGCACCCAATCAGACCTCTAAGTTCAGTAATGTTCTTAGGTGGCGGCATTTCCATTACGGCATTTGCCTTATTCGGATCAATCTGAATCTCCCGTTTATTAACTATAAACCCAACCAATTTCTCCGATGCAACTCTGAACACGCATATCTTTGGATTCATCTTCAGCTTATATTCCCTAGCCCTTTGCAATACCTTGGCTAGAATGGCGGGGTGCTCTTCTTTGGACCTCGACTTCAACAGGATATCATCCACATAGGCTTCCATATACACGTGCATCATATAGTGGAAGATAGCCATCATTTCCCGTTGATACGTGGCACCTGCATTCTTCAATCCAAATGGCATAACGACATCGCAGTACGTTCCCCAGGTGTAAGTAGATTAATCTACCCCGCCCCCGAACTATGAACATATACACATAAACATGAACATGAACATGTAAAAAATGAAATATAGACAATGAAGGGCAAGGGGCGATGGTGAAAAGAAAGAAACTGTGATCGCCACCCAAGGAACAACAGTAGGAAATCGATGCTATAATGAAAACAAATCTACCGCTTACCTTGGGAAATGAGGAAGAAGATGCGTCCCGAAGGGAAGTCGCTACCACGTGAGTTCGCGCTTGAAAGGATGCGGGGAATCGATCGTGGGTACACCTCCTCACCTCCTAGACGGCTAGGAAGGAAGGGCCTCACGTTCTATCAATAGTCTCCTGCAAAACAAAGTCACAAAAAAAGAGAAAAAACCCATTAGAATGTGAAGTGTAGCATATGTCCCGAAATGAAAAAGTAGCAAGAAAGAAAGGGGGAGAACGCACTGGGGGAGGGTTTTTAACCCCTATGATTGGGTGCAAACAAAAGGTGGGTGTATTGTGCATGCATAGGATTTGGAATCACGAAAAATGATTGAGAGAATGAGGAGAAAAGTGATGTGCAAAATGGAGAAAAATGCAGAAACGTGCAGAAATAGTGTGATTTGTGATGATTTTAAAAAAGTAAGAGATGAGAACTAAGGATTGGAGCAATAAAACTGAGCCCAAAGAGATGAAAATTAAAGCTGATACTTCCCTCTTCGCAGTGGGGTCAAAGGTGTGAGTCGACGATCTGGCATGGCTTCGCCCCGAGTCCAAGAAGAGCCCCCCGTCACGAAGGTAAACTGGGCAGGTTTATATAGAGAAATGCTGGAACCTAGAACTTTCTACTGCGATTTCAGAGGATAGAGTCCATCAAATCTCGAGACTTATGGATCAATCTCGAGATAATAGATGAGATAAGAGCTAGGAACAAATGAGACTCTTTTTGGTGGAAGGATCTCGAAGATAGAGTCCTTGGAAGTGTAGACACGCCAAAATTGACGTCTTGTTGATCAAATCTCATGTTATTATGTAAACGCCCCAAGTGGACTTCAATATTCCTATAATATAAAGTTTTTCTATTTTTCATGAGTTTTCTGCATTTTTCCTGCATTTTTGTGAATCACGACTTGACTAAGGGCGTTACTTTTTAAAGTAACGACCTGTTATAAGGCGTTTTCAAAGAAAGGACGACCGTATGTGACGACGTCAATTCCTGGTGTTATCCGTTAATTTCTGGAATTATCTATTTTCAAAATAAAAGGCATTTTGTGAGTAACGCCTTTCCTCAGGGCGTGTTTTGAAGAAACGCCGTTACCTTAGGCGTGTTCCGTTCATTTCCAAACAGAGGAAGTTTTCATTTCCAAAATTAAACCCAGGAAGAAACGGCCTTTCCTAGGTCATGTTTTAAGAAACGCCTCTGTGCAGGTCGTCAATTTATAAAAAGACGCCCTAACTCAAGGCGTGTTTTCACTCCAGAGTCCTTCTTTTTCCATCTTTCCCCCACAGTTCCCTGCTATCCTTGGACTCTTGCTCGATCTTAATCCTTCCTTGAATGCCTCATTACCCATTCTTATCATTACCTCGTTTGATCACATCCGATTGAAGCTATAAAAGAAAACATCATTCGCTCGTAAAAGAGGTTGAAGATCTTAAGTATTCAATAGGCACCCTGAGCATTTAGAGGTTAAGAAGATTGAACAAGCACGCAGGGCTTCCTCCTTTGGCTTTTCTTCATCCTGCTGTATCCGTCCCGCGTCTTCCCGGTTGCACCTTACTCTCGTCAGGGAGAGCAGGGCTACATATTGTTTTGTTTTGTTTATTTCATTCTCATCACATTATCATCACTGTGGCCTCTTGTCGTTAGTTCTTTTATTGCATTTAGCATGTTATCTCCTTCCCTAGTTCTCTGCTAGGGGTTTTAAAAAACAAAAAAAGAGAGGTGCGCATGTTGACGTCTTTTCAGCATTTTATGTTGGTTTTTTTTTGAATGATACTACTGCATTTTGGCTGATCCCCCTCTATTTTGCTTGTTTTTTTTATTGTCTTTTTACAAGGTAATCAATCAAGAAAACCCACTTCATCGGCCGGCCGATTGGAGTTGGAGGAGGAAATCCGCATTTATCCCGCATCCCACTCTTCACCAGGTACACGCGATCCCATTTCTTCTTATTGAGGTAAACCCTCTGGCGATCACAACTCCCCTTTAGCACCTCGTGCTATATTCTTTATCACATCTTATACATGTTGTCATCATTGTTATTTATTTTTCACTCCCAAAAGTGAGGATTTTTAATCCGATCTACAAATTGGCGATCACGGTGGGACATCCACTGTTTTCTTTGTTGATTACCATCTCCATTGGCACCCTCGTGTGCCCTTTCCCCTTGACACCCTCGTGTGTCCTTTCCCCTTAGGCACCCTCGCGTGCCCTTTCCCCTCGGTACCCTCGGTACCCTTTCCCTTGTGCCCCTCGGGCACCCTCCATTGTGCACCCTGCATACACCCCGGATCAGTCAATTGCTGCTTATTAACGCCTTCGACAAGGGCGTCTTTTGATTTAACGCCCCTCACAGGGACGTGTTTTGATTAATTAACGCCCCCTTCAAAGGCGTGTGTTCATTGCATCTGCTGGCATTGTGATCACTGATTATATCGTCTGCCATTTAGCGCCCCTCACAGGGACGTGTTTCATTTATTAACGCCCATCTCCAGGGCGTCTGTTTCCATAACTGCTGTCTGCTACATCCTTATCATTGCCTGCGAATTAACGCCCCCTTTACAGGCGTTTCATTTATTATCAGCGCCTTCCATCAGGGCGTGTCTCGGAGTTTTGACGTCCTCAGTTGCAGGCGTCCTTTCTTTATAACGCCTCACCTCAAGGCGTGTTTTTCCTACCGTCTGTGAGCCCCTCACAGAATTTACGACAGCGACGCTGCCGTGTTTTCATTTTATCACGACCTACCGCAGGGCGTGTCTTTCCTCTTGCTGTGAACACGACCTTTCCAAAGGCGTGTCTTTACTGTTCTTTTCACAGATTGGCTATTATTCATTACTGGGCATTCGTCTTGATATTACATTGCTGCTTGGATTGTCTTGATTTGTTGGCTTGGTTGAGAGACCTCCTCTCTCTATCCTAGGATCCACACACCCTTCTTGGAATCGGGACGACCCTCCATTGAGCATTCCGTCTCTTTGGACCGGAAATCCCTTTTCCAAGACCTCCGTAAGTCTCCGCACCCGTGGATTCCCTCACGGACGCCGGGCTGGTTGTACCCTCGAAGTACCTGGAGTTTAGAGAACCTATACGTTGTTAAAAGAGAGAAGAACTTAGTTGACCCGGAGGTTGCACTCGGATCAAGCTAGGTCTCATTTGGCAAAAGAGTGAACTTTCACAAATAATCCACCCTAAATTCAAACATCAAACATTAAAATCTTGCGTTTCTTGCCAATCTTGTTTGCATAAACATAGTTGGGTGATTTGATTGCTTTGTTTGGATTGAATATTTTGTGATAATTCCTTCATTAAACATCCTCTCTCTTAAGAATGAAACTCCGTTCAGGTAAAACCATCAACATGTCAGGCAACGGTTACTCTTATGATGATGAGAATGAGAACATATTTGGTCAATATGAGGACCCTCTCCAAGATTCTGTTTATTATGAGGGGAACTACCTTCCTCCTCACCCCCATTACTCACAAGTCCATGTGGTCGATACCACCATCCATGAGGCGGACCCTTCGTCTCAAGTTCCATCTTCCAACACTTCGGGGAACCCTTCCCCATCCATCAATGTCACAGATTTGATCCAAGCTCTCTCCCAGTTGGATGACTCCCAGCGACAAGCCATTCAGGCCGCTTTAAAGGGGAAATCCGTCCTTTCATCTTCCTCTAATCCCCCTCCGGCCGTGAGTGGCCATCAGATTGTTAATGACCAGGCGGTCTTGCATCCCCCTTCCTCTCGTCCACAAACGCCTACTGCAGCCATGCCGGCCCAGCAGGCGAGCTATTCGGCGGTTAGGCATCAATCCTTCCAACCTCCTCGGATTCTACGAACGCCTATACCGCATTCTTTTGTTCAGAATCAGGCCCCAGTCGAGCCCGATACCAACACTCTCTTGCTTCAGAAGCTGGCCAGCATGGAAGAGCAGCTCAAGAAGGTTACAGCAACTAAGAATGCTCCGGAAATTTCTCTTCCTACGTTGCCAGTGTTCCATTTACCACCTTCTGAAATGCCGAATTTCCGGCGATATAATGGGACTGGTAACCCATTCATTCATTTAAAGGATTTCCGATATGAGACTTCTTTCTGGCAAGACAATAAGGCCTCCCTGGCCTACTTATTCAGGAGATCTCTTGAGGGGCCAGCCCTCGAATGGTTCTATTCCCTGGAGCCAGCTGATGCCGGTGATTTTGATGTTATCCAAAGGAAATTCTTGCAAAAGTACAGAGACCGGGTGGGACCGTCCCTTTCTGTTACAGATCTGGTCGCTGAGAGAATGAAGCCTGAGGAAGACTTTATTGTATTTGCTGACAGGTGGCGGTCTATGGCCGAGAAATTAAAGGACACATTGTCGGAACAAGAGCAAGTAAAAATGGTCATTTCTAATGCAACTCCTCAATTCCGGCACATTTTGGCCATGAATCGGCTGACAACTATGGAAGAGCTCTATGAAAGAGCTCGTTATATACAAACACAAATGAAGGATTCGCCCATCATGGGCATGTTTGAGCCGAAGCCTCGGCTGTTTAAGAAGAATACAAATGTCAACAGCGGGCCCACAACTGAGGGCACTGTCACAAACGAGCAGGTTGGCGTAGTTGGCCACCCCCACCACCAGTCAAACCCACGACCTCCGCCACCTCCACAGCAAAACCCCCATTTTACCTCCGCTCCACAACGCCACTTCACACCCCAACCTTCTTTTGCTCCATCACCGAGCCAAGCGCCTCGCACCGACCCTCCAGCACCACCACAATACCATCAGGTCCCCCCACCTTCTAACTATGGCCAACAACAACGGAGACCACCGCTTGGCCCCAAGAGGGCCCATTATCCGCCACTCCCAGAGAGTCTCCCTGACATTTTTAATGCTTTGATGGCCGCCAACCTGCTCGTCCTACCAAAAGAAAGAACGGTGTGGCCCGACAATGTTGACACATCCCGTTACTGTGCATTTCACCGCGCCCCTGGTCACAACCTTGATCGTTGTTTCCATTTCAGAGATCATATTTATGATTTGAATGACCAGGGTGGCATTAATTGGGATGAAATGAGGCAAGTCATCGCCACCATGAAAGAGAGAAGGCCGCATCGGCAACAGCAAAATCAGCAACAACAGCCAGCTCCGCAGCAAGTCCAGCCACAGCAAGCTCCAGCACCCCAGCAGGATATGGGGATTGTCCGTAATCCATTGCCGGAGCACGCCCCTAATCAACACGTGAACCCTGTCACGTCTCTCTACGAGGTGGAGAGAGGACAGGGATGGCACGAAGAAAACGCCTCTGTCGGGGCATTCCACCATGATCCAACCCAAAATCAAACTCCGCGCCTTTTGCGCGTTCCTCCTTCTCCTTCTAGTCTCCTATCAGGACGTTCTCTTTTACGCCCCGTCAACCCACCTACCACCACCAATTCCACGGCCTTGCCGGCTCGCTCTCTTCTTAACCGCTTACCACCACAGCAACCTACCATTCCACCTTCCACCACCAATCCTACATCCGCGCCCTCCAGGCCACTCCTACTCCGTTCACCGCCAGCACCCGCTGCCCCCTCTACCACTCCTACACCGGCAAGAGTTCCTCCACCATCAGTACAACCACCTTTTGTGCCACG
The DNA here is from genome assembly GCA_022559845.1 of Amorphophallus konjac. Taxonomy (NCBI): domain Eukaryota; kingdom Viridiplantae; phylum Streptophyta; class Magnoliopsida; order Alismatales; family Araceae; genus Amorphophallus; species Amorphophallus konjac. The sequence goes on along the minus strand of CM040125.1, from coordinate 226,221,035 downwards.
ATCTCTCCTTATTCCACCACCTGCCAATACCCCTCGCATTCGGATATCCCTTTCTTCTCTCACGCCTCCTGCGAGGGTACCTTCTTCAAATACTCCTCCCGTGCCTCCCGCGGGGGCATCTTTATTAAACACCACTACTACGCCTCCTACGAGGGCGCCCCTTTCATTGAATTCCCCTTTGGTATCCCCTAGCAGGATCTCTGCTACCGACATTCCTTCCTCCTCTTCCAACCCTCCTCCTAATATTGCCCCGACAGAGGCGCGTCAAGGCGTAGCGCCGCTCCGTAGTGGACGGATGTTCCACCGTGTTTTCCCACAGAGAGAGATAGAGCCCGTGCAGGGGCCGCAAGAGCAAGAACAGGAACAAGATTCAGTGCCGGGAACTCAGTATGATCTGTTAAAGCACTTGGATCGCACTCCAGCCAGAATCTCCATCCTTGAATTAATCAAGAGGTCCACCACTCATCAGCTGGCCCTGAAGGAATACCTGCAGAAGGTCATGGTCAATGAGGACCTTCCAGTTGAACAGATAATTACAGTCTTGACACCTGCTAGCAGTCAGCCGGCAATCACATTCCATGAACATGAGTTAGCACCTCTACCGGCAAGAAAATATGCCCTGTGTATTACGGTTGATATCAACAAGGTGGCTGTTAAGCAGTGTTTGGTAGACACCGGTGCATCTATCAATGTGTTGCCTCCAAGCACTCTGAAGTTATGCGGTATCCCTGAGAGCCAGATTCGGCCATCCACCATTACTGTCACAGCATATGACAATACAAAGAAACCCCCTCTGGGTATGATTACTCTTAAAGTCAGCTTGGGTCCAGCCACCATTACGGCAGATTTTCATATTCTGGATATGGACCCGACCTTTAATGGCATCTTGGGTCGCCCTTATATTCAGCAGCTTGATGCAGTGCCCTCTACAAACCATCAGTGCCTTAAGTTTCCGCACAAGGGCCGCATTATCAAGGTGACCAGCGTGCCGATCTTGCCAGAGGAGGACATTCATGTAGCTTCATCAGTTCCTTCTATATGGCCAGCCAACAAGCCGTTATTATCTGTGCTGGACGTTCCCCACTCTCAGCCGATGCTATCTGAGACTGTTACAACAGTTGCTATGACACCCCTGCCTTCCAAGGGAAAGAAGAAAAAGAAAAATATGATGAATACCCCCGGCTGGAACATTCTGATAAGAATGGGATATCAAGATGGCAAGGGCCTGGGCGCTAAACTCCAGGGCAAGATTAGGCCCATTAAGCCTCAAAAAGTGGTTGCACGAGGCGGCTTAGGCTACAAAGCACCGGGCAAGAATGAAGGAGAGCCGTGGGCTGTCATGACATCCACCTTCAAGCCAGATCGCCAGCCGCTCACCTGGACTTTAAAGACACATTTTGTCACCGGTGGCATTCAGAACAATGAACAGACTACCATCATTACATCACTGCTTGATTGTCAAGATGTGCACGCTAGACAGTTTGCTCGTCACATTGCCCCATTGGCCACTTACAAAGCCCTGGAGTCGTTAAGGCCAGATAAAAGAAGAAAAATGGGTGATCCGGAATGTGACTGGTACAGGTGGTTTGACATGAATGACATCACTTTCTCTTTAAGCCGCCTGTTCATGCCGACAGATCCAGAATGGCCGCCATTGATTCAAGAACTGATTGAAATGCCTGCCGCAATCACAGATAAAAGGCAGATGTTAAGTGACTACACAGATACGGGGGAGCCAGATGTCCCCTTTGAAGAAGGATTTTCCGTGGATAGGCTGTGGGCCGGCCTTTTCTCCCTCACTTCTGTGCATCCATTGGTGTTGGCTTCTCTCTATTCCCGTTGGTTTGGTCACGTGCCGCGACCACCACCGATTACTATCAACTTGTCTCCCGATTCAATTCAGATTTCCCTCCCGATTGCTCCTTCGCTCCTCGAGCGATTTGCTGAAGACTCCATCTCGCCCCCGCGTGGGCCATCTTTGATTAAATCTTTCTCCAAACTTGCAATTTCCACTCCACCTACTATTCTCCCTTCACATTGCTTTTTACTTGAAAAAGAAAATAAAAACAAAGGAAAACATGAAAACGAAAAAAAAAACGCCAAATCTCCAATATTCCAATCCTCCATTTCTTTTGAGGAGACCTCCTACTTTTCTCCCGAGCGCGTCCCAACCCAGGGGCCGCTCTTCCAAGATTCCTTGGTAAATCTTTTCTCCCCCTCTGGTGAGGGGCCCTCCCCTGTATCACCTCCTGTATCCACTTTATCACCTCCTTCTTTCCCTTATAATCAAGCTAGTTGCTCTTCCTCCCTTTCTTCCTCTTCTTCTAATAAAAATCATGGGGTAAATTCACACAAGAAGGCCAAGGGTAAGCAGATTCCTCGCAGATTTTTGTTGGAATTGGCCATTAGATGCCAAGCTTGTTTAGCTCTCCCTGAGTTTGTGGAAGATCCAATTATCCTGCCAGAGTTAGAAATTGAGGATTCTATCGCTTCTGATGAGGGTTTGGGTGTCTATGAAATCATGAATGATGAAGACCCTATTGAAGAAGGGGATGAAAGTTATGAAGAATATGAGGACGAGGCTGATGCTTTTGCTAGTGGTATGAGAAGATTCGACGAACCATCAGCCTCCGTAGAAGAACCTACCAAAGAAATCAATTTGGGTACCGAGGAAGACCCTAGGATTGTCCTCATTAGCAAAAATTTGCCGCCCTCCGAAGAGGAGGCGCTCATCTTAGTTCTTCAAGAATACAAAGACACGTTCGCATGGAGTTATGAAGATATGCCTGGATTAGACCCTGCGCTTGTTGAACATCGCCTTACACTTAAGCCAGGGTCTGTCCCGGTAAAACAACGGTTGAGGCGTTTCCACCCTAGCATGGCTTTGAAAATGAAAGAAGAGGTCGATAAACTCCACAAGGCTAGATTCGTTAGAGTCGTCCTTTATCCCAATTGGGTGGCTAACATTGTCCCAGTTATGAAGAAAGATGGAAAAGTTCGAATTTGCATAGATTTCCGGGACCTCAACCGGGCGTGTCCTAAGGATGACTTCCCCCTCCCTCATATTGATGTGCTGATTGATAACACGGCAGGATTTGAGACTCTTTCTTTCATGGATGGCTTTTCAGGCTATAATCAGATTCGCCTGGCCGAAGAAGATCAAGAGAAAACTTCATTCACTACACCATGGGGCACATATTGTTATGTGGTCATGCCCTTTGGACTTAAGAATGCTGGAGCCACTTATCAAAGGGCTATGATGGCAATTTTTCATGACATGATTCATATTTATATTGAGGTGTATGTGGATGACCTGGTTGTGAAATCAAGAACAAGGATTGAGCATCCTGGGGTTCTGGCTAAGGTTTTGCAGAGATCACGAGAATTTCAATTGAAAATGAACCCCAAGAAGTGCGTATTTGGCGTTTCTTCAGGAAAGTTGCTCGGTTTCATTGTTAGCAAGAGAGGAATTGAAGTTGATCCCAACAAGGCAAAAGCCATTAGAGATATGCCTCCTCCCAAGAATTTGAAGGAAGTCCGAGGATTAATCGGGAGGTTGCAATTCATTCGCCGCTTCGTCTCCCAGCACTCGCAGAGGTGTAGGCCGTTCTACGAGCTTACTAAGCCGGGAGTCAAGTTTAATTGGGATGACAAATGTCAGGCAGCCTTTGACGGATTGAAGGATTATTTGGTCAATCCTCCTGTCCTAAGGCCGCCAATTCCAGGCAAGCCACTTATTCTCTATGTTTCGGTCCTGGATGACTCCGTAGGTGCTGTCTTAGCTCAAGTGGATGAGGAAGGTAAGGAGAGGGCAGCATACTACTTGTCTAAACTTCTTAACCCCTGTGAGCAGAGATACTCAGCCATGGAGAAGACTTGTGCAGCTTTGGTTTGGGTAGTTCAGAAGCTAAAACACTACTTCCTAGCTCACGAGGTTCACCTCATTGCTCGCATGAATCCAATCAAATTCCTCCTTGAAAAATCTGTCCTCACTGATCGATTGGCACGCTGGCAAAGCTTCCTTTCTCAATTTGACATCACTTACATTCAGCAAAAAGCTATCAAAGGTTATGCCATTGCCGAGCATCTTGCTCACCACCCTCTCCCCCGCTTTGATCCTGTCAATTCAGAGTTCCCAGATGAAGAATTAATGTCCATTAATCAATCCCATGATCCTATGTGGACGTTACATTTTGATGGAGCTCTTAATTCTCAAGGAAGAGGGATCGGCATGGTTCTTTTAACACCCGAAGGGGTCACCATTCCATTTGCTGCTCGGCTCACTTTTCCCGTCACCAATAACATAGCCGAGTATGAAGCTCTTTTGGCCGGTCTTAAAACCGCTCATCAATATGGTGTCACTCATTTACGAATTGTCGGTGACAGTCAGCTTATTCTGCGCTAGGTGCTGGTCAAGTGCCGCACCATCAATCCTAAGCTCAAGCCCTATCAGGAACTCGCTTCAGCTTACGCCAAACTCTTCACTAAATTGATTTTCGTTCATGTCCCGCGTAGCCAGAACATCTTGGCCGACGCACTTGCTTCCTTAGCTTCCGCTTTAGTCTTTCCCCCTGAGCGTGATTTTCATGTCCCCCTGATTCATCAGCGTGATACTCCAGCCATTAGGAATCATGCTTTTCTTGATATTAGGGATCAGGTGCTTGAGAAGGTTAGACGGAAAGAAGCTCTTGAAGGCAAAGAGGTCATGCTATTGGATTGGCAAGAAGAGTTGGCTGACGAAGAAAAGCCTTGGTATTATGAGATTGCCAGATACTGTGATGATCAGTCTTATCCCGAGGAAGCCACTACAGAAGAAAAGAAAACAATAAGAAGAGTGGCTCAACGTTATACTTTGGTTGGGGGTGTGCTCTACAGAAGAGGGCTCACCGGTGTTTTATTGAGATGCCTCGATGATGATGAATCTTGGAAAGTTGTGGAAGAGGCGCATTCTGGTGTGTGCGGTGGTCATGTGAACAGCCAGATGCTAGCTAAGAAGATTCTTAGACTAGGTTTCTATTGGCCCACTCTAGAAGAGGATTGTTCTATCTATGTTCGAAGGTGTGTTAAGTGCCAACTGCACGCCGATAAGATTCATTCTCCTGCTTCTTCACTCCATCCTACGTCCTCCCCATGGCCTTTTTCCATGTGGGCTTTTGATATCATTGGACCTCTTGGTGATTCGAACCTCCTGACCAAGCAAAAATCATTCATTCTCACGGCAACGGAGTACTTCACCAAGTGGGCGGAAGCAGAAGCTTACGTGGAAATTAAAGCATCAACCGTCTGCAAATTTATCATGAGAACATCATCACGAGGTTCGGCATCCCAAGCACCATCGTCACCGACAATGGGCCTCAATTTATCTCTCAAGATCTCAAGGATCTCTGCAACAGGTATAACATTGCATTGCATCATTCTTCTCCCTATTATCCGCAGGGCAATGGCCAAGCAGAGGCCACTAATAAAACCTTAATCAAAATTGTTAAGAAGACGTGCGAGGCTAATAAATTTTCGGACTGGCCAGACAAGCTGGTTGAAGCTCTTTGGGCCTACCGCACTTCCATTCGAACCCCCACTGGGCAAACTCCTTTCGCCCTTACTTATGGAATGGAGGCCGTAGTCCCTTATGAGATTCTTATCCCCTCTCTGCGAGTACAATTGGATGAGGAACTCTCTATCGATGAACGTCGTGATTCACTCCTTGCCCAATTGGAACTCCTAGATGAGAAGCGTCTGGTCGCCGCTGAGCATGCGCGCGTTTATCAAAACAGGCTCTCACGTTTTTATCAAAAGAAGGTAATTGAGAGAAAATTTAAGGTCGGTGAAATGGTAATCAAAAGAATTTTTGTAAAACCAGGTGGCCCTCGTTCAAAGCTCCAACCAAATTGGGAAGGGCCGTTCATCATAAAAGACGTTTATCCTGGCAATGCTTATAAACTGGTTAATGCTGAAGGAGAGGAATTAACTCACCCCTGGAACGGTTTGTATCTCAAGAAATATTACCCCTGAACAAAAAATCCAAACAAAATTTGAAAACTTCCCAAAAAAAAAAAAATCCAAAGAAAATAGAAATCTCCCAAATAATCAAAAAAATTGAATATTTTCAAAATCAAAAACAAAAAGAGAGTTTTCTTTCATGGTTCTCCTTTTTGGGCTGACATGACAGGCAAAGGTCCACGGTCCGAAAGGTCAAAATTCAAAATCCATTCATCAGTCTTGCTAATTTAAAATGGGAGTTGACCCCACACACACTACACACTTTACTCTTGAGCTCAAGCAGTGCAAAATCTGATGGAAAGTCGAAACCAGACCAAAGGCGAAAGACGATATCCATTCTCTTCTTCTTCGGCCCACAAGGGAGGAAGGGAGGTCTCGAGGTAGACACGCCAAGCCTATCCGCCGCCCTAGTAGGAGGAAGTCAGGGCCCAAAAAGGAACAAATGCCACAAATAACCCAAGTACAATTAGGTTGTTCATCAAGTTCAAATCTATTCAATGCAAATCAATTCCAAAGTGAAAGTCAAATGGTGAAAAGAAAAGCATGTCAAGAGGGCAAAGTCTCCGCAAGGAAAACCTTGGGCGTATGCATGCAATATAAAGAGGCAAAAGGCAACAAAGCGTCCCTACGCCAAAGACCGAACCCCAACAGGCATAGAGTAGGGGAGGTAGCTTTGCCTCAGGTATCTCTGAATCTTTTGTGGGCTTCCTTATACCTTCTTTTTTTTTTATTTTTGGAAAAGTCATGAACCAGCAGAATGGTCGAGACAAACTGAAGAGAATGCACTGCACGAAATCTTGTGTATAAGTTTAACCATATTCACGCCAATTCCTCTTTTAATTATTCAAGAAAGGTTAATGGATCTTAGATGATGACCGAGTAGGGCCCACCACCTTAATTTCTTTGTCAGCTCAATTTGGGAGGAATAAAATTAACGCCTTTGTTCAAGGCGCTTTAATGTTAATTCACGCCTATCTTAAAGTCGTTTCTTTAAAAATAACGCCTCTGGGAAGGTCGTGTTTTCAACAAAATTCAAAAAAATCTTTTCACAGTAACGCCGTCTCCGAGGGCATCTTTTACTTGAGTAACGACCTAATCTAAGGCGTGTTTTTCAGAAAATCCCTAAAAAAATATATATACATATACTGAAAAGAACAAAAAATAAATTCTTCATATTGCATGAGTTGCATTCTTGCCTGGACATCTTTTAATTATTGTTTACATATGTGTGATTGCATGAGGCATCCCCGAGTTTTGATTATTTCATTTTGCCTTATTAAAGGCTTGGCCCCTTGACCCATTACTAAGGTCAGAATATTGACACCCCTTGCTCACCGGGCAAGGGGCCAAGTCGAACAGATGAATTAACCTGTTTGTTCAAGTGAAAACCGCAGCTGCAGATACAGGCCAAGGTAAAACAAACACGAGGGACGTGGAAAGAAAAAGTACACAAACACAAGTCCACAACCATACAAGTACTCAGGTAACAAAAGCTCAAATCTCATATATATATATATATATCATCATGTCTATCATGTACAGGTGTGAAGGTGGAGGAGTACAAGTACAAAACTCTCAGCTCTCACCTCCACCCTCCTCTACTCTCCTGCTCTCAACCTCCTCCTCACCGTCCCGAGCTGGCACTGGTGGAGGCGGCATAGGCCCCCGCGAAGAAGCCGGAACCCGAACGTGTCCCCCTGCCTCGCTCCTCTCTCGGAGCGAAGAACCCGCCACGAAGGTGGAGCTGGTGAAGGAGTACCCCGCAGCCCGTGCTCGCTCACGGCCTCGCTGCAGCCGCTCCTCGGACACTCGCAGCCGCTCCTGGGAAAGGATCAACTGGGTCCTCGAGTCCGCCAGCTCACGCTCTCGTGCCGTCAGCTGCTCTTGGAACCGGGCACGCTCCGCCTGGTGCTCCTCCCGCTCACGAGCCCGCTCCTCGCGCTCCCGAGCACGCTCCCTCCTCTCCAGCTCTAGGGCAACTCGCAGCTCGGCTACGTCCTGAGGAAGCTCACTGCGTCGCTGCAGGGTCCGCTGAAGCTCTGCGATCCGCTGATCGCGGATCGACAACTCGGTACGTATCGCCTTCAGCTGAGCAGCCTACAAACAGGTAAACAAATCATCAGTTCCACAGTTCAATAATTCATGAAATGAAATAACAACATGTGACTGAAGGTAGATCACGCACCTGTGAGCTCGTCGCTCGGAAGCCCTCATCTACGCAGATAAGAGTGGCTCGAAGCTCTTCAGTTTGTAAAAATGAATTTTTATCAGTGTACAATTTATATCTAATCATTATTTGAATGAGGTTTCGAGTTCAGAATTTACCCGTGAAGCAAGGTCACGCTCCGCCACCTCGGCTCGCGCTATCGCACCAGCCAGCTGCTCCGTCAGTGCAGTCACCTCTGCACTAGGCCCCCTCGAGCTGGAGGCCTCCCCCGGATCTCTCCTCGCTGCTCCCTGCTGGGCACGCTGCATTCATTAAGACCGTCAGTGGCTAATCATTAATTCAACAAAACACAAGAATTCATCTGCATATAGGAATAATTTAAACACTCACCAGGGTCTCCAAGTCTGCCCGTGTGGCAGCTAGCTGGTCCTCCAGGATGTGGAGGTGGGCCTGTGCATCTATCGCCGCTATGTCCCTCGCATCCTGCATTCATTACATGTTAGTCGCATAATAGTTACATAAGCATTTGCATTTAATTTAGAAATAGGTGCATTCATACATACCCCTAAGACCCTCATCTGAGGTCTGCCGGCGTGAACCTCCCAGTAGCGCCGGAGGTACTCGGAGCTGTCAGTCGCGTGGGAAACGACTGTGGTCCCGCCACGCTGCCAGTCGGCGTACTGCTCCTCGAATCGCACCCTCCAGTCGGTCGTCTTGGTGCGACCGCAGGTCTTCTTGCCAATCCCTCGAGGCTCTCCGACCTCGATCCACTCCTGGGGCAGGCCCAAGGTCCTCATCACCAGCCGAAGCCGTAACGGCTCAATCTCGCTCAAGCAGTGTAGCCACAGCTCACGCCCGAAGCGAGGTCGCCCCGATACGACCCAAGGCTGGCCCTCATCTGTCATCCCCTCATATGGTCTCCACTGCACCTGCATTCATGAAGACGCATCATTATCATTTCATCATATTCAAATAAACAACAAAAAGAAACGCATATCATTCATTCATACATACCAGCGAGGGAGGGAAGTCGCGGAACTCCCTCCGTAGAACCCACAACTCGTAGTCAAGTGGGGCACCGAAGACGACGGGCAACCAGCGTCGCGCCAGAGGGAAGGATCCCTCAGCTCCTGGCCGTGGGTCAACGCGCCCCATCGGCATGTATAGGTGGCTCCACACCTGCATCCATGCATTGCAATTAGTACTATATTCACATGCATCATAATAAAGAAAAGATAAGAAATGAGAAATTGCATACCTGAAGAAGAGGTGAGAAGCCACTGACGGTCGTCTCACGGCCTGTCCCCTTGGACAGATCAGCCATCAAATGCGCCAGCAGGGCCGCTCCCCAAGCATATGTGCCAACCGTCTCCAGATCCTCAAGGATGCCTAAGAAGCGGCAGTTGATGACATCGGCTTTCGTCCCCAGCAATAATCTCTCGAGCAGCAGCAGCATGAACCTCCTCAGGTCTCGGTCCGCTCTCTCATGGTCAGTCGGGTCCTGGCAGCATGCCGCTCTCACCCCGTCAGTCAGTCGCTGTGCAAACTCACCTAAGGTCTCCCCCGACCTATGCCTGGCATCTCCTAGACCCATCGCTGTAGTCAGGTCCGTACGGAAAATGGTCCTACACTCGCTAGGTCCCACATAGACCATCTCAAGCCCTAGTAGCCTCTGGGCCATCTCCGTATAGTCAGAATAGGTGAACCCACTCACGGCCTCACCATCTACCCGTAAACCTGTGATCCTGGCCACATCCTCTAAACTAGGAACCATATGCCCCCAGGGCATCAGAAAAGTCCGGCTAACCCTATCCCATCTCTCCCTCAAAACCTGGATCAGTGCTAGGTCAGGTCTAAAAGGCTCGATGGATAGAAAAGCCCCAAACCCCATGGCCTCTACCCTAACCCTCTGGAAGTCGGGGAGACCCTGGTATGCTGCCCAGACCATGACCCATGAGATACGGGTCCTCATCAACCCCTGCATGCATTAAAAGAGAATTATTTGTCTTAATTGTTTGAATATCCATGTGGAATTACATTTGATTTGGGCTAAATATTGAATTTTAGCATTTTGGAATTCACGGCCTTCCTCAGGTCGTTTCTTGATAAATTCACGCCCCTGTGGGGGGCGTTTTTCTGAATGAACTTTAATGTAACGCCCTTGATGAGGGCGTTTTTCATGTTTATCACGCCCCCGTCCTAGGCGTATTTTGGTTGGGCGTTACATGTTTATCACGCTGTTGGGCGTTTCTTGTTGAATTAACGCCCTGCTTCAGGGCGTTTTCCTAAAGGTGATTAATTTTGAATCGTTAACGAATGAAGCGACGCCCTCTGGTTTGGGCGTCTCTTGTTGAATTAACGCCCTACTGGAGGGCGTGGGTTTCTCAATTTAACAGAAAATCAAATAACTGACAGCATGCGAAATAATTCATGAAAATATTTTTGGAAATTGTTTAGTGAGCATGGAATTCATGAAAAATCATAAGTTTTAAGAAACGACATGCTTCAGGGCGTTTTTCATGAAGGATAATTAACTTTCAGAAATTAAAAATAATTAACGCCCTGGATCCGGGCGTTGCGTTTGTAAGTAACGCCCCCGTGGGAGGCGTGTATTTTCTGAGTCGCAGGTTTCATGCCCGAGGGCTATGGAAAAATCAAGAAAAAATATAAATAAAATAAAAAAAAATGGAATTGGGGAGGGGGAACTCACCTTCTTGTGTTTTTGGGGTTGTGGCCGAGGCAGTGGTCGTCTGGGCCGCCGGAGTTGGCCCCGGGGAGCGACCGCCGCCGTGGGCGGTGGTCCTTCTTCTTCCTCATCTTCCTCATCTTCTTCTTCTCCACCTTCTCCAACTTCTGCATGATCTGTTGCTTCGCCCGTTGCTCCGTCGGCCTCGTCGCCGCCGGCCATCGCCGCCTCTTCTTCGAAGGCCACGACGGCGAGCTCCTCCACGGAGATTTCTCCCTCTTGGGCATGGGAGGCGTCGAGATCAACCACATCAGGGGCGCTAACTCTTTGGCGTTTGGCCATGGCTAGGATTTAGGGGGAGTGAGATTGAGTAAGATTGAGAGAGTGAAGGAAGAGATTGAGAGAGAGGAGGGCTTCGGTTAGGGTTTGCAGAGAAAAGGGTGAAATGAGAATGGAAGGAGGAAGAAGAAAGGGCCCGACGGCTTTTGGGTTTCGAAAAGAAGACACGCCCTAATGGGGGGCATTTATAATGGAATTCACGTCCATTCCTTGGGCGTTTTATGAAAGTTAACGACGATGATTAAGGCGTTAATTTCTTTTGCATGGGGAACGATAACCGTCGTCAGACGCATTGAATGGGCGTTGATTGATGTGAGAGAAGTCATCATTGCTCTTTGAAGTAACGCCTCCGGTAAAGGCGTGTTACACTTTAAACGTTACCAAGGAAAAGGCATTATTTTTGAGGAGTCAACGATTATATTCTTTTGGGTTTGAATCTAGTCACGCCTTGATTTAGGTCGTTATTTAAGTTACGCCCACTATTGTGGGCGTCAATTGTTGATGATGGGCCGATTAAGACGCCTTGAGCTAAGGCGTGTATTTTGGAATTCACGGCATTCTTAAAGGCGTTATTCACAACAGAAACATAGGTTTTTGGATGATTTCGATCATAATCACAGTGGCAGTTGGCTCAATCAGAAAACAATCTTTATTACTATTTTGAAGAAGGAACTACAATGACTAATGAGCCACTTTGGGCCTTAATTTTCTCAATGAAATTACATAATTTTTCCACTGTTCCTTGTCTTCGTCCAAGTCTTCTACAGGTTGATGAAGCTTGCTTAGCCTCCATAGAGCTTGAATGGTGATAACCTCCTCTCCATCTTCATTGCTGCCTAGGTCTCTTGATCTGATTGGAGGAAGATGAGAGATGTCTTCTAAGTGTTGCCTTGGAAGCCCAAGCTGAGGAAGGCACCGGTGTGCATTATATAAGACGAAGTCCGAAGCACCAATAAGACGAAGGTCCGTCCCGATGGAGAAGCGTGCACGAAGCTCCTGCATTTTGAATACACCCGGGACACAAGTAAAAAGATTCTTTGGCATTACCTTTAAATGCTCCCTCCAATCCCCTCTCTTCTTGATTTGAGGAATCCGATTGGTCACTCTATTGCTTATGCCTAATGAGCCGGTTATATATGAGAGCGGGCTCTTTGAGAAAATTCTTGAGGGTTGTTGGGCTTCGTGGCATGAGTCGAATTTGAAGTGTAGATCAACCCAGCTTGAGAGTGCTAGCATGCACCCGTAGATGGGCCTTCCCATGGCCGCTGATGTAAGTCCGCTATAGAGATATGCTAGGATCGTCGGTCCAACTCTCTCTTCTTCCCATAAGCCCACCACTGCGCTCAATTGGGACTCCTCTAGAAAGTCCTCCGTGGATGGGAATAGGAGTACTCCTGCCAAGCACACCACGAAGGCTTTGGTCACTCTTTCTATCTCCTCTTCCTCTTTAGCTTGACCCGCTCTCTTGTACACCCACGAGGCGAGCTTCAAGAGGTTAACTCCTTTAGTGACCTTGATTTGGTTCACTATATTCGGGCTAGGTATTAACGAGGTTAGCAATTCATGGGAGGAGATGGGCCTTGGCATGATGGCCATCTTTTCTTCTTCTCTATGTTTCATCCTTTTCAAGCCTAGGATCATCTCTACTTCCTCCAGCAAGATGGTGGCCTCAAATGTGGAAAATAAGAAAGTATGGGTGGAAGGATGCCATGTTTCAATCAATGCTCCTATGGCAGCCCAATCTATGTGGATTTGATCATAATGCTTAGCATGGGTTATCAACCCCAAGAGATGCCATCTGGCTACATATACCCTCATATCTGATGTGAACTTGGAGAGGATGAGGGGCAACCATTTGATTTGGACATATCTTCTAGCTCCCGGAAGATTTGGATAGTCCTGTGAAGAACAGAACACATGCGGTAACAAGCATGGGCATATGCAACGTGAAAGGAGAATTCGGCAGAAGGAGCATCGCAAAGCAACGGGCAGAAGAGAAAGCTTACCTGTTTCAAAGCAATACGATTGCTTATGTGTCCTTGTATTTCAGAGATTCTAGGAGTAGAAATCCTAGGTTTCTTCAGTATTCTGTCCATCGCCGCCTGCAGTTGAGAACAGAAGCAAGAAGTAGAATGAAAGGCCTGCAGAGAAGAAAGAAGGAAACAGTTCGGCTGCAGAGGAAATTCTGATGATTTGGTTAAGGAAAACTGTTGTTTTATAAGGATTTGAAGAGTCCTAAAGAGTCCCGAAGATAGAAGTTTGATTGGGTTAAGGACTCTGTGCTTGATTTAGAAACGGAGGATCGGGCTAAATTCACGCCTTGTGTAAGGACGTGTATTTTTGATTTGACGACCTTATACTGGTCGTGTTTTATGTAACGCCTTTGATGAGGTCGTTTTTCTTCCAAGCTTTCTCTGTTGGTTACGCCTTATGAAAGGGCGTATATTTTGATGTGACGACATGTGGCATAGTCGTGTCTTGATGAGGTCGTGTTTCTTCTAAGCCTCCTTTCTTGGTGACGCCTTTGAGTAGGACGTGTTTTAACTATTAACGACCTATGGTACGGCGTCTTTCATGCTGTTAACGCCCTATTCTTAGGCGTGTTTTATTGGCCTACGTTTTTGAACTCTCCACGCTTTTGATGAACTTAAGTGCTATTATTTGATGAAATTGTTTATGATTAAGCACTTATGATCATGTCATGTTCTGAATTGATAAATGAAGTCTAATAAGTTTCAAAGTGCAGAAGTTTGCAGGATTCGAGGCGTTTGGATCGCTCATAGGAGTAACATCTTGTCACCTTGTATCGTTTCTTGTAAGCATTGTTACTGTATGATATCTACGATATTATAGTATATCAAGGACCTTGTGGTTCTGATGAACCTGAAATTTGAGTTCCCCTTCATCAAAAAAAAAACAATGACGATTTCAGGAGAATCTTGATCACACGGATAGGCCGTTGAGTTGTTAAAAGCTTGGGACGATGGTTCCACTTTCTGAGTTGATGCGCGGACAAACGGGCTTCGGCTTAGTGTTAACTCAGAAATATGGATTCTTGACCAGACCTAAATAACTTAGCAATATTATCCTTGATTATTTTCTATTTTTAGTTTGTTTTAATCTTTTCTTTTAGCACAGCATGCATCATGTAGGATTTTGAGTTTCATGCTGAAAATCTTCATATTATGGCGATAATGAAGTTCACTCGCTCTCGATTGAGTTGACATGAGATATTCCATTCAAAATCAAGTACTTCGTTCTATTTGAAGCCATTCAGGCTGATTCCTTGAAAGTATCCTTTTGTTGGATCTTTATCCCAATTTTCTTTACTTTTCTGCAAAATTTACCTTGGTTGCAGCACGTCCACATTAGCTGGTAATCGCTCTCCAATGGTCTTTCCCTGTCGTGCCCGCGCGCACACCCTTTATTTATTTAGTTTGATCTCCTTTTATCCAACAAATCGATTGTTTCCTTGGAACCACTCAGAGTTGTTTCACTCAGAATCTTGGAAATATTTCAAATGCTTAGTGTCTGAGGCGTGTCACATCACACCTTGGCGTCTCCTTATCAGTTCGTTCCACTTTATTCCTTTCATTACACTTCACTTCATTTCCGTCTCACTCCCTTGCAAAGCAGACGCCAAGGCGGGGCAGCTGTAGACACACCAAAATTGACGTCTTGTTGATCAAATCTCATGTTATTATGTAAACGCCCCAAGTGGACTTCAATATTCCTATAATATAAAGTTTTTCTATTTTTCATGAGTTTTCTGCATTTTTCCTGCATTTTTGTGAATCACGACTTGACTAAGGGCGTTACTTTTTAAAGTAACGACCTCTTATAAGGTGTTTTCAAAGAAAGGACGACCGTATGTGACGACGTCAATTCCTGGTGTTATCCGTTAATTTCTGGAATTATCTATTTTCAAAATAAAAGGCATTTTGTGAGTAACGCCTTTCCTCAGGGCGTGTTTTGAAGAAACGCCGTTACCTTAGGCGTGTTCCGTTCATTTCCAAACAGAGGAAGTTTTCATTTCCAAAATTAAACCCAGGAAGAAACGGCCTTTCCTAGGTCATGTTTTAAGAAACGCCTCTGTGCAGGTCGTCAATTTATAAAAAGACGCCCTGACTCAAGGCGTGTTTTCACTCCAGAGTCCTTCTTTTTCCATCTTTCCCCCACAGTTCCCTGCTATCCTTGGACTCTTGCTCGATCTTAATCCTTCCTTGAATGCCTCATTACCCATTCTTATCATTACCTCGTTTGATCACATCCGATTGAAGCTATAAAAGAAAACATCATTCGCTCGTAAAAGAGGTTGAAGATCTTAAGTATTCAATAGGCACCCTGAGCATTTAGAGGTTAAGAAGATTGAACAAGCACGCAGGGCTTCCTCCTTTGGCTTTTCTTCATCCTGCTGCATCCGTCCCGCGTCTTCCCGGTTGCACCTTACTCTCGTCAGGGAGAGCAGGGCTACATATTGTTTTGTTTTGTTTATTTCATTCTCATCACATTATCATCACTGTGGCCTCTTGTCGTTAGTTCTTTTACTGCATTTAGCATGTTATCTCCTTCCCTAGTTCTCTGCTAGGGGTTTTAAAAAAACAAAAAAAAAGAGAGGTGCGCATGTTGACGTCTTTTCAGCATTTTATGTTGTTTTTTTTTAATGATACTACTGCATTTTGGCTGATCCCCCTCTATTTTGCTTGTTTTTTTTATTGTCTTTTTACAAGGTAATCAATCAAGAAAACCCACTTCATCGGCCGGCCGATTGGAGTTGGAGGAGGAAATCCGCATTTATCCCACATCCCACTCTTCACCAGGTACACGCGATCCCATTTCTTCTTATTGAGGTAAACCCTCTGGCGATCACAACTCCCCTTTAGCACCTCGTGCTATATGCTTTATCACATCTTATACATGTTGTCATCATTGTTATTTATTTTTCACTCCCAAAAGTGAGGATTTTTAATCCGATCTACAGGAAGGTGGCCCCGGAGCCTAATCTGGAAGAGTTTGTGTGACATAAAAATACATAAAACCTGATATTACGGCCAAGATTCCCGTGAATATATTCCACTAAATTTTGAGTTATATGGCTTAAACTCGAGATAATAGTGGTGGCAAGAGGTAGAAACAAACTGAAAGTGATTTGGTGGAGAATTCGAGAAGATAGAGCCTTAGAAAGGTGACCCCGGTGAACAGAAATCAACCTTAGAGTCCAGCGGCGAAAAAAACGGAGTTTAGGGTCATCTGGACTCTCTAGGGATGAAACGGCCGCACGATGGACCGTTCTATGAATAGGGCGGTCTAGGGGTAGATCGTCCAATGAACCAGGGGGCGATCGGGAGACTTTTGGCACAAAAACTGAATAAACGGTCATCCACATACCGTTTTTTGATAGTAGGTATCAAGAAGACCATTTTTTGACATTTCAAAAATAATAAAAATAAAATAAAAAATTAAAAAATTTATTGTTCACACGGTCAATTGTTGACCGTTTCTTCATGGGACGGTCAACGGTTGACCGTTTTGCTGCCAGGCTCGCGTGACTTTGGAAATCAGCGAATATCTTGAAAACGGTGTAGAATTAGAGAGTGGTAGAAGAAGCAATTGTAGATAATTGGAAAATGAACAACTTTCGTGAAGACAGAAAGATGAAAAAATGATCTGAAGAGAGAGAAATTGGGGTGAGAACAGAGAAGAATGTTGGGACTTGAAAACGGTGGAGAACTGGATAATGGCGTAGAATAAAAAAATGTAGGGCTTTAAAAATGGAACAACTTTGGTGAATGACACTTAATGAATAGAGGAATGGAAGAGGATGAAAAAGGATAACTTTTCAAGACTACGCAGCTGAAGGGGCATGATCTCGCGCTGGTCCTGAGCTGGGAGGATGATCACTAGGTAGTGAACTGTAGAGAAAGGGAAACGAATCAGGGGGCCCAGGGATGGTTCCCTGGGGAAACCCTCCGATGCTTAACTCAGTAGAGCAATGGTGGAAGGTATTGACGGAGGTTGAAAGAGATGCGCGAGATTCCCCAACACCAAGATGGTGAAGTGGTTCCTGCTCAGGGAGCGTTAGGCATCTATCTGCCTTCCTTGCTGCTGGAGGGAGTCCTTGGTTTATATAGCGAGCTCCCCCGAAGAGTCCCATAAGCTGAGGAGTTTTAGGCGGGAGTTACGTCCTCATCATAGGATCATTACGTCCTCATCGTGGGCTCTTCATGACCTTGGGAGATCGTGGCACCCTTATCCCGCTGAACCCCTGCTCATAAAGGACTGTCAATGGCTACATGGATAAGCATTTGTCAGTTGATCCAAGCATGAGAAGTGCCAGCCCTGTCCGGGTGATGGGCGTAGCTCGGATGCAGTCAGATCGGAGTGGGCGCGGAGCGCCTGCCCTTATCTCGGTGGGGAGATGGCTCGGGCGTGGGTCTTCCTCCGTTCTGACGTTCGGGCCTTCCGAGCCTAAGGGCCGCCGAGGAAGGATAGGATCCCGAGTGTTCTTTATTGGATTTTATGGCCGAAGTGGGCCCGAGAGGGCTGTCACTTGGATGAGATGAGCCTCATTTAGTCCTGATGGGCCTAGTTTGGCTGCTCTTAATTGGAATACAAAAATCCCCCTCTCCACTTGTCCCCCTCCTACTCTCGAGCTTTAGTAAGCTCGGTCGAGTAGCTGCTTGGGGTTCCGGACCAGCGTGGCTCAGGTGGGTGGAAATCTGGTGGTGTTTAGGAAGCCACGTGTCGTGGTCACCTGTGCCCGTGTTAATGATGATCCTGATGGATTTGAACTGAAGGGGCCCCCTTTCCTCGGAGGTCGGAACGACGCGCCACCTTCCGCGTGGGTTTATAAGCGTTTCTTCATGGGACGGTCAATTGTTGACCGTTTCTTCATGGGACGGTCAACGGTTGACCGTTTTACTGCCAGGCTCGCGTGACTTTGGAAATCAGCGAATATCTTGAAAACGGTGTAGAATTAGAGAGTGGTAGAAGAAGCAATTGTAGATAATTGGAAAATGAACAACTTTCGTGAAGACAGAAAGATGAAAAAATGATCTGAAGAGAGAGAAATTGGGGTGAGAACAGAGAAGAATGTTGGGACTTGAAAACGGTGGAGAACTGGATAATGGCGTAGAATAAAAAAATGTAGGGCTTTAAAAATGGAACAACTTTGGTGAATGACACTTAATGAATAGAGGAATGGAAGAGGATGAAAAAGGATAACTTTTCAAGACTACGCAGTTGAAGGGGCGTGATCTCGCGCTGGTCCTGAGCTGGGAGGATGATCACCGGGTAGTGAACTGTAGAGAAAGGGAAACGAATCAGGGGGCCCAGGGATGGTTCCCTGGGGAAACCCTCCGATGCTTAACTCAGTAGAGCAATGGTGGAAGGTATTGACGGAGGTTGAAAGAGATGCGCGAGATTCCCCAACACCAAGATGGTGAAGTGGTTCCTGCTCAGGGAGCGTTAGGCATCTATCTGCCTTCCTTGCTGCTGGAGGGAGTCCTTGGTTTATATAGCGAGCTCCCCCGAAGAGTCCCATAAGCTGAGGAGTTTTAGGCGGGAGTTACGTCCTCATCATAGGATCGTTACGTCCTCATCGTGGGCTCTTCATGACCTTGGGAGATCGTGGCACCCTTATCCCGCTGAACCCCTGCTCATAAAGGACTGTCAATGGCTACATGGATAAGCATTTGTCAGTTGATCCAAGCATGAGAAGTGCCAGCCCTGTCCGGGTGATGGGCGTAGCTCGGATGCAGTCAGATCGGAGTGGGCGCGGAGCGCCTGCCCTTATCTCGGTGGGGAGATGGCTCGGGCGTGGGTCTTCCTCCGTTCTGACGTTCGGGCCTTCCGAGCCTAAGGGCCGCCGAGGAAGGATAGGATCCCGAGTGTTCTTTATTGGGATTTTATGGCCGAAGTGGGCCCGAGAGGGCTGTCACTTGGATGAGATGAGCCTCATTTAGTCCTGATGGGCCTAGTTTGGCTGCTCTTAATTGGAATACAGAAATCCCCCTCTCCACTTGTCCCCCACCTACTCTCGAGCTTTAGTAAGCTCGGTCGAGTAGCTGCTTGGGGTTCTGGACCAGCGTGGCTCAGGTGGGTGGAAATCTGGTGGTGTTTAGGAAGCCACGTGTCGTGGTCACCTGTGCCCGTGTTAATGATGATCCTGATGGATTTGAACTGAAGGGGCCCCCTTTCCTCGGAGGTCGGAACGACGCGCCACCTTCCGCGTGGGTTTATAAGCGTTGGGCGCTTGTTGTCATTCCAGACTCCCTCCATTTCTTAGGGTTTTGGCTCTCCTTCGTTCTCATTTTTGGGGTTCTTCGATGCGCCGTGAGGACACGATGGAGGAGCAGAGGCTTGCGGTGGCATTCAAGGAGTTGGCGGTGATAACTGCGGAGGCCGTCTAGCAGCTTCCTCCTCCCTCGGAATCTTTAGGGTCTCGGGACCGTCTTCCCTCAGAGTCTTCTTCTGACTCCATGGCGGGCCAGTGCCCAGATGTTGGGGAGTGGGAGGATGAGCCGGTGGCGAGCGCGTCGGTCCCCAACTGCAGCGAACTGGGGGAGGCAGATGTGAGGAGGCTGGAGCACCAGTATCGCCTACCCCACAAGTATAGTTTTGTTGCTTCTACTCCATACGAGACGAGCCTGGACTCTCGTACAGGTCACATCGGTATGTTTCTTTTATCATGGAAGGGTGGATTCCGCCTTCCTTTTGAACCTTGCGTCCTTCAGCTTCTTAATTTTTTTTCGGTTGGCGCCCATTCAGTTGGTAGCCAACTCTTATCTCCTCCTTTCCGCCTTTCGTATTCTCTGCCGTCAGTGCGGAGTCCCTCCTTCCATGGACCTCTTCCACTTTTTCTTTGAGTTGAAAGTGCATCCTTCGGCAGGGAAGGGCTTCTATTTCATCCAGGCGAGGTGAAATAGGAGTTGTATTTCTTTGGCGGTGAAGGATTCTTCGCATAAGGGGTGGAAGACCCAATTCTTCTGGGTAGGGATTTGCTCAGTGGAGGAAACTTGGAGGTGCCCGGTAATCCCCAATTTTCACCCTAACGTCCCTCCCAGATAGGACGAGTTCCCTCCTCATGTGGAGGAGTATGCTGCCATTTTGCTAAAGCACCGCCAGTCCACCGAAGAGCTGGTGACGCCGAAGAATATCGAGTGGTGTCTTCTTACACGGCTGCATCCGTCGGGCACAAGTGCCACAACTTAGATCCTCCTTCGGATGTGGGGGTCATCTTTCTTTTCCTGAACACGTCTTCTTCCTTATGAAGACACAAGGCGGGAGCCTCTGAAGGAGGCCGCAGAGGTGATCAAGCTTGGAGATGACTCGGCTGCCGACGAACCGACTACTCCCGTGGGTCGCTTCCGAACCAAAGATAAGGGCAAAGGAGCGGCCCAGGGCGAATCCTCCGGACCGCGGGGACCCAAGCGCAAGGGCCCTGTGGAGGGCATGATCCGGGTCGCTGCGAAGGCCAAAAAGGGGGCCAAGAAGGTCGGGGTTGTACCCACGGTCGAAGGTGACCCTACCGCGGCTCACCCCTCCGCCGGGCGCAATGGGGCCGACCCTCTCGGGCGGGCTCTCCCATTAGCCGAGCCAGAGGGGGCCGAGGAGGTCGGGGCTGCCCCTGTCGGCGGTGATGATGCGGGCTTGGTTCCACCTTTGTCTAGGACCGAGGGGGCCGAGGGGACTTCTGCAACCGGTAGCGGGGCCTACCCGACTCTCCCCTCGGCCGGGGCCGAGGGGGCCGTGGCCGAAGTTGGGGGTGCTGTGACTGCGGCCGGGGCTGGTGCTTCGGGCGGTGGCGCAGCCGGCGACCCGATCCAGGTTGAGGGGCCACAAGAAAATCCGGCCGAGGCGCGAGGGGCGACCGAGGCTGGGGTTCGATCTGAGCCACACGGTGGGGCGCCGGGCGATAGGGGGTTCTCCGTTCCGGCGGCCTTGGAGAGGCTCGGTAGCTCGAGCCCCCTGCATCAGGTATGCCGCGGTACAGCCACGAAGGTGAGGGGGGAGGTAGGTAGTACTCCCCGTCTATGGCTCTCGCCGGGGTTATGGAGGGCGGTCTGGCCCTGGCCCAGATGGGGGCTGCTCTGGCGGAAGCGTATGCTCGGTCGGAATGGGAGCGAGCGAACCTGGCATGGACCCTTGGTGGGTAGGACAGGAGGTTGGCTCGGCTCACCGAGGAGCGTGATGGGCTTCGGCGGGAGCTCTCCTCGGTCAAGGGGTTGATGCGGTCGAGCCAGGTGGAGACCCGGGCGCTAACCGAGTAGCTAGCCAAGGCTCGTGAATCACTCGAGTGGAAGAACAAGCTTCTCGAGGAGGAGTGCCTTGTGCATGCTAAGCTTGATGGCCAGTGGGAGACCGAGCGGGCCGAGCTGGTAGACCGAGCGGAGGAAGCCGAGCGCCTTCGGCGGGAGGCCGAGGCCGATCGGGCCGAGGCGGAGAAGCAGGTGGCGGTGGCCGAAGAGCAGACTGCTGAGGCCGAGTGGAGGTCAGTCGAGGCAGAACGGAGGGAGGCCGAGCTCGCTGGTAGGGTGGGATCGGCCGGGGCGGAGGCTCTCGAGCAGTACAAGAGCTCAGAGGCCTACCGGGTCGACCTTAAGGAGGATGCCCTTCCCTACTACAAGTTAGCGCTTCGCTGAGGCATCCGCAAGGGGTTCAAGCAGGGCTACGACCGGGAGGTATCTTATGCCGGGGAACAAGATTCTGGGATTGAATTCCCATCCGGACAGTGCTACGACTCGGATCTATCATCCTCGGGCTCCTCTGTCTCAGCACCGGACGAAGAGGATCATGAGGGGTCTTTGCCCGAGGGATCGCCAACTCCGGATGCCTCGGGAGGGTGCACAACCGAGGCAGTTCCCACGCCAGTGGGGTCAGTGCCAGGGTCGTCCGTCGCTGAGCATGCCGGGGGCGGACTGTCCGGGCCTTCCACTTCCGAGCTTCAGGGTGGGCCGGAGGCCTGATGTATCCTCTTTGCTTCCTCTCTTTGTATACTTTTTTTTTTTTGGAAGGAGAAAACTTCCTTCTTTTTGTTTAGAAATAAATAAGGCAGTGGTATTGTGATGAAGACTTATCTGTTCCATACCGCCGTTGTCGTATTCTGTTCAGCGTATCTGTGGTTGTTGGAAAGAGCAGATATTTTCTGCATGAATCTCGCACGATGGTTGGGTGGGCGTCTGACAGGGGGTCTTCCTGTTTTCCCACGCTTTAAATACCTGGCCACTTCGTGTGTCCCGCTGGGGCGGAAGACGAGAAGTTTGAGGTGGCCGTTTGTAGGATGAAATCCTTCTGGCGTGTTTTCGAGGGGGGAAATCATTTAAGGCAAGTAGCCTCCCTTTGCCTATAAAAAGGACTGAAGGGCGTCCCTTCCTCTCCACCGCTTAGGGTTTTCCCTGACAGTCTTTCCTCATTCCTTCTTCACGTTGCGTTGTACCGTGATATTCGGAGCATGGGGGAAGCTCCAGATGAGGAGGCTGCCGACGACGGAGGGCAGGGAGTTCCTGCTACTCCGGACTTGAAAAGGAGTCGACAACCGGTGGGCAGACTTGAAAAGGGGTCGACGCGCGGAGGCACGCCATTTTGCCTTTATCAGTTCTGGCGGCGCTTGTAGGGGGCGAGATGCAGGACGGATGGGGGGATCAGACATCCCTACTGCCCGTCCCTTCCTGCTCGCCTCACGGATGGGAGGAGGAAGCCAACTAAGCTCCATCCCTTCCGGGCCTTCCCCTGCCTCCTCAACCAGCTCTGCTGGTTTCTTTTTCTTTCTGGCAGCCTCTTTTTCCCTCTTCTGCTCTGCTCCTCCTTTCTTTCACTCTTCGGAGGGTGCCTGCACTCTCTTTCTTCCAAATAGTTGGTAGTTTGGCGGGGAAGATGCTTTCATATGCATTCCCTCTCCTCCTTCTCTTCCAAGTTCAACTTGGAAGGTAGCCTTCTCTTTCTTAATCCCTCTGTCACCTTTGTCTCGAGCTGCCCGAGCCAACGGGGTCAACTATCCTTTATCCGAGCCAGTTTCTACACTAGGCAGAGTCAGTGGCTGGACGCAGGAAGGTCATTTGAGTCAGCTTAGCGACGAGCTCATACGACGGCGCTAGATGGATCTTTTGATTTTTTGACATGTAATCTATTGGCTTCGGCCTTCCTGATGTACAAACATGTTGTTTGAATAAAAAGAAAGGAGCCTTTTGTTTTATCTCACGTTGTTTGCACAATACTCAGTACTCAGAAGTAGAACTTGTGTAATGTAGCTGCGTTCCAGGTCTGAGGGATGGGTTCTCCTTCCATTGTAGACAGGCGGTATGCTCCTTTTCCAAGCGTCTCGACCACTCGGTAGGGGACTTCCCAGTTAGGGGATAACTTACCCGCCGCCTCAAGTGGTCGAGAGGCTTCAGCTTTCCTGAGGACGAAGTCTCCCGGTTGGAAGTGTCTGTCTCGGACTTTGGCGTTGTAGTATTGAGTAAGGCGGCGTTGGTACTCTGTTGCTCAGATGCTGGCGATCTCCCGGATTTCATCTGCTAAGTCAAGATTTTCGAGCAGTTTTTGGTCGTTTGCCTCGGACGAGAAGCGGATGACTCTGAGGGAGGGGTTGCCGATCTCCAACGGGATCACGGTCTCGGTGCCATACACTAGTTGAAAAGGACTCTCACCGGTTTCCGTTCTGGGAGTCGTTCTGTGCGACCAAAGTACGTTCGGCAATTCCTCGAGCCAGCTGCCCTTGGCTTTGCCGAGCCTGGTCTTGATGCCTTTCAAGATAGCCTTGTTGGCATTTTCGACCAGCCCGTTAGCCTGAGGGTGGGCGACCGAAGTGAAGTGATTGTGAATATTGAGGTCGGCGCATCTGTCTCGGAAGTACCGAGAATCAAATTGCCGACCATTATCGCTCACTATCACCCGGGGGATGCCGTAGCGACAGATGATCGACTTCCAGACGAAATTCCAGAGGACTGTCTCGGTGATCCTTGTAGTGGCTTCGGCCTTGATCCACTTAGTAAAGTAGTCGATGGTGACGATGATGAACTTCTTCTGGGCCTGGGCCTTGGGGAATGCCCGAGGATGTCGATTCCCCAGCGAGCGAAAGGATAAGGCTCGGCTAGGGTGATAAGCTCCGTTGCTGGCTGATGGATCAAGTGGTCGAATCGCTGGCAATGGTCACAACGTTGTGTGTAGGTTGAGCAGTCACGCTGTAGGGTGGGCCACCAATAACCTCTCCGTAGCAAGATCCTGGGGAGTGACCTTCCCCCCAAATGCGCTCCGCATAGACCTTCATGAACTTCTTCGATAGCTCGGTTGGCTTCATCGGTACCGAGGCACTTCAGAAGAGGGCCAGAGAAGGATCTCCGGTAAAGTGCGCCATCCAGGGTGATGAATCACCGAGCTTGGTATTTAAACCTTCGGGCTTCCCGAGGGTCGGGAGGCTCCTCGGAGTCTTGGAGCCACGACAGGTAGGGGGTACGCCAGTCGCCTGGGCAAGCTGGGCCAACAGCTAGGAGCTCCGAATTAATGCTCGGGCGCTCTAGCTCTTCGAGAAGGACCGATCTAGTACCCTCGGGGTCAAGAGAGGAGGCCAGCCGAGAGACGGCGTCCGCTCGGGAGTTTTCCTCCCGAGCTATCCGGACTACCTCAAAACTCTCGAACTGTTGTGCCACAGTCTTGACTAGTTGGAGGTATTTGATCATCGGTGCCTCCCGAGCTTCATAATCGCCGTTGACCTGGCTAGCGACTAGTTGGGAGTCGGTGTGAGTCCTGACTCGCTCAGCTCCTAACCGTCGGGCCATGCGGGGTCCTGATATGAGGGCCTCATACTCGGAAGAGTTGTTGGATGCTTGGAATTTGAACTTCAGGGTGAACTGTAGCTCTGCCCCTTCGGGGGACTTTAGAAGGATGCCGGCACCGCTCCCAACTGAATTGGAAGATCTGTCAACGAATAGTTCCCAGGTCAGCCCGGGTGCGGACGGAGATCTTTCTTCAGTCAGGATGGTGCTCTCAGCGATGAAGTCGGCGAGCGCCTGGCCTTTGATAGCCGAGCGAGGTTGATACGATATATCGTAGGCCCCGAGCATGATGGCCCACTTGACGAGGCGTCCCGAGGCTTCGGGGTGAGTGAGGATCTTCTTCAATGGTTCACCGGTCAACACGGTGATGGAGTGCCCTTGGAAATAAGGTCGGAGGCACTTGGCGGAGGTAACCAACGCTAGCACGAGTTTCTCGATTGTGGGGTACCTTCTCTCGGCCTTGTTGAGCACCTTGCTTGTGTAGTAGACCGGTCTCTCGATTCCCGAGTCATTTTTGACTAGGACCGAGCTAACTGTGGATGGAGTTACCGAGAGGTAGAGATACAAGGCTTCCCCCGGGATGGGCTTGGAAAGCACTGGGGGCGAAGCCAGGAACTCCTTAAGTTCGGAGAATGCTCTTTGGCATTCCTTGTCCCATGTGAATGTAGCAGATGCCATTTTGGGGCCCCTCAGCAGTTTGAAGAAGGGTAGGCATCGTTCAGCCGCGCGGGACAGGAATCTGCTGAGCGCAGTAATGCGCCCGGTGAGGCGTTGAACATCTTTGATGCAGGTGGGTGGGCGCATGTCTAGGATGGCCTGGACCTTGTCGGGGTTGGCCTCAATCCCACGCTGAGTGACTAAGAAGCCCAAGAATTTCTCAGACTTTACCCCGAAGGCGCACTTGGCGGGGTTGAGCTTCATGTTGTACTTCAGGAGGGGGTTGAAAGTTTCTGCTAGGTCGGCGAAGTGGTCCTCGGCCTTGGGGGTCTTCACGAGCATGTCGTCAATATAGGCCTCGACGTTCCGACCGAGTTGTCCCTCGAACATATGGTTGACTAGCCTTTGGTACGTGACTTCGGCATTTTTCAACCCGAAAGGCATCCGGGTGTAGCAGTGTACGCTGAAGTCGGTGATAAAGGCGGTCTTCTCGATGTCTTCGGGGTGCATTCTGATCTGGTGGTAACCTGAGTAGGCATCCAGGAAGCTGAGTATCTCATTGCCTGAGGCTGAATCAACCAGTTGGTCGATGCTCGGTAGGGGATAACAATCCTTTGGAGTAGCCTTGTTCAAGTCGGTGAAGTCCACGCACATCCGCCACTTTCCTGAAGCTTTCGGCACCAGGATGACGTTAGCCAGCCACGTCAGGTACAGGACCGGTCTAAAAAGGCCAATCTTCTGCCCCTTGGTGACCTGCTCCTTGATAATCGTCTGCTTCCCCAGCGCATGCTTCCTTCTGCGTTGTTGCACGGGCTTCATGGTTGGGTCGAGATTGAGCTTATGCACCACCGTCTCTTCCGGTATCCCGGGGAGTTGATCATCAGACCACGCAAAGACCCGGATGTATGCGGAAAGGAACTCTTTGTATTACTGTTGAACCTCAGATGTTAGGTTGGCTCCGATCTTTACTCCTAGGGTCGGGTCGTCGTTCAGGAAAATCGCTAGCAATTCGCCTCCAGGTTCGGCAGTTGCAGATTTTTCCTCGACTTCTCGGGGGCCCTTATTTTTCCCATCCGGCCTTGTGGCTTCGACCGAGATATTGTAGCACCTTCGGGCCATTGCCTGGTTACCTCAGACTTCCCCCAATCCATTTTTGGTGGGGAACTTCATCTTTTGGTGATAGGTAGAAGGCACCGCTTTCGTTCGGCTGAGGATTCCTCGACCGAAGATTGCATTGTACGCTATCATACCTTTGATCACTATGAAGTCCACCATGACCGTAACGGTCTTGGGTGGGGTGCCAAGAGTAACCGGCAGGCTTAGGGCTCCCTCGGGATAGGTGGCCTGGCCATTGAACCCGCACCGGGGGTCCGGATCGGGCGGAGTTTAGACGGATCCTCTCCCATCTTAAGGAAACATTCGTAGGATAACACATCAGGGGCACTTCCATTGTCAACCAGAATCCTGTCTACGTTACAATGGTTTATTATGGCCGATATCACCAGGGCGTCGTCGTGCGGGATACTTAGCCCCTCCAGGTCTTGGTCGGAGAAGATTATGACCTGGGGTTCACTTGGCGGGGCCCTGGGAGGCTCGATGGCTCGGCTCGCTCGATCAGCGTGACGCTTCCTTCCTTAGCCGCTGTCTCCTCCTGACACAGCTCCTCCGGCGATGACGTTGATGTGGACCCCTTGGGGGGCGTTGTCAATTTCCTCCGGGGCGCCTCGGTCTTCCTAGTGTCCGGCCACGAACTGGGAGAGGTGCCACTGACGAATGAGACGCTCGATCTCATCCTGGAGCTGGTGGTAGTCGCCGGTATGATGCCCGTGGTCGCTGTGGAACAGGCAATGCTTGCTGCGACTGCGGTTCTTTGACTTCATTGGCTCGGGTTGGCGGAGGAGGCCCGATCCTTTGATGTCTTCATAAATCTCGTATACTAGAGCGGTTAGGGGAGTGTACCGCTCGTACTTTCACGACGGTTCCTTGCGTTCCCCGTCTCGGTTCCGCCTTTTTCCTGGGCCCGAGCTTGGCTCGGGTGCCCGCTTCTTGTCCCCCCTCCTGACCTGAGCCGGTTGCGTCTCGGCAGGCACTGAGTACTTCTTCGCACTCGGCGTGGCGCAATGCCAGAGTCACTAGCACAGCAAGGGTCGAGGGAGGTTGGAGGACAAGCTCGCGGCGGAGGTTCTCATCGCGGGTGCCCTCGGTCAGAGCGGTTATGGCCGAGGTGACGTCCAGGCAGGAGATCCTTAGGGCTTCTGATATGAATCGGAGAATGTAGGCCCAAAGTTTTTCCCCTTGTGCCTGTTTGAGGGCCAAAATCCCCGCTACCGACCTTGGAGGGTCGCTACCGGTGAAACTCTCCTTGAATACTCGCCCGAACTACTTGAAGTCACGGATGGATCCGGGGGCGAGGGCCCAGAACCATGCTTGGGCGCCTTGGACCAGGGTGGTCGCAAAGGCTCGGCACTTGATGGCGTCAGATGCTCTGTGAAGGGTCATCAGAGCGTCGAAGCTGTCAAAGTGGTCGGTCGGGTCGCCCTGGCCGTCGTAGGGCTTGAAGGTCGGGATGGAGGCTCGGGGAGATACCTCTGCCTTCAAGATATGGTGTGAGAACGGGGATATCTCCTCATCCTCTGGTGGAGAGGTCTTCTGCCGGGCTCGCAGGGCGCGCTCCTGCTCTGCGAAACGCCTCTCGAATTCTCGCAGTTGGAGGTATAGCTCCGGCTGCCGCTACGCCGTAGGGCTGAGGGGGTGTGAAGGCAGGCTGTCTTGGCGCTCCCTGGGGACTTCGATCTCTGGGAGGGGACAGCGTGCCCCGTGCCTGCCCCGCTTCGGCGTGGAGGAAGCCTCTTGCTCTGGAGGGGGAGATTGCGAGGGTCCTCCTACCTTGTTGTGGATGAGCTGCTATCCTTGGAGGGTGAAGCGGCCTCCGGTGGTGTGCTGGGACACGTTCTCACGGGGAGGGCTCTCCAGAGGGGCGCGTGACCTTCCATCCCTGGCCGCCTGGGTCCTCATGAGTTCCACGAGGACGTCCAGTTTCGCGTTGAGGGCTTGGAAGGCGTCGGCGCCGCCGTTGAGTGGTAGCCCTACCGTCGTGGGAGGAGGGGGTGGCAGCCCAGCCGCGGGCGAAGGGGGTGGTTCGTCGGAGAGAGTGCTGGCACCGGAGGGGGGGTTTTGGGAGGCTTGTGAGCGGCCTTCCCCCGCCGCCACCGTGGCCTTTCCCCTGTCGCCGATGGACCTCCTCCCTGTACTTCTTCTCACTATATTGGCTCTTTGGTCGTTTCCCAAGACGGCGCCAGATGAAGGGGCGTGATCTCGCGCTGGTCCTGAGCTGGGAGGATGATCACCGGGTAGTGAACTGCAGAGAAAGGGAAACGAATCAGGGGGCCCAGGGATGGATCCCTGGGGAAACCCTCCAATGCTTAAGTCAGTAGAGCAATGGTGGAAGATATTGAGGGAGGTTGAAAGAGATGCGTGAGATTCCCAACACCAAGATGGTGAAGTGGTTCCTGCTCAGGGAGTGTTAGGCATCTATCTGCCTTCCTTGCTGTCGGAGGGAGTCCTTGGTTTATATAGCGAGCTCCCCCGAAGAGTCCCATAAGCTGAGGAGTTTTAGGGGAGAGTTACGTCCTCATCATGGGATCGTTACGTCCTCATCGTGGGCTCTTCATGACCTTGGGAGATCGTGGCACCCTTATCCCGCTGAACTCCTGCTCATAAAGGACTGTCAACGGCTGCATGGATAAGCATTTGTCAGTTGATCCAAGCATGAGAAGTGCCAGCCCTGTCCGGGCGATGGGCATAGCTCGGATGCAGTCAGATCGGAGTGGGCGCGGAGCGCCTGCCCTTCTCTCGGAGGGGAGATGGCTCGGGCGTGGGTATTCCTCCGTTCTGACGTTCGGGCCTTCCGAGCCTAAGGGCCGCCGAGGAAGGATGGGATCCCGAGTGTTCTTTATTGGGCTTTTATGGCCGAAGTGGGCCCAAGAGGGCTGTCACTTGGATGAGCTGAGCCTCGTTCGGTCCTGATGGGCCTAGTTTGGCTGCTCTTAATTGGGCTATAGAAATCCCCCTCTCCAGCAGCGAAAGGGGCCGAATGCTTGAGGGAATTCGACCTAAATGGGCCGTAAGTCGACTTGGAAAGCCGAAAGGTGATAGAATAGGCTCCAAGGCTCTAAGAAATAATGATCTCCAAGGCTCAACAGGGATGGAACAATGAAATGGGCTCGAAATCTATCCAAGGAACGCTCCAAAATAATGGTTAATTTGGGACATCAGAAATGATGAATAAGAGAAATGACGCAACTTGCGGGCTAAAAACGGGTGTCAACAGATTCCCCTCCTTGATGTCCGATTTGCAAGGGAACGAGCGAAAGCAATGTGAAGGTGAAATGGAAAGGAGATGGAGCGAAAGCGACAGCGACGTGAAATGGAGATGAAGCAGAGATGAAGCGGAGAGAACTGAAAAGTGGGCATCAAGGCAAAAGAGACCCGTTACAACCAACAAACGACAAGAATTCTCCCGAAAACGCCAAACTAACCACCTGGAATGTATGACAATGATGAAACATATCTGGAGAACTAAACTAACAGGAAAAAAAGAAATACGACCAGCCTCATCGGGGACACAATCCACAGATGATGAGGGGGTCGGAAGGAAACACAGCATAAGAGCTGGAATAGGAGAAAGATAAAACTGAGATAAAATCCAGACATGAATCACGCTGGCCAACCAGACCAAGCGGGCAGATCAGAGAAATCGTTCAAATTCAGAGTGGAATGAGAAATTTCTTATCCAAGAGAGCTGAAGTGCAATTAACCATTATTGAGGAGAAATTTTGAACAGATCACGAGACGTGAATGCTCAAAATGACATGATGCATGTTGGGCTAAAATAAAGAAATCATCAAAACGAATGCAAAGAAAGAATAAAATAGAAAGTACTCGAGAATAGTATTGCTAGACTAGAACAATCAGGGTCAAGACACTATCCGCAACCACGGCGTGCATGATAGAACCATCGTTACCTAATCCTCCCAACCTAACGGCCTATCCGATGATTAAACATGTGCACCTAGATCATCATCATTTTTGTTAAAGGGGAACGTTAGATCCGGGAACACATGAATGACCAGCCGGTTCTCGAGATAATATAATAATATAGATACCATATAGTAATGTAACAATGAGTAGGGATAGAGAGCCATACCTGACTTACCTGTGCAGGTGAAACGGCATTTTTTTTTAGATTTTTGAATAAGACACAACCACATGAACAAGCATGAACAAAATGAAAACATAACGACCAAATGAACGAAATAACATAACATAACGAAGAGTAAACGAGCACGCAACACATGTAAAGCACCACATAAACAAACAATAAGCATGAGAATGGAGAACATGGTGGGACATGGCAACATATGGCGGGACATCACAACATGCAGAATGGAGCCACATGCAGTGGGACAGAAATACGTAGGACGGGGACGTCTAAGACAACCACAGGGGAGATGACATAACACATGTGAAACAACCACATTGGACAAGGACACATGCAACACATAGCGGAACGAGACAACACGTGGAACTAGAATATGCATGAGATGACCATAGATGGGACAATGACACCAGGACGACGACCACAGGGGGACAACATGGGAAATGACAAAATATATCCTTCAATTAAGCCCGAGATCTGACGAAGCAGAACTGCCAGGTTCACAATCGTAAGATAAAACCCTCTCTTACAAAGATATGATCAAAAGCTGAGCAGAGCAAAGCATGAGAAGGACAGGAGCTTCGAAACAGATCGAGGGACAAGTTTGAAGAAGAGAACATACCAAAAGATGAGTGTGAACAGGAGACAGAGCGAAAGATGAAAAGCGAGAAAGTTTGAACATCTTCAACCTGCACACTTAGCAAACAAATCATACCCGTCCTTAAAATAAAAGATAAAAAGGAACAGAAGATAAATATTTTTGGATTTTTGACAATTTTTTTAAATTTTTTTTTATTTTGAACTATATTTGATTTTTTTAGATTTTGGTAATATTTGATTTTTTTGGGATTTTGACAATATTTGATTTTTTTGGGATTTTGACAATATTTAATTTTTTTGGGATTTTGACAATATTTGATTGTTTAGGGATTTCGATAAAATTTGATTTTTTGGGAGATTTTAACAATATTTAATTTTTTGGGGATTTTGACAATATTTAATTTTTTTGGGCTTTTGATAATATCTCATTTTTTAGATTTTTGGCAATATTTCTTTTTTTTAATATTTGAAATAGCAATCCGCAGCACCCAAAGACGGGCTCGAACTACTAGCCAGGGACCGTCGTTCCTACCCCTCTTATTAAAGGCTTCCCTTAAGTAGGGCGTGCATATGAGGGTGGCTCGCCATAACCAACCGCCTCTAAAGAACGGTGCCCCTACTAAGGCCATACCCGGGATAAAACCCAGCCTAAGAGGGAGAAATAGAAGATAAATTGGAGACAAGCTTTATGCAGGATGGGAGATATTAGGACTCGACTTCCTTCTAGGGCACTACCCCTCAAAGATACAGTCTGTTGCGCCGGGGCTTTGTGTCTTTCATTTTTACACCCATATTTATCAGGCACCCATGCGATCGGGCTCATGACGTCCCGCGGGAAACTGTACTGCCACTCTTGCCATGCCTTCCAATCATTATTTTGCATTGAATTATTTTCTCATTTTGGAAGCCCTTATTGGCTAGATATTACATGAAAGTTCACTTTTGAGGGTCAATATTGCCCCTATTTGAGACCTCTCTCGTATTAGGGAGCGCCTAGGTTGGTCTTCTCATCCATCCATCTCTTGCCCCTACACTTGGCCGAGTAGAGAAAGGAAAAGACCTTTGTGCATACCCAAAGTATGGCCAAAGCAGCAACGGTGTGCCTAAGAGGAATCGGCTATGGCTTGCCGTGAAGTGTGTAAAAAACCCGTACAAAAGGTCACCCTCAACAATCGAGGAAAGAAATTAGACTACCAGTGCGGAGCTATCACCCGCCTAAGGATGCTGCAGAAGCTAACTTTTTTATTTGACACAAAGTTAAGATCTAATTAACCAAAGACTCCTAAAGCCACTCAATCATGTTAAGGAATCATGTGCCGAAATAATAGAAATAATGGAAATGAAAACACGTTTCTTGCACAAAATAAAGATACCTTTGCAAATCCATGACGTGGAAATCGGCATCCTGAAGCGATCTTGATCATCGAGCTTTAAGGAGCGCGAGTAGCTTTGTATTCCTTGCTTTCCAGGATAAAGGATGAAAGGAGAGCAAAGGATTGGATTCCTCGACACAGAGGAGTGGTAGACATCATACTGGATGAAGAAGGGATAAAAAGGAAGAGAGACGAGGGTTAGAACTCCGTTGTTAAGGCACTAAGGCCCTGATAACAAGGAACCAGATACAGAATAAACAGGGATTAACTGAGATCAAGGCGAGCTAAAGCCTCGAAAACAGCAAGAAAAAGGGTGGTGACCCTGAAAGGGTGAGTAAGAGTGAGAAGAAAGAGGAGAATAAGAATCATCCGACATGGTCGGAGAAGGAGAGTAGCGATCACCCGCTAGAGGCGGGGAAGAAGAATCATGGACACCTGACAAGGTCGGGGAAGAACCAGAAGTGGCACCCGGAAGTCCCGGGGAAGAATCGGATGATGTCTCGAGATCGGGATGGAAGAATGACATAGGCTGAGGCCTAAAATCATGAGAAAATGGAGAATTCAAAGGTTCCGGATGAGGGGAGAAAGAAGGATGGGGGTTTGCGGACCCGAAAAGGGAAGAGAAAATTATGGAAACTGGATTAGAGGAAGGGAGGTACACCACCAAAGGGTGGGAGCTGAGCAGAAGAAAAGATGATTGAAAGGAAGAAGAAGAGGAAGAAGTGGACCCCTGAGTGCACAATCGACGGCCCTTGAACTTGTGCCGCCGCCTCTTCTTGGTAGAAATCTCCTTGAAATGAATCCGCCTGACACGGACTCGGGCCTTCGGGCTTCTTAATCTACAATGTCTTCTCAAATAGTGGGCCCATCTGGCAAACGACCTAGCCCGTCTATGAGCATGCATCCTTGTTGGGGCAGTTGCCCCTAAACATCTGGTGTTGACAACATGTGGACATCCTTGAGCAAGTGACTCCTTAGAAGCATGAATATCAGAAAATCATGGAGTCTTGTCACTTGGCACTAGCAGCATGAGATTTGGCAACTCCACTCGGCACTCAGCCTTGAAGCACAACTCCCTTGATAGAAGAGAGGGGTGAAGCTGAGGGAGATCAATGCACGACGTTGACGCAGCCGGCATGCTAATAAACTGAGGGAGATTGTACAGAATGTCCTTGGAAAATCTTGAAAATACAGCCAATTGCCCCTTGAATATGGAATCCATTAGGCTCTTGGCAGCCGTCCGAGTTAGCACAATCTAGGTAGAGAACCCTTCCTGGCCAGTGAACTGAACAGCAATAGAGCGAGAAGTAATAACAACATTAATGGTGGACTTCCCGGCAAGCAAAGAGATTGCCACCGGCCTCGCTTTAGCAGAAATTGGCACTAGTGCAAGGGAACTCTTCTTAGCAACCGCCTCCATAGAAAATGCAGGCTTATTATCCCCAAAATAGCCAGGGACTAGGACTCGAACAGGCATGCAGCAAATTAAATCTTGAATCTTGTAGCGCAGAATCGACAATGAACTGTCATGACTTAGCTCATCATTTCCCTAGGGACCAGACCCGAGGGGCACCAAAGGTAGCGCGCACCTACTCCGTGGGGTGGAAGTATGTGGAGAAAGGGGTGGAGAAGGCTTAGAATGCGTGGGTGAAGGTTTATAAGGTGTAGAGGTCTCGGGCGGTGGAGGGATAGCGGTGATGATGGGATCGGGTGGAGTTAAAGGAAAAGGTGGAGGCATAGGAGGGGGTAAAGGAGAAGGTGGAGGTGTAGGAGTAGGCATAGTCTGCTCAGACTCTGGCAATGATGGCGAATGAGATGGCAAAGGCGATGGAGATAGCGGAGGTGATAGAAAAGGGATCGTTGGAAGAGGAGGTAGTGAGGGCGGGGGTGATGGCGGTAGGGATAGTGGGAATGGTGATGCGGGCAATGAAGGTAGTGGAGGTGAAGATGGTGAAAGTGGTTGTGAGGCGGAGGAATTGGAGGGTCGTGACACCCACCTTCGATGCATTGACACGACACGTCTAGCGGCATCGAGAGTAAAACTGGTGGTGGAAATGGAGAAAGAAGAGGTGGGAGCACTATCCTGAGCAGAGGCTTGGGTTGGTGGAGGTTGTGGAGGTTGAGTAGGAGATGGTGAAGGTGAGGGGGTAGGTGGAGATGAAGAGGGTGATGAGGTAGGCAACGAGGTAGACAGAAGCATAGGGGAGGAGACATGTGATGGAGTAGCTGGCGGAGCGGGCGCAATGCCAGATAAAGAAACGCATGGGTGCCCCTGGTCTTGTAGTGGAAACGGCTGCCTGGATGGTGACTTCTACTGCTGCTTGCTGCTGAGATTTACGATAGCTTCATGCATGGCGGCCCAATCGATCCTCTTATTATCTTCCAAGCCATAAACAAGTTCCTGAAACTCAGGGCAATCCTCAACCAAATGCCCCTACTGGTGATGAAATTCACAATATTCAAACACATTCCCGGCCGCGGGTCGGCAAGGCACAATCGGGGGGAGCTGCAACGCGTGAGCGACCATCGAAGCCCTAAAAATGTCTGTAAAAGACTCCGGCAACGATAGAGAAGGAGCCTGCTTCGGGCAAGGTGGATGCTGAGAGGTATAAGAAGGTAATGGAGATGGGAG
This sequence comes from Amorphophallus konjac, assembly GCA_022559845.1. Taxonomy (NCBI): domain Eukaryota; kingdom Viridiplantae; phylum Streptophyta; class Magnoliopsida; order Alismatales; family Araceae; genus Amorphophallus; species Amorphophallus konjac. Next base: position 226,185,594 of record CM040125.1, on the reverse strand, counting down.
TGGAGAGGGAAGCGGGGGTTGTGAAGGCAAAGGCGTATGGCAACTGGTGGAGAGACTAGGCGGAGGCATATGTGGAGCAGAGCAAGGAGGTATGTAGATGGAATCGACCTACTCGGGGTGTAGTGTTTCCTTGACCGGAAGGAGGGACGTTGGCAGAGATGAAACGGCGGAGGGCTAACTGTGGATGGCGGAAGGTTGACTCATGGAGGGTTGATACGTGGACGTATATAGGTATGTGGGAGTGGAAGGCCGACTCATGGAAGGATATGTGGTGGAGGGCTGACTCATGGAAGGTGATGGATAGGAGGCGTATGTGGGCGTAGAAGGTGGAGGGGACTCAGGGTCAGGGAAACTAGGAGTTGTTGGAGGATGAAGCAGGCTCGGATATACAGCTACTACCAGGAGGTGATGTCATTCAAGGCTAAGATGAATTGATGCTCGGGCATTGCATTAGAAATGATCATTTTCATTTGCTCTCCCTCCGGGATATGCCCCGGGACTTGAGCGGCCAAGCGACGCCAGCGGTCGGCGAAGGTAGAGAACTCCTCGTTGGGCTTCATCTTTTCATGGGCCAGATCAACCATAGAATACTTGGGCCTAACCTGGTTCTGATACTGCTGAATAAACTTCTCTTGAATGGCTTAAAAATTCACCACTTGATCTTGCGGCAATGAATAGAACCAATCCCGAGCCGGGCCTTCTAAAGATAGACCAAATAGATAAGCCATCAAGCGTTGGTCATGTCATAATTGGGCCGACTCATAAAGAAACTCCTTCAAGTACACATAAGGGTCACCGACTCCACCATAGCGGCGATAAGCAGGAATTTGTGAACGCGGTGGAAGCTGAACACCTTGGAATGAGAATGGGACAATCAAAGAAGTTTGGGGATCAATTCGGTGCTGAAGTTCATCAAGCCGGCGCTGAGTTTGAGCAATCATCTCCTCGATAAGGAGAGACTGAGAAGGATGCAAGCCAGCTTGAGCAAGAGAGTGTGAATTTGGGCCAGGAGTATGGTATTGGGCGAGAAAAAGAGATCTGGATTGAGAAGAAGGGAAACCCATTCCAGAAATAGAAGGATATGTAGGCCTAGAAAAATCATGAACATGAGAATAAGGTCCGATTGGGTGAGCAGCAACATGGGGCCCATTAAGAGAATAAGAGGGCCCGTTAAAGGAAGGGGGCCCACTAAGAGTAGAAGAGGGAGGCCCGTTATGAGAATAAGGCCCATTAAGATTAGCAATGAATTTTTGGGCCTGGACTGGGGCCGTTTGGCAAGTGAGAGATGATAGGTGGGCCACAAGATTTGCTTGCGGGTCAGAAGGGCCACGAGCAGATGGGCCCACGTGGGAAGAGGAATCCACGCGGGAATAAGAAGACGGGGAGGAAGAAGGGTAATATATATGAGAAAAATGCCGCTCCATGAGGGCAAATGGAGACTTTATACAATAAAAATCAAGGGAATACAATGAGGGAAGTAAAGGGCTCGAGAATTAAAGAGGGGGGGTGACTCAATAATGCAAAGAAAGAAGAAAAGAAACCTAGGACACTGAGACTAAACAAACAGACACACAGAATGGACTAACCTAAATGGGCCTAATGACAAAACCTATATGGGTAGTGGGGAATGCAACACAAAATAACACAAATGAGCTTGGACAAGTCCAAACACCACAAACAATATGAAAGATTTCCCCAAGCCAAATAAGTTAACATGATGGGAAATATTTTAATGTCAACGTTTTGGGTGGGCCTTTTAATGATTTGGATTGAGATTAATTCCCTCAAGATAGGTTTCCTACAGGGAATAAGGTCCAAACCTTGGTTTGACTAAGGTTAATTCCTTCACAACGTATGCAAATGCAAGCCTAAGGGGTGGAACGGTACAACCGGCCTCACGTCCGTGTGGGAATCCACGGCTCGCGGGGACTTACGGAGGTCTCGGATAAGATCACATTGTCGAGGCCAAGGAATATGAGAGTGAGAGGATCACTTACCGTGGGGGAATGTAACTACAATATGCCAATATGCATGATCTTATGTGCACCGGAGTGCATGCAATTTCTACCCTAAGTCTAGCAAATCAAGACAATCATGAAATCATGCTAACAACACAAAAATTTATGAAAAATGTAAAACAATATAAATAATGATGATGCAAGGCCTAAAATAGGGACAACTAGGCACTAAAAGATAAGAAAAATCATCAAAGGACAACGTACCTTTGTGTTTGCCCCTGGACCTACAAGTGAGTTTTATGCATAAAATGCAAAAATGAAGGTAATATTTAAGTAGGCAAATGAAGTCCAATGCATGCAAATAATATGTGGATGTGAAGATAATAAAAAAGACTACCCAATGAAACCAAGAAATAGCCAAAACAGACCCTGGAAGGCAATTTAAATCAGCAAGCAAAACGGCCCTGTGAATCTGCCCCAAATATGCCTAAAACTCGATGCAAAAAATACAAAAATAAAGGCAATTTTTAAATATGCAAGTGATATCCAAATGATGCAAACTTTATATGTATGGAAAGACAATACAAAGGATAGCACAACGCAATAAAAATCAGCCCAATCCGACATCGGGAGACAAAGTTATGCCCGAATGAACAAGGCCCCTATGAATCTGTCCCGAATCTGCCAACAAACTAGATACAAAAATACAAAAATAGAGATAATTTTTAAATATGAAAATGATATCCAAATGATTCAAACTCTATATGTATGGAAAGACAATACAAAGGATAGCACAACGCAACAAAAATCAGCTCAATCCGACGTCGGGAGGCAAAGTTATGCCCAAATGAATAAAGCCCCTGTGAACATAAATCCTGCCCGGCCAGAACCACTAAAAGGTCCCTGGATGACCGTTTTTACCCTATAAGCGGTCTACTGGATGACCGCCCAAGTGCTGGACAGTCCTGGGAGGACCGTTTATAACCCCAGAGGGTTTGGGCAGTCCTGGAAAGGCCGTTTAATGGTCTAGGCGGCCCTACGATAGACCGTGTACCCCTGACAGACCTGAAAATGGACAGAATGAACACCCACCAAACATGCATGAACACCCACCCAACATGTGGAAAAGACTACCCAAACATGTATGAACACTCACCCAACATGCAAGAGACTAAAAATACAATGTGATGGGCACTACATGTCCCACCGTGATCGCCAAAAAAAGGTGTAAGTAGATTAATCTACCCCGCCCCCGAACTATGAACATATACACATAAACATGAATGTGTGAAACATGAAATATAGACAATGAAGGGAAAGGGGCGATGGTGAAAAGAAAGAAACCGTGATCGCCACCCAAGGAATATCAGTAGGAAATAGATGCTATAATGAAAACAAATCTACTGCGTACCTTGGGAAATGAGGAAGAAGATGCGGCCCGAAGGGAAGCCGCTACCACGTGAGATCGCGCTCAAAAGGATGCGGGGAATCGATCGTGGGTACACCTCCTCACCTCCTAGCCGGCTAGGAAGCAAGGGCCTCACGTTCTATCAATAGTATCCTGCAAAACAAAGTCACAAAAAAAAGAGAAAAACTCATTAGAATGTGATGTGTAGCATATGTTTTTTTTCTATGAAGCCAAGTCATCTAACAGGGAAGAAGGGAGAGTGCACCCCCATTCCAAAGGAAGGGAATGTTCTCACTCCACCTATCCACCATTAGATGCTTAATTTGTATTTATGTATAAGGTAATACAAAGTCAAAGGGGCATACCCCTGGAATGTACAACCTCCCACAGGAGGAAAGAAAAACTGCTAAAGACTTTGAGAAAACAAAAACTGTGGATGATTATCAAGCAGATTCTGTACACAAAGAAATATAGAGTATAATGATACTACTCTACCAGACTACCAATCAGCATCTTTAGACCTTTCTAATTCTGAAATTAGGCAGGCCAATTGCATCTGCAATGGCATAACCCTTTGCAATAGCAGGAAGCTCACGAGTTGATTGAAATTCCATATTTCTGCCCATGATGATTGCATAATTTGCCAGAGCATCAGCAACCTGGTTTGCTTCTCTATAGGAGTGATTAATCGGGCAATGTAGAAAGGAGTACATATTCAGAATATGTTGCCACCAAGGTAATAAAGACCAGGGAGGCGCTTTCTTGGAATTTAGTAATCTAACCAATGAAAGAGAATCTGTACAAACTGCTTCTAGATGTATATTATGTGATTTAGCCAATCGAAGACCATCAAGAAGAGCACGTCCCTCTGCAGCCATATTTGTTCCATGACCATAAAAATAGGCAAAACCCATTATTAAGAAACCCCGGGAGTCTCTTATGCATCCTCCCCCCCCAGAATTACCAGGATTCCCTTTACATGCTCCATCCACATTTAAAATGAAACCTGAGGCAGGGGGGGTCCATCTTATGATAATGCACTTTAAATTCTGGCAAGAAATTTTAATACCATGTCTGAGAAGCTGCCCCTGATATTCTGTATTTACACCTTGCTTGAATTTGATCTGATCAACCACATAAGAAGTCTCCGAAGAAATATAGTTAGCCATTCTCAATCCATTAATTTGTTGCCCTTCAAATCTGGATGAGCATCTACCTTTCCATATTTCCCAAATGATCAGACTGGCAATAATAAGCCGAATGAAATCTTTAGGCTTATTTCTAACAGTCTTGTTAACAATTAATTCCAATCTTCTTCTGATGTTATCTTCATTCATACAGTTTTGACTGAAAAGAGAAGCAAAATTACTCCATAACTGATTTGCAATATCACTCTTAATGAATAAATGGTTTTCAGTCTCTGTTTCAGGAAAAGTAGTGCAACAGTTACACTTGGATGCCATTACAATGCCATTTTGTTGAATGAGGCTGTCAATTGGAATAGCTTGATTCAAAACTTTCCAACAGAATAAAGATGCCCGGGGAGAGATTCTACTATGCCAAAGATTTCTCCAGTGAGGATTTAATCTGACATTCTGTCCTTTCAGTAAAGAGTATGCTGTTTTCAAACTGAAATCTCCTGATCTAGTGTAAGCCCAGACAGGGATATCATCACCTGTTTGAGTATTGAAACTTTGTAACTGCTCTTTCATGTTCTGATCTTCTATAATACCCCAGATAGGGTGCTGATGATTTTTAATAACTTTCTTCACTGAACAATTATCAAAGCCCTGAGAAATCAATGCTATCGCTTCTGTGAGGGGTCTCCCTTTAAACCAATTATCTTTAAGAAAATTTGTATTGGCTCCATCATATACCACCATTCTATATCCTGAAAGTAACAGCCTTCGGGCCTTCTCAAAGTCCATCACTTTTATTCCTGCAGGAAATGGAAGTTTACTTGTTGCAATATGTTGATTATGCAAATACTTACTCCTCATAAACCTGGCCCACATAGATGTATTGTGAATAGTATTCCAAATCAACTTAATATAGAAACACATTTGGGAATCTGCCAGACTTCTTATTCCCAGACCTCCATCCGTGGTGGGGCTGCAGATCCTTTCCCAAGAAACCCAATGCTTTTTTTTAACAGATTCCATACCCTGCCAGAAGAAATTGGAACAAATTCTCCCTATGTGATTTATAATAGTGTAAGGAATAGAAGCTGCAGCAGCTGTATATAGAGGAATAGTGGATAACACTGCTTTAATTAACACCAGCCTCCCAGCCTGTGATAATAGTTTGCTTTGCCAACCAGCAAGTTTATTACTAACCTTGTCAATCAAATATTTGAAATGAGGGATCTTAACTCTGCCCTTAAAGAGAGGAATACCTAAATAGGTAATGCTTCCACTTTTGTGACAGAAGCCATAAATTTGGTTCATCTGAGCAGCAGTTCTATTTGACATCTGGTTAGCAGTGATGAAGCAGCTTTTGTGTGCATTAATCTGTTGCCCCGAGGAAGTCTCATACTTCCTCAAAAAATTCAGCAAGTTTTTAAAAGAAGCTAGTCCACCACTCATAAAAATCAGAGTGTCATCAGCATAGAGAATATGAGATATAGGCTGCACTCTTCGAGGAAGATGATAATACTTACATAGGCCATTTTGAAAAACCTTTCGAAGGCCTCTGCTCAATACTTCCTCAAAGAGTATGAATAAAGCTGGGGCAAGGGGATCCCCTTGTCTTATCCCTCTTGATGATCTGAAATATCCATGTGTCTGACCATTAAATGCTATTGAGAACCAGTTGTTAACCAGCATTTGGGATATAAGGGAGATAAACCTGCTGCAAAAGCCAAACTTTTTCAGGACTAAGAAAAGAAAATCCCATTCCATTCGATCATAGGCCTTTGCCATATCCAGCTTGATAATGATGTTGTGACCCCTAACTGGTCTATCAAGGTCCATAAAAAGCTCCTTTGCCAGCAAAAAATTATCAACAATTTGTCTGCCACTGACAAATCCACTCTGTTCCTCAGAAATTATAAGTGGAAGGATTGGTTTCAATCTATCACAAATAATCTTTGAGACAATTTTGTAAGTGAAATTACATAAACTAATGGGCCTAAAATCTGCAAAGGAATCAGGGCTTTTGACCTTTGGAATCAGACTGATAATAGTAGATGTTACCCCCTTGGGTAAACCTCGACCAAGGAAAAAACTCTGAATGGCTCGTATCACCTCTCCTCCAACAATATCCCAGCAATGAGAAAAGAAACTCCCTGTGAAGCCATCAGGGCCTGGTGAACTATTTCCAGACAAAGCAATCATAGCATTCTTCACTTCCTCAGCAGTAGGTAAAGAGCATAATAAACTGTTGTGTGTGTCATTAATCAAAGAGGGAATAGTGGAGAGTAGACCCTCATCAATTAAATGATGTTCAGTTGTCAAATGTGCCTTGAAAAATTCTACTGCTCTTTCTGCTAGAGTGCCCTGATCTGTGACCCATTCTTCATTTACCTTCAATTTCTGAATGAAATTTCTCTGCCTTTTTATTTGTGTGTATTGGTGGAAAAATTGGGTATTTCTATCCCCACATGTAATCCAGTCAACCCGGGCCTTCTGAAACCAAAACAGCTCTTCTCTGTATAAAATAAGCCTGAAATCTGCATTTGCTTTATTAAGCTTCATTCGATTTTCTGATGTGGGATTTTCATCATATAATTCTTGAGCTTGTTTTACTAGAGACTCAGTTAGACTTTTGGCCTGAAATATGTTTCCGAAAACTTCTTTATTCCATACTTTAAGGTCAGCCCTCAAACATTTCAGCTTAGTCTGCAATTGAACAAAAGGATGACTGTGAAAAAAATTATAACTTGCCCATTGATTTTTCACAAAAGCCAAGAAATCCTCATGAGTATGCCACATTTGTTGATACATAAATCTTCCTGGAGAATGCACAGCAGGATTCAATGTGATTAATAGAGGAGTGTGGTCTGAAGTTCCTCGAATTAAATGTCTGACTGACAGAAGGTTTGATGACCTAGCCCACATAGGATTGAAGAAAACTCTGTCAAGGCGAGCTTGAATATTAGAGACACCAGTCTGATTATTCGTCCAAGTAAAATTGGAACCAGTAAAGCCAGCATCCACAAGACCAGTTGCAGTAATGAAACCCTGGAAATCAATCATTACTGCCATGGAGGACAAAGACCCACCTCTTTTTTCCTCCGGAGTAACAATACAATTGAAATCACCTCCCAACACCCATGGGGTCTTTACTGTCTGACTAAAAGTCATGAGGGAATCAAACATTTCTCTTCGTTCATATATGTTGCATGAAGCATAAATGACTGAAAATATCAAAGCACTATTATCGCTACCTTTGATAGCCACAGTTAGATACTGTGTGTGAGTTTCAATAACCTCAACACATACGTTGGGTTTATAGAACAGCCAGATTTTTGATTCATCACCATTATTCCCAAGTGGTTCTTGCATTCTAATTTGCCTAGCTATAATCTTAGCTCTGCTAAATTGTATGTGAGGTTCAACAATAGCAGCTAGACTAATGTTATTAACCTGAATATGTTGAGCTAAATTTCTAACAGTAGCTTTGTTGCCTATTCCTCTGACATTCCAAACAAGAGCCGAGTTAAGTGATTGCATTGGCATCAGAAAAATGTGACAGAGTAATCTTACTTTTGGCTTTCGCCCTTGTCAGCCTGCCATCATTAAACAGAACTCCAGAAATCAAAACCTCATTTCTTTTTGCATCCGAAGTTTGAGAACTAGCAGTTTCATTCCCTTGATCCATCATTCTAATGTTTTCTGAAGCAGACAAATTAGAAACAGTGTCTGAGCTGTAAAGAGTGGCAATCTCTTGTTTATTCAAAGTGAAATTTGGGGGATGCATCAAAGTATGATTGAAATGAGAAATCTCTTCATTATATGTTGATATCTCCTTTGTATTTGGAACTTCTTCAATCCGAGGTAAATGCTCCAAGGATTTAGCCCTGCTAATAGTATCTGTACAAATAGATGATGATGGATCAGTAATAGTGCCTTTCTCCAACTCAATACAATGGGAATTGGAGCTTAAATTCACTTCAGGAACCTGTTTAATATGGGAACATTCTTCCTCATCTCCTAACCATCTGAGTCAATTCTTAATACCGAGAATGTATTTCCATCCTTAATTGCCATTTCCTTCTTTCCTAAAGGAGATTTAGGCCTGTATTCCTGTCGATAAATCCTAGTATTCACAACATTTGTCACAGGCTGTACCGATGTTTTACGAAATTCCAATTTCCCCTGTTTCCTTCTACATTCTTTGTCAGTATGACCAATCTTATGACAATTAGAGCATAAAAAAGGCACTCTATGATAGTTTATATACTGCCAGAATCCCTCATTTTCTATACCAATCCATATCCGGTCCTTTCGCTGAATATCAAGATTTAACTCCACACATACTAAAGCTTCCGTAGTATTTGTCATGGCAGCAGTTGTCTCATGAATTCGCAGCACCGGGCCAATATTACCAGCTATAGATCGAATCATATCTTCATAAAAGAAATTAACTGGAAGAGCAGGGAAACCAATCCAGACAGGAGTAACAGAGGGATCCGCCTCAAAATCAAAGTCATGAGTCCATCGAAAAAATCTAAACATAAAACCTTTGATATACAAACTTCTTTGCAGAAGGATTCGAGTAAAATCTGCCTCACATCCCATCCTTATCAAAATATGTCTAGAATTTAGTCGACTGATGACAAAATCTAGATTCAAATGTAGACGCTGCGAGAGACAAAGCTTGATCTCCGGAATGGACGGGCGTCCATAAGAGCATTTAGCAATAATCGCATGCTGTAATTGGGAACAAGATGCCTTCACCTCTTCCCGTGAAAAGAATACAGCAGGTTCCCCCTTGTCCGTGAATGCCGGAGCCTTAACAGGCAAAGAAAAATGAGGACGATGATGAGATTCCATCAGCATTTGCGCATAAGACTTCCGAGGCAGAGCTGCTACAGGAACAGGATGAGCATCAGCATGATTTTCCTGTGGGATCTGATCCTCCCCTGCCGCGCCAGCCATGGCCGACAAGAGGGGAGCTCGCCAAGCGGGAGAGAAAAACGCGGGATCAGAGCTTCTCTCACTAGAAATGAAGAGAGAGAAGACTTTTTTCGAAATCAAAAAATAAAAAAGTATGTAGCATATGTCCCGAAATGATAAAGTAGCATGAAAGAAAGGGGGAGAACGCACTGGGGGAGGGTTTTTAACCCCTGTGAATGGGTGCAAACAAAAGGTGGGTGTATTGTGCATGTATAGGATTTGGAATCACGAGGAGAAAAGTGATGTGCAAAACGGAGAAAAATGCAGAAACGTGCAGAAATAGTGCGATTTGTGATGATTTTGAAAAAGTAAGAGATGAGAACTAAGGATTGGAGCAATGAAACTGAGCCCAAAGAGATGAAAATTAAATCTAATACTTCCCTCTTCGTAGTGGGGTCAAAGGTGTCAGTCGACGATCCGGCATGGCTTCGCCCCGAGTCCAAGAAGAGCCCCCCGTCGCGCAGGCGAATTGGGCAGGTTTATATAGAGAAATGCTGGAACCTAGAACTTTCTGCTGCAATTTCAGAGGATAGAGTCCACAAAATCTCGAGATCTATGGATCAATCTCGAGATAATAGATGAGATAAGGGCTAGGAACAAATGGGACTCTTTTTGGTGGAAGGATCTCGAAGATAGAGTCCTTGGAAGGTGGCCCCAAAGCCTAATCTAGAAGAGTTTGTGTGACACAAAAATGCATAAAACCTGATATTGCGGCCAAGATTCTCGCGAATATATTCCACTAAATTTTGAGTTATATGGCTTAAACTCGAGATAATAGTGGTGGCAAGAGGCAGAAACAAACGGGAAGTGATTTGGTGGAATATTCGAGAAGATAGAGCCTTAGAAAGGTGACCCCGGCGAACAGAAATCAACCTTAGAGACCTGCGGCGAAAAAAACGGAGTTTAGGGTCATCTGGACTCTCTGGGGATGAAACAGTCGCACGATAGACTGTTCTATGAATAGGGCGGTCTAGGGGTAGACCGCCCAATGAACCAGGGGGCGATCGGGAGACTTTTGGCACAAAAACTGAATAAACGGTCATCCACATACCATTTTTTGATAGTAGCAGTCTCAAGAAGACCAGTTTTTGACATTTCAAAAATAATAAAAATCAAATAAAAAATTAAAAAAGGTCATTGTTCACACAGTAACTGTTGACCGTTTTATTCATGGGGCGGTCAACGTGACCGTTTCTTCATGGGACGGTCAATGGTTGACTGTTTTGCTGCCAGGCTCCCGCAACGTTGGAAATCAGCGAATATCTTGAAAATGGTGTAGAATTAGAGAAAGTGGTAGATGAAGAAATTGTAGATAACTTGAGCATGAATAACTTTCGTGAAGACAGAAAGATGAAAAAATAATCAGAAGAGAGAGAAAATGGGGTGAGAACAGAGAAGAATGTTGGGACTTGAAAACGGTGGAGAACTGGATAATGGCGTAAAAGAAGAAAATGTAGGGCTTAAAATGGAACAACTTTGGTGAAGGACACTTAATGAATAGAGGAATGTAAGAGGATGAAAAAGGACCACTTTTCAAGACTGTGCAGCGAAAAGGGCCGAATGCTTGAGGGAAGTCGACCTAAATGGGCCGTAAGTTGACTTGGAAAGCCGAAAGGTGATAGAATAGGCTCCAGGGCTCTAAGAAATAATGATCTTCAAGACTCAACGGGAATGGAACAATGAAATGGGCTTGAAATCCATCCAAGTAACGCTCCAAAACAATGGCTAATTTGGGACATCAGAAATGATAAATAAGAGAAATGACGCAACTTGCGGGCTAAAAACGGGTGTCAACACCAGGGCGTGGTGAAAGAGGTCTTCTCTTGGTCCTCGGGAGCAAGACGGATTTGATTATAACAAGAATACACATCCATAAATGAGAGTGCCTCATACCCAGCCATGTTATCTACTAACACATAAATGTGAGGAATCGAAAAATCATCTTTCGGACATGCCTTATTTAAGTCCCTGAAATCAATACAAATCTGAATCTTTCCATCCTTCTTCATTAAAGGGACTATGTTAGCCACCCATTGAGGATATAATACAACTCTGATAAACTTGGCCTTGTGTAATTTATCAACTTCCTCCTTTATCCTTAAGGCCATTTGAGGGTGGAACCTTCTCACTTTTTACTTAACGGGTGTTGTCCGTGATTTAAGGATAAGTCTATGTTCAACCAGTGCAGGGTCAAGACCCGGCATGTCCTCATAGGACCAGGCAAAGAAATCGTTGTACTCCCTCAAAACCTTGATTAGCTCCTCTTCAACCTGAGGAGGGAGATTGGCGGAGATAATTATGGGCATGGGGTCCTCTTCGGTTCCAAGATTAATTTCTATGGTGGCCTTATCCACTGCCGTCGACGGTTCATCAAACCTCTTTAAACCTTGTGCGTATAGATCGACAGCGTCCTCCACATCGCTTTCCTCATCATCGATTGGGTCCTTCTCATCTACGACCTCAAATACACCTAATCCGTCATGGCTCCACACCCCTTCTACCTCCTCCTCATCCTCTTAAACAATCGCGGTCTCTACAAAACTCAGGGCACTTGAGAAGGGCATGACATCTTTGGGATAAATCTTGAAGAAACCTATCTGGAATGGATTTAGAATGACGCATCACGGAGTGCGCCGCAGACGTGGACTGGCTGACAACACTAGAGCTAGACTCTACCCCAACTGACTCAACTAACCTAGGAGATTCTGCATAATGTACATCTAACCTAAGAGACAAGAGATCTACTGAGAAAGGAGCAGGGGTCTCATGCCCCTCGGAAGATGGGTAGAACATAGCGTAATCCTCTACTGAAACCTCCGTTTTAAAATTGGCATTTTTTTTAGAAGTCGGAGGAGATCACGCAACAGGAAGAGGTGGATGGAGGAGGAGGGAGCTGCATGGGAAACAGAGAGGGGAAGATACAGTCGAAAAAGGGGTCAGAAGATGAAAACCACATCTCGTGGAGTTCGGCAGTGGGGGAGGGAGGAGTAAACAGAGCTGATAAATCAATGGGTGGGCAGCGCCCACATGTACAAGGAATAAATAGAATTTCAGGTGGTCCTTCCGTGAAATACGGGTCAACCATAATCGGAGGGGAACGGGGAATAAACCCGAATTGCCGAAACAAGGAGGCAAGGCGGGACGGGGACAACGAAAAAGTTGTGATGGAGCTCCCCAGTTCCTACGGCCTCCGGTGAACTAGCTCAATCGGAGAATGCTTCACCTACTTCATCTCCATCTCTTTCGAACAGACTTCTTCTTCATGGAACATCTTTTCAAAACAACTGCAAAAGTCATCCATGTCACCCACCAACCCCTTCTGCGGCGGCGGTGGGACAGCAACAATATAAGTAGCACCGGTCTTTTTATCAGAACAGGGCGGCGGCTTTTTCAAAGTACCTGGCTGTAACGGGCCTTTCACGAATTGTTGACGATAATCCCACGTCAGTGGCCCGAAATCTCCCAGTATAGACAGTGCCGACTCCCGATAGCGGAGGCCCCTTCGGCTCATATTTTTGCCCCTGGGGACGGGATTAGTCCACCCATGCAATTGTGCGCCGAGGCCCATGCCCGACTGATAGCCCAACTTCAAAATCATATGCCACCCTTTTGAATCTCTAATCTTAGACTTAATTTTAACATTTGTCGGTGCAATGGCGGGCTTGCGTGACGCATATGCCCATGAATAGTTTAAGTTCATGATAGAAAGAACTGGACTGTTGCTTGGCCACAAAGTAGGAAGGATCTTGTCTGCAATCGCATCAACGGTCTGGACTGTGGAAACACTCTTCACCTTGACTACCGGCCCCTGGAATGGGAACTTGAGGCATTGGTGGGCAGTCAAGGGTACTGCATTCAAATTGTCTATCCATGGACGACCCAGAATTACCTTGAACATCGGGTCTGTGTCCAGTACATAAAACTTCACATCCATTTTTAAAGGCCCTAGCTCGGCCTGAACTGTCACAACCCCATGGCAAGCTCGTCTGGAGTTATCATAAGCCACAATCGTGGTTGGCGTTTGCCTAAGCATGTCATCTGAAATATTACAGGCACGCAATGTGCTTAATAGACACACATTTATCGATGCTCCCGTGTCCGCAAGGGCTGACTCAACTGCCACTTTGTTTAAGGAAATAGTAATGCAGAGTGGCATCTGCCGTGCCTCTGGGGGTGTCAATTCTGATTCAGAAAAAGAAATGGAAGGCCCCCTTGTGATAGTGGCCAACACTGATGGCAAACTGTCCACTGCTACGTCTTCGTTAACCATCACTTTTTGCAGAAAAGCCCTCAGCGCATCCTGGTGTAGCGTGGACCGTTTCATTAACTCCAGTACTGAAATCTTGGCCGACATCCGGTCCAAGTGCTGTAGCAAATCATACTTCGTGCCAGGCACGAGGTCTACTTCTTCTGCTTCAATTGTTGAGGAAGGAATTGGAGGGTTGGGTGTAGGTGCACCAGTGGAGGGGTAACTTCCGTGAAATGGACGCCCGCTCCGGAGGGCGCATTATCGTGCCGGCACGGCATCCGATGTGTTGTGCCCCTGTGGTTTTGATGATTAGTTTTGATGTGAGTTAAACACTGTGAGTCATCTTGATGTTATTCAGTCATCTTATCAGATCATAATGCAGTCTTTCATATGTTCCGTCATTCTGCTGTTCAGTCAGTTTATCAGATCATAAAGCATTGCATTTGATGTTCAGTCAAACTATCTGCTGCATAAAGCATTCATATACATATATATCTGTTGCATTTCTCTACTTGTGGAAGTCTGCTTGCGGAAGGCTGCACATTGCACAGCATGCAGCAACTCCAAGTCTACACACTGCATTGCATGCAAGACTTCAAGTCTATACATCGCACAGCTTGCAAGACTTCGAAGTGTGTACATGGCATAGCATGCAGGCGGTCGAAGTGTGTACATTGCATAGCATGCAGGCGGTCGAAGTGTGTACATTGGCCTAGTGTCGCAACACTAAGTCTGTACATCGCGTCTTACAAGTCTATACACTGTCTAAGCATGCATCGCCTTACTCAGCGTCTCACTGAGCATCTCTGTGAAGTGCATACATCATTCAGGTCTGTACAGCCATTGTCTCACTTAGCAAGTCTGTACATTCGAGCGTCTCATGTTGCGTCTCACTTAGCAAGTCTGTACAACGTTTGCACACTTCACGTGTTCATGTATGTTCAAGGGTTAAAGTCTGTACATTCTTCTAGTGCATTATCTCAGCAAGTCTATACATTGGACTTGAGCATATAGGAAGTCTGTACATTGCGTGTGTCACCGACAAAGTCTGTACATTCTCCACCATGCATTCAAGTCTCAAAGTCTATACAGCCTTTGCATTGCACTAAGTCTATACATTGCACTGTAGCATGCATTTCTTCAAGTCTGTACAGTGCCATGATCACATGCTTCAAGTCTATACATCACTGCTTTGCCAAAGTCTATACATCGTGCTTTCTCAAGTCTGTACAGCCCTTGCTTTGCTCAAGTCTGTACAGCTTTTCCTTTGGCAAGTCCACACATTGTGAAAGTCCATACATTTGTTTGCCTTGCAAATCATCAAGTCTGTACACTGGCAACAGCAATGCTAGCACAACACTAAGTCCATACATTGCACAAGATTGGTGTAGACACGCCAAAATTGACGTTACTGTGAGCACATCTCATATTACCTTGTAATGCCTCAATTTGACCTACAAATTACCTTTGTTTGAGTGGTTTTTCTCACTTTTCTTGGATTTCTCCATTTTTTCTCCCTTTTCTTATTTTTTCCTATTTTCCTGGATTTTTCTGCATTTTCTGGGCATTTTTCTCTATTTTTATGAATTTTACAGAAATAACGACTTGAAGAGGGGCGTCATTTTATTTTAATAAAATCAAAAGAAAATAAAAGAAAATTGACGACACATGCATCAGGCGTCCATTCTTTCAAATTCTCATTTTTCTGGATTTTTTTGAAGTTTTTTCGGAATTTTTTAGAATTAACGACCTATCATAAGACGTTATCTTGATTATCAATAAAATTAAAAATTGAATTAACGACATATAGGAAGGGCGTCACTTTCATTTGAATTTTTTATTATTATTTTTAAACCCTCTTCCAGAGGTGATTTGGTGGCCTTCCGGGTGTCAGAAAAATACGTAAAAATAGTCGTTGGAATCATCACAATATGATGCACCTCCACCTAAAAAATGAAAAAATAATATTGAGAAATGAAAAATGGCCCTATTTTGAATATTTTGATTTAACGACCTTGAATCGGACGTCAATTAAATTGACGTCTTTTTGGCTATTTAACACGCCTCACATTCAGGCGTCTTTCACAATTGACAAATAAAAGAATGTTTTATTTCTAAAAATGATTCGTGAATTGACGTCTTCATCCAAGGCATGTTTTTAATTAACGCCCTTCTTCAGGTCGTTAATTTATGAATTGATGCCCCTTTCCCGGTCGTGTTTCGGCTTTCGTGTTCTAATCGACCGCAGCTTCCCATAAGAGTTCCCTGCTATGTTTGGGTGCTTTGCGCGATTAGGGAACTGGAGTCCTTGCCTCAAAGGTTTACTGCCCGATCTTATCTTTCTAATTTGAGATTTGAATCCTATTAAATAGAGCCCTGTGGCTCTATCGAATGGGGTTCCAGGTCTGAATTCTTCTTCTTCTTCTTCTTCTTTTGATTTCTCACGCAGGTGTTGTTGCTACTTCCTGGCTCAGAGGAAGGCTCCTGTGCGTTTCGCTGCTTCCATCACCTCTTGGAGTTTTTCTCCTCATCGAGTATCAAAGCCAAAAGGAGCCAACAAGCAGATTTTCTCTATCTCTCTTCTCTTCTCTTTTATTTTTATTTTATGGCTTAGTTCATACGTATACGCATCTTGCATCTCTCTATTTTTCTCAACCACGTTGAGAATCCCTTTTGTGCAACACTTGCACTTATTCCATCCCCTTTTGCATACATTCATTATATTCCATCCCCTTTTGCATAGGGGTTTAAGGGCCAACACCTATAAGGTGTGTTCTAATCTATATTTTTCATGCTCATCTTTTATGAACTTGATGCTACACTCACCTTGGTTCTAATCCATGTTTGTTTATTGGTGTTTGTTAATTTTGCAAGGGCAATCAAACAAGAATAACTCTCTTCATCGGCCGGCCGATTGGAAGAGAAGGAAAGCACTCACAATCCCGCTCTTTTAAGGTATTTATATCGCGATCCCTCCTTTATATTATTGTTTATATCTTTTTGAGGCCCTCACGTCTCTGGCGATCACCCTCCTATTTGCATCCACGCATTCCCCCAATCATCCTTTTTCTCCATTCTTAGCATGCTTTTATTTTATTATTCTCTTATTATTATTGTTCTAAGTGGATTTCTTAGAATCTACAATTGGTATCTTTACCTACGTTCAAGTCTGTACATCATCCATCTGTTGAAGATTGATCATATCTATACATTGTGTGCATCTAGCTGCTAAGTCTGTACATCCCTTGACTGCATGCCTGACCATCCCTTGTCGTTGTGCATACTTAGTTAGATGCTAAGAGTCTATACATTGCATCGCATGCATTACCTAAAGTCTATACATCAGTTTACTTTTTATCATGCATGCATTATAGCAAGTCTAAACATTGTTCTGTCATGCACGCAATCAAAGTATGTACATCCTTATGGCTGCATACATCAACTCTATACATCGTCTTCTAGCGTGCACACTAAGTCCATACAATCATGCTACATCATGTCTGTACACGCTTCAGTCTTACATGTATGAAGTCTATACATGGGTCTAGCTCTGCATTCATATAGTCTGTACAGTCAGTGTGTTGCTCGAACCAAGTCTACACATTGTCTCAGCACACACACGTAAAGTCTATACACTGCATCTGGCAGTCTGCACAGTAAGTCTATACAACATCCCACGGCAGTACTGCAATGTCTATACATCGCTGGCAGCCAGCACTGCAATGTCTATACATTGCGTCCCACAGCCTGCACAGCATGTCTATACAACGTCCAGCTGCCTGCCGCAAAGTCTGTACATTGCGTCCCACTGCACGCAGCAAGTCTATACATCGCTGGCAGCATGCACGCTAAGTCTGTACATTGCATGCACACTGCATTGTTAAGTCTATACATTGCTGCTTGATTGAACTATGTACAGCCTGTGTTGATTCTGCTGATCGACTGAACTCTTCATTAAACCTGTAGAGTCTGGGCACGTGATCCGAGGCTGGCACCTGGCACGTGATCCAAGATGCTGAGAAGCCTCCACGTGGACTGAAGCTAGGGTGGGAATCGAAGAGAGCATTAGCCCTTTCCTCTACTGCTATAAAAGGAAGCCTTCTTCCACTGAAAAAGACATACAAAGTGGATGAAAGACAGAAGAAAAAGAGTGATCGAAAGAAGAAGAGCTGAAGCAGCAAGGGCAGAGAAGTAGCAGAAGAAAAAGAGAAAAAGAGAGCAGCAGACAGTGATAGAAGAAGAGAGCAGAGAGACCAGAAGAGAGATCGAGAAAGAGAAAGACAGTGAGAGAGAAAAGGAGAGCAGAGAAGAGAAAGAGAGAGAGCGTGAGTTGAGAAGAAGAAGAAGAGAAGTAGCAGAAGAAGTTCCTACTGGAAGTTGGATCAAATCCACTCCAGTCAGCTCCTGCGAGAGCCACATTATGATTTCATTTTCTAGCTTTCTGATTGCTGTACTTTTCATTTATTATTATTTTTTTAACTGTGATCATTGTTCTTCCGACTCTCTGGATTAAGGTCGGGTTCCTCCTGTGGACTCAGGAGAAGGGAGATCTGATCTCCAGTTCGCTGGTGACTGTGTGTCATCAGTGGTTCTCTTCTGGTCTGGAGGAAGAGATGTCTGTGACCTCTGGTTTGCTGGTGATAGGGAGTCACTGGTGGGTTCCCTCCTAGTCTGGAGGAAGAGAGACCTAGTCTCTGGTTCCAAGTGGCTGGGAGTCACTTGGGGTGTCTCTCCGGTCTGGAGGAAGAGGGGAGGTTGTTCCCCTGGTCAAGCTATTTGGCAGCACCTGTTGCAGACTGAGTCGGTGGTTTCTAGCTTGTGCTAGTGGAAGACTCACTCCGGTTGGGAGTGAGGGGTGGACGTAGGTCTGTGGACCGAACCACATAAAAATTATCTGTGTAGTGGTTTGATTTTCTTGCTTTGCTTCCGCTAGATGATTGCTTAGGCACGCTCCAAGTGTTTGTTCATATGATCAATTGAATTAGTTTTATTCTGGGACTGAGTCTAGCATCTGAGTTTTAATTTGGGCATTATTGGTAGAGGGATACATTCACCCCCCTCTGTATCCGGGCCTAGCACCCTATCAATTGGTATCAGAGTGGGTGTCTGCATAGAAGGTCCAGCGACCTGCAGATCTGATCCTGCAGCCTTAGGTGCTATTTTGCTTTTGGTGCATCAATATTCCTGTTGCATTAAATCTGATCTATTTCCATGGGTGATCCAGCAGTTTTTAACGGCTCCAATTTTAATGTATGGTTTGTCAGTCTGAAAAATTATGCTATATCAGTTAATCCTGATCTGTGGAAGTTAATTTCACACGGTCCTCATAAATTACCAAAGAAAAAGTCCAAATGGAGTGACAGTCACAGATCAATGTATGAAGAGAATCAGATAGCTATGAATCTAATGAAGGCAGCTACTGATAAGGCTTTACATTCCTGCTTTCATGATTGCAGCTCTGCTAAAGACATTCTAGATATGCTGAAGCGAGCTCCGAAGAGAAGTGAGGACAGCTGCATGATGGCTAACAGAAGCAATCAAAGTGGCAGCCAAAATGAAGAAGATGATGATGAAGAGGTAAATCCCTTCGAGAACTTGTCATTAGATGATTGGATTGCCGCTTATGATGAATTGCAAGAATCTTATGATCAGTTAAGAAAACAATACAAACATTTGAAGAAGAATAGTAGATCAGACAGTTTGAATTCTCCATGTAAAAATTGTGCTAAACTGAAAAATGTTCATGATGCTTGTATGTCTGATATTCAAATGTTGAAGAAACAAATTTCATTGCTTAAAATTGAGAATCAAGATCATGTAAAAGAAATCTCTGAACTTGAGAAGAAGCTTAGCCTAACTTGTTATGATTCTGTTCAGAGTAAGGATTTGCTGAAAGATTTTGAATGTGTTAAGTCTGATTTAAACAAGCTGAAAAGTGAGAATGACTCTCTCAGAAAGTTCTCCAAAGAAAATGAAGAAAGTTTAGAGAAACTTAAAAAGGAGAACTCGTTACTGATTGAAAATTTTGATGCCATCAAATCTGTAAACATGGAGTTGCATAAAAACATTGAAAACTTGCAAAGGAAGTATGAAACTCCAAATAATCCAAAAGTATCTGAAGATGACCAGATTCTTCTTGATGAGTTAATTCAAAATGATACTCTGGTTAAAGAAAATGAGAAGTTAAAACAGCTGAACTCCACTATGTCTGAGAGACTTCTAGCCTTAGGAAGAGGAAAAACTGTTTGCGTTGAAGATCCTTAAAAACTGAGTAATCTGGAACAAGAAGTTGAAAAATATAAAATAGCTAACAAGGTTTTGAATGAAGCTGTCAATTGCAGTGAACAAGAGACTGCAAGTTATGAGTTACACATTGCCTCTCTTGAAAATGAAATCCAAGACTTGAGGAACTCTTTGTCTAAGTTAGTGAGTTGGCAAGAAAACCTAGACAAGCTACTAGGTGTAAAAATCAATGTCAGGAAGGAAGGGTTAGGTTACAACAATGTCAATAAAAATGCTCTTAAAGACAAGCTAATGATAGTGTTTGTCACTTCATCAAATGTAGCCACCACCTCAAAAGATAAACAGCCCACTGTTCAGAAAATGCAGAAACAAACTGACTTTCAGAAATAAGCTGAAAAAGTGAAGAGGAATGATCATGTGAAGAGCAAGCAAAGAAACACTCATGTTGATGCTGTGCATGTGACACATAACCTAAACACACACACACATGCACACAAAAAGAAAATGTCATGCCACTATTGTCATAAACCTGGTCATCTGATGCATGACTGCAGGTTGATGGAGAAAGATGATATGAGTGCCAGCATAATGAATGCTAGGAAATTTCATGAGAAAAATTCTTCATCTCAGAAAAAGAAAATTGAATGTTTTCACTATGACAAATTAGGACACACAATTGCTCACTGCTAGTTTGCAAGTGGTAAGAAAACATCTCATTCATATCATGCTAAATTCCCTGCAAGCCAGCATGTTTTTAATAAGAACAAATCTGTTTCAAAGAACCAGCACATCATTTGCTTTAACTACAACAAAACTGGTCACAAGGCCTCTGAATGCTGGTCAGGTTCTTTCAGAAGAAATTCTCTCAAATGCTCTCACTGTAGAAAGCATGGCCATACAGTCAAAAACTGTTGGCATATTCATGGTAGGAATGAGAATTTCAAACATGCTAAATTCTCTACAAATAGAAATGATTTTGGTGGGAATAAATTTACATTTAGAAGAAAGATTTCTACATGTTTTGAGTGTGGGAAAAATGGCCATACAGTCAAGGACTGTTGGCATATCCAGAAGAATTATGTCTGTCAAATTCCCTATAAAACAATTTATAAAACTTTCATGCTATAACTGTGGAAAGTCAGGTCACAGGGCTGCAACCTGTTGGCTGGCAGGATACCAAAGCAAGACTAGTTTTGGTAAACAGAATTTTAACTCTGTTAACAAAAAATTTTCATGCATATGCACATAGAATTCATGCTAATAAGAATGTGCATAAATCAAATCAGAAATCTGCTGCTTCTTGCCATCATTATGGCAAATCTGGACATTTGATGGATGGTTATCCTCTGATGAAATTTGATGATCATCAAGTTAAAAATGTGCTGAGAAAACCTGCTAGGAGTGATACTGTCATGTCAGGACCCAAGACTTCTTGGGTGCCTATTTGTGCAAAATAGTTTGCTAACTTGCAGGTGTGCCTTGGAAGCTGATTAATAAAGAGGGGATTAATCCAAGACACTCAAGAATGAAAACCCCTTCCTGAACTTTTCAGGTAAATTTCTTGCACTTCCTGTTTTTAGTTTTACTGCCACATTAAATCTGTTTTCGCATATTCATTCATCATCTGCCATTTGCATTATTTTCTGATCATGCACTTGCTGAGTGTTCTGTGCAAATATGAGATTAAAAGGGTTGTCTGCATCTGATGCATACATATGCCAATTGCAGTTGTTTGATAATTGTTGATATGCATAATCTCTAAAAACAAATTACATTCTGAAAAATCTAAAAAGCTGAAATTTAATCCATGCATGCTGCCCATGTTGAATTATCATGCATGACCACTATGGTATATCAAAGAGTAAGCTACCAAAAGGTAGGAAAATATGTCTGGAGGTTCTTACCATGTGTGAGGTGGTCTTTTAGACCAAGTGCTCCGCCTAGTACCATGGGTCATTTTGCTTAGTAGGGCAGTCTGAATGAGCATGAGTCACATTGTCATATGTTCAGTCTTCATGGTAAACACTGCATGTCCTTACATACATATAGTGCATTGCATTTCCTTACATTGAAAAATGCCAAAAAGAGTGATTGAATGCATATTGTCAGGGGGAGTCAATGCATAGCATACAGATTGTCAAATGCATACACTTAGGTCAAAATTCATTGCATGTTAATCTTGAAAATCCTGAAGCATGCCTGACCTCCTGATATCTTGCTTGATGTGCATAACCTTTTCCTCATTGATTTTAATTGACAAACCTTGATCATATCTGAAAACAATGAGCTTCAAAAACACTCATTCTTGAAGACCTCTTCCATCAGTCATTCATGAAGATTTCAATGGGACATCTCTCGTTCATAAATCTGAAAATACTTGAACTAGGAATCTTCTATTATACGATTTTATGAATGTCTGAAATAACTCAGCTGGTTTAAGTTTAATGTATTCATTGAAGTTTGACTTTAAATCTCTTAAAAAATATCTGAATCATGTTTTAATAAACTTCAACCAACTGTTTCATGATGTGTCTTGTAAAATCTTCTGAAATCAGCATTATTGAATACATGGCTTTATTTGGTTAAGTACTTGAAAGTAGTATTGTTTTAAAGCAAATGAGCTCTCTGAAATGTCTAAAGGGTAAATAATTGTCAGAGCAATGACTTTGGTCACTGAGAAACCATATCCAAAGGATTGTGTCATGAGGTGCCATAGTTAACTCTGCTTAAAAATGATTGTTAAATCTGGCAGAGCAATGGCATGCATATTGAGAAATACATCTCACTCATCAAAGAAATGAGTTGAGGTATGTCATGAGGTGTAAATGTTATCTCTGTTAATATAAAGCATGACTGTTAGTCACACTAAGTGCTTAGGGATATTGGCGTTTGATCAACGTATATCCTCTAGTTACAAAGTGTGCACTGAACTAGAGTGCTCGTAAAATTTGTAGCATGAAAATTTATTGAACAAATTGTAATATTTGAATATTGATGTAAAAATCAAATTGCTACAACCCTAGACAAAATCATATGACTTCATAATTACTTGATCTCAATACTAGTGCATGTAATTCCGAAAGAAGTCAATAAATTTGATTGTGTAAGAGAAAGGGAGATTAATCAAGACATAAATATGAGGGCTTGGTTTACTTTTATTAAACTATGATTTTAGATATAAATACAGAACTTTATTGACAAACTTTGTATACATCATGTTTAAACCATGCTGTTCAATAAAGTTCATTCATAATCCCTTATAATGGAAGACTTTGAAAATTTCTGTTATTGATTTATGAGATTGGTATCTCCTTGAAAATCTGGCTGAACTTCTTATGTTTGGAGCTTATTTGAAAATCTGTTATTTGAAACTCTTCTGCTCAATGTCCTTGGTTCATTGACCTGAACTTATCCTTGAATGCCACTATGGTCTCCCTCTCAACCATATCAATTGGGAGAAATGCAACAGATGCATATCAATTGGTATCTATTCAGGGGGAGCTTCCTTGTCATATTGAATCATGTTCATATCAATTGTGACCTTGCATTCATATATTTAGGGGGAGGTATTGCATTTCTTGTTACATCTATATCTCTGCATTCATATCCCTTCATGGGGAGAAATTGGCTGAGTCCTAAATATGCTTTAACTTCCATCTCAAACTATTTTTTTTTGATGAAGTCAAAGGGGGAGAATAGTTTGAGTCATCAGAATGACTCATAGTGTAGTGTTGCCATCATCAAAAAGGGGGAGATTGCTTTGCCCCTGTGATTTTGATGATTGGTTTTGATGTGAGTTAAACACTGTGAGTCATCTTGATGTTATTCAGTCATCTTATCTGATCATAATGCAGTCTTTCATATGTTCAATCATTCTGCTGTTCAGTCAGTTTATCAGATCATAAAGCATTGCATTTGATGTTCAGTCAAACTATCAGCTGCATAAAGCATTCATATACATATATATCTCTTGCATTTCTCTGCTTGTGGAAGTCTGCACATTGCACAACATACAGCAACTCCAAGTCTACACACTGCATTGCATGCGAGACTTTAAGTCTATACATCGCACAGCTTGCAAGACTTCGAAGTGTGTACATTGCATAGCATGCAGGCGGTCGAAGTGTGTACATTGCATAGCATGCAGGCGGTCTAAGTCTGTACATTGGCCTAGTGTCGCAACACTAAGTCTGTACATCGCGTCTTACAAGTCTATACACTGTCTAAGCATGCATCGTCTCACTCAGCGTCTCACTGAGCATCTCTGTGAAGTGCATACATCATTCAGGTCTGTACAGCCATTGTCTCACTTAGCAAGTCTATACATTCGAGCATCTCATGTTGCGTCTCACTTAGCAAGTCTGTACAACGTTTGCACACTTCACGTGTTCATGTATGTTCAAGGGTTAAAGTCTGTACATTCTTCAAGTGCATTATCTCAGCAAGTCTATACATTGGACTTGAGCATATAGGAAGTATGTACATTGCATGTGTCACAGACAAAGTCTGTACATTCACCACCATGCATTCAAGTCTCAAATTCTATACAGCCTTTGCATTGCACTAAGTCTATACATTGCACGGTAGCATGCATTTCCTCAAGTCTGTACAGTGCCATGTTCACATGCTTCAAGTCTATACATCGCGGCTTTGCTAAAGTCTATACATCGTGCTTTCTCAAGTCTGTACAGCCCTTGCTTTGCTCAAGTCTGTACAGCTTTTCCTTTGGAAAGTCCACACATAGTGAAAGTCCATACATGCGTTTGCCTTGCACATCATCAAGTCTGTACACTGGCAACAGCAATGCTTGCACAACACTAAGTCCATACATTGCACAAGTCTAAACATTGGTATCTTTACCTACGTTCAAGTCTGTACATCATCCATCTGTTGAAGATTGATCATGTCTATACATTGTGTGCATCTAGCTGCTAAGTCTGTACAGCCCTTGACTGCATGCCTGATCATCCCTTGTCGTTGTGCATACTTAGTTAGATGCTAAGAGTCTATACATTGCATCACATGCATTACCTAAAGTCTATACATCAGTTTGCTTTTTATCATGCATGCATTATAGCAAGTCTAAACATTATTCTGTCATGCACGCAATCAAAGTATGTACATCCTTATGGCTGCATACATCAACTCTATACATCGTCTTCTAGCGTGCACACTAAGTCCATACAATCATGCTACATCATGTTTGTACACACTTCAGTCTTGCATGTATGAAGTCTGTACATGGGTCTAGCTATGCATTCATATAGTCTGTACAGTCAGTGTGTTGCTCGAACCAAGTCTACACATTGTCTCAGCACACACACGCAAAGTCTGTACATTGCATCTGGCAGTCTACACAGTAAGTCTATACAACGTCCCACGGCAGTACTGCAATGTCTATACATCGCTGGCAGCCAGCACTGCAATGTCTATACATTGCATCCCACAGCCTGCACAGCATGTCTATACAACGTCCAGCTGCCTGCCGTAAAGTCTGTACATTGTGTCCCACTGCACGCAGCAAGTCTATACATCGCTGGCAGCCTGCACGCTAAGTCTGTACATTGCAGGCACACTGCATTGTTAAGTCTATACATTGCTGCTTGATTGAACTATGTACAGCCTGTGTTGATTCTGCTGATCGACTGAACTCTTCATTAAACCTGCAGAGTTGGGCACGTGATCCAAGATGCTGAGAAGCCTCCACGTGGACTGAAGCTAGGGCGGGAATCGAAGAGAGCATTAGCCCTTTCCTCTGCTGCTATGAAAGGAAGCCTTCTTCCACTGAAGAAGATAGACAAAGTGGATGAAAGACAGAAGAAAAAAAGTGATCGAAAGAAAAAGAGCTGAAGCAGAAAGGGCAGAGAAGTAGCAGAAGAAAAAGAGAAAAAGAGAGCAGCAGAGAGTGATAGAAGAAGAGAGCAGAGAGACCAGAAGAGAGATCGAGAAAGAGAAAGACAGTGAGAGAGAAAAGGAGAGCAGAGAAGAGAAAGAGAGAGCGTGAGTTGAGAAGAAGAAGAAGAGAAGTAGCAGAAGAAGTTTCTACTGGAAGTTGGATCAGATCCACTCCAGTCAGCTCCTGCGAGAGCCACATTATGATTTCATTTTCCCGCTTTCTGATTGTTGTACTTTTCATTTATTGTTTTTCTTTTTAACTGTGATCATTGTTCTTCCGACTCTCTGGATTAAGGTCAGGTTCCTCCTGTGGACTCAGGAGAAGGGAGATCTGATCTCCAGTTCGCTGGTGACTGTGTGTCATCAGTGGTTCCCTCCTGGTCTGGAGGAAGAGAGGTCTGTGACCTCTGGTTTGCTGGTGACGGGGAGTCACTGGTGGGTTCCCTCCTGGTCTAGAGGAAGAGAGACCTAGTCTCTGGTTCCAAGTGGCTGGGAGTCGCTTGGGGTGTCCCTCCGGTCTGGAGGAAGAGGGGAGGTTGTTCCCCTGGTCAAGCTATTTGGCAGCACCTGTTGCAGACTGAGTCTGCGGTTTCTAGCTTGTGCTAGTGGAAGCCTCACTCCGGTTGGGAGCGAGGGGTGGACGTAGGTCTGTGGACCGAACCACCTAAAAATTATCTGTGCAGTGGTTTGATTGCCTTGTTTTGCTTCCGCTAGATGATTGCTTAGGCGCGCTCCAAGTGTTTGTTCATATGATCAATTGAATTAGTTTTATTCTGGGACTGAGTCTAGCATCAGAGTTTTAATTTGGGCATTATTGGTAGAGGGATACATTCACCCCCCTCTGTATCCGGACCTAGCACTCTATCACGATGGACTCCCGATTGGCCTGCTGGGGTAAGTGGAAGGGATAAAAATGGGGGTGAGAATGGCGGAAGCTGGCCTGATGGGCCCTGGGGGAGTGGTGAAAGGGTCAAATGGAGGGGTGATGATGGAGGGTATGGCGGGTGATTGTAGAAGGATTGGCGGGATGGTGGGGAATGTGGCAGGTGCGATGGGTGATCAGGAGGGGATAGCGGGAGGAGCGGTGGTCAAGGTGGTGGGCCGGAGGATGGAAGGAACATAAGGTGCGGGAGAGCTGGTGTATGCATGGTGGAAGGCCAAGAGATGAGCGGGGGTTTCATCGTCAAAAGACCACCCAGCATTTGGGGCCGGGTGGTGAACAACATTCACTTGAGCCGATGCCGGTGGCTGATGTTGCTGTTGAGGAGCGGGCGGATGTTCTGGCATGGGATTCTGATGAATCCCGAGGTCTTGCTGTTGTTGCTGCTGCTGTGGAGGTTGTTGTTGGGGAGGTTGCTGGAACTGCTACTGTTGGGGTGCCGCCTGTTACGGCCTTACTCGCCTTCTCCTTTATTTTATATCCTCGATTAACTTATGTATTTGGGCCCAATCAATCCTCTGGCCCTCATGAAAATCATAGACTAGATCCCAGAACTGATAACACCTCTCTATCGTATGCCCAGGTTGCTGATGGTATATGCAATACCTTGACTGGTCGGCTGTTGAGTTCCAGTTCTGACATTACGGAGGCAACTTTATGTCACCAATGTACATTAAGGCCGAAAAAATGTTAGGGAGTGTTTCTGGAAGTGGTGGATAGTTGGCTCTCTTTGGTCCCGGCTGAGCAGGCCCATAACCAGCAGGAGGAGGGACGTTATGGTACTGGGGTGGCTGTTGAGGCTGTTGTGGTGGTGGTGGTGGTGGTTGTTGTGGGTGTTGAGGAGCTGGAAAAGAAGGTCGAGGAGCTTGCGGAGTGGGGAACTAGGGGTTGCGTGGGGGTTGCTGGAAACGAGGCGGAGCGGACTGGTTACGGAATTGAACAGCCAGGACCTACTCGTTGGTTTGTACTCCCTTAGTAACTGGGCCCTGGGACTTTCTTGAGGTTTTGGATTTCTGGGCATCGAAAAGGGAATGAATAGGGGAGTCTTTGAATTGGGTCTGGATGAACCGGGCCCGGCTGTACAACTGGTGCATGTTCGAAATATCGTTCATTGCCAATATGTTCCGAAACGTAGGGGATGCATTCGAAATCAACAATTTCACCTTTTCTTCCTCCGAGATCTGCCCGGGCACACGTGAGGCCATCTGCCTCCATCCGTCAGCATATGTTGCAAAGTCCTCATCTGATTTCATCTTCTCTGCTACTAAGTCGGTGAAGGAATACTCCGGGCCCACCCAGTCTTAGAATCTTGTTATGAACTTCTCTTTCACCATCTTGAAACTTTCTGCCTCCTCCAACGACAAGGTATAAAACAACTCAAGGTCCATCCCATCCAGGGATCGGTGGAAAAGATGCGCCATAAGGTGATCATAATGCTGAAACTGCGCTGACTCATAAAGGAACTCCCTAACATGGATGAACGGGTTGCCATTCCCGTCATATTTACGGTATACGGGGATCTCAGACTGGGGAGGAAAACGAATGTCCCTAAAGTTAGGAATGGGGACATCGGCAAGGGATTGTGGGCCGACCCTTAGGCAACTCATAAGGACCATGTGAGATAAGCTTTCATAGCTTAGGATCATATGAGTTGACTAGACTGCACATCCTTCCTAACCACAAATTAAAATTGCAACCATCAAACACCGGTGGAGAATTCAGAGTGTAGATAATGGTAGGCATTGATCTGGATCACTCTAGATCGTTAGATCTATGAAATTAGAGCCTTGGCTCTGATACCAATTGAAGTCCCGCGATCAATGACACCCAAGAGGGGGGTGAATTAGGTGATAACAAATTTTATGAAAACTTTTACCATTTTTACAAAATATGTGATAAACAATAATTAACAAATGAAAACTAATTAACCAATTCTCTCAAACTTTCCGTTCATACATGACCATACAACGAAAATAATCAAACCACACAAATAACACACAATGCACAACGGTTTTTAAGGTGGTTCGGATGCAACGACGGCAATCTTACGTCCACCCCTCACCAAACCCGGTGAGGCTTCACTCGGGGATAAATCCCCAAACGGATACGACGCTCCAACCACACACGCAGGACGACGCCTACCCACACACACGGGGACGCGCCCCAAAACATACACACACACGGAGACGAAGTCTCCAACACGATCCAACAAGCGGATCAACAAGATACACACACGCTGCGACAAGTGCAGCACTCCACACACACAAACACTAAGATCTGGATAAATCCATACACACGCGCAGATCTAAGAAGACCTACGACACACGAATCAAATACGACACACACACACACGACCACGGATCCAACAACGATCCACACACACACGAGTTTGCAGTTTATAAGAAAAACAAATATGAAACTATAAAGAACAAAACACCAATATGAATAAACCACAGTTTAGAAAGCTCCTGATTTAGGCTCCCCTGAGTGTGTGCTCTAGATGTTCACGTTGATTCCTTCTTCACTTGAATAGCTTGAGACTCAGCTTGAATGGCCTTGTATTTGATGTAGATCTTCTTGCACGGAGTACTGTTCACGGCTACAGTACCCTTCCTTCTTCCTTGGACAAATCCTTGTATCTTCTTGATGCTTGTGAGCTTGTTCTCTTCCTTTGAGATTTCTGACCTCAAATGGAGCTAGAGTACCTTCAGATGATGCTTGAATGGCTCCTTCTTCCTTGTAGCATCCTTCTTCTTCTTCCCTTGGATCACCTTGAGTTGATGAAGAGGTATATGGATGTAGCTTTGAACCGTGATTGCTTCTACACCTTCTTGAAGGAAGATGGCTTCAGAAATACCTTGAATGGGTTGGAGATAGATGAAGAGCTTGCTGCATGAGGTACTGTTCACAGAGCTACAGTACCTCTTCTTCCTCCTTGGACAACCTCCCCTTTGGATCTCTTGGATGATTAGGGTTATGACTCTAATAAGATGTTTTATAACCCTTGGAAGGTCTATGGACAAGCCCTAGACCAGATCCACAAATTCTGGAGGGTTTGGTGGCTTTGGGATTAAACAATAGCAAGAGGAGATGCTTCTTTTGAGATTGACAAAAGTCAATATTTTTGGCTTATCGGGGCTGGCGGTCGACTTGCAGGGGCTGGCGGTCGACCGCTACTGAGAAACCTGTAGATGGATGGTTCCTGGGAATCCCGGTCGACCGCTACTAGGCTGGCGGTCGACCGCCACTGAGGGACCGGTAGACTAGGGGCTGCTGGCAGGGGCGGTCGACCGCCCCTGTGCTGGCGGTCGACCGCCAGCTGGGTAGACTCTAGGTTTTCCCGGGTCGGTCCGTTAACCTCTTCAGCTCCGTTGCTTAAGTCCTTTTGTAGCCCGTTCATGTCTGTGGCTTCACCCTTGACAGTTTAGAAGGTGTCAACTGAGTCTTTGACCTTGTGGATTTTTACTAAGTGTTTTGATCAATGGTTCTTGACAGTAAATGACATATTCCATCTATTTTGGATTGTAGAGGAGTAGGGTGCTTATCCACGCGTTTGGTTCACCAGGTGACTGTCATGTGTTTGATCCTGCAAGCAAGATAGTCAAGGTTAATACCATGCTTGTTCTCGTTGAAGAGATTATGAAACCTTTTGCCTCTTGTAAAACTAACATATGCAAATCAAGGATCAAGACCATGTAACCGTTCCCATTTGCCATCTCAACCATACATAAATAACAAGAGCATGAGCAATCAACCACAAGTTTAGTTATCATCACTTAATCACACATTAAGTTTAGTTATCATCAAAATCATAACTTAATAATCACAACAATCACCAAAATCATAACTTAACAATCTCCCCCTTTTTGATGATGACAAACTTATTGATGATGACAAACTTAATGATAAACTTATTAATGATGATACAACAGAGTGGATACAACAGAATGGCACATATATTCGTCTCCCCCTGTCACACACAATCATCAATTTTTCTCCCCCTTTGACATAATCGAAAGGCGGGATAATGCAACTCTTTCTCCCACAATAGCAGTATCAAGCGAGCTGGAATGAGCCAAATAAGGAAGAACAAGATTAACTCCCTTTGAAACATCAATAGCCCATCATATCAAATCAGAAGAAGCAAGGGTAAATCATAGACGAGCAAATCAATATGATGCTAATCAGAAGAAATCAATTGGTGATTATTCTCACAAATCAATATGATACCATTCAAAGCAAATACAGTCAAGCATGTATTGATACCAATTGAAGGTGGTGATTGGCCTCAAGGATATGAACCAGTGGAGGAAGATGTGCACAGGATGAGGTGTTCAGCAGAAAAGCATTCAAAATCTAGATCCCATGGCAGATTTTCACAACAAGCAAGAGCAGGAGGGCATATCAAAAGGATTTTCTTTGATTTTCAAATTTTTTGATTTTTATATTTTGGTTTGAAATGCATGAAATGCAACACATGCAAATGGTGACTCATGAAGTGCACACAATGCAACCAAACAGTTACATATAAACATACATGCAATCTCCCCCGTACATATATAAGAAGCGAATGGGTATAAGAAAGATGCAAGAGAGTCATGCTAACCGGAATGCACATGCGTAGCACATGAGAGATTGTGCAATCATATAGGAGATTCATGCAATTGCTAAAGCAGTCAATCAATTTTCTGAATACATATTAAATCATATTTTCAGCTGTGTAAGTGAGTAAAATGAAAAATGATAGTTGTAATATGGATATTCAGATTTTCAGATCAACACAAGGAGATATTTTACAGACTGCACTTTTATTTTGAGAACAGCGTATTGGAGGCTACGCTCTACCACAATGAGTTTTCACCATCATTTTTCAACTCAACCAATATCACATGACAGTCAGAATTTTTCAAGAGTGATCAGGTTCAAATAATCCCTTTTTACGCGAGTAGACGCATGGAGCTCATGCCAGAATCTCCGGTTACTCAGAATACTGAACCGTTTCACCTCATTTTGAACAGAGATACTAGTCAACACTTTTCAGATATGAACCACATCACGTCTCAGGTGACATGTGCCCAGTTTACTCAGTGAGACTTAGCATTACTCTGCCTTTCATTTTCATTCGAGATTTTTCAAAAAAAAGGATAGGTAGGCAGCTTTTTTCTCAACTGTCTCTTAAACATACATGCAAAAACTTTAACATCTCGAGAGTGTTGAAAAGAAATTCATATATCCTTATCTTTAACACTCATTTTCACATTTTGTTCATGAAGTGTGTGAATTTGATTCAGAATGTATACCGAAAATATCATGAATACATAACAGTGCAACTCTCCCTAAATAGATACACTTATGAAATATAAACTCTCCCAGAGTGTACGACATGAAACACTCCAATAATAACTCAAATGCAGTATTATTTATCAAGAAGACATAAGGCCATAGAAATGCCAAGGGATGGGGTGAATAGCATATAATATCAAGCAAGCACACAGAGGGAATGTATGCAACATGCAATGCAAATGTGCAACTGATGCCAAACAAATGGATACCAATTGAATGAGGTGAATGCAGCTAATGCATGAGTACTAATGCAATGCAACTTGATCATATAGTAATGAAATGTAACATGTCAAGATAGAATGCAATGTGGTGCAAAACTTCTGATACCAAATGAATGAACTAACTTCAGCTAATGCATCAATTCATTCTAATGCGTGCAACCTATGCCTAGATAAGCATGTGATGCAAGATGAAAATGTAGTATAGGAGGGCTTGATCTTCAAACCTTAAGGCAAATTTGACATTGGAGCATTCACATTATATTAATATGTCAACAACATTTTTCATGACATGGCCTTTATGAATAAGGGTGCATAAATGATCAAAATTAAGCAATGCAACCCAATTTTTAGAATTGTTCAAAATCAGATATTCAAGAGCATTTCACAAGTTTTGACATTAGAAATCATCCAGAAGCTACATGTTTGAATAATTTGATCAGAAACATATTTTCAATTTAAGGAACTCAGGTCAAGGATTCATTCATAACTCCACCAATCACAAGCCAGTCACGATTTTCAAAATCTGGTACGAGATGGAGATTTTAGTCCGAAGACCCAGCTCAACGCATAGGGAATGTTTCTAAGTGGACATAATCCACTCTTCCACAAATGCCATTTGATATACCAGATATGCAGTTAAATTCAGGTGTGGTTGTGTAATTCAAAATGAGAAATATTCAATACACACTTCTCAAGCCAGTTAGACAAGTTCATCACAGCAGACTAGTGAATGACAATTCAAGTTTTGAAACAATACCTATCATCCTAAAGTGTCAACAAGTGACAAAAGACCATTGCATGAATTGACGAGGTTGAATTACCTTAGTTTAGATGACAAGATCGAAAGCCTTCATGCACTAAAATTGCTAACCCCACAATGGTTAGTACTTCAGATTTTACTTTTCATACCTTTGCCTTGAGAATCCATTTTGATCCAAGCCTTCCACCTGCAATCCAAAGATGAAAAAAATTCAGTTCATTCACGAGGCTTATAGCAAACTCTCCTTGTAAAAAATCCCTGCAAATTGTTCAGAAAAGGCATTATTAGTAGTTTAAAGAGTGATATCATCCACATATGCTTGAACCACTAAAGTGACTTTTACCTGATTTGCCTCATCAGATGTGTTTAATCAACCTTACCCATTCAACCAATTCTCAGTCAAAAGAGATGTACGCCTTTCATACCATGTCTTGGGTACTCATCAAAATCATTTCCTATCTCTGGGTGGTGGTGGAAGAAATTTCTTAACATTTTATCCTTGCAAGGTGTTCCTTAATTGATTCAAGCCTGATCATGACTAGCCCATTATCATTTGGCTTTTGGGAGTATGATCTGCATCCAAGGATAAGAAGATTTGATTTATCAGTTTTGATTCAAATTTATTAATAATGACATGACAAATAATTTTAACAACCAACACCCCTAGATAGTTCTAGATGCAATGCATGACTCATGTGTGAACCTAAATGTTAAGCCCATATGACGAATCTGATGACTCCCCCTCAATGTGTGCATGACTGTGATATGCTCAGTAAAAATCTAATGACATGTGCAGCCTGTGACTGATTGACTCATAGTACCGGGCGGAGAACTTAGATCTGAAGATCACCTCACGGGTAGTGATAACTTTCAGACAGGCATAATCTGCCCTTCCACATGTCACCATTTGATATACTATATAGTCAAGGGTGGTGAAGGTAGGAGGATTGCTATGCATTATGACATGAATTCATAATATTCAATTTATGTATGACAGTACGTGAAGGCTTATGCAAATTCAGTATATGCGACGAGATTTATTGACGGTTTCAAAACTCCACTTCAACAAGATGCTATATGAAGATGATATGCACAAGGGTATGTAACTATCTATAGATGGAATGCATGTACAGACTCATGCATGATCACATAACTATACAGCACATGGTAAAACACGACATAACACTTTTAGTGGAGAGAGTGAGAGGGATATCACCTGAGAAATCAAATTCAGTTTTTGATTTTTCTTCCAACCTTGCTTGAGTCACTTGACTCGTATGCCTTACCTTCTTGATGATAATAGATGTCATACTTTCCATTTCCATGGCACTCCTGCAAAACAGATTTCTCAATTTGTATTCTTAGGTACCCAAATCATCTTGGGTCCTTGTGGGTTAGCAGCATTCTTGGCACGTGGCTTCCACTCCTTAACAACATTCAAATCATCATCTTTCACAAGAAAATAATCATACTTAACATTTCCAGATTTGCCAAAGTGATGGTAGACGTCACGTGGCATCATCTTCTTTCTTCTCATGGGTTCTACTGATTTGTGTGTGTGAGCATGATGTGTTGAGTAGGAGTTCTTTCTCTTCAACAATAACCAGCAGTGTGAAGTTGTATGACTCCTTTTACCACAGTGATTGCAATGTATGGAAGATTTTGTGGTGAAGGCTCTCTTTGCATTTTTTAAAACAGCTTGGTTTCTACATGCTCTCAAATCATCATTCTTCATAATGAAATAATTATGCATAGCATGTCCATGTTTTCCGCAATAAAAATATGTGAGTTTCTTTCTAATTGGTTGTGTGTGTGTGGAAGAGGTATGTTCAATATGCATGGAGATGCTAGCAGCATTTTTGGATTTTTGATGCAAATTGATTTTCTTTATGGATGAATGTGTGTGTGCAACATGATTTTCCTTTTTCAGATTTTCATTTGATCTTTTTATTGTATGTGAAGAAGATTGATTTGGGGACCCATTTGATGTATTGGCTATATTTGAACTGTGCACAAAAGATGTATAAACTTTATTTTCAAACTTCTTTTTGTTCACAGGATTAAAACATAGCCCTTCCCTTTAAAAATTCACTTTCGTCCCCAACAATTTGTCCAAATTTTTTTGACCATTGACAAATCTAGACAATGAAACATTCAAGTCAATAATCTCTTTCTCAAGAGATGCAATGTGCATTTCATAGGAATGAAGTTTATTTTCAAAGGAGTTGACTTGTTCATGTAAAGTAGCATTGATGGTTTTATGACTTTCAATTTCTTTCAACAAAGCATGTACTTTTTCAGATTGATCAATATTCATAGATTTTCATTTTTCAAAAGCAAGCAATCTTTCAGAAATGGTTCTATTCAATTCCTTCAGTTTCTCATTTTCTATTTCAAGATTTTTATCATGAGCAAACTCATTTTGGCCATTGTTCATAAGACTTACTCTCTCTCTCAGCTCTTTGTTTTCATTTCTCAAAGAAGAAATTTGATCTTTATGAATTTTCATGTCAAACACATGACCATCAATCAATTCCTTCAAGTGCGAGCACTCTTTACATGCAGAATCACATTTATTTTGTCCAACATTCTTTTTCAATTTTTTGTTTTCAGACATAACCTTCTCATATTTATCAGCAAGCTCATCATATGCAATCAATAACTCCTCATAGCTAAATTCATCTTCATGATCAGAATCAGAATTTACCTTTGAGCTTGAGTCAACTTGCTGATCACTCCCTTGATCACTCGTGCCTGCCACAAGACATTGATCTTCATGCCCTTCCCGGACTTTGGTAAAGCCAACCAAGATATCCTTCGCGGATCTGCAATAGGAGACAAAAAGGAAATGATTAGAATCAACTGCAGCAATAAGCAATTTTAGAACCAAACAATTTTGATCATGTTTAAGCTTGGAATCTG
The DNA here is from genome assembly GCA_022559845.1 of Amorphophallus konjac. Classification (NCBI taxonomy): domain Eukaryota; kingdom Viridiplantae; phylum Streptophyta; class Magnoliopsida; order Alismatales; family Araceae; genus Amorphophallus; species Amorphophallus konjac. Next base: position 226,149,536 of record CM040125.1, on the reverse strand, counting down.
CGGTCCAGACAGATTTATCTTTAGGCAACTCATAAGGACCATGTGAGATAAGCTTCCGTAGCTTAGGATCATATGAGTTGACTAGACTGCACATCCTTCCTAACCATAAATTAAAATTACAACCATCAAACACCGGTGGAGAATTCAGAGTGTAGATAATGGTAGGCATTGATCTGGATCACTCTAGATCGTTAGATCTATGAAATTAGAGCCTTGGCTCTGATACCAATTGAAGTCCTGCGATCAATGACACCCAAGAGGGGGGTGAATTAGGTGATAACAAATTTTATGAAAACTTTTACCCTTTTTACAAAATATGTGATAAACAATAATTAGCAAATGAAAACTAATTAACCAATTCTCTCAAACTTTCCGTTCATACACGACCATATAACGAAAATAATAAAACCACACAAATAACACACAATGCACAGCGGTTTTTAAGGTGGTTCGAATGCAACGACGGCAATCTTACGTCCACCCCTCACCAAACCCGGTGAGGCTTCACTCGGGGATAAATCCCCAAACGGATACGACGCTCCAACCACACACGTAGGACGACGCCTGCCTACACACACGGGGACGCGCCCCAAAACATACACACACACGGAGATGAAGTCTCCAACACGATCCAACAAGCGGATCAACAAGACACACACATGCTGCGACAAGTGCATCACTCCACACACACAAACACTAAGATCTGGATAAATCCACACACACGCGCAGATCTAAGAAGACCTACGCACACACAAATCAAATACGACACACACACACACACGACCACGGATCCAACAACGATCCACACACACACGAGTTTGTTGTTTATAAGAAACACAAATCTAAAACTATAAAGAACAAAACACCAATATGAATAAACCACAGTTTAGAAAGCTCCTGATTTAGGCTCCCCCTGAGTGTGTGCTCTAGATGTTCACGTTGATTCCTTCTTTACTTGAATAGCTTGAGACTCAGCTTGAATGGCCTTGTATTTGATGTAGATCTTCTTGCACGGAGTACTGTTCACGGCTATAGTACCCTTCCTTCTTCCTTGAACAAATCCTTGTATCTTCTTGATGCTTGTGAGCTTGTTCTCTTCCTTTGAGATTGCTGACCTCAAATGGAGCTAGAGTACCTTCAGATGATGCTTGAATGTCTCCTTCTTCCTTATAGCATCCTTCTTCTTCTTCCCTTGGATCACCTTGAGTTGATGAAGAGGTATATGGATGTAGCTTCGAACCGTGATTACTTCTACACCTTCTTGGAGGTAGATGGCTTCAGAAATACCTTGAATGGGTTGGAGATAGATGAAGAGCTTGCTGCACGAGGTACTGTTCACGGAGCTACAGTACCTCTTCTTCCTCCTTGGACAGCCTCCCCTTTGGATCTCTTGGATGATTAGGGTTATGACTCTAATAGGATGTTTTATAACCCTTGGAAGGTCTATGGACAAGCCCTAGACTAGATCCACAAATTCTGGAGGGTTTGGTGGCTTTGGGATTAAACAATAGCAAGAGGAGATGCTTCTTTCGAGATGGACAAAAGTCAATATTTTTGGCTTATCGGGGCTGGCAGTCGACCTGCAGGGGCTGGCGGTCGACCGCTACTTAGAAATCTACAGACGGATGGTTTCTGGGAATCCCGGTCGACCGCTATTGGGCTGGCGGTCGACCGCCACTGAGAGACCGGTAGACTGGGGGTTGCTGGCAGGGGCGGTCGACCGCCCCTGTGCTGGCAGTCGACTGCCAACTGGGCAGACCCCGAGTTTTCCTGGGTCGGTCCGTTAACCTCTTCAGCTCCGTCGCTTAAGTCATTTAGCAGCCCGTTCATGTCTGTGGCATCACCCTTCACAGTTTAGAAGGTATCAACTGAGTCTTTGACCTTGTGGAGTTTTACTAAGTGTTTTGACCAATGGTTCTTGACAGTAAATGGCATATACCACCTATTTTGGATTGTAGAGGAGCAGGGTGCTTATCCACACGTTTGGTTCACCAGGTGACTGCCATGTGTTTGATTCTGCAAGCAAGATAGTCAAGGTTAATACCATTCTTGTTCCCGTTGAAGAGGTTATAAAACCTATTGCCTCTTGTAAAACCAACATATGCAAACCAAGGATCAAGACCATGTAACCGTTCACATTTGCCATCTCAACCATACATAAATAACAAGGGCATGAGCAATCAACCACAAGTTTAGTTATCATCACTTAATCACACATTAAGTTTAGTTATCATCAAAACCATAACTTAACAATCACAACAATCTCCAAAACCATAACTCAACAGATAATGCGCCCTCCGGAGCGGGCGTCTATTTCACAGAAGTTACCCCTCCACTAGTGCACCTACACCCAACCCTCCAATTCCTTCCTCAACAGTTGAAGCAGAAGAAGTAGACCCCGTGCCTGGCACAAAGTATGATTTGCTATAGCACTTGGACCGGATGCCAGCAAAGATTTCAGTACTGGAGTTAATAAAAAGGTCCACGCTACACCAGGATGCCCTGGGGGCTTTTCTACAGAAAGTGATGGTTAACGAAGACGTAGCAGTGGACAGTTTACCATCAGTGTTGGCCACTATCACAAGGGGGCCTTCCATTTCTTTTTCTGAATCAGAATTGGCACCCCCAGAGGCATGGCAGATGCCACTCTGCATTACTATTTCCTTAAAGTGGCAGTTGAGTCAGCCCTGGTGGACACGGGAGCATCGATAAATGTGTGTCCATTAAGCACATTGCATGCCTGCAATATTTCAAAAGACATGCTTAGGCCAACGCCAACCACGATTGCGGCTTATGATAACTTCAGACGAGCTTGCCATGGGGTTGTGACCATTCAGGCCAAGCTAGGGCCTTTAAAAATTGATGTGGAACTTTATGTACTCGACATAGACTTGATGTTCAATGTAATTCTAGGTCGTCCATGGATAGACAATTTGAATGCAGTACCCTTGACTGCCCACCAATGCCTCAAGTTCCCATTCCAGGGGCCGGTAGTCAAGGTGAAGAGTGTTTCCACAGTCCAGACCATTGATGCGATTGCAGACAAGATCCTTCCTACTTTGTGGCCAAGCAACAGTCCAGTTCTTTCTGTCATGGACTTAAACTATTCATGGGCATATGCGTCACGCAAGCCCGCCATTGCACCGACAAATGTTAAAATTAAGTCTAAGATTAGAGATTCAAAAGGGTGGCATATGATTTTGAAGTTGGGCTATCAGTCGGGCATGGGCCTCGGCGCACAATTGCATGGGCAGACTAATCCCGTCCCCAGGGGCAAAATTATGAGCCGAAGGGGCCTCAGCTACCGGGAGTCGGTACTGTCTATACTGGGAGATTCCGGGCCACTGACGTGGGATTATCGTCAACAATTCGTGAAAGGCCCGTTATAGCCAGGTACTCTGAAAAAGCCGCCGCCCTGTTCTGATAAAAAGACCGGTGCCGCTTATATTGTTGCTGTCCCACCGCCGCCGCAGAAGGGGTTGGTGGGTGACATGGATGACTTTTGCAGTTGTTTTGAAAAGATGTTCCATGAAGAAGAAGTCTGTTTGAAAGAGATGGAGATGCAGTAGGTGAAGCATTCTCCGATTGAGCTAGTTCACCGGAGGCCACAGGAACTGGGGAGCTCCATCACTACTTTTTCTTTTTCCCCATCCCGCCTTGCCTCCTTGTTTCGGTAATTGGGGTTTACTCCATGTTCCCCTCCGATTATGGTCGACCCGTATTTCACGGAAAGACCACTTGAAATTCTATTTGTTCCTTGTGCATGTGGGCGCAGCCCACCCATTGATTTATCAACTCTGTTTACTCCTCCCTCCCCCACTACCGAATTCCACGAGATGTGGTTTTCATCTTCCGACCCCTTTTTCGATTGTATCTTCCCCTCTCTGTTTCCTATGCAGCGCCCTCCTCCTCCATCCACCTCTTCCTGTTGCGTGATCTCCTCCGGCATCCAAAAAAATGCCAATTTTAAAATGGAGGTTTCAGTGGAGGATTACGCTAGCCCATCTTCCTAAGGGCATGAGACCCCTGCTCCTTTCCCAATATATTTTTTGTCACCTAGGTTAGATGTACATTCTACAGAATCTCATAGGTTAGTTGAGTCAGTTGGGGTAGAGTCTAGCTCTAGTGTTGTCATCCTGTCCACGTCTGCGGCGCACCCCGTGATGTGTCATTCTAAATCCATTCAAGATAGGTTTCTTCAAGATTTAGCCCAAAGATGTCATGCCCTTCTCAAGTGTCCTGAGTTTGTAGAGACCGCGATAGTTTTAGAGGATGATAAGGAGGTAGAAGGGGTGTGGAGCAGTGACGGATTAGGTGTATATGAGATCGTAGATGAGAAGGACCCAATCGATGATGAGGAAAGCGATGTGGAGGACACTGCCGATCTATACGCACAAGGTTTAAAGAGGTTTGATGAACTGTCGACGGAAGTGGATGAGCCCACCAAAGAAATTAATCTTGGAACCGAAGAGGACCCAAGGCCCATAATTATCTCCGCTAATCTCCCTCCTCAGGTTGAAGAGGAGCTAATCAAGGTTTTGAGGGAGTACAGCGATTCCTTTGCCTGGTCCTATGAGGACATGCCGGGTCTTGACCCCGCTGTAGTTGAACATAGACTTATCCTTAAACCAGGGACAACACCCGTTAAGCAAAAAGTGAGAAGGTTCCACCCTCAAATGGCCTTCAGGATAAAGGAGAAAGTTGATAAATTGCACAAGACCAAGTTTATCAGAGTTGTATTATATCCTCAATGGGTGGCGAACATAGTCCCTGTAATGAAGAAGGTTGGAAATATTTGGATTTGTATTGATTTCAGGGACTTAAATAAGGCATGTCCGAAAGATGATTTTCTGCTTCCTCACATTGATGTGTTAGTAGATAACACGACTGGGTATGAGGCACTCTCATTTATGGTTGGGTATTCTGGTTATAATCAAATCCGTCTTGCTCCCGAGGACCAAGAGAAGACCTCTTTCACCACACCCTGGGATGCGTACTGCTATGTCGTTATGCCATTTGGATTGAAGAATGCAGGCGCCACGTATCAATGGGCAATGATGTCTATCTTCCACGATATGATGCATGTGTATATGGAAGCCTATGTGGATGATATCCTGGTGAAGTCGATGTCCAAAGAAGAGCACCCCGCCATTCTAGCCAAGGTATTGCAAAGGGCTAGGGAATATAAGCTGAAGATGAATCCAAAGAAATGCGTGTTCGGGGTTGCATCGGGGAAATTCCTTGGGTTTGTAGTTAGTAAACAGGGGATTCAGATTGATCCGAATAAGGCAAAGGCCGTAATGAAAATGCCGCCACCTAAGAACATTATTAAACTTAGAGGTCTGATTGGGCGCTTACAATTCATTAGAAGATTTATATCTCAACATTCGTAAAGATGTCGCCCATTCTATGAATTGTTGAAGGCGAGAGCTAAATTCGAATGGAATGAACAATGTCAGAAGGCCTATGAGGATCTTAAGGTTTACCTATCTAATCCCCCGGTTCTGTAGCCACCCGTCCCTGGGAAACCCCTGATATTATACATTTCTATTATTGAGGACTCCCTAGGAGCTGTACTGGCTCAAGTGGATGTGAAGGAAGGGAAAGGGCAACATACTACCTCTCTAGATTGTTCAATCCCGCTGAATCTAGGTATACTGCCATGGAGAAGACCTGCGCAGTGTTAGTATGGGTAGCACAGAAACTCAAGCATTACGTCCTTGCCCATGAAGTTAGGCTGATCTCTAGAATGGACCCAATCCGTTACCTCTTAGAAAAACCTATCCTCTCTAGCATATTAGCTCGCTGGCAGAGCTTTCTTTCTCAATTTGATATCACCTTTGTTGTCCAGAAAGCGATCAAGGGATACGCGATTGCTGAACATCTTACTCATTCTCCTATCCCTCGCACTGATTCAATCCAGGACGAGTTTCCTGATGAACACTTGGCTGTACTTACTCATCTTCCTTTTTGGTCTCTTCATTTCAACGGAGCTCTCAATTCTCAGGGCCATGGAATCGGTGCCGTTCTCCTCACTCCGGAAGGGGTAACCATCCCTATCGCATACCAGCTCTTTTTCCCTGCCACTAATAACATAGCCGAGTATGAGGCTCTCCTTGCCGGACTGAAGCACGCCTACCTCATGGGAGCGCGATACTTAAACATCACAGGAGATTCTCAATTAGCGTTGCATCAAGTTCTTTCCACCTACCGCACCCGTGACCCTAAACTCAAGCCCTATCAAGATTTGGTCACACTCTTGGCTAGGCAGTTCCGGAAGCTCATTTACATTCACACTCCCCGTTCTCAGAACATTCTCACCGATGCCCTTGCATCGCTTGCTTCTTTCCTTTCGTTCCCTCTCAGTCACACCACTGAGACCATTGTGGTCCAGCGGTTAGACGCTCCTTCCCTTCAGGATCCCTGGTTTGACAACCTTAGGAAGTCTGTAGAAAGGAAGGCGGAAAGGGAAAATCTGAAAGAAGTATCATTGATTGAGCTTGGGGAGATCATAGAAGAGGAGGAACTACCACGGTATCACTAGATAGAGCAGTATTGCATGGATGGATCCTTCCCAGAGGCGGCCAATGCCGAGCAGCGCAAGGCCATTAGAAGAGTCGCCGCCAAGAACACGATTATTGCTGGAGAATTATACATGCGGGCTCTTAATGGAGTTCTGATGAGGTGTTTGGATGACGATGAGGCTTGGAAATTTGTCGAAGCAGCTCACGCGAGTGAGTGCGGAGGGCATGTTAATGGACAGACGTTGGCGAAGAAGATTCTTAGGCAGGGCTATTACTGGCCAACCCTAGAAGAAGACTGTTCCACCTATGTCCGTAGCTATCTTCAATGCCAGCTCCATGCCGATAAGATTCATGCTCCGGCTTCTTCTCTCCATCTGCTCTCTGCTCCTTGGCCATTTTCGATGTGGGCCTTTGATATTATTGGACCACTAGGTGATCCGAACTCTCAGGTTAAAAAAAAATATTTTATTCTGACTGCTATAGAGTATTTCACCAAGTGGGCAAGAGCTGAAGCCTATGACGAGGTCAAAGCTACCACAGTATGTCGCTTCATCCTCAAGAATATCATCTCGTGATTTGGAGTGCCAAGTGATATCGTCACCGACAATGGGCCTCAATTTGTTTCTCAAGAACTTCAGGACCTCTGTAAGAAATTTAATATTTCATTGCATCATTCATCACCATACTACCCTCAAGGTAATGGCCAAGCCGAGGTCACGAACAAAACCCTTCTTAAAATCATCAAGAAAACATGCGAGTCGCACAAATTTGCTGATTGGGCCGATAAATTGGTAGAAGCTCAATGGGCTTATCGCACCTCCGTCCGTACTCCCACGGGGCAAACTCCTTTTGCTCTCACCTATGGGATGGAGGCGGCACTCCCGTACGAGACCCTGATCCCTTCCCTAAGAGTGCAGCTAGACAAAGAACTTAATCTCGACGAGTGTCGAGAGGCGTTATTAGTCCAACTGGAACTCTTAGACGAGAAGAGGCTTACCGTGGCCAATCACGTCTCTGTTTATCAAAAACGTGTCTCGCGGAATTTTCAAAAGAAGGTTATTGAAAGAAAATTTCAAGTGGGTAACATGGTTTTGAAACGTAAATTTATCAGATCAGTAGGTCCTAGGTCTAAGCTGCAACCTAACTGGGAAGCGCCGTTTGTAATTAAAGAAATCTATCCTGGGAACGCGTACCGTCTAGTTAACGCGGAGGGTTAAGAATTGCCAAATCCGTGGAATGGGTTGTATTTAAAATGTTTTTACCCATAGAGTCAAGCCTGCAACGGCTCGGTGACGGGGCATGCCTCTACTTGATCATGAAGGTAAATCCCCGGTTCAACATTCACACACTACACGACCCCCTATGGTTCGGTTTTCCTCTTTTTTGCAGCACCGTTTCTCCATTGGCCATGTTTAGGGGATAGTGAAAATCCTTATTTTTCTCCTCTCTCGGCTGAAAATAGGGGCAAGTGGTGAATAAGGGGGCGAGAACTGATCTAGACACCCCGATAAAAGAGGTCTCAAATAGGGGCAGTCCGTTATGACCTTATTCCACGATCATGAGAGAAAAAAAAAGAAAGAAAAAAATATATAGAGAGAAAAGGGCAAAGTCAATGATAAAGCTAAAAGCTCATCCAAAAGCTCGAAGCTCAAAAGTCTAAACGCTCCCAAAAGAATGAAACTAGGCATGACAAGAGTGGCAGTACAGTTTCCCCGCGGGACGTTATGAGCCCAGTCGTATGCGTGCCTAGAGCGGATATAGGTTCGATGATGGACACAGAACCCCAGCGCAACAGACCAAATTCTTTGAAAAGGGGTTGTCGTGAGAAGAACTCAAGCCCTAAAAACCTCTATACCTATTGTCGGCTTCCCTATCAAATTCTTTTATTTTCCAAGGGTTAGATCATACCGGCATGGCCTCAGTAGTGGTACCGTTAAGCAGAATTGGACCCCGGCCATGGGCGGTCACCCATAATGCACGTCGAACTTGGGAGACCCCTAATGAGATGTGAGGTTCCCCGTCTTCGGGTATAAGCTGGTTTCAAAATCTAAAAAAAAATCAAATATTTCAAAATCCAAAAAATTCAAATATTTTAAAATCCAAAAAAAATCAAATATTTCAAAATCTAAAAAATTCAAATATTTCAAAATCCAAAAAAAAATCAAACACTTCAAAAATCCAAGAAAAATCAAATATTTCGAAGTCAAAAAAATCAAATATTTTCAAAATCACAAAAAGATTTTCATCATCATGATTCGCATTCTAGCATGCATTGTATTCATTTTCCTTTCTTGATATTCGCCTATTTTGATAAGACCTACCCCCATGACCAAAAATCAAGAATTGGTCATTTCCTAACTTGCTATATGCAAGGGGTTAAGCCTAAAACAGATTTAATCTGTTTCTTTGTTTGTGTGTGTGCAGGGGCAGGTTAAAGTTAAAGGTCAGCACTTCTATCACTGAACGGTCCTCGTGCGATCGCTTCATTCCTTCCAACGGCCAACCTCAGACCGTTAAACAATTTACACGGCTTTATTCAGACCGTTCAAATCTCTAGCTACTTCAAGGATCTACGGTCCTCAGTAGACAGTTCAAAGATGTAAATGGCAAACTTTTGACCGTTTGACTATGTTCACGGCCTATCTATAAGTCGTTCAATCCCCTGCTCTCAACTCTGCCGTTGATCTAACATACGGCCCTGGTCTTACCGTTCCATTCCTTGCACGGTTAGTCTCTAATCGTGTATTTTGCCAAGCGGTCTGTGTGTGGCCGTGTTCATCCTGAGATCATATCCCAAACTCATTCAATCACGTGCAAGAGACGCCCAAAACTAAAGGCCAAAACTCAAGCTTTATTCATTCAAACCAATCCAATCATTCATATCTCAAAGTTCTAACATGTGTCAACATCATGAAAGAAGAAAAATCACTCGATCCTCCGCTGGGCATCCCCGTGGGGACGTATGTCTCTCAGCCCTCTAACATAAGCCTGGCGCATCTCTGGAGCCTCCGCAACCTCCGCTGGAAGGGTAAGCACCCTACTCACCTCCCACATGATCAAGGCACTCCTGACCGCCTGCTCATCCTCCTCCGTCCCGATCCTCCTCACCCGTAGTGCGGGAAGGTGGGGTAGTGCTGGAACTACGGTCCTAGGTAGTCCAACCTGTAGGTAGCACTGGTGCGGGTTGTACATCACCAGTGCAGTGTCGCTCACGAGCCTCAGATCCAAGCCTGGCATCCTAGGTAGCCTGACAGTGGTGCCGTGGAGGAAGTCAGGGTGAATCACGAACCAATCCAGAGACAATCTGTTGACGTATAGTCGCCACTCGTCCCTGGTCTTCTTCTCTGCTGTCCTGCACTCTACCTGTGAAGAAAACCTGAAGGCGCCACCTAAGAAGAAAAGGGGATGGCTCCCGAAGATCTGACTGGCTGAAGTAACATCCTCCCTTTGAATGAATTTCATCATAACACCCATCTAGCACTCTAGAAGTATCATGGAGCCGAAGAGTGGACCTCCTAAGGCTGCTGAACTAAGACCCTCATACAAGTAGGCGAGGATGGCCTGGGAGATAGAAAGACCCTGCCACATACCACTAATGGTTCTAAGGATAGGAGTATCTAACACATGGTCCGCAGAGGGGAATAGGATGGCCCCGCATAGGCAAATAGACGCGGCCTTAGCTATGGTCTAATGCCATCCACATTTATTCTTACAATGAGCAACCACCCACTGGCTAAAGGGGAGAAGATGGATCTGGCGTGGGCCTATGAATGTATGGATGTCCTTGCTGTCAAGTATGAACTCTCCCAAGATAACGCTAGGGTCTATAGGGGCCACGGTATGACACACTAAGTCCTCCTCGCCCGCCTGAGACCTAGGAAAAGAGAAGTAGGTATGTACCTCCTCTAGTAGGATAGTGGCCTCAAAAGATGGGAAAATAAACGTATGAGTCTGAGGATGCCAGATTTCTACCAGGGCTGAGATGCTATGCCAGTCTAAGGACAACTTCGGGTAGTTTTGGCCTAGTACCAAGAGTAGGTGTAGGTGTCAAGACTTCAGGATGGACGTCACTGCTAGGGGTAATGCACGGATCATTAGGGCCATCCACTTCAAGGTGGAGTAGCGTCTGGAGCCAGGGAGAAGCTGAAGTAGAGGAAAAGAAAAGAAAAGGGAGAAAGAGAGGAAGACCGTGTAAGTAATGGAATGAATTAAATAGAATGATCTGTGGGCAACATACCTCTCTCAACAGGCTGGAGCTCAGATGTGGTGGGATCGCGGTCAGCCGTTGGAGCGCTTCACGTTCCTTTCTGGACGGTTTAGGCCCTTCAAAGACTGCTCCCTCCATGGAACTCCCTTCAAAAGCCCTTTTCATGATGGTTTGATGAAGAGAAACAAGAATTTCAAGGTTTGGAAGAAGGTTAAGGTGTGAATCATGAATTTAGAGCCCCCTCCTACTTATAGGGCTTTGTTAGAGGCCTAAACCCACTAGAAGTGAGGTAGGATAGGCCTAGATCGGGTTAGGATAGAGCTTGGGTCGGTTTAGCATGTCTATCTTCAGTTTGGGACTCTCCAAGAGAGTCTCGTTCAAACTCTCAGGGCGTGCGTTTGCGCAGTCTATCGATAGACCGCCCTAATCAATGAACGGTCTCATCTAGACCGTTTAGAAGGCTTCTACACACTTTGAGTGCTGGAGTTGGAAAGGTCAAGAAGAGACCGTTCTATTTGGCACACGGTCAAGTTTAAACCGTTCTGTTCTTTGGGTGGCCAATAAGGGACCATCTATCTACATATGTGGCTTCTGGCCGAGTTTCTCTCAACGGTCTAAAGGAAGGCCGTGTAATGTGATTGGGCGGTCCCTTGCAGGACCGTTTAGAGATCTGAAACCTTATTTCTAAACCCGTTTGCACCTTTGCCGCTCAAACTATGGTCACGTCTCTCTCTCACTCATTGTTTGGCGTCTCTCTCTCACTCATTGTTTGGCGTCTCTCTCTCACTCAAGTTTCGCGTCCCTCTAACGCCCACTCAGAGTCGTCTCTCCCACTCACTCATGTCGTGTCCGTCCCTCACCTACTCGCTCGCTCACTCGTGTCGCCTCTCTCTTGCATGTGTTTGTCTCACTCGTGTCGAGTTAGTAGTCGTAGTTAGTTAGTTAGTGTCAATCATTCACATTCATTCATACATTTATCCATAAAATCAAAACAAAAACATATCATATCGATATCACGTCCATCTATACGAGAGTCAAGTCACAGTACAAGAGTCAGGTCTGTCCCCCACCCTGGCCCCCGTCACTGTCATCAGCGCCCTCATGCCTCTTTGGTGGAGGCATCGCCGAGGTCACCTCGTCGCGACGTCGCCAGCGCCGCTCCTCATCCTCATTCCTCCGGTGGTCAGAGGAACCCGTGAAGTAGCTCCTAACGGAACCGTGCGCGCCATGGGTGCTGCCGCTCGGGGTCCCTCTACGCTCTGGCCTCCAGGTCATCTTCTCAAATGCCCAGACCTCACCTCTCAGCTCGGCCGCCTCTAGCCAAGCCCGCTCTGCCTCGGCGAGGTAAAGGTCTGCCTCCACCGCCCGAGCTCGTAGAGGCTCCGTCTCCGCCGTCCCAGCATGGGAACGCTCCATCTCTACGTAGAGGCGTGAAGCCTCTATCACGACTACCCGTAAGGCTGCGGCCTTGACATGGAAGCACTCTACATCCTCCCGTAGTCAAGCGGCCTCGCCCAGTGATGCGGTCAGCTCAGTTATCTACATACACATTTCATGGTCAGCCAACTGCATTTCATAATCATAAACATAAGCATTAAAGGGAAAGTGTAGAGGTTGCGTACCCTCTCGGCAAGAGCTGCCTCGGCTCGTGCAACCATTCGTGTGAACTCGACGTCCCACTCGGCTCGGTCTGCGGGAGTCTGCGACGAAGAAGATGGAGCGTCGGCCCCCTGTCGCTGAGTCCCCTCGGCACGCTGCATCCAAAACTCCGGGTCAGTCATAGGCATAGTCATAATCAAAGTGCATAATTAAGAGTTTAGGGTTAGAAGACTCACCAGTAGGGTCAGGGCCTGTCGGGCCTCGTCACGCTCCCGGATCGTGGAGTGGAGTAGCCCCTGCAACTCCGCAATCCGCCCCTCGGGGTCGATCTGCATTTAGAAAGTCAAACATTAGTGCATAATCATATAGAAAGCATGATAGAAAGGCATTAGGGTTTAGAAGTCGTACCGGTCGGCGAGCACCACGGAACACCTGGTCCCGGTAGTGCCTGGCGTACGTTGTGCAGTATGCCGCATCGCTCTCCCCTCAGGTGGTCACAACCCGCCCGAGTGCTATCCAATCCACGATCTGCTCTGTAGCTCGCTCTCTCCAGTCCAACACCGTCGCCATGCCTCGTGGGTGTCGCCCCATACGCTCCCCCGGCTTCTCCGACGCCAATAACTCTACTGTTGGTTGGAGGAGTCCCATCATCCTCATCACCAGCCTGAAGTGGAGTGGCTCCACTACATTCATGTAGTGAAGCCACACGTCGCGTCCAGAGAAGGCGAGGGCCCTTGCTACCCAGGGCTGGCCCTCCTGCCCCTCGCATGCATAAGGGGTCCACTGTACCTGTCAAGATAGGAAGTCACATCAGCATCGCAAGCATGTAGAACTACATTTAATTAAGAGGGTCTAAGTTTAGAGTCGTACTAAGGTGTACGGTAGGGTGTCCATGTCATCGTGAAGCTCTCGGACCTATCTCCAAAGGCCCCCGCTCTCTCGAGGTGCGGTCCACCTCCTGGCGATCGGTAGGAGCTCAGGGTGAGTCTCCTCGCCTCTCCCCAGCCCACGTAGTCACACGTAGGTCCACACATGCATCACATTACACATCAGCATGTAGGTCACACATAGATGTCGCTTGATCAAGTCTAAGGGTTAGGTCGTACCTGGAGAAGAGGGGAGAACCCGTTGAGCATGGTCCGACGGCTGGTGGAGCTCAAGGTGTCGAAGAGAAAAGCAAGAGCTGCTGCTCCCCACGCGTAGTCACCCACATGGTCGAGGTCCTCGAGCAACGGGAGGAACCGACAGCTGATCACATCCGCTCTCGTGGCAAACAACAACCGTCCGAAGAGGAGTGTCAGGAATCTCCTCAGCACCCGGTCCGCCTCTAGTCCAGGCTCTGCCGCAACTCGTGGTCGAACTCGCTCTATCAGCCTCTGGAGGTGCTGCTCGGGTAGCTCCCCCGTCGCGATCCTGACTCGGCGCACCCCTAAACAATGCTGGAGCACCGCTCTGCTCAGGGTGGTGGACTGCCGCTCTGGGTTCAGCAAGCCCAGTCCCAGGAGCTCTTGGGCCATCTCTCAGTAGTCGGGGTATGTACTCCCGCTAACCGGGGACCCACACACACGCAGGCCCGTGATGCGCACCACGTCCTCCAACGTGGGGACCATGTGCCCCCATAGAAAAAGGAATGTGTGACTCACTGGGTCCCAACAGTCGTGCAGAGCGTAGAGGTGCAGTGTGTCAAATCGGCTAACCTCCATACTCAGGAACTCCGAGAACCCCATGCTCGTCAGCCTCTCCCGCTGAAAGTCCGACAGTGCAAGATACATTGCTCGGACCTGCAGCCAGGAGATCTGAGTCCTCCGCTTTCCCTGCATACATTCAAAAACATTCCATTTTATTTTAGGTTTTTTCATTTTTATTGAATAATTCACTCTCTGCTCATTTAACGGTCTCATATGAGCCACTTTACCCCTCAAACGGTTGGGTCCCAACCGTCCCCATAATCCCCCTAGGAGGTTCATGGTCCCACATGAGCCGTTCTTATCTATCCAAAGTCCTCTAGGGTCCATTCTACTTACTAGAACCTACCCTGGAACGGGCCACTTCTGCCCGTTCTTTATTCCTACGGTCCCCATCTGACCGCTTCCTTCTCTCTCAAGCCCCTAGTCGATTAGGGTTTGCACGGTCTATCGTGCAACCGTATGGTGATCAATGGTCTCGTGGAGGCCGTTCTGTCCTCAGGCATTCCATGTTCTGAACGTACCTAGATGGCCCGTCCTACCATGTTTACGGTTCCTTGTAAACCATTTTGTCTTTAATGTTTTATGCCATGAACGGACTAAGGTAGGCCGTTTTAGGTGTTCACGGTCCGATGTAGACCGCTCTGTTCCTTAAGTGTTTATGTTTTGAACGGACCTAAGTGGCCCGTCCTAAGTTTTTATGGTCTGGTGGAGACCGTTCTGTTTTGAATGCTTCATCTTCTAAACGGACTGACCTGGGCCGTCCTCAGTTTAAACGGTCTTCCTCAGACCGTGTTACAATGTCGATTCATCTTCTATTGAAGGGCCACCTGTGGGGTGTGTGTTGGTTGAGCGGTTCTCAGGAAGACTGTGTTACAATGTCGATTCATCTTCTATTGAAGGGCCACCCGTGGGGCGTGTGTTGGTTGAGCGGTTCTATGTGAACCGCGTTGTTTGGTTGAACGGTCACTGTGAGACCGTCGTTTAGCCGTCACCCCCGACGGCGTTCAAGCCCAACCCACCGGCGGTGAGGGTCCCATGGGGCCTCCCAACCGTTCCTAAGGGCAGGCGTGAGCCCCTCATCTACCCTTCTAAGCTACTTGCATAGATTAAAAATAGAAATGGGGAAGGTTTGGGCGACCTACCTCGTCCGTCCTCCTCTCTTCCGCTGCCGTGGGCGCCTCCGACGACTCCTCAGCGTCTTCTTCTTGGACGACGACCGCACTGGCTTCCTCCTCGACCTTGGGCGCGTTCTCTTCCACCGCGGACGGCACCGCCGGAGGGTCCTCCGCGGTGGTCGCCGGCGGAGACTCTTGAGCTCCTTCACTGGCCATCAGTCGAAGAAGCCGTTTGGTAGCTTGATGTTTTGATCGCATATGAAGTAGGGGAGACGAGGGTGAGAATGGAGAATGAGAGATGTGGGAGATGGAGAATGGGGTGGTGGCGTCGGTTACGGTGGTGGGAGGAGGAGGAAGAAGAAGAGTTTTTATTTTTTGAAACCCCAAGTAATTACACGGTCTATCGATAGACCGTGTAGATACTGAACGGTCCCTTATTGGACCGTGTAACTTTAACAGAACACTTCTTTGAACGGTCAAGGTATGGCCGTCCACTCTGTTGAATGGCCTCATGGTGGGCCGTGCATTTTCACGATCCCATTCGAAATCGCATTATTGGAAGGGCCACATATGGACCGTGTTCTTTGGGGAGCGGTCGATTGTTAGACCGTTCATGTGCTAAATTAATGATGAAGAGCACTTTTTTGATGCATCCTGTGATTAAATGCCTGATTTCTTTCTTGGCTTGAATATTTATTTCATCATAACATATTGCAAAACCCTGTTCATGAGTTTTTTACAACATCAGTCACTTGCCGTTTCGCCTGCACAGGTAAGACAGGTATGGCTTTCTATCCCTACATCCTTTATTACATTACTATATGGTACTAAGCTATAATATCTCGAGAACCAGTTTGTTGCTCACATGTTCCAGGATCTGATGTTCCCCTTTAACAAAAATAATGATGATTCAGGTTCACGTGTTTAATCATCGGATAGGCCGTTAGGTTGGGAAAGTTAAGGGACGACGGTTCTATCTCGCACGCCGTGGTTACAGATAGTATCCTAACCCTGATTGCCCCAGTCTAGCAATATTATTCTCGAGTACTTTATATTTTACCCTTTTTTGCATTTATTTTAATGATTTCTATTATTTTAGCCCAGCATGCATCATGCGCATCTTTTGAGCATTTCATGACCCATGATTTGCCTACAAATGTCTCACCAGTGATGGATGATTGTGTGTTCATGGTTTTGTGTGCGAGGAACTATTCCATTCAGAGTTGAAAGGTTTTCTCTGGTCTGCTCATCTGGTTTGATTGACTGAAGTCCATGTTTGGAGTTTTAGTCCGTTTCATTATTTTTTTGCTTATTTCGGTCTCCTCATTGGTCCGAGGGATTGTGTCCCCCATGAGGTTGATCGTGTGTTTTTCTTTCGTTTTAGTTAGTTTCTCCAGACTGGCGTCATTTTGGTCCAATCGATCCTTGTGTTTGGTTTAGAGTTTTCCGGAAGATTTTTATCGCTTGCTGGTGAGAAAACGGGTGTCTTTGCCTTAACGTCCGCTTTTCAGTCCGCTCCGCTTCATTTCCGCTTCATCTCCATGTTCTATTTCACTTTTCGCTTCACCTCCGCTCGCTCCCCTGTAAGAGGATGTTAAGGAGGGGCATCTGTTGACACCCATTTTTTGCCGATAAGTTGACTCATTTCTCTTACTGTCATTTGTTGATGCCTCGAGTTGTCCATTGCTCATTGGGCTATTTTCAGGCATAACCTTGGGCTTATTCTATGGGTACCTTCCTCCCTGGCTCAGTTTATTCACAATTACAAGCTTATTGGGTCTTGATTTCGATTGATCTTTGGGTTGAATGGATTCATTTATCTCGTTTTATTGATTTTAAATGTCCAGCCTTTACGCGGCCTCTCGGTTGACCATTCAATTAAGTACACGGTCCTTTGAGGACCGTGCCTTTGAAACTAGCGTCGACCTGAGTTGTCTTTGCACCGACCTGTCTTTGCTTAAAAATGGCCTATCGATTGAACGTTTAGTCTATAAGCGGTTTGGTTGAGACCGTCTACTAAACCTGCGCCGACCTGGCCTTTGCTTGCACCGACCTTGCTCTGAGCTTGCACCGACTTGAGTTTTCCTGCACCGACTTTATTTTCATTAAACGGTCCCAAGTGAATCGCTAGTAATTGAACGGCCTATTAAAGGACCGTTTAAAGGCAGAAAAGGCTAGCGTCTTAACTAGCATCTCATCTTAAGTGGGATGGTCTAGTGAAAGATCGCATTTATCATAACAGCGTCTTAACTAGAGTCTCATCTTGAGTGGGATGGTCCAGTGAAGGATCGCGCTTATCATGACAGCGTCTTATCTAGTGTCTCTCCTTAATAAGAACGGTCTATTTATTGGTCGTTCAGTTATTGAGCGGCCTGGTGGGAATAGTTTATATGATTTATTGGATATTAAGGTGATTTTCTGAATTTCCACCGACAAGCTGTTAAACGGTCCATGTGTAGCCGTCCAATTAATGGAACTGTGGTCATGTGGCCATCCAGTTCCCAGAGTCCCCAAGGCGTTGGTTTTTCAGGTAATTATCTATTTATCTAATTTGTTTGGATTTATCACCGACACGTTTTACACGGTTGGATTGGGACCGTCCTGCATATTGAGTGGTCTAGGAGTAGACCGTTCAATCCATGAGAGTCCAACGGCGAAATGGTCGGTTAGCTCGATGGATAATTGGATTACTTTCATAATTATTTATTTTCCACCGACAGTGTAAAACGGTCTGGCATCGGACTGTGCAATGTTCTGGGCGGTCTATCGCTCGACCGCTAGATGGTCTAATCTCTGAAGAATTAAAGGGTTTTCTCTCTCCAACCCATGGATAAACCCTTGACTTACCCCACCATTTTCTCAGTGATTTCTCAACCAAATGGGACTCTGTTCGATCCTGGTGGGGGATAATTAATTTATCTATGATTTTTGTGTTATTATCTCGAGCTAAAATGGGCGAGAAACCCTAATTTCGAGCTAGGTTTAGGGGCTCTATAAATAGGACCCTTAGTCCAAGCTTTGAAAAGGGGGGATCCAAGGTCGACGGCGAAGCTCTACCGGATTTCTGAACGAACTGTAGCCAGGGAGGGAGGCTTGCTACGTCCTTTAAGCCTCCGGTTTCAGGGAGTATTCGTTGTTTTGAGTCATAGGTTTTTTAGTTCTTTCTTTCTCTATTGCATGCTCTTTTCCTCATCTTCTTCTCACGTTTTTCACTACTTCATTGCATTTCACACCCCTCCTATTTATTTTTGGCGCCCTTTTGGGGTTTATAAACCTCCCAGGTATCGCCCCTTTCATGTCGTTATGTTTATTTACCACTTCGTTCTATAGTTGCTACACTTCTTAGAGCTAATTTGGGTTTTATTTTTGTGTTCTACACTTTGTTTTGCAGGTGAGCATCATCGTAGCACGAGGCCCATCCCCTCTGGCCGGCTGGAAGGGGTGGAGGATCAAATCCCACAACTTAGGAGTCTGGCGCTCTGGGCGGTCTTCTTCAGTCCGTTTGCAGATCAGAGCGGTTCTATTCAAGCCGTTCATATCCTGTAAGCGGTTGCCTTCTAGCCATTCAGTCGCCAGATCTGTCTTCATCCCCCATTCTTCCTGGCGCTGTGAGCGGTCTATCGAGAGACCGTGCCATTCAGTAAGCGGTTTATCTAGGACCGCGTACTTCTGCAGCGCTACTTTCTTTGGGCGAGTGCTTTCTCCCTTTCCAAGGTACGTCGTACTCCTCAATACTTCATGTCTTGGTGGCGATCACGATCACACACACCCATGCACTCTGTCTTTACTTCCTTTCCTTTGTTTGGCTTGTTTTTACACTTTGATGCATTTAGAAAAGAGAATGTGTAACACCCTCAAATATAGCTAAGTTATATCACCGAGACGCCTTTTGAAGTATCGGCTCAGTTCTTGAAAAGAACTCCGAAGTTAAACGTGCTTAATACGGAGTAGTACTGGGATGGGTGACCTGCCCGTGAAGTCCTCCATTCTGGAGCCGATCACTATTAGAAAGGGACTAAACCGTGAGGTCGGTAGGCCAAAGCGGACAATACCTCGACGGTATAGAGTACGGGGCATGACAGAATGGTATCAGAGCTATACCCCAGCCGAAAGTGTGGGAACTAAGTGCCATGCATGGCAAAGTGCTATGCCATAGGAGCCACCTCTTGAACCCGCAATGGGACAAAGTGCTACATAGTGGGAGCCACCTCTTGAGCCTATAGGGGCCACCACTAGAGTCCTACCTGCCTGGGGGATTGATTGCGTGCTACATGTGCCCAGCGATGAGGACGTCGCCTATATAAGAGGGATAGATTATAACACCCTCAAATATAGCCAAGTTGTACTCTATATCATCGAGACGCCTTTTAAAGTATCGGCTCAGTTCTTGAAAAGAACTCCGAAGTTAAGCATGCTTAATGGGGAGTAGTATTGGGATGGGTGACCTGCCCGGGAAGTCCTCCATTCTGGAGCCGATCACTTTTAGAAAGAGACAAAACCGTGAGGTCGGTAGGCCAAAGCGGACAATACCTCGACGGTATAGAGTACGGGACATGACAGAATGGTATCAGAGCTATACCCCAGCCGAAAGTGTGGGAACTAAGTGTCATGCAGGGTAAAGTGCTACGCTATGGGAGCCACCTCTTGAACCCGCAATGGGACAAAGTGCTACATAGTAGGAGCCACCTCTTGAGCCTGTAGGGGCCACCTCTAGAGTCCTACATGCCTGAAGGATTGATTGCGTGCTACATGTGCCCAGCGACGAGGACGTCGCCTATATAAGAGGGGTAGATTGTAACACCCTCAAATATAACTAAGTTATACTCTATATCACCGAGGCGCCTTTTGAAGTATCGGCTCAGTTCTTGAAAAGAACTCTGAAGTTAAGCGTGCTTAATGGGGAGTAGTACAGGGATGGATGACCTGCCCGGGAAGTCCTCCATTCTGGAGCCGATCATTATTAGAAAGAGACAAAATCGTGAGGTCGATAGGCCAAAGCGGACAATACCTCGACGGTATAGAGTACGGGGCATGACAGAAGGTAAGGAAGGATACAAAGGTAGGAAAACATGTCAACAACTACGATACTTCCCTCTCATGCCCAGATTACAGTGGATGTATATGTCGTCAAAGATAGCTCAGCATATGATATGGCACACGGAGAGAGTAGGTCGTGTAGATGATAGAATCAATCATCCCACCGACGGTGAAGCCTGGGCTCATTTCAATCGTATGTATACTGCTTTTGCTCACGAGCCACGCAATGTTAGGTTAGGTTTATGCACAGACGACTTCAACCCATTTGGAGGTTCAGTGGCATCTTACTCATGTTGGCTAGTGTTCATGACGCCGTACAACCTTCTGTCGGGCATGTGCATGAAGCGAGAGAACCTTTTCTTAACTTTGGTGATTCCAGGTCCAAAAAATCCAGGAAAAAAATTAGACATATATCTCAGGCCACTGATTGATGAGTTGAAAAGATTATGGAATGATGGAGTTGTCACTTATGATACATATAGAAAATAAAATTTCACTATGAAGGCTGCATTGATGTGGATAATAAGTGACTTCTCTGCATATGGAATGTTATCTGGCTGGAGCACACACGGGAGGTTGGCATGTCCTTATTGTATGGCTGATACCAAATCCTTTGTCCTAAAATATGGTAAGAAATCATGCTGGTTCGATTGTCATCGACGGTTTCTACCAATTGACCATCCTTTCCGAAGGTAAAATGACTCATTCATTAAGAACACAGTTGAAATGGATGAAGCAGACTTGGAACGGATGTCTAGTCGACAAATGGCGGCACAGGTACAAAACTTACCAGATATAGTGCAATTGTCGGGTAATACACTAGATCTTCGTGGATTTGGAGAGGATCACAATTAGGTGAAGAAAAGTATCTTCTGGGAATTGGGTTACTGGTCAGCCCTTTTGATACGGCACAACCTGGATGTCATGCATATTGAGAAGAATGTCTTGGATAATGTGTTCAACACCATCATGAATGTGAAAGCCAAAACAAAGGACAATGCCAAGGCATGAGCGGACTTGAAGATACTTTGCAAACGACCAGAGTTGGAATAGCGGCCGGTACGGGGAAAAGTTGTGCAACCTAAAGCAGCTTATGTGTTGAAAGACACACATATCAATGAAGTGTGCCAGTGGCTGAAACAATTAAGATTCCCTGATGGATATGTGTCTAACATAGCCCGTTGTGTGAATGTCAATGCGGGAAAAATTTATGGATTGAAAAGTCATGACTGCCATGTGTTCATGGAGAGACTTCTTCCCATTGCATTCCGTGACATATTGCCAAAGCCTATATGAGGACCATTGACTGAGTTGAGTCGATTTTTCAAGATTCTATGTGCATCAGAACTCAAACTTGGGGACGTGCAAACTATGGAATAGAATGTGGTCACGATAGTATGCAACTTGGAGAAGATATTTCCCCCTGCGTTCTTCGATTCCATGGAGCACATGATTATCCATTTGTCATACGAGGCCAAAGTTGGAGGACCGGTATAATTTTGATGGATGTATCCATTTGAAAGGTAATCAGTATGTATTTACTGATTATTTGACAGTAGTTACAGGTGTCTGTCAGTGTCACTGTATGTCATTGTCATATGAATTGTTATCATAGGTGTATGCATGACCTGAAAATGAAGGTTCGCAACAAGGCTAAAGTAGAGGGTTATTATTGAAGAAATTTTGAACTTCTGTTCGATGTACTTCGAACCCAAAATTCAAACTTGCTGCAATCGACCTCCATGTAATGATGACGGAGGAGAGGTCGGTCCGTCCGACCGGTTGTCCATATTTAAGTATCCAGGACGTGCATTCGAACGTTGTTCGAATCGCATATTAGAGGACAGAGAGTTGTTGGCCCTAGAGATATATGTTCTCCTGAATTATGCTGAGATTGAACCTTATGCTGAGTGAGTCGTCAACTCCGTAGCTCCCGAAAATTTATAAGCATCTTGACATTCTTCCTCCCATTTACGGTGATGTTGCATTCATTATTGCAGGCAATTTAATTCAGAATTAATTACTCAATGTCCACACCTCAATGACAAGGAGGTTTAAAATGAATAAGAGAGATCTTTTGCCAGATGACTTAAAGGTCGAGTAAGTGTCAATCTCCCAATTCCACAAAGCTTGAGGTGTATGCAAGTATCAAAAGAAAAGCAACGTGGTTTATATTCATAGGTTGAAGAAGGTTATGTTACTGATGAAAGAGTCTGGGTGATAAGTTATGGACCTTCGAAGGTCGCGCATGCCTATCCAGGATTTTTTGTGAATGGTTATAGATTTCACACTAGAGATTATGGATGAAATAAGTCTATGATAAATAGCTGCGTATGCGTGAAAGGTAGTACATACAATGAAAATGATCTTGATTACTATGGTATTCTTGACGAGGTCATAGAATTATAGTATCTCGGACAAGACAAGCATATATTCCTTTTTAAGTGTCATTGGTTTGATCCTCATTCAGTTCGAAATGATGCAATATATGGGACTGTCGATGTCAAACATAGATCAAAATTGAATACCTATGAGCCGTTCATTTTGGCCGCACAAGCCCAGCAAGTGTATTATTCAAGTTATTCATCGTCTAAGAATAAAGATTAGTGGGCAGTTTGTAGGGTAAAACTAAGGCTTGTGCCTAATGATGAGTTAGATCTGATTGAAGCTGTCTCAGAGGATTCAAGTGCCGAATTTTTTCAATCAGACAAGGGTGACATCGCAGAGTTGGTTGCTTCTAATCTTCATCTGATCAAATCTGATGATCCACTTTGGTTGTCTATAGAGGACGAAGTGGAAGAAGTCGATTCAACTGAGCTAAATGAAGCAATTGTTGCGCAGGAGGAGTCCTCTGCGGAGGAAGTGTATGAATCTAGTGAGAATGGGGAAGATGACGAAGATGACAATGAGTTTGATATATCTTCAGCGTCTGAAGATGAAATAGATATTGATTGAATATTTTGTAAGAAATTTAACATATATACACATCTTATCATTATTACTTACCACCTCTCCTCGTAATTAGTTGTGGACTATTATGCACTACTTTAATTGCTGTCAATAATTAGACGGTTCGAGGTCATACCGGATCTTCAAGGAGAGGTGGTTCCGGGAGGGGTTGTACCGGTATGTTTATTTAAATTCTTAGATAAATGAGTAGTAAATATATGCACTTTATTTTGGTAATGATATTTTATGTCTCTGCACCAAGTACACAGAGTACACTGCCCCCACCACCTGCTGCGGGTCTATTTATTTAAATTTTTAGATAAATAAGTAGTGAATATGAACATTATTTTGGTAATGATAGTTTGTGTCTCTGCACCATGTACACAGATTACACCACCCCCACCACCTGCTACTGGTATGTTTATTTAAATTCTTAGATAAATGAGTAGTGAATACGCACTTCATTTTGGTAATGATAGTTTGTGTTTATGGCACCAAGTACATAGATTACACTGCCCCCACCACCTGCTGCGGGTCTGTTTATTTAAATTCTTAGATAAATGAGTAGTGAATATGCACTTCGTTTTGGTAATGATACTTTGTGTTTATGGCACCAGGTACACAGATTACACCGCCCCCACCACCTGCTGCGTGTCTGTTTATTTAAATTCTTAGATAAATTAGTAGTGAATATGCACTTCGTTTTGGTAATGATAGTTTATGTCTCTACACCTGGTACACAGAGTACACTGACCCCACCACATGCTGCAGGTATGTTTATTTAAGATCGTTCATGAATGAGTAGTGACTTAGCACTTTGTTTTGCTCACGATATTTTAAATATATGCACCAGGTAGACAGAGTGTACCGCCCCCACCAACTGCTATGCGTATGTTTATTTTAATCGGGGGATATATTCACCACCCCTCTATATCCTATCCTTCCACACATCACTTAGATAAATGAGTAGTGAATATGCACTTTATTTTGCTCACGATATTTTATGTCTCCGCACCAGGTACACGGAGTGCACTGCCCATGCCAACAATTGCAGGTATGTTTATTTAAATTCTTAGATTAATGAGTAGTGAATATGCAGCTTGCTTTGCTCTCGATATTTTATGTTTACAGGTTTGAGTGCCTCTACATCAGGTCTATAGAGTACACAGCTTCCATCACATTCTACTACAATGTTTATTTAAATTCTTAGTTAAATGATAAGAATTCTATATGTTTACTTGTAAAAAAAATTTATTTAATAATGAGCTAACTTTTGATTAACTACTTCTATTTTACTTGTAATAGGTACGTCGGGCACACCGCCTGCGATAGTTGGATCGTCCGCCCACCCGGGCACACAACAGGCAGACGGTGCTGTTAACCATCACGAGGGTGAGCAGGTGGTGTTGCAAGAGGGATGCAAGCCATGTTGGGTATCTCGGTAAATATTTAAACTCATGAATTATGTCTGTTATCTATCCATCAACTATATAAATAATTGTTGGGTATCATTTTAACATTTGTAATTGCAGGGATAAAGTAGAGCCTAGTGAGGCTTCTCGTTTTATTACCAACATTATTGAGCGACATGTGACCGGCCCATATAAGTCAATTTGAAAGTTTCTTCAGGATATCCGTGATCGATTGTATGACAAGCTCCTGGTATACGATTTAATCTTTTAAATTACATATTTCCCAACTCCACAATTTTAATCGACTAACTTATAAAATTTGAATTCTTGACAGCAAGGATATCAGTTTGTGAGGCGAGCTGACGCCGGACGAGCTCGACGTGCATGGGAGGCCACAGGAACTGTAAATTATATGCATCATTTACACGGATGTCGGGAACGTGCCAAGGCTCTAGCCAGAGGGAGCGAGGACCGTGGCCTTTGGAAGGCACACGGCCCCACATGGATGAGGAGGGAGCACTGGGAGGACCTCTATGATAGATGGGCTGAGCCTAATTGGATGGCCAAATCCGCAAACGCCAAAGCCGCATGTGCGTTACATCCAGACGTGGATCTCCATACTTATGGATCCGCAAACGCCAAATCCTTCCCGACCCACGATTTATTTCTTATATGTCCCTATTTATTCTCTATAACATGTATAACAGGAACAGAAGAGGGGTGGTACGGTCTCGTACCACGATTTATTTGCTACCGTTCACCAAAAGAAGGGGACGGATCAATATGTGAGCGAGAGAGCTCGCTCGGTAGTGGTAAGATTATATACATACACATTTCTTTTCTATTTCTATTTTTAAATATGATTGATTAATATGACATTTACAATATTTTTTATTCAATTTGCAGGAGTCATATGACAGGCATATGACTGAAAAGTATGGGGACGAGGAGACGCAGCGGCCGCAACTAGATACTGAGGCATGGGTAGCAGTAGCCAGCCCACCGAAGAAAGGACGAGTATAAGGGTTTGGGCAGAGCTTGGACACCAGCCTGATTCCAGCATCTTCTTCGGGCACCGCTTCGTCCTACCCTGGTAGCAGTTCCTTCTCTACTCCCTCCATCGGCACTTCTACGAGCCAGATTACATCCATCGTCGAACATGCGGTAGACCTAGTCGAGGAACGCATGGAGGCACACTTTTCTTGTTGCTACCCTCCTGGCCCAAGCGGGGATTTTGTCTCAGGGAGCACCCTCGAGCACACCACAGCCCTCTCATGTGAGTATTCAATTTAATTTTTAATTTCGTAGACTTTGGAGTTATAATAGAAGAATATATGTGATACCAATGTTGTGTGCTCTATAGGTAAAGCCGAAAGTAAGTATATGAATATGTGTGCACAGCAGGATCTAGAGGGGGGGTGAATATATCCTATAAAAAATTTAACCTCAATTTTCAAGCCTAAGATAATTTAACACTCAGCTATCAAACCACGAGCTCAGATGATATCTGTGAGAACAATACAAATGAAAGTGACAAGAATGCACTAACTAAGAGAATGCTATCTCACAAAATCCACTCAGATCAGACAGATCTAACAGACTGCAATACAAACATTTAGCGTATAGGGAAGATCTGTTCATACGCACACGTGTGAATGGACGAAGATGATAAGGGACAATCACACCAATGCAAATCACGGCACACAAAATTTTTAGGTGACTCGATCTGCCATGCAGATCTACGTCCACCCCACACTCAAACCTGAGTGTGACTTCCCCTTGCGACAGCAATAACCGTAGACTCAGTCTGCAAACAAACACTGACTTACAGCTTGACCTAGAAGAACACTCTCCTCTCTTCTTTAGATCAAATTAGAAGCAACCGTGAGTAACACCCAGTTACCCACAATAAGAGGACCAGTCCTCTCTTCCTCTGAAGCAAAGAGGGAATCATTCTCTTCAACCAGTTTGATCATTCTTCAAATGTCATAGCCATGAGCCACTTTACACCACTAAACAGCCATTTCACACTGCTATACAGCCATTTTTCTACTTTGTCCACCCATTTTCACCCTTAATCCGCAGCTAAAAAGTCTTCTTTCATTCTGTGAATTCTTCTGTCAGAAGTCGACTTGTAAGCCCTTCCGAGTCGGCTTGAGGTTCTTGATTTTTAGTTGTTTCACACATGCTGCCTATTATTCACCTTTGCACTGTTATTTGTCACCACTGTTGCCTATTATTCACCTAGTCCATCTATTTGTTACCCCTAAGGTAGTATTTATCACGCGTAATGCACATTTGTCAGCCTTAAGGGATATTTTTCGCCCTTATTCTTCAGCGGGTAGAAAGTCTATCTTAAGGTGATATATCAGGTTGTTTCTTCAGCGATTGGAGGCTTCTTCTGCAGAGTTGCTTCTAGGGCTGCTGTGACACTGCCATGCTTATGCTTATCTGAATTCTTCAGATATTACAGTTTTTCAAACAGACATTCTTCAAACATACAGACATAACAGTTCAAGCATTCATAACATTGACATTACAACTCTTCAAGCCTTCATATGAAAATATTGTTCAAGGCATTAGAAAACATATGGACATTTGCTAGCACACATCAAATTCATGATATAAAAAACCATTATCATAATATGATTCATAGTGTTAGACATCATCAAAACCACAGGGCACAACAATAACATTACTACTTAGTTCAAAGAATTCACCTTTGAGAGTGAAAGAAATCATCTTCATGTTATCTACATTCGAATTTTAAAAATTAAAAAGATATTTAACTAGATTTATTAATAATTATATTTATTTAAATCTATTTATTATTAATTTTTTGTGATGTAGGATCCTCTTGCAGCCGATGATGGTGGAGATGCTACGAATGACGAATGAGGATGATGCAGCAGATATCTCTTGATTTTTTTAATGATATTATGAAAAAATGATACATTTCAATTAATATAAATGTAACTTTTTTTATTCAAAGATTTATGTGTTGTTGACATTCTTTATTGTACTTTACAATAGGACTTTATCATATTGTGTGTTGTATATGTTGTTTATTGCGTGATTTATGTTGAGTTGTGTCAATTGTGGTGTATAATTGTAGCTTTAAACGGGTTTTTTAAATTTCAAAATATATAAAAAAAATGTGGAGAAAGTTTTTGATGGAATTTTGACCAACTAACAATTCGTCGGAACCAATTTCACGCACTTATTTCCTGACGTATTTATTTCCAGCGTAAATCGGTCGAAAGGTTCAGACGTATTTTCGACCAACTAAATGTTCGTCGGATCTAATTTGTGCCACATGAGTTCCGACATATTAATTATCCGTCTCAAATACGTCAAACATTAACGATGTATTTTTGACACAAGGTAGGTTCATCGGAACTAATTTGATCCACATTAGTTCCGATGATTTAATTATCCGTCTCAAATACGTCTAAATTTAACAACGTATTTTCGACACAATTACAGTTCGTCGGATCTAATTTGACCCACTGGTTTCCAACGTATTACTTATCTGATTG
The DNA here is from genome assembly GCA_022559845.1 of Amorphophallus konjac. Lineage (NCBI taxonomy): Eukaryota > Viridiplantae > Streptophyta > Magnoliopsida > Alismatales > Araceae > Amorphophallus > Amorphophallus konjac. The sequence continues at coordinate 226,121,466 of CM040125.1, read as the reverse complement.
AAATACGTCAAAAAATAACGACGTATTTTCGATCAAAATAACTTTCGTCGGAACTAATTTAACACAAAGGTTTGCGACGACATAATATTTCTGTCGCAAATACGTCGGTAATTTTCGGCTCGTCGGAAATATTATGGGTGATTATTTTTCGACATAATAAGTGTTAGTCGGAAATACGTCGAAAACTTTAGACGTATTTTTAACTAAATTATGTTCCATCGTAATGATAAATTAATTTTCATATTATTAATTACCGACATAAATAGCCACCATAACTTTGACGATATAGTTTCATCGGTAATTTTGGACGAATTGGCAACGCTATTGTAATACTCCGAAAATTTATGACGTAAGATTTCCGACGTCCATATTCTGTCGCGAATACGTCAGAAATACGTCGAAAATTTACTTTGCGACTTATTTTCGACGTAGTTGCGACGGCAAATGGACGTCGAAAATTACAGTTTTTCTTGTAGTGGGTGTTAGAGAGAGTGGGAGGACTTGAAAAAGAAAAGGAGAGAGGGGGAACGTGAGAGGGAGAAGATAATAGATCTCCCTGGTGGTGCTGGATTATTGTAGGGGGAAGAAGAGAGGGGGCCATGCCATGCCATAACTTGCTGCTTAAGTGGTTGATGCCATAACCTGTCGCTGGAGTTGTTGGTGGGCTGGTGCATGGCTGGCTGTGGGGTGTGAGTGTGTGTGGGGAGTGAAGAAGTTGATGTGACTGTGGTGTGCATGGGCCCTTGGCCATGTGCATTGGTTAGAGAGAGGGTGACATTATAGTGGCTACGGTGGTGAGGTGTTGTGGTGGTGATAGTGTGTGTGAAGTAAATGGGAGAAAGGGATGAGGGGTAGATGGAGGTGGCACACGGTGTGCATGGGTGAGGGCCATGGGTTATGTGGGAAGGTGAAGTTATGTGTGTGCATGGTGCTCACGTGGGTGTGTGAAGTGTGAATGTTAAAGAGAGAAAGAGGGAAAGGTAGAGAGAGGTGAGAAAATGGAGGGGGTCACGCATGGGGTAGATGGTTGTGTGAGTTGTGTGGTAGTAAGAAGGACGGCGAAGGGGGGCTCCACGGCGAGGGGGTGTGCATGGGCAACGGTAGATGAGGTGAGGCCCATGCCAGCTTCTTGCTCTTCGGCCGTTCGTCACACAAACATGGCTGTCGACGCTCCTACACGTGTTACCGTCTTCCTCTGCAGCTCAGTCGGTTGTTGTCGTGGGGCTCTCCCGTGAGCAGGCGAAGACCATCCCACCATCTTGCCGTAGCGAAGGAAGGCATTGTTCACAAAAGAGAGACTTTGATCAAAGTTTTTTTAAATGTAAAAAAAATATAATTAAGTCCCTCCTGCATATGAATATTAACCATGCAATTTCTATATATCTAAAGTCCCATAGATTATTAATTATCAAAAGATCTCAATTTTATGTAGGACTAAGATTAATATGAAAAACTTACAGAATTAATTATATTTAAGCCCATAAATAATGCGTGTGACATGAGTAAATGTACATAAATACGTACTTCTCACTCGCCGGGCCGAGTGTTCACTCGACGTTGGGTACGCTTTCCTCCCTTAGACTGTACTATTGTTGGACTGGACTCTGTTGTAGTTGTTTATTTATTTCTATTAATTGTTGAATTATCCTGCTTTATTTTCTATTTCTTTGTGCCTCCACAGCCGATCCCTCCGACTCGTGGGCGGCGGGCCAAGATTCGATTTGTATCGGGTTTTTCCCGGTATCCGGATCTTGGGTCGCTACACCAGAGGTTTTCCTGTCAGTTTGGTGGTCCCTCGACGGTGTGATCGAGACGTGTTTTACGGTACAATAGGAGTAGCTATAGAGCCGAGGTTTATCGGCCACCGTGTTTGCTATTCCTGTTGTAGTTGTTGCTTTCCGTTACGGTTGTTTACGGTTGGTGTTCCGCGGGACCCCTACTGAGCCAGTGATAGGAGGCTCACCCCTGCTTTTCAGGTGTGGTTGTTCTTCCTCGAGGTTCGAGGGTGCCGTGTAGAGGTTCTTATTTGCCAGCTAGTCGGGCTAAGTGCTCACTCGGTGTTAGGTACGTTTCCCTGCCTTTGACTGTACTTTTGTTGGACTAGACTCTGTAGTTAGATTATTTATTTATTTTTGCTAATTGTTGAATTATCCTGCTTTATTTCCTATTTCTTTGTACCTCCACACTCCTTTTAGCCCTTCCGAGTCCTCCGGCTCGTGGGCGGGGGGGCCAGGATTCGAATGGTATCGGGTTATTCTTGATATCCGGATCTTGGGTCGTCACAGTTGGTATCATAGCAGTGGTTGTGGACATATATGGGAATTCGAGATATTGCAGTGATTAGAGTCCATAAGGTCCAGTACAGTCGGCAGTTGGCATAGGGTTTCGTGTTTATTTTTCGCTTAGTTTCCTCGCGTAAGAGCTTGAGGGCGTGACGTTGGTGCTGTGAATGTGGTTGCTGTCATCGTTGGAGTGCCAGCGTGGGGCCTGAGGATCAAGATCGAGAGCTTTCTTCCCTTGAGATGGTGGCCCCGGTTGTGCTACGTTGGGCAGAGGTTGCCGGTAGGTGCGAGGCTGTGGTGCTGCGTTCGAGGAATTTGCAGTGAGGTCAGGTGTCTGGCGAGGATTGTTCGGGGTTAAGTGGCCGTGAGTTTACTCTGAGGGAGTTATTGTCATTTTGTCCACCCCAGTCTGAGCATTATCCAACCCCTGAGGCGTCGAGGATGTTGTTTAAAGGTGTCGGAGCAGGTGCTTTAGTCGAAAGATGTGCTCGGGTGAGCGGAGTATCTTCCTGGTGAGCTGCTGATAGTCGAGCCTGATTTTTCTTATCGTGCTAGGTAGCGTCAGAAATGATGTGTCGGTCCCGATTATTTTTGTAGATTTCAAGGTAGGATTGGGTGGAGTTGTCCCAATGAGCTCTAAGTCCTACGCTTCTATGTGTGGATGGGTTGTGTTCACCTTGGATTTGGCTTGAGGTGTGAAGGTTCCGCAGTGAGTTCGGGACTCGAGGATGAGCATTGGCGGTTACCAATTATGGCTCATATTACGGCTCTTGGCGTGACATGTTGTAGTTCGCGGAATTACAGCAGTGGTGCATCGAGAGATGCTGTGAATGTGGTCCGACGGAACACTTGGAGAGTGTTGTCGGAGGTGCTGACCTGACAGAAGTGATGGTCTTTCTTAATGCTAGTAGGTGTTATTCCCAGCGTGTGCAAGGTTTGAGGTCAGGTCGAGTGTGGAGATTTTTCGTTGGTCGGAGGTATGCTAGTCTCTCCTTGGTTGGAGAGAATCATGTTTGGCTAAGGTTCGTCGTCTTGCATCATGTGTCCAGATTGGTTGGCCTTCGTGTGCCATGAAGTCTGTGCTAGATGCATCCCATTTTGGCAAGGTGGTTTCCTGTGAGAAGTTGTGCCCATTTCCCTGGTGTGTAAGGGTGTTGGCACTGTTCCGGAAGGATGAGCGCCAACTTGGTGGTGTTCTTGAGAATTTGCGACTGGTGTTGTGATTTTTGATGTCTTGAGGATCGGAGCCTGCAGAGTTACAGAGGATTGTCGGGATGGTGGATCCCGAGTCATTGTGATGGTTGAGCATATGGATCAGAGTGTGTAGTGAAAGCCTGGTGGGCTCATGACCCACAGGTTCAGGAACGTAGCGTTGGTTGCTACGGGTGGATTTCTCAAGAATGAGTTGAGCATCGGAGGATTGGTTCCTCGGTGTGAGACGTGTTGTTGTCGTGTCATTGCTAGAGGTATTGTGGTTCGTGGCACTTCTAAGATGGCACTGGTAAGATATGGTTCGTGGCTTCCTTCGTGTGCCATGGAAAGATGGTTCGTGACTTTGTAAGATCAGGGTTCGCCTTTCTGTTGCTGTTTGGAGTAGTTTAGGGAGCCGAGGTTAGTTCAGCAGCCGTGTTTTGCTCGGTACGACTTTTCCCTTTTCTTTTTGTTGTTCCTACTCCTTCCGTTCCCGGTTTTTCCTTTACAGCTTTCTAGTAGTAGATTCCTGCATTTCCTGCTTTACTACTACTGCTGCTGTTTCAGTTGTTCCGTATTACTGCGTTATTTTTCAGTGGGGATCCGCGTGACCCCAACTGAGCCAGTTACACGAGGCTCACCCCTGCTTTTCAGGTGGGGTCATCTCTGCTTCCTTTGCAGTTCCTAGTGTGGCGAGTTCGTAGTTGCCAGCAGAACCTGCGTCGGGCTTCCCCCGACCTCAGTGTACATTTTTCTTTCTGTTGGACTGTACTTGTCTTTCCTTTGGACTTGACTCTGGTATAATTGTTAATTTTAACTGTTAATTAAAAAGTAATTTTATTTCTACTACTTTAGCAAACTTGATTAATGAAATTTAACTGCTTACTGTTATATCTACGACTTCAATGTACTACATGACAATCCTTTTTCCCTTCGGAGCTTTACAGTTCTTGGGAGGCTTCACGGGTTCCAAGTGGTATCGGGTCTGCTCGGTAATCCTATCGGGTATGTCCGGTATCTGGAGTTCGAGGCGTCACAGGTAGTATCAGAGCGTTGTTGTGTGAAATACATGGGAATCCGAGATATACAATGTCCAGAGTCCTTAATGTCCAATAGAGTCTTTCGCTAGCTTAGGTTTCGCGATTCCTTATCACTTTGTTTTCCGTAAGTGGTCTTGTGCGTGCTGTGTTGGCACTATACGAGATGGTTTTGTTCTCGTTAGGATGTGATGGGATGCTCTTTTTCGTCGTGGTGTTTGTCTTGATCGTGCTGTACTTGGTAGAGTTCGTCGATAGGCGTGAACCTGCAATACATTGTTCTAGATTTTTTCGTGGCTTGTTCAGGTGGCTGGTGACTTTTCGAGTTGGTGTGATGGCCGTACATGTTCTTACGTTGTTTTGGTCATCCCAGCTTGAATCTGTGCAGCTCCTGAGGTGTTTCGCTTCTGTTGAAGTGATTGCTCTATTGCCTCGATTGAGAAGATGCTCAAGCGAATCGAGGATTTTCCTTCCTGGTGAGCTACTATTAGTGAGCTTGATTCTCCTCATCCTGTTTGGTGGAGTCTTTTTGAGGTAAGCTTTAGAAGTGCTATCTTAGTGAGACCTTTGTCCTGTGTCTACTTAAGTGTGGACAGTATTTATTATGAGCCTGATCTACTCTTTGTTCTGCGGTTGCTTGGCTTTGGACCTAATCTTTGTGTTGAGAGCTGTTGTGCACCGTGTTTGTCGTGCCGTGTCTAACGGCTGACGTGTTGTGAAGGCTCATTTATTGTTTCAGGACGTGAGGATAAGCTGAGAATAGCCTTTCTCTGTGCATTGTGCTAAAGCTGGTACTCTCCTTCGTTTGCACTTAGGCGACTTGTGATCGGTTGTTCGCAGGATCAGTACTCGTGGCGTATTATGTTACGATTTTTATGAATTGCGATGGCGCCGTGTGTGTGCTGAGATGCGGATACCGAGGTATTTCGGGTGCCTGTGTGCGTTGTATGAGTGTGCAGTCGAGGCGTGTGGGATGATAACCTACAAGTCAAGGATCGTGTGGTAAGATTCTGACAGGTCGAGAGAATGGTTTTTCTCGATGTGACTTCATCTTGGCTTCCTGTGCCTTGTTGTTGTATGTTGCCATGCCATTGTTCTTGAAGGTATTCTAGTGTTGGCATTGGCATTTGTGAGTGTTGAGGGAATTGGTCGGCATTTCTGCTGGTTGAGTACCCTCTTCTCTATAATTCTTTATTAGGTGTTGTGCCCTCAGGATGTGATCGTGGTCTTTGAGATGTGTTTCCCGAGATTGTTGCCCTCGTTGTCATGGGTCTTTTCCTGGTGAGCTCCTCGTTGCATGACTAGTTCATTATAGTCGTGTGCTCAGCTGTTATTGTGCCTTGATGTGACCCAGCTTGCAGTTGTATTCCGTAGTTCTGTGTTTAGTACGGAGCCGGGATTCTGCAAGTGTTGTTGCTGCTGTCGTTGTCATTTTGTCGTTGTTTCCTTGTGAATCTATTTTGGCACTGTGTGGACCGAAGTCTTGTCAGTTAGTTGTGATGTACACTTCTTTCCTGGTAGAGTTAGTGTGAAACTCGAATCAGATACTGACTTGATTGTGCTTGTGGTCCGATGCTATCATTGGCGTCATGTGTGCCAGGCTTTCGTTGTTGCCTTTGGCACTGGAGCCGATGATGTCGAGCTGTCAGCTGAGAGGACTATGCCTCCTTATTTAAGCTGATGCTTGTCGTGTCTGTCGTTTTGTGTTATCAGTTGCGGTTGTCGCGGCATGAGTCGTGTCTCCTTTCTTATGAGACGTAAACGACGTTGCCTTGTTTCGGTGGTGTCAGGCTTGTGTTCACTCGTCTATTATGCTCGTCCTTTGGATCGATTTCCCTTGAGATCCAGAACGTGTGCTTGTGATGATGGTCTGACAAGTGTTCCTTTGAACTATGTTTTTCGAGATTTGTGCTGTTTCAAGTTGTGTCTTGGGATTTGTTCATCCCTATTTCTTCTTGTTCGTTCCTTAAATTTTGAGGATGAAATTTCCTGAAGGAGGGGAGGCTGTAATACCTTGGATCTTTCGGATCCTTATCGGAGTGCTTTCGGATCACTTTTGTGGGTCTTGAGTTGAGTTTTACTATCCAAGTGGGTTTTTCTCTCGTACAAGTTATGGAACCCAGTGGAGAGTTTATTTCTCAGTTCATCGACTCAAAGACGCTACAGCTGCGATGTACTCTTCATGAGGATCGTTTTGACTATTTTTGCATATTTTTCTGAATTAGGGGATTTTCGGCACAAAAATTAGAATTTCAAAAAATTAGGTAAATTCTTAATTTTATTTCTATTTAACCTTCCTCACCCTCTCTCCTCCCTCATTTCTCACCTCTCTTTCTCTCTCTCGTTCTCTCTCCCCTCTGCTCCTCTCAACGCGGGGTGCACACCGTTGGCGAGCTGGCTGAGGCAAGGACGCGATGGAGTGATCGGGACGCGTGATAGGCGACGGATTGAGCGTGGCGCGGCGCGGCGCGGCGCGATCCCTCGGTGGATTCAAAGCCGGCGCGGTTCGTTGTTTTGGTGGATTTCGGCGTGGTTTAGTCGCTTCGGCGCACGGAATCGCCGGTGGAGGTAGGGAAATGGATCACCTACTTCTCCTCTACGTTCCCTCGTAGTTTCACGCCGAACCGTGAGCATACGAGTGGGTTTTATCTCGTTTGGGTAAAATCATGCTTTTGGGGTGTTCGTAGGGTTCACCGGAAAACGGCAATGGTTTTCAGATCAGTTGGTATCATTCGAACCCCTGGAATGTCAGCATTCCAGATCTGCTGATTTCGTGTCGATTGGTCGTCATTTGGGGCCGGTACGAGCCCGGGAACCCCGGTGACCCATATAGGGTCGATTCGATGGAATCGCTCGTTTCTTGCGATTAAGCTATTGCATGTGCCCCTTCCGGCCTGTGGAAGGTTGCTTTTGTCAATTACGAATGTTTCCCCTTCGATCGAGATCGAATGGGGCGTGGAACCGGGCTTTAGGGCTCGGATCCGCCGATTTTCCGCCGTAACCAGTCGACCGTCGTGGGTTGGCCGGTCGATCGGCCGGCGTTCGCAGCGGATGGGTGACCACCGGGTCGGTCCGGTCAACCGATCGCCCAGGACTGGTCGACCGACCCTGTCAGGTCGACCGACCCCAGGGGTCAGGTTGACCGGAATTCTGTGTTTTTGCCTGTTTTAAGTTTCGGTCGGTCCGGTTGAGACCCAATGACCGGCCTATGGCCTCGCGAGTGTCCGGACACCCCGTGGGTTCCGTGTCCATGTTTCTGGGGTGTCAAGAGGTGCCATGTGACCTCGATTAGCATGTCCATAGAAATGTGTGTTTCGGGCTTTGTGTTACGCTTGATCGAGTCACCGTGTATTGGTGTGAGTGCGGTGGGGTTCCCCCGCATGTGTGTGTGGCCTCCCTTGAGTTCCCGTTTGAGGGAATGGTCTCGGTAGCTCGTGAGCTGCCTCGGTGTTCGTGTTACCGTGGTTTTAGACCTAGTCAAGAATTTAAGTCGGTTGGCCTTGGCGGCCCTACCTTCGTCCGCCTCTTCGTTGTGGCGTCCCATTCTTAGGCCGCTACAAGTCGTTGACTTAAGTCAATGTTTTAGGGCGGTTAGTGTAGCGGTTGTCTCTTGGACCGCCTAGTCCGTGTGGCGGGTCTATATTTGACCGCTTGGTGGTTTAACTGGGTAGGTCGGTTCGAGGGTTGACTGGGTGTAGCGGCCATATCTTTGACCGCCACAGTCACCTCGCGGCCCGGTGTAAGACTGCCAGAGTCCTTGCCTCTGTGTGTGTAGCGGCTTCTTCCTTGGCTGCTTGTGTTGCTTAGCGGCCGAGTGATGTACCGCTTACGTCCCAGAGGATGGTTTACCGGTATTTTGGTTTCCGAGTGCCATAGCTTGACCTCGTGGTTTGCCCATTGTTCTGTGGGCGTCTTTTGATGTCCTATGAGGGCTATGACCATGTTATAAGGTAGTCTTGTGTTCTTTGTTATTGGTTAGGTTTATGTACTGCTTCAGAGTCATTGTTAGGTTCTGATCAACCCGGTGAGACCCAGTGGTTGACAGGTGACCTTGTGTGTGTCTCGACTATTCTGGATAGCTCGAGACATGGTTATGGACACCTTGAGGTACTATCTTATCTTGATTTACTTGTCCAGGTGCTTTGAGGGTCTTGATGCTCCCTCAGATATCCGTGAGTTGTTTCCTCTAGATGTATCATTTCTTCTGGCTTAGGATTAGACCGATTGGCGGCTCGTTCTACTTTGTGCGATGATCTTGACTCTGAGTCGTGAGACTCAAGGATCGTTGTATTAGCAGGTCTAGTTGTCCTATCCTGAGTCTGTTGGTAGTTGGTATGCTGCCTTGGTGCTTTGTAGTACGTGTGACCGTGCTTGCTTGCCTATCTGTATTGTAGCACTCGTGTTTCAGAGTCTCTGTGTCTTGTGAGCCTCCACTAGTCGTAGCCTCACGACCTCGAGTGTCGGCCCACCTGGGAGTGGTGGTGAGAGCAGTTCCCGAGATATGGTTTTTAAGCTAGTTTCCGTGGGCCCTTGGTTTACGGTAGCGTCCTGCTGGGGGGAAAACTAGCTAGAGGCCTGGCTCTAGGCAAGAGTCGGTGTGTGCACACGTGGTCAGGGGCGTTTGGAATGGCGCTGACGGGCGTGACCCTGACTAGTCACTCGTTACTGAAGTTCCTGTTCTGGTTTAGTCGGTATCTCAGTCTCCGTCATTCTTAGTGTTCGTAGCGAGATACCTGTGGCGCAGTATAAGACGTCAGTGGACGCATCTGCCTGTTCTTCTAGTGAGGTGGTGCTTCCATCACGTGACACGTGACTCTCGCGTTTCTCGCACGTTCTGACCTTCCCGGGTTAGTCTTTTCTTGGCCTTACTTGAGGTTACTGTTGTGTAACATGTACGACGCTCTACTTGTGCATGCCGTTGTGTTTAAGTGAGCGTGCACGGCAATTGAGTCATGTAGGCCTTAGTGTTCTGTGTCTATCCAGGTCTTTTCTAGGCTTTTCACCTATCTTCGTAGGCCTTCACCTAGGGTCTTGTGCTGTGTCAGCAGATCGGTAACTCCTGACTTTGTGAGATCCGGGTTCGCCTTTCTGTTACTGTTTGGAGTAGTTTAGGGAGCCGAGGTTAGTTCGGCAGCCGTGTTTTGCTCAGTACGGCTTTTCCCTTTTCTTTTAGCTGTTCCTACTCCTTCTGTTCCCAATTTTTCCTTTACAGCTTTCTAGTAGTAGTTTCCTGCCTTTCCTGCTTTACTACTACTATTGCTATTTTAGTTGTTTAGTGTTACTGCGTTATTTTTCAATGGGGATCCGCGTGACCCCTACTGAGCCAATGACACGAGGCTCACCCCTGCTTTTCAGGTGGGGTCGTCTCTGCTTCCTTTTTGGTTCCTGGTGTGGCGAGTTCGTAGTTGCCAGCAGTACCTACGTCGGGCTTCACCCGACCTCAGTGTACATTTTTCTTTCTGTTGGACTGTACTTGTCTTTCCTTTGGACTTGACTCTGGTATAATTGTTAATTTTAACTGTTAATTAAAAAGTAATTTTATTTCAGCTACTTTAGAAAACCTGATTAATGAAATTTAATTACTTACTGTTATATCTACGACTTCAATGTACTACACGACAATCCTTTTTCCCTTCAGAGCTTTACAGCTCTTGGGAGGCTTCACGTGTTCCAAGTGGTATCGGGTCTGGTCGGTAATCCTATCGGGTATATCACGGGTTCCAAGTGGTATCGGGTCTGTTTGTTCGGTCCGCTGACCATGGGTTGATCGGTGGCTATCTCTCGTAACGAGGACTGTGCCTCCTCGGTGAGTGAGATTGTGGCAACGGTGCTGCGATTACTTTTCATTGTGACTGAGGTGATGTCGACTGTGTCCTTTTGCGTTATGCCTTCCCTGATGATCGATGTGTGTGGTGTGCGGAGCGAGGTGTTGCTTGTGACTATAGTCTAGCCATATCTCTCAGGATTGGTGCTTTCGTGAGAATCGAGGTTTTCTATGATGGGGCCCAGACAGCGTTGTCAGTTGGTTAAGGTGTTCTCCCCCTGTGGCTTGGTGCTAGCCCTGAATTTCGAGGATGAAATTTATTTAAGGGGGGAGGGTTGTAATACCCCGGGTTTTTTGGATATTCTTCGGATCAAGATCTGTGGGTTTTGGATCATTTTTGCGAGTCCCGGGTTGAGTTTCACGATTTACGCGTATTTTTGCCTATCAGACCTTCGGAATCCCGTGTAGGGCGAATCATTGTGTTCTCAAACTTCGGGACGTTGTAGACGCATTGTGCATTTTCTGAGGACCAGGGAGATGATTTTTTCCCCTAATTTTATATTTTTTAGAATTTTTAAATCCCATATTTTCCTTTATATAAACCCCCTACCCCTCTCTCTTTCTCTCATTCTCTCTTCCTCACTCTCTCTCTTCTCACGCTCTCCCTTTCTCTCCCTCTCTTCTCCGGTGGCCGACGGAGGTGGACGGGGGTGGGGTGGCGACGTGCGTGCGGCAAGGAGCGGCGTGGACGAGACGAGGATCGAGGCATGGTGGCGCGTTGAAGCTCGGGTGTGCGTTCATGAACCGACAGGAGTTTTGCGCGGGCGTTTTCACGTGGAGCGGCGTCCTCGGCTTGTGAAATATTCGGTGGAGGTAGGGGAATGGTTCCCTAGCTTGATTTCTTATTTTCTCACGAGTTTCATAGCCCGTGGTGAGCCGAGCGTGGGTTTTCTTCCCGTTGGGGCGATTAATGCATGTTTTGGGGCATGCGACGATTCGGCCAGATTCGACGAGGTTTTCATGCCTTTCTTCCTCCCTTTTTGGGTTTTGGGGTCAGGGGAATAGTCCCCTATCTTTTCCCCCTAGACTGGGGTCGAGCGGGTGTGGAAACCAGGCCTTAGGGCTTGGTTCGATTAGGGTCTACGTCATGTTCGGTCGACCGACTGAAGCGGTTTGGTCGATCGAACCGGCCCGCTGTGGGGCGGCCGATCGTGTTGGTTTGGTCGACCGACCCTCGAGGGCCGATCGACCGAACGCTCTGTTCGTCGACCGACCAATAGGGCTAGTCGACCAAAATATGCCCCTCTTGCCCATTTTGGCCTCCGGTCGGTCCGGTTGGGACCCAATGACAGACCTATGGCCCCATGAGTGTCCCGGATAGCCCATGGGGACCGTGACCGTGTTTTTGGGTGTCCGGAGGTGCTGTGTTACCTTTATTAGCATGCCCATAGATTTGGAGGGTCTGGGTGACCCCATGTGTTTCGGGCTTTCGTGTTCTCGCTAGAACGAGTCACCGTGTATCGGCATGTGTGCGGTGGGTTATTCCCGCACGTAATTGGCTTTCCAGTAAGTGTTTTCAGAGTGGGCCGTGGGTTTGGCCCTTGGACTGTGAGTCCAGTCACCCAGCCTGGGGCTGGAGGTTTCCTACTTTTCTCTTGGATAGGGGATCGACTCGGCGGCTTGTGAGATGCCTTAGGAATCATGCTACCGTGGTTTCAGACCTAGGGATTAGGCCAGATTGATGGTGTTGTGCCGTCGTGTGCAGCGGTCTTGACCCGAGTCCTATGGCTCAAGGACTGTTGGGTTTATTAGGTCTAGTGGGCTGTCCTAAGTCTGGTGGCCTCGAGCCACGTGTTACTCTGCGTTACTCACGATGGGTTTGTGCGTGGCTTTTCGGTGTTCACGTTTAGTGACCCCCCACTAGCTGTGGCTTTCCTACGCACGCGAGTCTGGACCCACCCGGGAGTGGTAGTGAGATTTCCCGAGAGAAACGGTTTTTATGTTGGTTACCATAGGGCCCCTCGCCTTTGCAACCTGCGTCTGGGGTGGGGGGAAAACCAGCTAGAGGACCCGACTTAGAGCGGATGGTCTATGTGTGCACACGTGGTTGGGGACGTCGGACCCGTGCTGACGAGCGTGACCCCAGCTAGTCCTTGTTCTGTGGTTACTGGTACGGTGTCTCAGTTCCCGCTGGGCCGGAGGGAGATGTTAGAACGATGTGATGGTGCAGACAAAGATTCAGAGGGGGGTGAATGAATCCCCGTTAAAAGTTTTTCCCAATTTAAAACTCTCGATATAAAATCGTGCGGAAATAAAACTCGAATGGCTCAACTGTATCTGATGTTCTAATGAGACTCTCACTTGAACACTTGACCAGATGTTCTTGTGTGATTCTCACTAGAAAACTTAGTTAGCACACTCAGCAAGCGCGCTAATACACTTACCAGCGGTTAGAACACAGAGAACTAGTAAATACAATTGTGAACTCAGAATTATTTAGTCTAACCAGATGTAACTGTAACGATCCTGAGCCTACTTCTACTGTTAGTCAATTGCGCCAGCAAGCCATGAACACAAATGATTTTAGATATTTCGGTCTACTACCACATACTTACGTCCATCCCACACTCAAACCAAAGTGAGGCTTCCCGCTGACTCACAGCTTGAACTGCTGAGCATCACAGCTTGCTTACACCGCTGAGCACCACAGCTTGATTCCGCTGAGCAATCATAGCTTGCTGTCCGAGGATCACACCTCACCCGCTGAGCAACACAGCTTGCTTGAAATGGTATGGAAAACAAAGAATGAAACCGAAAAGAAAAACACCAAAAGATATAGCTCACATAGGAGCAAAACAGTTCTGGATTTGATCCAAGAACTGATAAAGACAGATTCTCAAGCTCACTCTTCCTCTCTATTCTCTCTTGCTCACTCTCTTTCTCTTTCTCTGCTCACTCTCTCTTTTCCCTCAGACTTCTTCTAATTTTCCAATACTCCATTTTTCTTCTTCTTCTTCTTCTTCCTTCAGCGAACTCTCTCTCTCTCTCAACACTCTAACTCTGACTCTTCTCATGAACTCTCTAACTCTTACTCTTCTGCTCTTCTTTCCTCTTCTTCTGATCTCACTACTTTCTCAGATGAGATCTCCTTCTCGGATTGGATGATCGAGTTTGAGCACTCGATCGCCTTTTATATAGACGAGCATGAGTCTAGAGTCCCATGGGCTCTTCCAATGATTGGGCATGTGGAGGATGCATTCCCGCCCAAAAGTTTTGTTCCAGAAGGCACACTTCAAAGGTCCACGTGTCAATAGCTAATGAAGTCTAATTCACGTGTCAGATCCTGAAGATGAAGTATAACCATGTGGCTTGATCATTCTTGAAGAGTTGGATGCCTTGGATCATCTATCTGTTTAACTAAACTTTGGGATCATGTGATCACTTAAGTGATTGATGATTTTTGCCCTTAAAGTGTTTGATTGAGTTCCTGTCAGTAAGAAATAAAGCATTTCATCAAACACTTTATCATTATAATCAAATATAGATTTAGCCAATATCATATCAATCAAATACACAGGTCAGAAATGTAAAAGATGATGTATATGCTTCGATTCAATCATACAATGTATTGACCTGCGTAAGACATAGGTAGACCATATATACATGGAAATGAATAAGTGTATCGACCTTCATAGACATATGCATAGACCTCTAAGACAGAATGCTTGAATATGCATCAACATGTTTGTTCAGTGTATTAGGAGATGCATCGACTCTCTAAACTAGAAAGCTTATATGCATCGACCTTAGCTGCACATGCTAGCTAACTAGCATCGACCTGCATATGGTATGCACTGACCTTAGCAAGTGCAGTGCACAAGATGCACCGACCTGATAGCGCATACTATGCACACCTGCATCAACCTTATAGAGTGTAAGGCATTTGCGCATCGACCTTTCTTACATGAAAACTTCAGGCGGACATATGCATTGACCTGATAGCCTAAGTGTATGAAGGTGCATCGACCTATCTACTCAAAACACAAGGAGATGCATCAACCTTACTATCATGAAGAACACTGATGCACTGATCTGATATGACCCAGACACTACATGTGCATTGACCTTATATTCAACAGGATGAATGTGCATCGACCTTATATGCAACTTGATGAATGTGCATCGACCTTTATTCTGAAATAACTGAAGTTGCATCGACCTTGCTACTGAAATGCTTTAGTGCACCGACCTGGTGTTCTTGAATTGTTTGAGGTGCACCGACCTGCCTGATCAAGGAATGCTGATGTGCATCGACTTGAGTGTTATTAGCTGACACAGAGAAGGTATATGCACCGACCTATATGCTTCAGACTGAAATGCGCATCGACCTTACCTGACAAGAAGAAGGTATATGCACCGACCTTTCAATGCACTTGCTGACTCATAATAGAATAGTAGCATTCACCTATTGTCACTTCAACTTAACAGTGGTGGCTATCTTTTCATGCCTTTTTGAGTCATCTTCAGAACATGTTCTGATAGAATTCAAACGTCTATTTATTGATACCAATGATGAAATAAATGCATGAAAGTTATATCATCAAGGTTATATATATAATGACACATAATACTTGACATCATTCAAACCTAGTTGACATCATCAACACTACAGGGACACAACAGGAGACACCTGAGGCGCAGACTCAAACATCAGTGGATGCATCCGGCCTTGCTTCTAGTGGGCAGGTACTCCCGTCACGTGACGTGAGATTTCGTGACTCGAGTTTTCTTTTCCCATCTGTGAGACGTGGTTTTGCGTGTAGTTTCTGGTTGCGTTCTCGAGGTAGACGTCTAGGGTTCTGGTGAGCGTCACCGAGGGTTTTCCCTAGGCAGTGTTCGGTCCATGACGATGGAGTCATGATGGTTTTCCTGGCGGCATAGCCAGAGGTTTTCCTGTCAGTTTGGTGGTCCCCCGACGGTGAGATCGGGACGTGTTTTACGGTATAGTAGCAGTAGCTGTAGAGCCGAGGTTTACTATCCACTGTGTTTGCTATTCCTATTGTAGTTTTTACTTTCCGTTACCGCCGTTGTTTATGGTTGCGGTTCCGCGGGACCCGTACTGAGCCAGTGATAGGAGGCTCACCCCTTCTTTTCAGGTGTGGCAGTTCTTCGTCGAGGTTCGAGGGTGTCGTGCGGAGGTTCTTAGTTGCCAGCTCGCCGGGCCGAGTGTTCACTCAGTGTTAGGTACGTTTCCCTACCTTTGACTGTACTTTTATTGGACTAGACTCTATAGTTAGATTATTTATTTATTTCTGTTAATTGTTGAATTGTCCTATTTTATTTTCTATTTCTTTGTATTTCCACACTCCTTTTAGCCCTTCCGAGCCCTCCGGCTCGTGGGCGACGGGTCAGGATTCGAATGGTATCGGGTTTTTCTCGGTATCCAGATCTTGGGTCGTTACAACCAGACTCCTCTATATATATGAAGCTCCTGCCTGAAGAGGAGTTGCTACTGCCTTTGAAGAGACCCAATGTCCCTTGAGCCATCAACAGAAAACCTGTGAGAAAGAGAAGAATGGGAGTGTGAGCAGCCTAGCATCTGGCCATCCCAGTCCAATGTTGTAAAAGAAAATAGAGAAGAAGAAAGGAGAGAAGTCTTGAGAGAGAGGAGCCCTACAGAAAGCCTGAGCCTGAAGAGTCGCCTTGGATCTGATTCCAGATCTGCAGATAGAGCTTCATGATATTGCTCTGAAGCTACATTTGTATCTCATTGTATTGGTTTTTCTGTTTTTATTTGCAACTTCACAATCTGTAAACCATGTGTGTCTGGTGCTCTGGCTAGAGACCGGAAGTGGTTCTGGCTGAGTTCAGCCATGTGTGTGACTGGGGGTCTGTCCCCGTGTTTTTGCTGTGCTTGCAACGTGTTTTCTTTATTTGTGCGGGGGGGGGGGGGTTCGTCCCTATGTGTGTTGAGGACTTCGACCTCGTAAGGAGCTTGCTCCGCATGTGTGCGTGTGGGGGGGGGGGGGGCGTCCCCGTGTGGTGCTACGTTTGCAGCATGTGATAAAGCCTCACCGGGTTTCGTGAGGGATGGACGTAGATCTACGGGTTTGCAGACTGAACCACCTTAAAAATCCTTGTGCTATGGGTTGTGACTTGTGTGATTGCTCCATGTTTTTTATCCCCATTCACAGGTTCGTGTGCTAGCTTCAACGCATACAATTTTAATTATTTTCCATTGCACACTCTAACATTTTGTTCACACACACACCTGAGTTTGATGAGCAGCAGTTCTGTCTCACTGTTGAACGCACAAGGAAGCTGCGTCGACTCCACTATGTTGCTGAATCTACCTCAGCCTCTTCCTAAATAGCAATCCCTTGTCATTCTATGCATGGTGTAGTGATCTACTGTTTGAACTATCTTTGTTGAAACCACAATCCATATTGAATAGTGTGTCATCTGCATATCAAGCTGAAGATTGTGTTTCAATTAGTTTAGAATTTAATCAGGGCAAAGTTTTTAAAGGGATCTATTCAACCCCCCCCCCCCTTCTAGATCCAGTTGCACCCTTGGGAGCCAACAGAATCGGTCAGGTACCCCTACTCCCTGAATCGGCGAGCCAAGGCCTCCCCTTCCTAGCACCTTGTGTTGGCCCAGAGTAGATGGCGGACAAGAAGGGGGGTTGAATTATCCCCCAACCGAGATGGCTGATTTTAAAAAAGAATCTAAACTAATCACAGCGGAATTAGAATTAACTACGTTAATTAGCTCAAATTAAACTGAAGGGAGATTTAGGTTAACTCAATCTTTCTGATCTCACTCGAATAATCTATGCACTGAATGATTAAGCCTAAGCTAAATACAAATAGCAGATGTAGCAATGTGTAGTGGAGCAGTGAATAAAAATCTATAAGATAACATGTGAATGGAGATAGGAGAAAAGGACAAAAACAAAGGCATGCCACAAAGAGCACGAAGAGTTTTAGGTGGTTCGATACCACGACGGGCTCCCTACGTCCACCCCTCACCGAACCCGGTGAGGTTTCACTACCACGCTACAAAAGTAGTAACCACGGGGATGAGCCCCAACACCACACACGCTGCTTTCGAAGCAATCCGTACACACACGGGGCCTGGCCCCAAGACGATGCCACAGTAGCATACACTCACACACAATCGGGGAACTCACCCCGCACTGAAGGCTCACACGGAGACGCAGCTCCGTACACCACACATAGATATTTCGATGTTCAGAAACACAAGAGGATATACAAAATTTGCTCGCAGTAAAAAGTAGATCAAGAAGAGCATCACAAATAAATGGGTAAAAGATGTAGAATGTTTCCCCTTCATTTTTCCAATGGTCGTTTGAAGATCTTCCTTGACGTTCTGGTCGGAGGGAGTTGAAACTACAGCAGGATGGAGCAGCCGGTCATCTTCCTTGAAGATCCGGGCTTGTCTGCAACTTCAGCATCTCGTACAGGATATGTCCTACAAATTGTTTCTCCAATGGCACCTGCAAGCATCAGAAAGTGGTAAACCTCTCAAAGCCCTCTCCTCTCCACCTTGTGGCCGCACTCCTTCTTTCTTCCTCTGCAAGAATAGAAAGTATTAGCCCTCTCAATTCTTCTCCTTGTGTAAATCGCAAGGATATATATAGCAAATGAAAGATGAATGAAAGACACAAAAGCCCTTGCAAAACTCTCTCAAAACAACCCTTAAACATGTATAGGAACCCTAAGGGTAAGGGTGTAAAAGAGCAAGGCAATCGGATCTAGAGAAGTGGGTTTCGATACCCAATACGCAAACTTGATTCGGACACACCATAGAAAGTGTCAACTCTTAGAGTCGACACTTTTGTCAAGGTGTTCTGCCAGCAGAGTAAAAACTACCACACAGGTGAAAGTGTCGACTCTTGGAGTCAACACTTTTGGCCATGTGTTCTGCCAACGCACAGAACAACCCCCTGGACACCAAGTGTCGACTCACAGAGTCGACACTTGCTTCCAGCTACAATAAGCCAGCAAGCAGAGTAACAAGTGTCAACTCTATGAGTCGACACTTGCTCTGTCCAGCCAGAAACTCCCTATGGCAGTCCAAAGCAAGCACAGCCATTGAGGCCCTTTGAAAAACAGATTTAGCCAACTAAGAAGACATGCTAAGAGGATCTTACAGACATCATTCAACCTTGAATTCAACAAGAAATATGGGAAGTTAAATGAGGAAGTTGCTACCACAGGAATATCATGAAAAAAAACATGCTTGAAGGGTACTTGAGAACCCAATTCATGAGAAATACTTCAAACCCAGTCATGGCAACTATAGATCAAATTCAGAGATAAAATCTTACCATGGATCCATTGATTTGAAGGTAGTGTGAACCTGCATATTCTAATGAAATTCAAGTTAGTCAATCTTACACGAATAGAGATAACAAGAACAATCTCCTTGACTTTCGTCAAGAGAGTGAGCCTTTCAATCTCAATATTGATGAATTGAAATGCAGCTTCAAATTTGAGTGACTCATAGATATACAAACCATTTTCTCTAAAAGCTCACACATCAAACATAGAGATTTTAACACCAGATCCGAGGTTCAGCAGATCATAACAAATATTGATTCAGCCTTAGCATGGAAAACCCATTTCCAATTCAAAGAACAACTTCAATGGCAGTTAGCATTAATAAACCTATTATTCCCTCAATCCAGTGACAACACAAGCCTTCATTAGAAAAGATAATTAATGCATGAGAAGTCAAACCATCAATACATCCATACCTTGCCCACTTATTCTGGATATCATGCCAATTCACACATGAATCACAAATGCAATCCAAGGAGAACTGAACTTGCATAGTCCAATGCAAGCTAACACAAGTCGGTGCATGTGTAGGGACAGGGTTAGTGCATGTTTGAAGCAGGTCGGTGCATATGACTAATAAACCTAGCACATGTCGATGCATGTGTAGGGACAAGGTCGGTGCATGTTTGAAGCAGGTCGGTGCATATGATCAAGTGACCGTACACAGGTCGATGCACATAAGGGATCAAGTCAAAGCAAGTGTGAACAGGGTCGGTGCAAGCATAGACAAGGTCGGTGCATATATGAAGCAGGTTGATGCACATGTGTAGATAGGGTCGGGGCACATTTGAAGCAGGTCAGTGCACATTTGAAGTAGGTCGGTGCATGTATATGGACAGGGTCGGTGTATGCATAGACAAGCTCGGTGCATATATGAAGCAGGTTGATGCACGTGTGTAGACGGGGTCGGTGCACATTTGAAGCAGGCCGTTGCATGTATATGGATAGGGTCGGTGCATGCATAGACAGGGTCGGTGCATGGTTGTGAAACACCAAGGCAGGTCGATGCATGTATAAACAACATCAATGCACATTAACAACCAAAGTTGAGGCACATAAAACACACAAGACTCCCTCTTCAAAACTGCACATTAGTGATTTAATTTTCAGCAATATGTACAGAGAATTCACACAATTCAATGCATACAACCCAAGTTCAGTCCAATCATTCAAAGTTCAGTCCAATAACTTCAAACTCAGTTAAAGGTAGTCTGAACCCAATTTTTCATGCAGTTAGATATAGAGTGTCAAATGAAAAACCATTTCAACAAATGTCAAAAGCTTAGTTCATTGAAGACCAACAAGAAATCCACAATGACCAAAAGAGTATACCAGATATCCATATTTCACCATGATCAATCATGAGCTAATAAAATGGGTTTCACCTCTGAATTCATGGAACACCCACTGAAAAGCACAATTTTCACATGTAAGACATTTAGCTCATATCACATGAAGAGCCATGCTTCTTAACCCAATAAAACAACCTGCAAACCAAGATGGCATCATATGAGCTTATCTAGTATCAAGATGTTTTCCACAAGACATGGATATACCACACAATATTTTGTAATCATCAAAACTATTATCAAAAACAAAGAGGGAGCGCAACGAACCCAAAAATCTTCCCCTTTTTGATGATGACAAAATATTATGGCCACCTCAAAACTCTCCCCCTTTGATGTTATCAAAAAGGGAACTGATATGAAGTTTCCTCAAAAGTAGGATAAGAAATTGGAAACCAATGGTGCAATAACCCTGTAATATGAACTGTATGAGCAATATAGAGTTTAACCAAAAGAACCACATCATTCATCAAACTGCAGATGAGGCACTAGACTTTCAAGAACCCAGAAGGATGTGCAAGTGTAAACCTGAAAATGCAAAAATAGGCATGTCCTAAGTTCTGCTAACTGTTTGCATGACCTAGAAGTTGGAAATTTTGTATGCATGCCTTCTAAATGCCATTACTATGCAATACATGTTTTGAGGAGAAAACTGTGATATTCACAAGTATGGCTAAAATGTGTAAAGTGCATGTATAACCAAAGTATATGTAAAATGTAAAACTGAACTATATGCAAATGTTATGCTTAAGAGCACATTATTTTCCCCTTATTGTCAAAACTAAAAACTTACTGACAATGGAATTATGTAACCTGTTATTTACATGTATGATCTACAGATGCATCAAAATGAAATGAAGTGTGATATGTATGAACAAGATCAGGCAATCAAGCACTCAAGCACGGATAATTAGATATAGAAGCAAGCAAGTCCCTTAGGGACAGGTTTAAGAATGATGCTATTGATTTTGGAGCATGATGTGCATGAGCAATACTAAGAAGGTCGTGCTTACAAAGAGACGGTTATGAATAAACCATGAAAGTTGACAGATTCATAAAGTACATTCACACAATCAAACCCAAAGTGTATATGTGAAAATTGAGCAATGAATTCTAAATCAATATGGATCATCAGATTTTCCAACGGACACTAATAGGAGTCGTTCCTCCATACACTTCAATACACAATGCTCGAGTATTGGTAGCTATGTATAACCCCCCTTTTTTTAAAAAAAATAAATAAATGAACATAAGAAGGTGACTAACCTTTTGGCGCGAGTTGTACCCTTTGTTTCAGGGGCACTTCCCGATTACTCAGTTTCGTCACTTATCTTAAATGCGGACTTTGTCACTTTTTGATGCCAGTTATACCATTTATCTCAGGGGCACTTCCCGGCTACTCGGTGCCAATTCTCACTTATTTTTAATAGTGGATTTGCTTCACTTTTCGATGCGAGTTTCCTCCTTTGTTTCAGGGAGGATTCCCAGCTACTCGGATCCATATTCCACTTATACAGATTTTTGGTAGGGCAAACAGCTTTTTCCTTACGAGACATATGATTTCCATGTAGAGATTCAAGAGCCCTTAGGAGTGTGTGGGTGGTTGTATCAAATGTAAGACATGAATTAGAGATTCAATTGAGTAGAAAAATTGTAATCCTTATTAAGATTGAATCGTTTATCTCAAGAAGGTGCAAAGTGTGTGGGTGGTTGTATCAAATGTAAGACATGAATTAGTCTAATCACAATTATGTCTCCCCCTAAGTGTATGCACAGTTATAAGCAAAACCTCCCCCTTAATATATGCCATGTAACAAACATGTTTAAATCAATACGATTTTGTATAGGAAGGGGAAAAGGTCATAGGATTAATTCAAGGAAAGGATGTTATGATATATGCACTCAAACATGCATTGAGGTAAAGTTTTCACATAAGTTGATTACCAGTACTTGGCTAAGAACGTAGGTCCGAAGACCACTATCAAGCATGGGGAAGGCTTCCAGTTAGACAAAATCCAACCTTCCACAATCGCAATTTGATATACCGGATAATCATGGCATTCAAGCACATGTATATGTCAAGTATCTATGCAAGTGTATGCATATAAATTGAAGGATGATTGAACATCATTACTATCTACAAATATGCAAGGGTATGCATGATATGAGCATAAATATAAGTATGTAAACTGTGTATGCAAAACTGAATAGTTATTCACAAAGTGTGAGCTAAATATGAAAGACTTTATGTGCAGTCTAAAGCATTCAAAAAACTAGATTGTTATTTGCAAGACGGAAAAGAAGATGTGGATGTAAGACTCCATATGTGCAGTGAGAAGTGTTCAAGACATCTAATCATCAGAATCACCAAGTCTCATTCCTTCAATAATTGCCAAGGTGAACAAAATAGGAATGCAATTTGTTTAAATGCGAACACTTTCCTCCAGACTCAAAATTTACCTTTTTAGATTTTTCAAAATGAACCTAAGCAAACTGGATTTCAATACCAAACCATTTTTCTTTATGACTACCAGAGTCAACAGAGTGTAATATAAAATTCAGATGAATGTCAGATTTGACTTTATTTACAAAATATACAGCCTTACAAGCATAGGAAGTCAATATGATAGTAAATTTATAATTTGAAGAACAATGTTTTTCTCAAGATTCAAACTCTTACCTGAGCTGAATAATTCAAAAACCAATATACCAAATTCATTACCAGAAGAGCTCATCATTTCTCTTGCCTTGAATGATCTTTATTTATCAACAAATTATTCCTCCTCAAGGCACTCCTACAAAACAGATTCTCATTTTGGAGACTTGGGTACCCAAGCCATCTTGGGTCCCAAGGGATTAGTGACAACACTAGCAAGTGGCTTCCCATATTTCCTAGCATAGCGATGATCATCAGTTTTCATTATGGAACAGTCATCCATTGAATGACCATTCTTGCCACAATAAAAGTAATAAAAAGATTTTCTATTCATGGACCATTTTTCATTAAAGAATAAGTATTCATCATGTGTCCAAGTTCACCACAATAATAACATGAAAACTTCTTTTTGACATACCATTCATCATCTATTTTCTTAGTAAAGCAATCTTCAAAAATATGACCATGTAAACCACAGTAGAAGCAATGAATGTTGAGGTTCTTCTCTATGAATCTCTCATGATTTTTGGAACCATCAACCATTTTCACTCTTGATTTTGATGCTTCATCATCATCAAGTTTTATCAAAAGGGAATCATATATTTCGTGGCCATATTTCCCGCAGTAATAACATGAAACATCCATTCTCTTTCTTGATGCATGAACATGTTTATCAATTGAGGGTTTTGCATGCACACATGAACAATCAATGACATTTTTCTGTTTCAGATTTTCTTTATCACACAAAAATAAGGACTCATTCAAACTCATGATTTCATTTTCCAAAGATGAAATGTGAAATTCAGTACTAATTAATTCTTCCTCACATGACGTAATTTTCTCATTCAACAAAGAATTAAGAGTTTTGTGACTTTCAATTTCTTGTTCATGAATATGCAATTTATCACAATCATCATCAATCACACATTTTCCTTTTTCAAATTTTTCAAGACTTTTCAATCTACTTTCAAGTAGGGAAATCTGAATTAGCAAAGCACTATTTTCGTTTTAGAGTTTTTCAAATGAATTTCCGTTCATGGAAGTGTGTTCAAGTTTGTTCTTTTGAAAACTCATTTTTTTATCAGACATTGGATTCATTGTTTCATTCGAGTCGACAGACTTAAACAAATCATTCTTCAGATTTCTCAACTCCTCTTCCAACTCAACAGTTTTATCATTCATGTTCTTAAAACTTTCTATCTCATGTTTTAGCTCCTTATAACCTTTCAGATTTGTCAGCATTCAGAGTAGCTTTCCCTTTTTCAAGAAAGAGCAGTTTTTCAGATATAGTAATATTCAACTCTTTCAGATTCTCATTATCTTTAACTATTTGTTGAAGTTCTAAAATTTTAGCCAGTAAAGATTTATTTTCAGTTCTGAGATTAGCAATTATCTCTTTGTGTCCTTCAACATCTAACATGTGAGACTCAATTAAATTTTCAAGCTCAGTGCTGTTGATATGTTTTTACTTTCTCTTCAATACTCTACCCAGACTCCAAAGTCCTTTCTATCCCTTCTACTAAATCGATGTGAGAAATAAATGGAAAATAGAAGGGGGACAGAAGGGTGTAAACATGTGATCGCCACCAAGGTGCCAAACATGATGGACACGTCGTACCTTGGAAAGAGGGTAGGTACTCGCCTTTAACCAGCACTGCAGGGGATGAGCGGCCCGTGAAGAACCACCTTAAGGGTAGTGCGGCTGCTCGACAGACCGCTCGTCAATGCTGGGGTGGAACGCGGGATGAAGAACAAGGGATGATGAACGGTTCAGGATCGGCCGCGGGAAGGGGATGAACGGTGTAATATTGTCCGCACTTCCCTTAGAACGGACAGTCTGGAACAGCCCAACGCCACCACGCCCTAAGATGCAAAGGTCCAACCTCCACCCTTTCCGGTCGGCCACAAAGGATGGGCCTCATGTTAGTGTGTTGCTAACCTGCGAAACAGAGTGTAGAACACAAAAAGAAACCCAAATTAGAACTTGCAAAGTGTAGTAAGTGCTAGAACGGGAAGGAATAAAAATAACTAAATAAAGTGGGGGATACCTGGGGGGTTTTAAACCCCTATGTGAGCGACATCACGCGGTTCGGGGAGTGAAGAAGACGCGGAGCGCGCGGGCTCCTCTTGTTTGCTGCAATACAGAAATAAGAGAAAAGAGAAGGGGCCACCACGGGAGATTGCTCCGGCGGGGCGAGCGGGACAAATGTAATATAGCAAGATATGGGGGTTAAACGGCCATAGCGGGAAGCGACTCGCCGCTGCCTCGGGGGGACGGGAATGGTGCAGAAATCAAATAGCAAGAATTAATATAAAGAACAGGAATTTGAGCAGATAAGAATATAACAGAATATAAGGAGAATATAAAGAACAGGAATTTAAACGGCCATTGGGGAAGTGACTCGCCGCGGCCTCGAGAATATGAATAGATAAGAATATAACAAAATATAAAGAGAATATAAGAACGGAATTTAAACGGCCATTGGGGAAGTGACTCGCCGCGGCCTCGAGAATATGAATAGATAAGAATATAACATATAAGAACGGGAATTTAAACGGCCATTGGGGAAGTGACTCGCCGCGGCCTCGAGAATATGAGCAGAATATAACAGAATATAAAGAGAATATAAGAACGGGAATTTAAACGGCCATTGGGGAAGTGACTCGCCGCGGCCTCGAGAACATGATGTGATTGCCAGGGGCCAAAAGACCCCAAAATAAAGAAAGTGATCGCGCCTACCTCAAGAGCGGGAGATGGCGGGTTGCTTCTTCCTCCCCCTTCGGCCGGCCGACGGAGAGGGCTTTCCTTGGGTACCCTTGCAAAACAACGACAAACAAGTAACGAGTGGATTAGAAAGATGAAGGTGTAGTATTCAAATCCTTGCGATAAAAATAACGAAATGATGGCAAGACACACACCTGGTTGGTGTTGTCTTTTAAACCCCTCTCGGATACGAGTAGGAGGAAAATACTTATGATGAATGGCGATTATGCTGACGTAGGAATAGAAAAAAGACTCCCTTATAAGGGGGATGGAGGATGCGATATGATGAATGTAAAATAACTATGAAAGAAAAGGAGAGAGTGGCTTATTGGATGGCCGATAGTGAGATCTGGCGGAGCTTCGGTAGCGTAGGGACGACGTGGAAGTACGGTGGACGAGGACAGCCTTCCTCCTGCGAGCGCGGGCACCCGAGAAGCCGACAGAACCTCCACCTACAAAAGACCCCACGGGTTAGAAATGACTCCGATAGTCTCTGGGCTCCGGCAGCCTATCGGATCTCTTCTTAGCTCTCTCAGAACTGAGGGGGTGGGCCTCTATTTATAGGGCTCCGGAGGGTGGAGGCGTCCAGGACCCTGGACACCTCCATCAGGGCCGAAGTAATATTTTATTCTATTTTTATTCATTTTTTTTGAATATTTTCGTGGAGGCGTCCAGGGTCCCGGACGCCTCAATAAGGTCCACCGAACTCCACCGAAAGCCGCACGCGGTTTGGCACAACGCATGGTTTTGTGAGCGGCGCCTCGTGATTCGGAAATGGGCGCGTCCAGTTGTCTAGACACTTCCACAATTGGCCTTTTCACCCACGACAAACCGACGATCGGTGGGCGGGGCCCCGTGAGCAAGGTGATGGAGGCGTCCAAGGTCCTGGATGCCTCCATAAATATATTATTTTTATTTTATTTTTGTTTTGTTTTTTATGATTATTGATATTATTTTTATTATTTTTGCATTGATGGAGGCGTCCAGGCAAGTGGACGCCTCCATGATTTTGATTTTTTTTTATTTTTTGGTCATTGATGGAGGCGTCCAGGCGCCTGGACACTTTCATGATTTTAATTTTTTTATTTTTTTTGGTCATTGATGGAGGTGTCCAGACGCCTG
The DNA here is from genome assembly GCA_022559845.1 of Amorphophallus konjac. NCBI lineage: Eukaryota > Viridiplantae > Streptophyta > Magnoliopsida > Alismatales > Araceae > Amorphophallus > Amorphophallus konjac. The sequence goes on along the minus strand of CM040125.1, from coordinate 226,094,938 downwards.
GACACTTCCATGATTTTTCACGAAAAAATTCAAAAAAATGTAAAAAAAATTCATAAAAATAGGAAATCACCAGAGTAATTAAAATGTGAAGGCCGCCTTGGGGTATCATAGTGTAATATGAGATTTACTCACGGTAACGTCAAGAACGACGTGTCTACAGCTGCCCCGCCTTGGCGTCTGCTTTGCAAGGGAGTGACATGTAATGGAATGATATCGAAGTGGAGTGAAATGGAGTGGGAATGGACTGATAAGTTGATGCCAAGTTGTGATGAGACACGCTTTTGAAATTACTGTTTTGAATTTTTCCTGGAGTTTCAGTGAGGCGACCTTGAAGAAGGACTTTCAAATTTTGACGATTGCTTGGACAGGGTTAAAATAAGGGAGGGTGAGATGTGCACTCAGGCACGAAAATAAAGGAGACCAACTTCTCGGTGTGGAAGTACCTGGGTCATAAACATGCATGTTTCACCTTTGGGGAGCTGTTACCAGCCAATGTGGAAGTGCTGCGGCCAAGGTGGGTCAAACAAAGCAAAGGAAATATCTGAGGGTCTGTCCAAACAAGGGTCTCCTTTGGAAGAGCAGCGTAGGGCCACTTCAAGGAAATTCAGTATTTCATTCGGAGTGGAATATCTCATATTTGTAAGAATTGAAGCACAGCAGCTTTCGCAATCGAATCACTTGAATGATCTTCCGCAATAAATCAAAGTCCTATATGAATGCATGCTGGGCTTAAAGAAAAATTTAAAACAAACTAAAATAAAAAATAGCCAAGGATAATATTGTCAACTCGTTAAGAATGGGTCAGGATACCGATCCGGTGAGCTGATACTGGGCTGGGGCCCGTTTATCCGTGCACCAACTCACTGAATGGAACCGTCGTCCCCATGCTACCACAAGTTAACGGCCTATCCGTACAACCCAAATTCTTCCGGGATCATCACTGTTTTTGTTGAAGGGGAACTCAAATCCCAGATTCGTTCGGGCCGCAAGGTCCTTGACATGTTCTAGTAGCGTAGGTATCATATACTATGATGCATGACATGGTGGGACCAACCATTGAAAGGTGGGACAGGAGATAGGATAAAGACGTCCGTTAGTAAAACCTGCACAGACCAGCATAGGTTAGTAACATCAGAAAGTAGCAGATTTATAACAGAATCACACCACAGTACAAGGGGGTCTAGACAAAACTCTGACGACTGACCACTGTAGCGCCTCTCCTTTCCTACACTTCTTCTCTTGCACCAAGTTGTTTCGAGGCATGCCTTACGAGACTTTTGCCCTGGACAGAAGGGAACTACTTTGCACGGAGGGATTCTGTTGCTTTCTTTTGGGCGCATCCAGGCGCGAGGACGCGTCTTAACCCTGGAATTCAAATTTAAAGCGCCGGGCGACCTTTCTTCTCCCGTGCCTTACCCGCAAACGAGCCCACCTTCCTCCGAAACTCGCTCGCCCGTCTTCGTCTTCTTCCCCTCGTTCGATGGAGTTCGGTGGGCCGGACCATGGTGAAGGTGGAGAGGGACGAGGGGCTCCTCGCCCGAGGAGGGACACGCAAGAGCACGGAACGGCGTCCATGGAGGAGGAAGGGCCGTTTCGGGCCCCCGAGGGACCCGAGGGGCCTGATGCTGCGGAAGGAGGTGAACACGGTCTGGTAGGTCCTCGGATCTTCTCCTTTGATCCATTTTGAGTTTTGAAGCGAGCCGTGGGGGGAAAAGGTTTCGGCGAGTGTTGCACTCAAATGATGGACACGTCCTTGACAGGAGACGCGTTCTTGTTATGACGCGAGGCCCTTCTTTCTTGATGCAGGACATGGCAGAGACCCCTGGTTTGGCCGATGAATGGGCGAGTGCAGATGAGCCGAGCCGTGTCAGGAAGGAGAGTCGCGGCAAGGCGAAGCTCGAGGATTGGCGCATACGTCTCCCTAGACAGCAAGGGAGCGTATTGGTGCAGGACAGTGCCGACTTCCTGCGGCAGCAGAGAGAGAGTTATGCAGGGCTTCCCCAAGTCGGGGATACGCGCGACGTCAACGGCTCGCGTGCCCAATTAGCCGAGGTCAGGCGGCAGCTGGCCGCCACTCAACAGGAACTGTCGCTCCTGGTAAGCTAAGTGCTGCATTTTCTATTTTTAAATGTGGAGCTTAGCTGACGGCTATTGTTTGTTCGTTCCAGTGTGCCCAGCAGACAGCGATGGTGGGAGTGGCTGGCGGCGCATCTTCCAGTTCCTCGGCCCCTTTTCTTGAGATTACCTCCCTCCGGGAGCAACTTGGCGGTGCGGTGGCTCGGGCAGCCCGGGCGGAAGAGGAGCGTGATGCCTGGGTGGCGACTGTAGCAAAGCTGCGACATCGCGATGAGGAGAGACCTTCTCCAGACATCCTGGAGTTAAAGGTTCTTCTGCAGATGACGAGGAGAGAGGCAGAGAGAGAGAGTCGAGAGAAGGGCCGAGCGTCAGCGGGATCAGACCGAGAGGAGGGCCTTGGAGGCCCAAGTGAGGGAGCTCCAGCTGGGCCTTCAGGCCGTCGTGCAGATGCTAGGAGCGATGGAGACGCGCTATGAGAGAGCGTGAGAGTTCGGGGAGCGACTGCGCCAGTCTGGTTGCTTTGCCGCTAGTGGCTTCTTCGCCACGCTAGGGGAGGAGCAACGAGTCATTACTGTGGAGCCGGCGCCACAAGGCAAGGCGGGTGCTACTGCACGGGGATCAGGAGGCTTCTGAGGGACCCTCACCTCAGGGGAGAGGAGAGGGACGCCTAAAGGGACGAGCATGAAGATAATGGCAAGGGTTGGTGAGCTAGTGGACCCGCCTCCTCTCTATGATTATAGTGTTTATGACAGCTTATGTAGAATTATGAATGGAGTGATTTGATTTTCTGCTGCTTGTTTGTTCTCTTGTGCGTTCCTTCTTCCCTACACTTCTTCTCCTTTGCACTGTTCCCATGTGATGGGTCTGCCGAGACTCCACCCCAAGCGGAGAATCGCGTCTTGTTGTGACCATTTTCCATGGGAATCTTCCGTCGAAGTCAATAATGACGGCCCTAGTCCCTTTTCCCGAAATGTTGTGTCAAGTTTTGCGGACGTCCTCCAAAACATGATAGGGTATCCCTAGACATCATAGGGGGCTAGTCGTCATATTCTTCGTCCAATCAATCACCCTGTGCGAGCGGTGAAGTGACACACGGGACCGCATGGTAGGTGCCTCATCGCGAGGGCTATCATTAAAGGTGATGGAGGCAATCTTGGCCTGCACTCCTTCCATTTCTATAAATTCTTGTCCATTTTATCCTCCCAGGTATATCGAGAGCTAACTCGAGGAGCACAAGTTCTCACGGGAGAGGAGGAGTTCAAAATTCGAAAGTTGGATGGAGGGCGAATCTTCCCACTCCTCGAAGAGAAGCAGGTCTAGTGGTAGTAGTTCTAGGAGGCTTTCGGACCTCGAAGGGCACTTCAGCGAAAGGGCCCAATCACAACTCGTAAGCTGAGCTTTCCTGCCCTATTCTCATTCTTTCTTCCTTCCTATTGACAACACCCTTCTCCATTTCTTATGCACGCACAGAGTGTGATGAAATCACACATTTCATGGGAGTTAGCAGTGGCCGCATACAGGGGTCTCCCGGATTTTCAGAAGGCCAGGCTAGACGTGATGGGATTTGGTGCCTTTCTTCGGATCGAGCCACTCGAGCTCGACCTGGTTCTGATCCAAGCCTTGTGTGAGAGATGGGACCCAGTGAGTCGGGCATTCCTGATGCCCTGGGGGCACATGGTGCCCAGCTTGGAGGATGTGGTCCGGATCACAAGCCTGAAGGTGGAGGGCGAGGCAGTGACCGGGGTCACTTATGCGGATTACCGAGAAGGTGCTCGGAAGCTACTGGGTTTGGACCTAGATGGTCGAAAAAATAGGTCGGTAGCTAGGGCGTCCCTCATGGATGCATTAGGGCTCACCGACACTCGTCGGCGGGACGATGAATCCTCAGAAGAGTTCATGGAAAGGATGGAAATAGGATGCCATGCCGTGTACTGCACAGATTTCGGCAACTGGGAAAGATGCAACATAGATTTGAGGAGATTTCTCCTCTTCCTTTTGGGGAGATTGGTACTGAGCTCGAAAGGGGATGGTATCCAATGTCGCTTCCTGGAGCTGCTATCAGACCTTGAAAGAGTAGGATACTATGCCTGGGGAGCTGCCATGTTGGCACACTTGTTTGCAGGCCTGTTCCAAGAAGCGGATCGTGAGATGGCTGTGAGTGGTTTTACACCATTCATCCAGGTATTTTTGGTTTTGTTTATTTTATATTTTTTGTTTTTGTTTTTGCAAGGTACTGATGACCTGCGTCGAGCAGCTGTGGAGCTATTATTACCTCCCCATGGGGAGAGCTCGGCATTGGCGACCCGCGATGGTGCCGCTAGCCAGGCGGTGGGAACCCATCATGAGTGCGGCACCCAACCTACCAACTGATGGTGCTAAGGCGGGAGCTACAGGAGTTCTCTGCAGCGATGGTAAACTGGAGACCCTACTCAGACATGGTCGATGCCGACCAGCCGTGGGTTCTAGCAAGTCGTGCCCGGTTCGGACGGGAACTGTGGATGCACTGCCTGAATGAAATTGAGCCGCTTCGGCTACGATTGGTTATGAGGTCCTTGGGACTGGCTCAAGAATGGGTGGATTCAGCTGCGCCACCTCGCGTTGGGAGAGAGACGCGAGGACCGGCGACCTGCATTGACTGGCGCATGCGGTTCCCCGAACAGTACGAAGACTGGCAACAGGGTGGCATAATCGTGGAATCGCAGGCACGGGATAGCAAGGATTACCTGCGTCTATACAACACAAGGTACGCAGAGCGGTTCCAACCCCGGGGACTTGCAGAGGTAGGTCTCCCCTTTTTCTCTTTTCTTCTTTCACCCTTTTTTGGTTTTCTGGTGGAAATGCTGACTCGTATGGCTGCAGGATATCCGCAATATGATGATAGCGACTTTACGAACTCGCTTGGCAGAGATGGAGCAACGGTTGGGCGATGCCCGCGGAGCTACGATCGCCTTGGTAGGTGTACAGTGCGTTCCTAATTAAAACCGCAGATTCCAGATGTTGGCTGCTAATTCACGCAGTCGTAGCATGCCCAGATTGGCGCGGCTTCCCCAGCGATGGGAGTAGGTGGTGCCTCTTCCAGCTTGTGGATTCCTACCTCAGAACTCGATTTGCTTCACGAGCAACTTGCTCGTGCCATGCAGCGTGCCGCGGAGGCAGAAGGGATGCTCTCTATACAGGTAAGAGTCTCAGTGGTGAGTTCTCCTTGTTTATGCCTTGTCGCGTATCTTGAGATGGTACATCTGGCAGGAAAAGGAGACAGAAGATGTGCTTGCCCAAGCTGCGCAGAGGGCGGCTAGGATAGCAGAGCTGGAGGGGGAACTGCAGCGTCGTCCAGATGACGACTCTTCCAGGGATGCTATGGAACTGAGGATCACTCTCCAGTTGGAGAGGGAAGACCGTGAGAGAGAATGGGCAGAGAGAGAAAGAGACGCAGAGAGAGAAAGAGCCAACAGATTGACTGAAAGGGAGGAACGGAGGGCCATGGAGGCCCAGTTGTTCGAACTCCGAACCAGCCTTGGTCTTGCTGAACAGTGGCTGAGAGATGGTGAGGAGCGCTACCGAAGAGCACGAGAGCGTGGCTTTCGTGTTGGTAGCTTCTCTGCTGCTTCCGTGGATCAACGCCGGGGTGTGGGAATAGGAAGGGGAGTACAGAGCGGTAGGAGTACCGCTTTTCGTAGTTGGGTAGCACCTTTTGAGAGCGTTTTGCCCGGAGAGTAGTGGGACGAGTGATACAGAGAGAGAGCGGAACTTGATGTAATTTTTTGTTTTGGAAAGGAATAAAATACAAGGTTTGGTCTGTTTGGTTTTCACCTTTACTTTTGTCGCCTCGAATCCCTGCACACATCACTGAAACAAACAAATCAGAATTTCTGTTCTGACTTGGCCCCTTGCTCAATAAGCAAATGGTCACTGTGACTGTCCTTGATAACTGGTCAAGGGGCCAAGCCTTTATTTAAGGAAGGCAAGAGAAAGATGTAGTGATGATAAATGCGACAGGCAAGCACACGAATGCAAACGGTATTAAAAGTTAGATGCTGCACTCAAATGCAATCATGCAAAATTGATTTGTTTTCTTTTTTATATTTGGCATTTTTTTGTTTTATCATAAAAAAGATTTTTTTTTGTTTGCAAATATGTACATTTTCTCTTTTCCATTTTTTTGTTGCTTTTATTATAAAAGTTTTTGTTGCTAATGCCTGTCAAGCACCCAAATGGCACCCAACCTATACGAGAACAGGGGTTTCTTACTAACCTCCCAGGTATCCTAAGTGCACATCTAGGTTGATTTGGACCTCTAGACCCCTCGAATGATGATCCCGTCGGCTAAGACTTACCCTGATGACAATACCGTCATGCCATGCTTAGGCTCCTAGTCACTTCCGACCACAGGGATTCACCCAAAAGATGTTTGAGGTAAATGATTTGCCCGACCCGGGTCCGTTTCCTCACAACTCTAGATAGTATATGATGGAACACCCTGGAACCCTAACGACCAACCACGCGACGCTGACCCGGAATCAGACGCCGTCGCACCCATAGGTGATGCGCTTGCATTGGCCTAAGCCCTAGGTTAAACAAGAAGACATCAAGGCGGTAAACATGGGTCTTGACCAGCCAGAAACACAGAGACTCCTTCGCAGCGATAGCTTTTGCTTTTCAAAGTAGGTAACCATATGTGTATATTAAAATAAGGTCGCAGACCTTGGCGGGTTTCACCCTTCAGAAACTCCATCGAACCTTCATCTTAGAGGAGAAGGAAGAGCGTAGGGGATAAACCTCCTGAGAGGATCGGCAAAGCCGTTAACCCGGCGAGCGAATAAGGGCCCATTAACTCTTTCCTTTCGGACAACTTCGGACCAAATCTCGAGCATTTACATTCCACGGCCCCCTTTTGTGGATTCAGACTTTTGCTTTGAGGGGTTCCGTTTATCGCAACAGGCACGGTCACGACCAGGCTTTTCTCTTGATTTTGATTTTGTATTTCTTTTTGTGAGGGAGATATAGTCGTTTGACGTTTGTGGGCTCCCTTTCGTATGCCTGCGGGGACACTGCCCTCTTCTCGTGCTCTGATCGATGCTCGAGGAAATGGATCCTACTCTTGCCCTTGGGGTTTGAGTTTCGGTTTCTCATGCTCAGCGTTTTAAGGGCGCCGACTGTCTCATTTGGTCGAAGAGAAAAGAATAAATATTACAACTTCCAGAGATCTTCTGGGTGGGGCCCCACCGTAGGTGATGCTACTGACTTTTTTGAATAAAATACATAAGTGAGCACATGTTAGCTTCCTTCGAGCGAGCATAGGCCGACGTGGCCAGACAGGGATCTCCACGGTTCTGACAAACCAAGACCCGGTGACTACCAAGCCTTAATGGGCCCTATCCTAACATGAAGGTTAGATGCAGTGACTTGACTACATGGTGACCACCAGGCATTGGCATTTTGAATTTTCCATATTTTTAGTGGTTTTCAATATTTCTTTGTTTTTGATGTTTTGTATCTTTTCATCATTTTGTTTTGTTTTGTGCTAAGGGTAGTATTTCTTAAGATAAAGCCCATTCCAAGGGTGGGATAACTCGGTCCCTTCGGCGTTGGCTAGCTTGTAGGCGTTGCCAGGGTACACGGCTTGAATTACAAATGGTCCTTCCCAATTGGGTTGGAGCTTAGAACGCGGCCCTCCAGGTTTGACAAAAATTCTTTTTATGACCATCTCACCGACTTTGAATTTTCTCTCAACGACTTTCTTTTGGTAAAAGCGAGCGAGTCTATTTTGATACACACGCGTGTGTTCGGCAGCGGCCAGCCGCTTCTCATCCAAGAGTTCCAACTGGGTGAGGAGAGAATTACGACGATCGTCGAGGGGAAATTCCTCGTCCAATTGTACCCTGAGAGAAGGGATCAGAGTCTCGTACGGGACTACCGCTTCCATACCATAAGTAAGGGCAAATGGAGTCTGCCCGGTGGGGGTACGGATTGAAGTGCGATAGGCCCATAGGGCTTCGATAAGTTTTTCTGGCCAGTCTGAAAACTTACTAGACTCGCAGGTTTTTTTGATGATTTTGAGCAATGTTTTATTGGTGGCCTCCGCTTGGCCGTTACCTTGTGGGTAATAAGGCGATGAATGATGCAATGCAATTGCGTACCTTTTGCAGAGGTCCTGTAGGTCCTGAGAAATGAACTGTGGCCCATTGTCGGTGACGATTGTGCTTGGGACGCCAAATCTGGCGAGGATGTTCTTCATGATGAACTTACAGACTGTTGACGCCTTGATTTCCGCGTAAGCTTCAGCTTCGGCCCATTTGGTGAAGTATTCCGTCGCAGTAAGGAGGAAAGATTTCTGCTTGGTGAGGGAATTGGGATCACCTAGGGGACCAATGATGTTGAATGCCCACATGGAGAAAGGCCACGGGGAGGATATTGGATGAAGTGAGGAAGATGGTGAATAGATTTTATCGGCGTGAAGTTGACACTTGACACACCTACGGACATAGACAGCACAATCCTCTTCCATAGTGGGCCAATAAAAGCCTTGGCGAATGATCTTCTTGGCGAGCATCTGACTATTCACATGGCCACCGCACACACCCGAGTGTGTCTCCTCTACACATTTCCAGACCTCATCGTCATCAAGACATCTTAACAGAACACCAGTAAGGCCTCTCTTATACAACAACCCTCCAACTAGGGCTGTTTATTTTAAATAAGTGGGGGATAAAACAAGATTTAGGTGAAAGGTACCTAGAAGAATTTACAGGATGAGAAGAAATCAAAGAAATCAGTGAGGACTAAAGCCTCGGAAACAGTGTGAGAACGGGCAGGTGCCCGAGGAAGTTGATGTGAAAGGAATCGGGTCAAACCCGGGAGCGGGATCGGGAGGAATCAGAAATTGATGAATCGAGAGAAGCGGATCCGAAGGGTCCGGACGTAAAGGAGGAGAATCATGGGGAAATGAATCCGGAGGTTCCGGAGGAAGAAGATCATGAGGGACCCGATGCCCTGGGAGGTGTGTAAAAAGACAATTCAAAGGGGTGAAAAGAATGAAGGACGTGATGACTTGGAAGTACAAAAGGATAAATCGAAAGAAGGAGAGGCCCGGAGGTTCCAGGTGGATATGGGAAGGAAGGGTGCGATGCCTTGAGAGAGATGGAGAATAAGATAAGAAATCCGGAGGTTCCGGATGGGGGTGAGAGATGGATAAAAACATAGAATTAAATAGGGAGGGGTCCGGAGGTTCCGGACAGGGATAAATGTAGGGGTCCGGAAGCTCTGGACAACGAGGAATGTGAGGGTTCGGGGACCCTAGAGCAGAGGAGCTTGATGACTTAGATTTAGATGACGGGAGGCGTCTCCTTAACCAATGGACTGCCCATAAAAAGAAGTTGAATAGCAGCATGAGCAGTGATGGACTAGGATAGGAAGTGGATGAACTGATGTGGACTCCTTCAACAAGGGATTTATTGTCCTTAAGCTTCACTTTATGCTTTTCCCTCTTCTTGGTAAATACTCTCTCATAGTGCGGCCCTTCAACCTTCAACACGAGTTCTCGGCCTCCTGGGTTTGCAGGCTGATCCCAATGATGTGCCCAGGCAGAAGGCCTCTTCTTTCTCTGACCAACCGGGTCCATTAGTATGGTCAGGGCCCACAGGCTCTCATTTGACGGACTTCTAATAAGGCCCTTTGGACATTCGTACATGAACGGTAACTCTCTTGGCAAAATATCAAAACAAAGATTTAAGAGCTCCGCTTGTGAAGTAGGGATCTTGACATGAAATGGCTCCCTTGGAAAAAACTCCCGTGATAGATGAACGGTGTCCATCATTGGAAGTTGGATGCTCGGCATAAGGAGCTTCATTTTTGGGGCACTGCTCAAGGCTGTTGGAATATCACACGTGATCATGCTGGGTAACATAGGCGTTCGCCTCTTGCATGGAAGTTGGTGGTGAGTAGACATGATGTTAAAAGCTTCCAACAAGAACTGCCCTGACCCACCTCTGAGCATAGAATTCATCATCTCCTCGGCAGTAGAATGTGTCATCACTATGCATGAGGAGAACCCCTTCTTTTGATTGGCCATTTGGACTATGACCGAACAAGGGGTAATAAGAGCCTTGAAAGCATGTTGGCCAATGAGTAACGTGATCGTGGTTATTTTGGCCCCTGATTTGGTCAGCACCAATTCCTGAGAGTCCTTCTTGATGGGCATTGGTGCAGATGGAAATTCGGCCTTCTCAAAGGTGACCGGCACAAGAACCCGAATCGGCATTCGGCAAATTAAATCTTGGATCTTGAATGGCATTACCGTGGCCAAATTCTTCTTGTCCAATTCTTGAACATCATCTTTGGCACATGTATTTGTAGAAAGACACCCACTTCGAGAGGTGGTGGAAGGAGGTGAGATTGAGACAACAGGCTCAACCGGTAATGGAGATTCAATGATGGGGGCTATAGGAAGGGTAAGTGGAGGTTGAGACATGACGGGCTTCTCCTTGTTCTCAAGAGGAGACGAGGTTGGCTCGTGTGCAACAATCAATGGGCCCGGCTCAGGGTTAATCATGGGTTTAGGTAAGGGGAGTGGAGGAATATGAATGGTTGGATTCGGGGTTACAAGGCTAGTGGAGGTTTTAGGTGGAGACGATGCAGGATTACTCGGTTGGGAACAAGAGTTAGTGGAATGCTCAGTGGAAGCCAATGGTGTGGGGGTTATTTGTACAATTGAAGGGGTGACAGTAGAAGGCTTGGTACATAGGAAACGTCAGATTTTGGTGGTACGTGGGGGGTTAAGGGTAGAAGGTGATTCATGGTGCATTGATGCGGGTTGTTGGGGTGTAAACCCGTCATCGTAACACCACGATGACTCATAAGCAGGGGTAGAACTAGTGGCTTCATCCTAAGCAGGGGGTTCTTGTGGGAGCAGTGGAAGAGGGAAACGAAGAAAACTTGGAGTAGGTGTATATTCAAAATCTTCATAAATTTCATCATGTGCCATTTCCAATTCTTTATGATCATCAAGTTCAAATGGACGCCGTGGTGGAGGCACGTTGATGAGTGGAGATGGTGTATATTGACATGAAGGGTTTTGTGGATATGAATGCGGAGGCGGAGGGCCATATGAATGAGCGTAATGAATGAATGGTGGGTGGACAGCATGCACTTGATCGTTAAAACTTGGGAGAACTTCTTGCTCACTCATATTCTCAATGCCATACTCATCTCTTCTCTCCTTCCAATCCTTCTCCATTTTAGTGATGTTATTCATGAAAGTGTGAAGGGGGTTGGCTTGAGGAGGGGAAGGAGGAAGAAATTTCCTCTCAATAACAGCCTGTAAGGCTCCAAGTTGAGAGCTGAGAGAGTCGATATGAGAAACCATGAAATCCCAGGCATAGGGAACACTAGTGGAGGGGGAAGCTCCACTAACAGTGGCCTGTATTCCATATGAGGATTTATAGGACGGGCCAACGTCCATGGGATGAACCTGTGGGTCAGGATGATAGCCCCAGTCTGAGTTGTAGACCCCATAAGAGTCGTGACCTGGGTCACACATTTGAGACCCATAACGGAAGGCGTCAGCCTCGAAACAATTGTAATTATATTCAGCCATCCATCATGTTTTTTGAGAGCGTAATAACATACACGAGCAAACAATTAGCATGGATTAACATACAAGTGAATGCTTTACGTCTTTTTTTTTGTTTTGATTTTGATAATTTTTTTGTGTTTTTTTAACCAGATCCGAAGTTCACACAAAATAGGGACCCTAGTTCATTTTTATTTCACCGCCGTGTCAGCTAGGGGCTCTCGTCTCACCACGAATGGGTCGACTAACTCCGGGGAACTTCAATGGTACAACCAGGCCAGTGAATGAAGAGGAGATTCTTCGATGTCGGGGACTTACGGAGCTCCCAGTGGAGGAGATTCTAGTCTGTTGAGAGGAATTCTCAAACGGAGAGTCCTTCCTTCACCGGGAAAGGGTGATCCTTAGAAAAAATGAAAAAGGATATAAAAGAGGGATGGATGTATGCAATGGAATGCTGACAGAGATATAGAGTAAGAAAATAACAGAAATAACAAACATATAATAAACACCCAACCAATCACAACTGACAGTGCTGCCGTGAGCACAACGGGAGCGCACGAGGGCGCCAAGGTGGAGAGGCACGGACGGTGCCGAACTTGCAAGGGTAGCCAAAAGGAAGCAGTAGTGTCCCACCGTGATCGCCAATCTGTGAGCGACGTCGCGCGGTTCGGGGAGCGAAGAAGACGCGGAGCGCGCGGGCTCCTCTTGTTTGCTGCAACACAGAAATAAGAGAAAAGAGAAGGGGCCACCACGGGAGATTGCTCCGGCGGGGAGAGCGGGACAAATATAATATAGCAAGATATGGGGGTTAAACGGCCATAGCGGGAAGTGACTCGCCGCGGTCTCGGGGGGACGGGAATGGTGCAGAAATCAAATAGCAAGAATTGAAACGGCCATTGGGGAAGTGACTCGCCGCGGCCTCGAGAATATAAGCAGATAAGAATATAACAGAATATAAGGAGAATATAAAGAACAGGAATTTAAACGGCCATTGGGGAAGTGACTCGTCGCGGCCTCGAGAATATGAATAGATAAGAATATAACAAAATATAAAGAGAATATAAGAACGGAAATTTAAACGGCCATTGGGGAAGTGACTCGCCGCTGCCTCAAGAATATGAGCAGATAAGAATATAATAGAATATAAAGAGAATATAAGAACGGGAATTTAAACGGCCATTGGGGAAGTGACTCGCCGCGGCCTCGAGAACATGATGTGATCGTTAGGGGCCAAAAGACCTCAAAATAAAGAAAATGATCGCGCCTACCTCAAGAGCGGGAGATGGCGGGTTGCTTCTTCCTCCCCCTTCGGCCGGCCGACGGAGAGGGCTTTCCTTGGGTACCCTTGCAAAACAACGACAAACAAGTAACGAGTGGATTAGAAAGATGAAGGTGTAGTATTCAAATCCTTACGATAAAAATAACGAAATGATGGCAAGACACACACCTGGTTGGTGTTGTCTTTTAAACCCCTCTCGGACTCGAGTAGGAGGAAAATGAGATGATGGATGCAAGAAGTATATAAGAAGAGGCGCCCTTATGAAGGGGGATAGAGGATGTGAGATGATGAATGCAAGATATCTATGAAAGAAAAGGAGAGAGTGGCTTATTGGATGGCCGATAGTGAGATCCGGCGGAGCTTCGGTAGTGTAGGGACGATGTGGAAGTACGATGGACGAGGACAGCCTTCCTCCTGCGAGCGCGGGCACCCGAGAAGCCGGCAGAACCTCCACCTACAAAAGACCCCACGGGTTAGAAATGACTCCGGTAGCTTCTGGGCTCCGGCAGCCTATCGGATCTCTTAGAAGCTCCCCCAGAACTGAGGGGGTGGGCCTCTATTTATAGGGCTCCGGAGGGTGGAGGCGTCCAAAACCCTGGACACCTCCATCAGGGCCGAAGTAATATTTTATTCTATTTTTATTCATTTTTTTTGAATATTTTCGTGGAAGCGTCCAGGGTCCCGGACGCCTCAATAAGGTATACCGAACTCCACCGAAAGCCGCACGCGGTTTGGCACAACGCGTGCTTTTGTGAGCGGCGCCTCGTGATTCGAAATGGGCGCGTCCAGTTGTCTGGATGCTTCCACAATTGGCCTTTTCACACACGACAAACCAACGATCGGTGGGCGGGGCCCCGTGAGCAAGGTGATGGAGGCGTCCAGGGTCCTGGACGCCTCCATAAATATATTATTTTTTATTTTATTTTTGTTTTGGTTTTTATGATTATTGATATTATTTTTATTATTTTTGCATTGATGGAGGCGTCCAGGCAAGTGGACGCCTCCATGATTTTGATTTTTTTTATTTTTTGGTCATTGATTGGGGCGTCCAGGTGCCTGGACACTTCCTTGATTTTGATTTTTTTATTTTTTTTGGTCATTGATGGAGGTGTCCAGGCGCCTGGACACTTCCATGATTTTTCACGAAAAAATTCAAAAAAATGTAAAAAAAAAATTCATAAAAATAGGAAATTACCAGAGTAATTAAAAATGTGAAGGCCGCCTTGAGGTATCATAGTGTAATATGAGATTTACTCACGGTAACGTCAAGAACGGCGTGTCTACACCCTAGGGGCACCAAAAACGTGGGAGTGTGTGAATGATGCATGAGAATGACAAAAACGTGGAAGAAACGTGGAGAAAATGATGCATGCAAACAAGAGAGAATGATGTACTAATGAACTGAAGACACCACTAATGAGATACTCCCTGAACCGGAGGCCTGTATGGACGTAGAAGGCCTCCCTCCCTGGTCGTAGGTCACTCTAGAATCCAGCAGAGCTTCGCCGTGACCTGAAATCTCCCCCCCCCCTTTTCAAAGGTAGTCTCTAGGGTCTATTTATAGAGCCAAGGAAGCCAACCCCGAAATTAGGGTTTTTAGGCATTTTCAGGTCGAGATAACCAAAGGAAAGTCGTAGATAATCGAATTATCTCTCATCCAGAAGAAACGGCACTCGAAATGACTCAACATCCGCGGAGAAAATGACGGGAGAAGTTAGGGATAAAACAACAAATAGAGAGAGAAAATCTGTTAATCTTTCAGGAATCGAGCAGATGAACGGTCGCACGATAGACCACCCAACACGTTGAGAGGCCATCTCCTAGGCCGTCCAACCCTATCGGTGGAAATTCAAATAAATCATAAATATTATGCAACTATCCATCAAACTGACCGAAAGCCTCACCGTTGGACTCTCATAGATGAACAGCTGATCATAGACCTTTCATCTACAAGGGCGGCCAACAGGCAACCGCTCATCCCTGTCGGTGATAAATAAAAATATATGAGATAAATATATAATTATCTGAACAATCAATCGAACGCAGGACTCTGGGAGATAAATGGCTAAGTATGTACCGCACAATGGTCTTATGCGGCTACGTATAGGCCGTATATATGCTTGTCGGTGATAATTAAGAAAATCAACTAAATATCCCATAAATATATGAACGGCCCTGTATCAACCGCACATATTGTTGAACGGCTGGAGCTTGACCGCACATGTACACGGGTGCTTGAAATTCATAGAAAAGCTCAATCAACCAAAACCAAGGCCCATTAAGCCCTGAATCAACTTGGACCTAGCCAGGGAGGGAGGCCACCCATAAAATTGGCCCAGAACGTGCCAGAAAATAGTCCAGCGAGTGATGGACAACTCGAGACATCAATAAATGGGAGTAAGAGAAATTATTCAACTTATCGGCAAAAAACGAGTGTCAACAAGTGCATTTTTCACATGAAGAATTATCAAGTTTCTTCTTCAATTTTCTGTTTTCAGATTTTGTTATTTTATATCTAACAAGCAATTCATCATAAACATTAACCAATTCATCAAAATTAAGTTCGTCACCACTATTAGAATCGGAGTTTACCTTAGAACTTTCCACGCTTTGACGATTACTCTCATTATTGGCCACGATGCACTCACTATTCCGGCTTTCTTCTTGGGCTTCGCTTAGCCCATCCCAGATCTCTTTGGCTGACCTACAAGATGAGACAAAAGTAAATTGATTAGTATCCACAGTAGCCTTAAGAGCATTCAAAATAGACAAATTATCAGAATTCTTTTTCTTATCTTCATCGGTCCAGCATGACTCATTTTTAGGAAGACTATAAGGACCATGAGTAATTAAGTTCATAAGCTTCGTATTAATACCAGAACTCCAAATACAGAGTTTTTCAATCCAAGATGTATAATCAAAACCATCAAAAATAGGAACTGAATTCAGACTAGCCATCATGAATAGATCTTTTCTCCTGACCGTGAGGTCCGCTGAATAAAAATCAGAGACTGGGCACTGATGCCAATTGTTGGCCCAGAGTAGATGGCGGACAAGAAGGAAGGTTGAATTGTCCCCCACGCGAGATGGCGGATTTTAAAAAACAATCTAAACTAATCACAGTGAAATTAAAATTAACTACATTAATTAGCTTAAATTAAACTGAAGTGAGATTTAGGTTCACTCAATCTTTCCGATCTCACTCAAATAATCTATGTACTAAATGATTAAGCCTAAGCTAAATATAAATAGCAGACGTAGCAATGTGTAGTGGAGCAGTGAATAAAAATCTATAAGATAACCAGTGAATGGAGATAGGAGAAAAGGACAATCACAAAGGCATGCCACAAAGAACACGGAGATTTTTAGGTGGTTCGAGACCACGACGGGCTCCCTACGTCCACCCCTCACCGAACCCGGTGAGGTTTCACTACCACGCTACAAAAGTAGTAACCACGGGGATGAGCCCCAACACCACACATGTTGCTTTCGCAGCAATCCGCACACACACGGGGCCTGGCCCCAAGATGGTGCCAGCGCAGCACACACTCACACACAATCGGGGAACTCACCCCGCACTGAAGGCTTACATGGAGACGCAGCTCTGTACACCACACACAGATATTTCGATGTTCAGAAACACAAGAGGATATACTAAATTTGCTCCCAGCAAAAAGTATATAAAGAAGAGCATCACAAATAAATGGGTAAAAGATGTAGAATGTTTCCCCTTCATTTTTCCAATGCCCATTTGAAGATCTTCCTTGAAGTTCTGGTCGGAGGGAGTTGAAACTACAGCAGGATGGAGCAGTCTGTCGTCTTCCTTGAAGATCCGGGCTTGTCTGCAACTTCAGCAGCTCGTACAGGATATGTCCTTCAAATCATTTCTCCAATCGCACCTGCAAGCATCAGAAAGTGAAAGCCCTCTCCTCTCCACCTTGTGGCCGCACTCCTTCTTTCTTCCTCTGCAAGAATAGAAAGTATTAGCCCTCTCAATTCTTCTCCTTGTGTAAATCGCAAGGATATATATAGCAGCAGAAAGATGAACGAAAGATACAAAAGCCCTTGCAAAACTCTCTCAAAATAACCCTTAAACAAGTATAGGAACCCTAAGGGTAAGGGTGTAAAAGAGCAAGGCAATCGGATCTAGAGAAGTGGGTTTCGATACCCAATACGCAAACCTGATTCAAACACACGAGAGCATGTGTCGACTCTTAGAGCCGACACTTCTGTCAAGGTTTTCTGCCATCAGAGTAAAAACCACCACACAGGTGAAAGTGTGGACTCTTGGAGTCAACACTTTTGGCCATGTGTTCTGCCAATGCACAGAACAGCCCCCTGGACACCAAGTGTCGACTCACAGAGTTGACAGTTGCTGCCAGCTACAATAAGCCAGCAAGCAGAGTAACAAGTGTCGACTCTATGAGTCGACACTTGCTCTGTCCAGCCAGAAACTCCCTATGGCAGTCCAAAGCAAGCACAGCCATTGAGGCCCCTTGAAAAATAGATTTAGCCAACTAAGAAGACATGCTAAGAGGATCTTACAAACATCATTCAACCTTGAATTCAACAAGAAATATGGGAAGTTAAATGAGCAAGTTGCTACCACAAGAATATCATGAAAAAAAACATACTTGAAGGGTACTTGAGAACCTAATTCATGAGAAATACTTCAAACCCATTCATCGCAACTATAGATCAAATTCAAAGATAAAATCTTACCATGGATCCATTGATTTGAAGGCAGTGTTGTTAGAATAGGTGGTACGCGGAAATAGATCCAAAGGGGAGTGAATGGATCTTTTGGAAATATCATCCAATTAAACTAAAAACACACTCTAAGAAACGATTAAAAATATCACCACCAAGGATGCCTAGAAATGAAGGCTTCTATTGAACCAGTGGGGAAACACTTAACATGCTAACACAGGATGAGCGAGCGACAAAATATAATCCATAGCGTTCTGGCTCAAGCAAGTCAGATATCGAATTGAGTTAATAGCGCACAAACGGACGATGAAGAAAACCTGTGAAGGAGAAAGGAGATAAGGAACAATCACACCAACGCAAACCACTGCTCACAGGATTTTTAGGTGGTTCGGCCAGACACCAGTCTGCCTACGTCCACCCCTCACTCCAAATCGGAGTGAGGCTTCCCTTGCAAAATGCAAGACGTATGAATAAGACAAATGAACAAGCATAGACATAACAAAAATAACATAACGATCAATTGAACGACAAACAATACGACATAACATGACGATCAAACAAAGGTAAATGAGCACATATGCAAGGGCATGAACCAACAACATGCATGCATGAACACGGTGTGACAAGACAACAATGCGGCGGGACAACACACGGTTAGGACAAGAACATGACGAATGATCACATGAGTTGAGACAACACAGGGAACGTAGAGGGACGAATATCAACATATGCAAGATGACTAACAACATGTGGTGAGGGATAAAACAACATGTGTGAGTCGACACGGTGGGACATAGACACGAGACAAGGACACGGCGGGACAAAAGACATGAACAAAATACGCACTTCAATCAAAACCCAAGATCAGAATGAAGCAGAACCGCCAGACTTATGATCATGAGGCAAAGCCTTCTCACATGGATATAATCATTGCAAACAAAAGTTGAGAATGACACAAGCTTCAGAACAGATCGAGAGATATCATTGAAGAAGAGAACATATCAAACATGTGAACAGGAGACAGATAGAACAAAACATGGAGCAAGGAAAGCTTGAGTACCTGTAACCTGCACCCTAGCAAACAGATTACGTATCTATTCTCAAAATAAAATGTAAAAGATAAACATCTTTAGATTTTTCAATTTTCTTGATTTTTTCAAATTTTTTTTGAACAATATTTCATTTTTTTGGAATCTCATTTTTTTGGATTTTTGACAATATATCATTTTTTTGGAATTTTGACAATATCTCATTTTTAATTTTTGACAATATTTCTTTTTTCTTCTTTCTTTTTTTTGACAATATCTCATTTTTTAGATTTTTGACAATATCTCATTCTTTTTTAGATTTTGAAATAGCAATCCGCAGCACCCAAAGATAGGCTCGAATTACTGACCAGGGATCGTCATTCCAACCCCTAACATTAAAGACTTCCCTTGAGCAGGGCGTCCATGTGAGGGTGGCTTACCACAACCAACCGCCTCTAAAGAACAGTGCCCCTACTAAGGCCATACCCGGGATACAACCCAACCTAAGAGGGAGAAGCAGAAGAAAAATTAGAGACATATGCTGGATGGGAGATATCAAGGCTCCAATTCCTTCTAGGGCACTACCCCTCAAAGATACGGTCTGTTGCGCCGGTGCTTTGTGTCTTTGATTTTTAGACCCATATTTATCAGGCACGCAAGCGACCGGGCTCATGACGTCCCGCGGGGAACTGTGCTGCCACTCTTGCCATGCCTTTGATTTCATAATCTTCTTTCTGATTCGTCATTGATTTTGAGAGCCCTTATTGGCTAGATATTGCATGAACGCTCATTTGTTTGAGGGTCAAGACTGCCCCTATTTTAGACCTCTCTCATATTGGGGAGCGCCCAGGTTGGTCATCTCATCCATCATTCTCTTGCCCCTGCACTTGGCCGAGTAGAGAAGAGAAAAGGCCTTTGTGCATACCCATAGTATGGCCGAAGCAGCAACGGTGTTGCTCAAAGGAATCGGCTATGGCTCGTTGTGAAGTATGTGAAAAACCCATGCTCAAAGGTCACCCTCAACGATCGGGGAAAGAACTAGACTCCCAGCGCGGAGCTATCACCGGCCTAAGGATGCTGCAGAAGCAAACTCATTTTAAATGACCTAAATGAACTAAGTAAATTTCTAAAAGCCACTTAACCATGTTGAGGAATAGCATTATAAGCATGTGCAGAAATAACAGAGTAATAGCAATGATAACATTTTCTTGCACAGAATAACGATATCTTTGCAAATCCATGGCGTGGAAACCGGCATCCTGACGCGATCTTGATCATCGAGCTTTGATCAGCACGAGTTTTATATTCCTTGCTTGCCAGGATAAAAGGGTGAAAAAGGATAGCAATGCGTTGATATTCCTTGACATGGAGGAGCGGTAGACATCAAACTGGATGAAGAAGAAATAAAAGGAAGAGAGATGAGGGCTAGAACTCCCTCGTTATGGCACAGAGGCCCTGATAATAAGGAACCAGATACAGAATGAACAGAGATTAACTGAGATCAAGGTGGACTAAAGCCTCAAAAATAGCAAGAAAAAGGGTAAGAACCTTGAAAGGGTGAGGAGGAAAGAATAGAAAGACGATGAAAGGATTACTGCGAGGATAAGAGAGAAAGAGAATGATCATCCGACGTGGTCGGAGGAAAGGAATAGTGATCACCTGCCAGAGGCGGGGAAGAAAATGTATGAACACCCGACAAGGTCAGGGAAAAGAAATGGAAACTACCCGACAAAGTCGGGGAAGGATCAAAAAAACCACCCGGAACGAGCACAAGGAATCCCCAACAGGGTCGGGGGAAAAAGATGAGAAGTGAAATCCGGACGTATCCGGGGAGGGAAACTAGAAGATGCCCATGGATCAGGGGAAGAAGAGGACATAGGCCGAGGCCTAGAATGGTGAGGACAGGAGAAGATGGTAGAAATATAGTCAGGTGGTGGAAAGTACACCACCCACGGATAAGAACTGAACAAAAGAAAAGATGAATGGACGGAAAAAGGAGAGGAGGAAGTGGACCCCCGAGTGCACAACTAACGGCCCTTGAACTTATGTCGTCGCCTCTTCTTGGCAGAAATCTACTTGCAACAACTCCGCATGGCGTGGACTCGGGCCTTCGGGCTTCTTGTCTTGCAATGTTTTCTTAAATAACAGGCCCACCTGGCAGACGGCCTGGCCCGATCATGAATATGCAGCTCCATTGGGACGGTTGCCCCTAGCTGTGCGGTGCTAACCATAGAAAGATATTCCAAAATGGTCAACTCCTTGGGATGAACATCAGGAAGCAGTGGAGTTTTATCATTCGGCACTAGAACATGGAGCTTTGACATCTTCACTCGGCAGTTGGGCATGAAGCATAACTCCCTTGCTAGAAGCGCAGGACGGAACTGACGGATGGCGTTGCCCGGCGTTGATGTGGCCGCCTCACTAATAAGCCGAGGAAGATGAGACAGAAAATGCAGAATGCCCCTGGTCGATCTCGAAGACACCGCCAATTTCCCCTTGAACGCTGAATTCATTAGATTTCTGGCGGCCGTGTGGGTTAGTACCATCCGGGCGGAAAACTCTTCTGGGCCAGTGAACTGAATAGCAATCAAGCGAGAGGTGGTAACAACATCAACAATGCATTCTCCGGTGAGCAAAGAGATTGCCACCGGCCTCGCTTTAGAAGAAACTGACACCAATGCTAGAGAACTCTTCTTAGCAACCGTCTTCATAGCAAGTGCAGGCTGATTGCCCCTAAAATCGCCAGGGACCAGGGCTCAGACCGGCATGCGGCAAATGAAATCTTGAAGTTTGTAATGCATAATCAAAACCTGACTCGGTTCTTTATCTCCCTGGGGACTAGACCCGAGGGGCACCAAAGGTAGCGTGTACCTGTGCCGCGAAGTGGGAAGTGGTGGAGGGAGGTTACAAGGAGGAGGTTTGACGGGCGCGGGTGGCGATGGTGCAAGTGATGGAGGAATAATGATGATGATGGGCATGGGTGGAGGTGTGGGTTTAGGCTCGGCCTGCTCGGGCTCAAAGGATGATGGCGAAGGAAGCGGCGTCGGTAGCGGGCATAGCTGTGAAGGTGACGGAACATGGATCGTTGTGAGAGGAGGTGATGAAGATGGTGGTGGTGATGGCAAAGGTGATGAGGGTGGCAAAGGGGGTGATGTGGTTGATGGAGATGGTGAAGGTGAAGAGGAAGGAGGTGAAGGTAGGGGTGGGGAAGAAGGAGGAGAGGAAGGTAGTGGCGTAGTGGGGGAAGTGGCAGGTGGTGGCACTCGTCGACGTATCTTTACAACATGTCGAGAGGCGTTGGGGACTGGTGTGGTGGTGGAAACGGAGGGTGAAAGAGAAGTTGCCCGAGCGGAGGCTGGGGTAGGTAAAGGTGGTGGAGGAGATGGGATGGAGGAAGAAGTGGGTAACGGAGCAGGTATCTTATTAACTGAAGAAACACCAGGGTGCCCCTGGTCTTGAAGTGGAGACGGTTGCCTAGGCGGCACGGCTTGCTGCTGCTGCTGTTTGCTGCTGAGATCTGAAATAACTTCGTGCATAACAGCCCAATCAATCATCTTCTTATCTTCCAAGCTGTGAATAAGTTCCCGAAAGTCGGGACAGTCCTCAATCAAATGCCCCTGTTGACGATGGAATTCACAGAACTAAAGAAAATTCCCGATCGCGGGTCGGCAAGGCACAACCGGAGGGAGTTGCGACGCATGGGTGGCCATCAAAGCCCTGAAAACATCTGTAAGAGATTCCGGCAATGAAGAGTGAGAAGCCCGCTTCAGGCAAGGCAGATATCGAGGGGTATGAAAAGGTAATGGGGATGGCAGCGAAGGTTGCGTAGGTAAGGGGAATTGCGTAGGTGAAGGTGGAGGGCCAGTAAGTGAATGAGATGGAGGCGTAGAGGGAGTGGGAATATAGTGGACGGCATCCACCTGCTCAGGGTATGACGTTTCCTTGACCGGCAGTGGAGAGGTGTGGGGAGATGAAATAGCGAAAGGCCGACTCGTGAAGGGATACGTAGTGGAGGGACATGGGAAGACATGTGGGTATGTGGGAGCGGACGGCCGACTCGTGGAGGGATATGAGGTGGAGGGTTGACTCGCGGTGGAGGGCGGAGGGAAAGTGTATATAGAAGGCGAAGGTGGAGGACACTCGTGGGAAAAGGAAACTAGGAGTTGTTGGCTAATGAAGCGGGCTCGACTGTAAAGTTGTTGCCAGGAGGTAATATCATTCAGGGCTAAGATGCATCTGAGCTCGGGTGTTGCATTAGAAATAATCATCTTGATTTGTTCGCACTCCGGAATATGCCCCGGGACTTGCGTGGCCAGGCGATGCCAGTGGTCGGCAAACGTGGAGAATTCCTCGTCGGGCTTCATCTTCTCTTGGGCCAGATCAACTATAGAATATCTGGGCCTAACCTAGTCCTGGTACTGCTGAATAAATCTTGCTTGAATGTCTTGAAAATTCATCATCTGCTCTTGCGGTAATGTGAAGAACTAATCCTTGGCCGAGCCCTCTAAAGATAGGCCAAACAAATAGGCCATCAAGCGTTGATCATGCTAGAACTGGGCCGACTCATATAGGAAATCCTTCAAATGGACGTAGGGGTCACTAATTCCACCATAGCGACGATATATAGGAATTTGTGAATGTGGTGGAAGCTGAAGACCCTGAAATGCAAATGGGATATCCAAAGAAGTTTGGGGATTGATTCGTCGTTGAAATTCATCAAGCTGGCGTTGGGCCTGAGCGAACATCTCCTCGGTAGGAAAAGTCCCCGGAGGATATGGGCTAGCCTGAGCAAGAGAGGATGAATTAAAACCAGGATAATGATGATGGGCCAGACAAGGGGATCCGGCCTGAGAAGAAGGAAAGCCCATTCCAGGAATGGAGGAATACACGGGCCTGGAAGAATTGTGAATGTGGGGGTGAGAACTGATTGGGCTAACAGCAGCACGGGCGGGATAAGAAGGCTCGTTTAAAGAATAGGGTCCAATGGAGGAATAAGGAGATGGGCCCGCATGGGAAGATGAATCCACACGGGGATAAGAAAATGGAGAAGTATAGGAATATGGTACAGGGAAAAAATGCTCCATGGGGAGAATGGAGACTTTATACAGTGAATTTCAAAGGAATACAAGGAGGGAAATGACTCTAAAACAAATGCAACTAGATGGAGACACACAAAGATGAACTAGACCAAATGGGCCTAATCTGATAAAAAGATGCAAATGATGACACTATAACATAAAACGGAGGGGAGAGATGAGACAAGAGCCAATTACCCAATCAAATTCCAAATGATGCACGAAAATTTTTATAAGTTCCCTTTTAGGACCTTAGTGGATTAATTAAGATATGAATTCACTCAACCACGAGGTACATAAACAGGGTGAGAATGGAAAACGGGCAGACTCTAAGGAACTCTCTCTCTCATGAATGTAGACCCTAGACTGGGGGGTGGTATGGTACAACCTGCCCGGCGTCCGTGTGGGAATCCACGGCTCACAGGGACTTACGGAGGTCCTCGACAAGGTCCCCTAGTCGGCTCCAAGGAGTATGGAGACAAGAGGAAACCCTACCTCGGTAGGAATGCAACTAGATGTGATAAATATGCACGAATCCTATGCGCACCAGAGTGCATGTAAAGTCTAGCCTAGCAACTAGCAAGCAATGAACAAGCAAATGTAAGAGAAATAAAAACAAGTATGCAACCAGCAAAATAACAACAGGGGAGATCAACAACAGCACCAAATATGTATATGTATATAATGATATGACTCAATGATCACACTGCAGCATGGGGTGCGCTGTAGCAGCAAAAGGACGGTCTGATGGAGACCGCTCATGGATCAAGGACGGCCTGTGAACGACCGTGCAGACTAGGGAGTAACGACAAAGTAATCAGGAAAATCAGAAAATGATAGAATGAAATAGACAAAAATCAGAAGTGTACGAGGATTGGCGGTCTATTGCCAGCCGCATAAGAACTAGAACGGAGCCGAAACAACCGCGTGACAGTAATCCAGCCAATAGCATGAAGGCAGAGGCGTACCTGAGCCAGCAAGATGGACGGCCAATAATAGGCTGTATACAATGTGAACGGGCGGTAATGGACCGCTTATAACAGCAGGCTTTGCAGAAGAGTTGGCGTTGTTCACAGAGAAGGGCGGTGGACTTTCAGCCACAGAAACGATGGACGGCGCTGGAAGAACTGCGCAAGTTCCAGAGGACAGAGAGTGCTACCCAACCTACAACCACTTCAGGAAGAGGACTAACACAACAAAAGAAAGGGTCAGCAAATCACTAACACGATAGGCACTAGGCGACCCACCGTGATCGCCAAAAAATGGGCTGTTGATATGTTTTTACTTTCTCTTCAATACTCTACCCAGACTCCAAAGTCCTTCCTATCCCTTCTACTAAATCGATGTGAGAAATAAATGGAAAATAGAAGGGGGACAGAAGGGTGTAAACCTGTGATCGCCACCAAGGTGCCAAACGTGATGGACACGCCGTACCTTGGAAAGAGGGTAGGTACTCACCTTTAACCAGCACTGCACGGAATGAGAGGCTCGTGAAGAACCGCCTTAAGGGTAGTGCGGCCGCTCGACAGATCGCTCGTCAGTGCTGGGGTGGAACGCGGGATGAAGAACAAGGGATGATGAATGGTTCAGGATTGGCCGCAGGAAGGAGATGAACAGTGTAATATTGGCCGCACTTCCCTTAGAACGGGCAATCTGGAACCGCCCAACGCCACCATGCCCTAAGATGCAAAGGTCCAACCTCCACCCTTTCCGGCCGGCCACAAAGGATGGGCCTCGTGTTAGTGTGTTGCTGACCTGCGAAACAGAGTGTAGAACACAAAAAGAAACCCAAATTAGAACTTGCAAAGTGTAGTAAGTGCTAGAACGGGAAGGAATAAACATAACTAAATGAAGTGGTGGATACCTGTAGGGTTTTAAACCCCTAGGGGCACCAAAAACGTGGGAGGGTGTGTCAATGATGCATGAGAATGACAAAAATGTGGAAGAAACGTGGAGAAAATGACGCATGCAAACAAGAGAGAATGACGGACTAATGAATTGAAGACACCACTAATGAGATACTCCCTGAACCGGAGGCCTGTATGGACGTAGAAGGCCTCCCTCCCCGGTCGTAGGTCACTCTAGAATCCGACAGAGCTTCGACGTGACCTGAAATCTCTCCCCCCCCCCCCCTTTTCAAAGGTAATCTCTAGGGTCTATTTATAGAGCCTAGGAAGCCAGCCCCGCGTTTTTAGGCATTTTCAGGTCGAGATAATCAAAGGAAAGTCATAGATAATCGAATTATCTCTCATCCAGAAGAAACGGCACTCGAAATGACTCAACATCCGCGGAGAAAATGACGGGAGAAGTTAGGGATAAAACCACGGATAGAGTGAGAAAATCTGTGAATCTTTCAGGAATCGAGTAGATGAACGGTCGCATGATAGACCACCGAACGCGTTGAGCGGCCATCTCCTAGGCCGTCCAACCCTGTCGGTGGAAATTCAAATAAATCATAAATATTATCCAACTATCCAGCGAACTGACCGAAAGCCTCGCCGTTGGACTCTCATAGATCAACGGCTGATCATAGACCTTTCATCTACAAGGGCGGCCAACAGGCAACCGCTCATCCCGATCGGTGATAAATCAAAATAGATGAGATAAATAGATAATTATCTGAACAATCAATCGAACGCAGGACTCTGGGAGATAAACGGCTAAGTATGTACCGCACAATGGTCTTATGCGGCTACATATAGGCCGTACATATGCTTGCCGGTGATAATTAAGAAAATCAGCTAAATATCCCATAAATATATGAACGGCCCTATATCAACCGCACATATTGTTGAACAGCTGGAGGTTGACCGCACATGTACACGGGCACTTGAAATTCATAGAAAAGCTCAATCAACCAAAACCAAGGCCCATTAAGCCCTGAATCAACTTGGATCTAGCCAGGGAGGGAGGCCACCCATAAAATTGGCCTAGAACGTGTCAGAAAATAGCCCAGCGAGTGATGGACAACTCGAGGCATCAATAAATGGGATTAAGAGAAATGACTCATCTTATCGGCAAAAAACGGGTGTCAACAAGTGCATTTTTCACATGAAGAATTATCAAGTTTCTTCTTCAATTTTCTATTTTTAGATTTTGTTATTTTATATCTAACAAGCAATTCATCATAAACATTAACCAATTCATCAAAACTAAGTTCATCTCCACTATTAGAATCGGAGTTTACCTTAGAACTTTCCATGCTTTGA
This sequence comes from Amorphophallus konjac, assembly GCA_022559845.1. Classification (NCBI taxonomy): domain Eukaryota; kingdom Viridiplantae; phylum Streptophyta; class Magnoliopsida; order Alismatales; family Araceae; genus Amorphophallus; species Amorphophallus konjac. The sequence continues at coordinate 226,067,993 of CM040125.1, read as the reverse complement.
CGATTACTCTCGTTGCTGGCCACGATGCACTCACTATTCCGGCTTTCTTCTTGGGCTTCGTTTAGCCCATCCCAGATCTCTTTGGCTGACCTACAAGATGAGACAAAAGTAAATTGATTAGTATCCACAATAGCCTTAAGAGCATTCAAAACAAACAAATTATCAGAATTCTTTTTCTTGTCTTCATCGGTCCAGCATGACTCATTTTTAGGAAGACTGTAAGGACCATGAGTAATTAAGTTCATAAGCTTCGGATTAATACCAGAACTCCAATTACAGAGTTTTCCAATCCAAGATGTATAATCAAAACCATGAAAGATAGGAACTGAATTCAGACTAGCCATCATGAATAGATCTTTTCTCCTGACCGTGAGGTCCGCTGAATAAAAATCAGAGACTGGGCACTGATACCAATTGTTGGCCCAGAGTAGATGGCAGACAAGAAGGGGGGTTGAATTATCCCCCAGCCGAGATGGCGGATTTTAAAAAACAATCTAAACTAATCACATGGAAATTAAAATTAACTATGTTAATTAGCTCAAATTAAACTAAAGTGAGATTTAGGTTCACTCAATCTTTTCGATCTCACTCAAATAATCTATGTACTGAATGATTAAGCCTAAGCTAAATACAAATAACAGACGTAGCAATGTGTAGTGGAGTAGTGAATAAAAATCTATAAGATAACCTGTGAATGGAGATAAGAGAAAAGGACAATCACAAAGGCATGCCACAAAGAACACGGAGATTTTTAGGTGGTTCGAGACCACGATGGACTCCCTACATCCACCCCTCACCGAACCCGGTGAGGTTTCACTATCATGCTACAAAAGTAGTAACCACGGGGACGAGCCCCAACACCACACACGCTGCTTCTGCCGCAATCCGCACACACACGGGGCCTGGCCCCAAGATGGTGCCAGCGCAGCACACACTCACACACAATCAGGGAACTCACCCCGCACTGAAGGCTCACACGGAGACGCAGCTCCGTACACCACACACAGATATTTTGATGTTCAGAAACACAAGAGGATATACTAAATTTGCTCTCAGCAAAAAGTAGATCAAGAAGAGCATCACAAATAAATGGGTAAAATATGTAGAATGTTTCCCCTTCATTTTTCCAATGGCCATTTGAAGATCTTCCTTGAAGTTCTGGTTGAAGGGAGTTGAAACTACATCAGGATGGAGCAGTCGGTCGTCTTCCTTGAAGATCAGGCCTTGTCTGCAACTTCAGCAGCTCGTACAGGATATGTCCTTCAAATCATTTCTCCAATCGCACCTGCAAGCATCAGAAAGTGGTAAACCTTTCAAAGCCCTCTCCTCTCCACCTTGTGGCCGCACTCCTTCTTTCTTCCTCTGCAAGAATAGAAAGTATTAGCCCTCTCGATTCTTCTCCTTGTGTAAATCGCAAAAATATATATAGCAGTAGAAAGATGAACGAAAGATACAAAAGCCCTTGCAAAACTCTCTCAAAATAACCCTTAAACATGTATAGGAACCCTAAGGGTAAGGGTGTAAAAGAGCAAGGGAATCGGATCTAGAGAAGTGGGTTTCGATACCCAATACGCAAACCTGATTCAGACACACCAGAGAAAGTGTCGACTCTTAGAGTCGACACTTCTGTCAAGGTGTTATGCCAGCAGAGTAAAAACCACCACACAGGTGAAAGTGTCGACTCTTGGAGTCAACACTTTTGGCCATGTGGTCTGCCAACGCACAGAAAAGCCCCCTGGACACAAAGTGTAGACTCACAGAGTCGACACTTGCTGCCAGCTACAATAAGCCAGCAAGCAGAGTAACAAGTGTTGACTCTATGAGTCGACACTTGCTCTGTCCAGCCAGAAACTCCCTATGGCAGTCCAAAGCAAGCACAGCCATTGAGGCACCTTGAAAAATAGATTTAGCCAACTAAGAAGACATGCTAAGAGGATCTTACGAACATCATTCAACCTTGAATTCAACAAGAAATATGGGAAGTTAAATGAGCAAGTTGCTGCCACAAGAATATCATGAAAAAAAACATGCTTGAAGGGTACTTGAGAACCCAATTCATGAGAAATACGTCAAACCCATTCATGGCAACTATAGATCAAATTCAGAGATAAAATCTTACCATGGATCCATTGATTTGAAGGCAGTGTTGTTAGAATAGGTGGTACGCAAAAATAGATCCAAAGGGGGGGTGAATGGATCTTTTGGGAATATCATCCAATTAAACTAAAAACACACCCTAAGAAACGATTAAAAATATCACCACCAAGGATGCCTAGAAATGAAGGCTTCTATTGAACCAGTGGGGAAACACTTAACATGCTAACACAGGATTAGCGAGCGACAAAATATAATCCACAACGTTCAGGCTCAAGCAAGTCAGATATCGAATTGAGTTAATAGTGCACAAACGGACGATGAAGAAAACTTGTGAAGGAGAAAGGAGATAATGAACAATCACACCAACGCAAACCACTGCTCACAGGATTTTTAGGTGGTTCGGCCAGACACCATTCTGCCGACATCCACCCCTCACTCCAAATCGGAGTGATGCTTCCCTTGCAATATGCAAGACGCAGACTCAGTCTACAAACAAGACGCTGCCTAACAGCTTAATAACCGAGGGAGACAAATCCCTCAACCAAGTTCTGCAACCCACAGAACCAGAATCGGAGGCTAACCTCCCTTCCTCCAAACCGGAGGGGACCACTAGTGACAGCCCGTCACTAGAAATCAGAGACACCAGTCTCCCTTCCTGTAAAATCGGAAGAACACTAAGAAAATGTAAGTAAAAATGGGAACCGGAAAATCAAAAAGGAAAAGCAAAAATAGGAAGCTCCAATGAGCATAGTCGTTCTGGATTTGATCCACGAATAGACTAAACATATCTTCAGGATGAATGGTTGCACACTCTCTTCTTCTTCTCACGATCCCTTCCTCTAAGCTCTCTCTTCTTCTAGCTCACTGGCTCTCTCTCTCTGAACTGCTTTCTTTTCTCTCTTCTTTGCTAGCTCTTTCTATGTCGCCGCTACTCTTCTCTTCTCTTTCTTACTTTATTTCTTCTTTCTTTCAGTCTCTTTTCTGATTCTTCTCACGAACTCTCTAGCTCTTCTTCTGCTCTTCTTATCTCAGCTCTCACTCTCTTTTCTTTTTCTCCCTATTCCTGCTACTCTCTAAATTCTCTTCTTCTAATCTTCTCGATCTTCACCCCCTATTATCTTCGATCACAGTAGAATGCTTTTATATATTCTTCAGGCCAGGGGTCCCACGGGCTCACGCAATGGGCGTGTGGAGGCCTCGTTCCCGCCAAGTGATTTCTGGAGGGCTTTGCTAAGCAATCCACATGGCAGATTCCTCTGGATGCATCTACCTTGGATCACGTGCCATTTTTAATCCTGTCAGTTGCAGCAAAGGCATTTCATCAAAAGTCAGCCATTTATCAATGTGCATAAACCTAAGATGGCATAAGCTTAAAAACATGCACAGACCTAATGTGGTATATGCAAAGTATGCACCGACCCTTTTGTGTCTGTGGCAAAACATATACCTACGTTTTATGCCTATGACAACAAGTGCACAGACCTTTTTCGTGCAATAGACAAGAAACGTGCACCGACTATATGAATGCAGGATGAAGCAATACACCAACGGCTACATGCATGGAAAAAGATGCACAGAGCTTGTAACATATGCCAAGCAACTTGCACTAACCTGAGTTTTGTGCGATACAGAACATGCACAGACTTAGTGAGCTTATATGCACAGACCTATGAAGCATTATGCAAACGTGCACCGACTTTCATATACATACTGAAGAAGTATGCACCGACCTTGTATGTATATGCCAGAGCGAAAAGATGCACCGACCGTGTATATGCCTTAGACATAAACATGCACCGACCCATGTATATGCCTTGACAAAAACATGCACCGACCCGTGTATATGCATAATACACAAGCTTGCACCGACCTTGTGTGCAATGCGATGCAAAGCATGCTCCGACAGAAACATGCAACGACCTACGAATGCACAATGCAACACATGCAGACTATGCACTGACCCAAGTTAGTATATAAGCATACTAGCATCGACCTTAGTTAGTGAACACATAAACTAACATCGACCTTAGCTATCAATGACCTTAACATGCATTGACCTTCTTAATGCGTGAACAGTAAGATGAATTGACCTTAGATGCTACATCCAGAACTAGCATCAACCTTTTGAACTGAAATTAACACATGAGCACAGAGTTTAAGGTATATGCACTAACCTATATTCTTCAGGTTGAAGTGTGCATTGACCTTACCTTGCATTTGACTTTTAGTTACCAGCATTGACTGGTCATCCCCCTTTTTGAATAGTCATTATTCTGAGCCATTTAGATCATGTCCTGACACATATTTCATACTGCTATATAGAGATTATGAAATTTAGTAATAAAGCCATCAAAATTGTGTCATCAAGAATATATAATAAGTCATAATATTTGTCATCATCAAAACTTCAAAACCACAGGGACAATAATCTCCCCCTTTTTTATGATGGCAATATTATGAGTCATTGCATTAATTCATCATGATGATCATGCCAGTATGAACATGGAGAGGCTTAGACTTATGCCAACAAAAAATATACCAACAGATAAAAATAACCAATCCATAATCAACCCTCAGGATAGCCAATCAATGACTCACAAAAATTCTCCCCCTTTGACAACAGCAAAAAGAAGGGAACATGACGGATGCTGACAACAATCTCCCCCTTTATGAATTAGTATGCAATATGATTCACTGACAAGGAAAGTCCCCCTGAACAGATGCTTCTTTATATCTTCAGAGCAGATGGAGTCTAATGAAATGAATGAGTAGTGAACCATAGGGACATTCAGATTGGACAATCAAGTCAGATTAAGTTCAATGATTGGACAAAGGTTGGACAATCATATTTAACAGTCAATTGAAGTAGGTCACAGATAATCAGATGAAACATATTCAGATAGTGAAATAAAATGAGAGCAATAAGAATTAAGCTCATTCAGAAAGTTTCAAGAACAGTGAGAATTAAACACATTCAGCAAGATTTTCAAAATAATATACCAATTTCATAAATCCAAATATAGGAAATTTTTCAGAGTCTCCCATTATAAAGGTTTATGAATGAACTTTATTGAACTGCATGGTTTAAAGATGATGTATACATGGTTTGACAATAAAGTACTGTACTCATATCTGAAATCAAGATTTAATAAAAATGAACCAAAAACTCATATTAACATCTTGATTAACCTCCCTTCATCTTACTCAATCAATTTCAATGACTTCTTTACAAATTACACTCATAAGTATTGAGGTTAAACAATCATGAAACCATTTGATTTTATCAAGGGTTATAGCAATTTATCCTTTACATTCTTTTTCAGATTTTCCATTTAATCAAGTGGATAACTTTTGCTACTAAATCTTACGAGCAATCTAGTTCAGTACACACCTTGTGGTTAAAGGATATATGTTGTTTAGACACCAATATCCCTAAGTACTTAGTGTGACTAACAGTCATGCTTTAAAATTAAACAGAGTTAACTTTTCACCTCATGGCATACCTTTTCTCATTTCTTTGATGAGTGAGATATGTTTCTCAGTGTGTCAGCCATTGCTCTGCCTGTTTGTCAATGATTTTAAGCAGAGTTAACTAAGACACCTCATGACACAGTCCTTTGGACATGTGTTTCTCAGTGACCAAAGTCATTGCTCTTGCAAGATTTACCAGATTTGACCCTTGGACATTTTCAGAAAGTTCAGATGTTTAAAAATAATATAGATTTCATGTATTTCACCCAAATAAAGTCATGATTTCAACATTTTTAGATTTCAGAAGATTTGACAAGAATTAATATGAACCAGTTGGTTAAGGTTTATTAAAGTTGATTCAGATATTTTCAAGGTATTTATAACCAACCTAAATGAATACATTAAATTTAAACCAATTTGATCTTTCAGACATACATACATCTGTATAATAGAAGATCATCATTGAATTGGTTTTTTAGATTTATGAGCAAGGTACATAGATTGAGATTTTCCTGAAATTCATATAGTTCAGAAGCAATAATAAGAATGGCAAGAATTCTAAACACATGACCAGAGATTTCAAGACATTTCGTGTAGAGAATAGCAAAAGGAATTTCAAGTCTGTCAGGAAATTTCAGAGAACATTCAGTAGTTTTCAGCAACAGCCAATGAAACTTGATACCAACTGTTCAGCAGAAAAATTAATTCAGAAGGTTTTCAAATCAGTAAGTTGGGAGCAAGACAAATGTTCAATGTTTAGTAAATTGAAATCAGTGACATACCAGCTTAAGACAGAATTGACATAAGTGTCAACAAAAGAGTTGGATTTCAAGATGAGCTGGTAAATAGAATCAAAACTAGGAATAGTACTTGGCGGAGATTGGATCCAAGGATCTACTCACGCAAGGATTAACTTTCCAAATAGGCCTGACCTATCTTTCCAGATAATCCTTTTTCTATACTGTTTAGTTATTTCAAGAACGCACAGGATTGTTTCAAATGAATCTCCCCCTCAGCAAATCCAGGAGTAGTGTTCTCAAAGAATTACAGCTGAATTGTCATTTGTTTAAAGGATTTGAGATCAGATGAAGGCGAGAGAGACTAACTGATACCAATGTTTAAAAAAAATACTAGAAGAGCAAAGATAATCAGTATGGCCAAAGATAGCGAAACAGTTCAGGAATTCTTGATGCTCCCCCTGAATGCATGCAATCAGACAATCTTTTTGGAATTTTTCATTAATGATGATATGCAATGAAATATGTATGCATATGCATTGACTAATTTTTTTTTCACAGAATGCATTGATCCACCATACATGAAGTGCACCCACTTGTTTGACAGTCTCCCCCTGACTTTATGCAATGAAGGCTGAACATATGATTTTATGACTCGTGCTCATGATTATTCAGACTGTCCTATATGCAACATGACCCATGGTACTAGACAGAGGACTTGGTCTAAAAGACCACCTCACACATAGTAAGAACCTCCAGACAAGTTTCATCTGCCCTTTAATAGCTTACCATTTGATATACCATAGTGATCATGCATGACAATGCACTACCAACACAGTCCTAAATGCATCAGATTTTCAATGACTATATGTCAAACGGATGCGTAAGCAATCAATTGACATATGCAAGTCACATATATGCACAAAATTGCAAACTATGCTCATGAGTTTATAGTCTTCTCTATGTACACAATCAAATGTCAAAACAAGTAAAAGAACATGTATGCATGAACTTTTGACTAATCAAATTTAACATGATATGCAATTAAAATATGTTCTTCAGAAATTTAGTTGAACAGATGTGAAGAATACAAAACATTACCTGAGTGGAGTTTTACCAAATTGGGTGCCTTGGTTTATTTACCCCTTTTTTTTATTCTTCAGCCCCAAGGCACACCTGCAAGAACAGTTCCTTATTTTACAGATTTAGGAACCCAAGAATTCTTGGGTCCTAAATTGTTAGTGGCACCTCTAGAGGGTGCTTTTCACATTTTCTGAGCAGATAGGTCATCAAACTTCATCATAAAATAGTTAGACATTGAATGTCCTAACTGACCATAATAATAACATGAAATAATAGATTTTAAATTCTTTTTATGCACATTATTATAAGCATGGAATCTTTGTGCATTAACATGAAAATTTCTGTTATTTGCCTAGACGTTTTGTTTTCCCTAACCTGCTGCTAACCAGCATTCAGAAGCTCGGTGACCATGTTTTCCACAATCAAAGCATCCAAAGTATTTTTTCTTAGACACAAATTTATTTCTGCCAAAATCAATTTTGTTTGCAGAGAATTTAACAAATTTAGAATTAAGTTTCTTTCCTTGATTATGCCAACAGTCCTGGACTGTGTGGCCATACTTCTCACACTCAAAACAAGAAGAGAAATTTCTTCTCTTAATAACTGACCAGCACTCACTAGCCAGATGGCCTGGCTTCCAATAGTTTGAACACATAGAAGATTTTCCTTTGAAAGTAAATTTATCTTTACCGAAGGCATTCTGTTTTGTAGGGAATCTAACATGTTTAGAATGAACTTTTCCCTGTGCATGCCAACAATGGGTAGCAATGTGGCCCATCTTGTCACAATGATAACAGTGAATTTTCTTATTCTGACATGCATGATTTCTGACATGAGTTTTTCTAGCATGCATTTTACTGGCATTCAGATCATCTAATTCCATTAATCTGCATTCATGCATTTGATGACCAGCCTTATGACAGTAATGACATGCCTCGATTTTCTTATGTGCATGGATAGGTGTGTTGGTGTTTTTTATAGCATGCACATTCTCAATATGAGTGTGATTCAGTCTTTTCTGCAAGTGACTGATCTTCTTCATTTTATCAGTTTGTTTATGTGTTTTTTGATTCATAGTATCCTCAGAATCCTTTTTAGCTGTGAATTGAAAAAATAGAGGGTTTTTGGTGCTAGTTTGATCAGAGCTACACACAACAGATGTATGGATTTTATTTCCAAAGCTCTTCTTATTTACTAGATTATACCCCAGCCCCTCTTTCTGAAAATTCACTTTCATCCCTAACAACTTATCCAAATTATCTTGACCTTCAACAAATCTAGACAAAGAATTCTTTAGGTCCTTAATCTCATCTTCCAGGGATGCAATATGTAATTCAAAACCAGTAATTTCTTGTTCACTGCAATTAACACCCTCACTTAGCACCTTATTTGTAATTTTATATTTCTCGATTTCTTGTTCCAGTTTGAGCTCATTTTCAGCTTGATTATCAACAACACATTTTCCCTTTTCTAGGACAAGAAGCCTCTCAGACATAGCAGTGTTCAACTGCTTTAATTCTTTCAATTTTTCATTTTCAGATCTCAACTCTTTGATTTGTTTAGCAAGATTCTCATCTTTAGTCATGGAATTTAGCTGTTCAATTAATTCTTCTTCTCTCTGTTCAGTTTTGAGAACCTTGTTGAGTAATTCTTTGTTTTCTTCTCTTCATGAGGCAACCAGATCCTTGTACCATTTAAGATCACAATCGTGTGTTTCATTTATCTCTTCCACAAATGAGCTTTTATTGCATGCAAGAATTTTTGTATACTCATTTTCAGTTTTCTCAATCTGATTTCTGAGAATTTCATTTTCAGACTTTAAAGCTTCTAATTCTGAACCATCATTGACATGACTCTCCAATTATTTTTTAAGACATCCATTTTCAGTTTTGAGATCATTAATTTGTTCCTGAAAGCATTTATTCTTGGATTACAAATTGTCCAGATTTTTTACAAGTTTTCTCATTCTGTTATTTTCAGATTTTAATTGTTCTAGTTCAAAGTCAATTGAATCAAGATTATTCAGTTGTTTTCTGAAATTTTCAATCTCAGTTTTCAATGTCTCAATATCAATATCTTCAGAACCAAAATTAACAGCATTATTTAATTTCTTTGTCAGAGCTTTATTTTTCTTACCCAATCTATTAAATCTTTCTAACAACTCACTACAGGCATCCTCCCAATCATCTATAGAAAAGTTCTCAAAAGGATTTACCTGATCATCATCCTCCTCTTCATTTTGATTGCTACTGTGATCACCTTTATCCGCCATCATACATTCGTCTTTATTTCCTTTATCGGCGGTCTTCAGTCTATCCAATATCTCTCTTGCAGATCAGCAATCATAAAAACATGAATGGAATGCCATGTTAGTAGCTACCTTCATCATCTCCAAAGCTTTCTGGTTTTCACCACTCATGGATTTATGACTGTCAGTCCATTTGGACTTGTTCTTTGGTGGTCTATGTGGACCGTGTGAAATTAACTTCCACAGATCAAGATTGTTCAATGTAACATAGCTATGCAGGCAGCTAAACCATGAGTTAAAATTGGAACCATTGAAAACCGGTGGATGAGCCATGGAGACTAGCAGTTTCAAAACAATATGCTGAAGACAATAATGCACTGGAAACTAGCAGTATCATCTGCTGATCGTTGGATCTGATGAATCAGAGACCCGCTCTGATACCAATTGTTAGAATAGGTGGTACGCGGAAATAGATCCAAAGGGGGGGTGAATGGATCTTTTGGAAATATCACCCAATTTAACTAAAAACACACTCTAAGAAATGATTGAAAATATCACCACCAAGGATGCCTAGAAATGAAGGCTTCTATTGAACCAGTGGGCAAACACTTAACATGCTAACACAAGATCAGCGAGCGACAAAATATAATCCACAGCGTTCAGGCTCACGCAAGTCAGATATCGAATTGAGTAAATACCGCACAAACGGACGGTGAAGAAAACCTATGAAGGAGAAAGGAGATAAGGAACAATCACACCAACGTAAACCACTGCTCACAGGATTTTTAGGTGGTTCGGCCAGACACTAGTCTGCCTACGTCCACCCCTCACTCCAAACAAGAGTGAGGTTTCCCTTGTAAAATGCAAGACGCAGACTCAGTCTGCAAACAAGAAGCTGCCTAACAGCTTGATAACCGAGGGAGACAAATCCCTCAACCAAGTTCTGCAACCCACAGAACAAGAACTGGAGGCTAACCTCCCTTCCTCCAAACCGGAGGGGACCACTAGTGACAGCCCATCACTAGCAACCGGAGACACCAGTCTCCCTTCCTCTAAACCAGAGGAAAAACCGTGAGTCATACCCAATCACTCACACCCGGAGAAGCAATATCCCTTCCTCTAAATACACAGAGGGCAACTGGAGATAAATCTACCTTCTCTTGACCACACAGGAGGAACCCGACACCCTGAACAGGGAATCGGAAGAACACTAAGAAAATGCAAGTCAAAACGGGAACCGAAAAATAAAAAATGAAAAGTAAAAATAGGAAGCTCCAATGAGCATAGTCGTTCTAGATTTGATCCATGAACAGACAAAACAGATCTTCAGGATGAATGACTGCACACTCTCTTCTTCTTCTCACGATCTCTTCCTCTAAGCTCTCTCTTCTTCTAACTCACTGGCTCTCTCTCTGAATTGCTTTCTTTGCTGGCTCTTTCTCTGTCGCCGCTAAACTTCTCTTATCTTTCTTACTTTCTTTCTTCTTTCTTTCAGTCTCTCTTCTGATTCTTCTCACAAACTCTCTGGCACTTCTTCTGCTCTTCTTATCTCAGCTCTCACTCTCTTTTCTTTTTCTCCCTATTCCTGCTGCTCTCTGAATTCTCTTCTTCTAATCTTCTCGATCTTCACCCCCTATTATCTTCAATCGCAGTAGAATGCTTTTATATATTCTTCAGGCCAGGGGTCCCACGGGCTCATGCAATGGGCGTGTGCAGGCCTCGTTCCCGCCAAGTGATTTCTGGAGGGCTTTGCTGAGCAATCCATGTGGCAGATTTCTCTGGACGCATCTGCCTTGCATCACGTGCCCTTTTTAATCCTGTTAGTTGCAGCAAAGGCATTTCGTCAGAAGTCAGCCATTTATCAATGTGCATAGACCTGAGATGGCATAAGCTTAAAAACATGCACATACCTAATGTGGTATATGCAAAGTATGCACAAACCTTTTTGTGCCTGTGGCAAAACATATACCTATGTTCTATGCCTATGACAACGTTACATGTGCACATACCTTTTTCGTGCAACAGACAAGAAACGTGCACCGACTATATGAATGCAAGATGAAGCAATACACTAACTGCTACATGCATGGAAAAAGATGCACAGACCTTGTAACATATGCCAAGCAACTTGCACTGACCTGAGTTGTGTGCGATGCAGAACATGCACAGACTTACTGAGCTTATATGCACAGACCTATGAAGCATTATGCACAGACCTTATGCAGCATTATGTAAACGTGCACTGACTTTCATATACATACTGAAGAAGTATGCACCGACCTGTTATGCATATGCCAGAGCGAAAAGATGCACCGACCGTGTATATGCCTTAGACAAAAACATGTACCGACCTGTGTATATCCATAATACACAAGCTTGCACCGACCTTGTGTGCAATGCGATGCAAAGCATGCTCCGACAGAAACATGCATCGACCTATGAATGCACAATGCAACACGTGCAGACTATGCACCGACCCAAGTTAGTATATAAGCACACTAGCATCGACCTTAGTTAGTGAACACATATACTAACATCGACCTTAGCTATCAATGACCTTAACATGCATTGACCTTCTTAATGCGTGAATAGTAAGATGCATTGACCTTAGATGCTACATGCAGAACTAGCATCAACCTTATGAACAGAAATTAACACATGTGCATAGAGTTTAAGGTATATGCATTAACCTATATTCTTCAGGTTGAAGTGTGCATTGACCTTACCTGCCATTTGACTTTTAGTTACCAACGTTGACTATTCATCCCCCTTTTTGAATAGTCATTATCTTGAGCAATTTAGATCATGTCCTGACACATATTTCACACTGCTATATAGAGATGATGAAATTTAGTAATAAAGCCATCAAAATTGTGTCCTCAAGAATATATAATAAGTCATAATATTTTTCATCATCAAAACTTCAAAACCACGAGGACAACAAGTGTGAACCTGCATATTCTAATGAAATTCAAGTTAGTCAATCTTACATGAATAGAGATAACAAGAACAATCTCCTTGACTTTTGTCAAGAGAGTGACCCTTTCAATCTCAATATTGATGAACTGAAATGCAGCTTCAAATTTGAGTGACGAAGAGAAATACAAACCATTTTCCCCAAAAGCTCCCACATCAAACACAGATATTTTAACACCAGAATTGAGGTTCAGCAGATCATAACAAATATTGATTCAGCTTTAACATGGAAAAGTCATTTCCAATTCAAATAACAACTTCAATGGCAGTTAGCATTAATAAACCTACTATTCCCTCAATCTAGTGACAACAGAAGCCTTCATTAGAAAAGATAATTAATGCATGAGAAGTCAAACCATCAATACATCCATACCTTGCCCACTTATCCTGGATATCATGCCAATTCACACATGAATCACAAATACAGTCCAAGGAGAACTGAACTTGCACAGTTCAATACAAGCTAACACAGGTCGATGCATGTGTAGGGACAGGGTCAGTGCATGTTTGAAGCAGGTCGGTGCATATGACTAATCAACCTAGTATAGGTCGATGCATGTGTAGGGACAAGGTCGGTGCATGTTTGAAGTAGGTCGGTGCATATGATCAAGTGACCTTACACAGGTCGATGCACATAAGAGATCTAGTCAAAGCAAGTGTGAACAGGGTCGGTGCAGCAATAGACAAGGTCAGTGCATATATGAAGCAGGTTGATCCACGTGTGTAGACAGGGTCGGTGCACATTTGAAGCAGGTCGGTGAATGTATATGGACAGGGTCGGTGTATGCATAAACAAGGTTGGTGCATATATGAAGCAGGTTGATGCACGTGTGTAGATAGGGTCGGTGCACATTTGAAGCAGGTCGGTGCACATTTGAAGCAGGTCGGTGCATGTATATGGACAGGGTCGGTGCATGCATAGACAGGGTCGGTGCATGGTTGTGAAACAGCAAGGTAGGTCGATGCATGTGTAAACAACATCAATGCACATTAACAACCAAGGTTGAGTCACATAAAACACACAATACTCTCTCTTCAAAACTGCACATTAGTGATTTAATTTTTAGCAATATGTACCGAGAATTCACATAATTCAATGCATACAACCCAAGTTCAGTCCAGTCATTCAAAGCTCAGTCCAATAACTTCAAACTCAGTTAAAGGCAGTCTGAACCTAATTTTTCATGCAGTCAGATATAGAGTGTCAAATGAAAAACCATTTCAACAAATGTCAAAAGCTTAGTTCATTGAAGACCAACAAGAAATCCACAATGACCAAAAGAGTATACCAGATGTCCATATTTCACCGTGATCAATCATGAGCTAATGAAATGGGTTTCACCTCTAAATTCATGGAACACCCACTGAAAAGCACAATTTTCACATGTAAGACATTTAGCTCATATCACATGAAGAGCCATACTTCTTAACCCAATAAAACAACCTGCAAACCAAGATGGCATCATATGAGCTTATCTAGTATTAAGATGTTTTCCACAGGACATGGATATACCACATAATATTTTGTAATCATCAAAACTATTGTCAAAGACAAAGAGGGAGCCCAACAAACCCAACACCTTGAATCGGCGCGTAAGCCCCCCAAGGACACTTGATCTGACAGGCTTCTTTGGACCTGAACCGGCGCGGCCTCCCTCTTTGGACTTGAGCCGGTGGGCTCCCTACTTTCAACATGATCCGGTGGAGCTATGTCTCCCTGTGTTGCCCATGGCACGAAGGGAAGGAGAATGACGCTGCCCATGTCTTCTACGGCGTTGGAACATAGGGGACCTCGACACATCCGCCTACCCCCCGCTGCCTGTGGCGCTCGGAAGACAAGCACGGCATGGCCCAAGTCTTTTACGGTGTGTGAAAGCGGGGACCTCGACACATCTTCGGCACCTATTCTCCCCTGCGGCGCTCGGAGGACGCACACGCCAACCGGATTTTTTCCATGATGCGGATATAAAAGAAGTGGCTGGTCACCTGAAGCTTCTCTCTCTCTCTCTCCCAGGGCCTTCGCTCCCCGGCTGGATCTCTCTGAGCTCCCTAGAGTGAACCCCCGACTCTTCCTCACCTTCGGAGAGCTACAGCCATAGAAGAAAGAGAGAAGAAGAAGAAGGGGAGATCCTGAAGAAGCAAAAAAAAAAATAGAGTGAGAGGGAGAAGAGGGGTGAGGGAATGGAAGCACGGGCTCCGGCCACTAGGCCTTTCTTGTAATCCTTTCATTTTGTTTCTCTGATGTATTCTCGCTCTTTCTCTGATAAAGAATAAAAATGAAGTGCTCCTTTATTTGGAGATTTTCCTTTGTGCCACAATAGCCATGATATATGATCTTCCATGATCGCTCTTTTTTTCCTACTCTCTCTTTCGTTTCGCAACGTTTTCTCCCTGTCTTCCTTCCCCCAGATGATTTCACAGTTCTAATAGGGCGATTCCATAGCCGGCTACGATGTTAGCTCAGTGGCTGCCAAGCCCGAACCCCTTCCCTCTGAACTCCGTAGAGTGGAAGCGGGGAACGGTCGAAGCCCTACGTAGCCAGTCTATTATGCATCCTCTCACCGAGTCTGGATTCCTGAGCTACACGTGTACTGTTCAGGGCCCACTCATTCCCTTCGAGGACCTGTGGGGGCAATACTACGGATGTTACCGCTTCCGTGTGCATCCTTCTTATTTTGGGGCCGTCTCGAATTTATTCCTTGAATGTGTACCTAATTAACACTCTTGAACACTTCAGATCTAGGGGAGGTGTTGCCGAATTTTTGTCAAGACACTCGGATTAATTGTAAGACTACTGATAAAAAAATGAATAACGAAATGCCAAAGATAAAAATAACAAAAAAAGGAATGAATAGATTAAAAAAAGAAAAGAGAAAAAAACAAAAATGAGGAGTGATCTGGCGCGCGCACGCAACTTCTCACGCCGGATCACCCCCTTCTTCCTGCCGATTCACCCTCCCTCTTATATATAAAAAAAAAGCGGCAAAAGGCTGAATCGGCGGGGTCCAATCGGCGACACTTCCGCTCCTCCCATCCCCCTTATCATATATATATATATATAAACAAAACACATGAAACATACGCACCCATTACACACACACAATGCTCATGTACAACTCACACTACCAAATACACACAACGTACACACGTCCTCCCCCTTTCTCCTGTATACATAATAAAAAATAAACAAAAACAACACTCACTCACACTCACGTACGCACAGCACATGCACTAAAAAAAAAGAGAGAGAGATATTAAAAGATAAAAGTGATAGGTAAAAAAAATGGCCAAATAAATGACAACAAAGGAGAAAAAAATAATAAAAGTGATAAAGGGTTAAAAAAATGGATAACAGTCAAATATATGTCAATAAAAAAATGTATCTGTATTATATAAAAAATAAAATAAATAACTAAAATAAAAATAAAAAGGGAAAAATATAAACAAAGTAAGAAAATGATAATAAAAAAATGATGAGCAAGAATGCACGTAATAAACTTAAGAAGAAGAACGCACACATGCATTCAAATAAAAAAAATAAAAGAACGATAAATGGATATAACAATAAGCTTGAATGATTTTCATCCCGGAGCACTCACCCTCTCTAGACCCGGCGTGAAGGAAATATTAATGATGCCCCGATGAATAGTGCTTAGACCTTGGGGGCCGCCCCTATCATGGCTGTAGAGGCAAGAAAATTGTTCCAATACCACGTACCACATTCTCTATTTATTTGTTGGGGAAGTCGTCCCGCACCCGTGGAGGCCTGCAAGCACCAAGAAACAAGGGGCGTCAGAAGGAGTCCCGGGTGTTATCCCAGGGGACAACCCTCCGATGCTTAAGTCAGCAACGATTTTAAGAAAAGAGTAGAGGAGAGGAGAGGAGAGAGATGTGGAGGCCATAGTAGAGGGTCCAAGTGATGTGTAGGCCTTCACCACGAGTGCTCGCCGCTCCTAGTAGGAACACTGTGACGACCCGGACTCTGGATACCGGATATAACTAATAGGACTACCGAGTAGACCCGATACCACTTGGAAGCCGTGAAGCCTCCCAAGAGCGATAAAAGCTCCGAAGGGATGAAAGGATTGTTGTGTAGTATATTGAAGTGGCAGATATAACAGTAAGCAATAATATTTCACTAATCAGGTTTGCTAAAGTAGCAGAAATAAAATTACTTTTTAATTAACAGTTTAGATTAACAATTATACCAGAGTCCAGTCCAGAGGAAAGAAAACTACAGTCCAACAGGAAAGAGCACGTACACTGAGGTCGAGGGAAGCCCGACGCAGGTACCGCTGGCAACTACGAGCACGCCACACCAGGAACCGCGAAGGAAGCAGAGCGCCACGCCTGAAAAGCAGGGGTGAGCCTCGTGTCACTGGCTCAGTAGGGGTCACGCGGATCACCACTGAAAAACACGTAGCAACACGGAATAACAGCTAAAATAGCAGTAGTAGTAAAGTAGGAAAAGCTAAACTACAACTAGAAAGCTGTAAAAGAAAACCGTAACAGCAGGAGCAGAACAGCTAAAAGAAAAGGGGAAAGCAAAGCCGTAAGGAACGAGAACACGGCTACCGAGCAAAGCACGGCTCCCTAAGCTACTCCAAACAGCGACAGATGGGCGAACCCTGATCTCACAAAGTCAAGAGTTATCGATCCGTCAGCCTACCATTAGCCCAGAGGCTAAAGCCCACGAAACCAGGCAAAAGCCCTAGAAAAGACCTAGATAGACAACAGACATTGACGCATACACGACTAGATTGACGTGCACGCTACGCAGAGCCGACCTCGGGTAAAGTCAAGAACAGACTACCCCGGAAGAGGTCACGACATGAAGAACGAGAAACATGGGAGTCACATGCCACGTGACGGAAGCACCTCCTTACTAGAAGAACGGCCAGATGCATCCACTGACATCTTAAACTGTGCCTCGGGTATCTCAGTCGTGTCGACCACGGACAATGGGACACTGTACCAAGTACAAGGTGAAGTCCCGCGATCAATGACACCCAAGAGGGGGGTGAATTGGGTGTTTACAAATTTTAAGGAAACCTTTGGCTTTTTCAAATATGTGATAAACACTAATTAGGAGGTTGAAAGTGGTTAAACAGATTCTCTCAAACTCTCCGTTCCCACATGAGCATGTAACGAAATAAAACAATCAAACCACACACATGCACAACCCAAACCACAATGCACAGCGATTTTAAGGTGGTTCGGATGCAACAGCGGCAATCCTACATCCACCCCTCACCAAACTCGGTGAGGCTTCACTCGGGGATAAATCCCCAAATGGAGACAACGCTCCAAACACACATGCAGGACGACGCCTGTCCACACACACGGGGACGCACCCCAACACACACACACACACACACACACACACACACACACACACACACACACACACACACACACACACACACACACACACACACACACACACGGAGACGAGGTCTCTAACACGATCCAACAAGCAGATCAACAAGACACACACACGCTGCGACAAGTGCAGCACTCCACACACACAAACACTAAGATCTAGATAAAACCACACACACACGCAGATCTAAAAAGACCTACACACACATGAATCAAAAACGACACGCACACACACGACCACGGATCCAACAATGATCCACACACACACAAGTTCGCAGTTTATACAAAACACGAATATGAACTTGAAACACAATAAGGCACAGTTTAGAATGCTCCTGATTTAGGCTCCCCCTGAGTGTATGCTCCGGATGTTTGCGTTGATTCCTTCTTTACTTGAATGGCTTGAGACTCAGCTTGAATGGCCTTGTATTTGATGTAGATCTTCTTGCACGGAGTACTGTTCACTGCTACAGTACTTCTTTTCCCTTTCACTTGGACAGCCTTCTCTTAAGCTTTTCTTGAGACCATTGCTTGAGAAGGTGTTTGAATGGCTTCAGTTGATGCTAGAACGGCTTCGATCGGATGATGAACTTGTTGAAGGAATGTTGTTCACGAACGTTGCAGCAATCTTCATTTGATAGCTTTCCTCTCGATCTCTCCTTGTTGATTTCTTGCTTCTTCAGTTCTTGGGAGGATGAAGGCTTTGAAATGGATCTTGAACCCTCAGCTATGGATGAAGCTTTGCCCACGGATCATTGTTCATGGCTATAGTGATTCTCCTATTCCTTGAGCCACCTTGATCTCTCTCTTTGTTGATTTCTTCTCTTGGAGTCTCTTGGGGTTTATGACCTCAAGGAGAGGTTTTATAACCCTTGGAAGGTCTATGGACAATCCCCAGACCAGATCCACTAAATCTGGAGAGTTTGGTGGCTTTGGGATTAAACAATAGCAAGAGGAAGGGCTTTCCTTGAAGTGACAAAAAGTCAACAAAATGGGCAGTTCGAGGCTGGCGGTCGACCGGTGGTCATAGGGCGATCGACCGAAATTTTACAGGCTTCGAAGTTTTGGTTGCTGGAAAAACCGGTCGACCAGACGCCTAGGGGCGGTCGACCGCTACCTACAGAATCTGGAATTTTTAGGCTCTGGTAATTCTGGTCGACCGACCAAGGCGTGTAGGTCGACCGGAAAGACCTATACCTGTAAAATTGAAGTGTTAGCTCAAAGAAACATGTCCATAATTCAAGGACTTCATGTCCATATCAAATCCACGCATTTTGGGATTGGATTCACTTGGTTTATGCATTTGAAACGTCTAAACCATTTGAGCAATTCTAAATTTTGTTCTGGGGGCTCCGCCCCAGAAAACCCCCGCAAGGGGTGCTGCCCCCTTGACCCCCACGACCTGACCGGGCAGGTCGATATCCGCGACCTGACCGCGCAGGTCGATCCGCGGGCGAGGGCGCACGATGGCTTGAAGGGTTTCAAGTTTAATGTGCATGAAAGAGGTTTATTAAGGAGAGGTATATGAGATACACATAGTGAGATTGATGCTAAGATAATGTAGGAGTCTCACCAATGGTTCTTGACAGTAAATGACATATACCACCTATTTTGGATTGTAGAGGAGCAGAGTTTTGGTTCGCCAGGTGACTGCCATGAGTTTGATCCTGCATGCAAGATAGTCAGGGTTAATGCCATGCTTGTTGACATTAAGGAGGTTATGAAACCTCTTGCCTCTTGTAAAACCAACATATGCAACAAGCATAAACAACAAGATGAATGAACACAATCATCAAGAACATGTGTAATCAACCATAAGTTTAGTTATCATCACGTAATCACACATTGAGTTTAGTTATCATCAAATTCATAACTTAACAATTACAACAATCATCAAAACCATAACTCAACATAAGGAACAACAGTAACAAGTGACTAGTCAGGGTCACGCCCGTCAGCGTTCGTCCAAAACGCTCCTGACCACACGTGTGCACACACAAGCTCAATGCCTTGAGCCAAGCCTCTAGCAAGTTTTCTCCCCCAGTAGGACGCTACTGCAAGACAAGGGAGCCCACGGAAACTTGCCTACAAACCGTCTGAGTCAGGAACCGCCTCACCACCACTCCTGGGTGGGCCGACACTCGAGGTCGTTAGGCTACGACTAGTGGAGGCTCACTAGACACGGAGACTCTGAAACACGAGTGCTAAAGTACAGACAGGCTAAGCAAGCACTGCCATACGTACTGCGAAGCACCAAGACACATGGCGGTATGCCAACTGCCACTAGACTCAGGATAGGACAACTAGACCTGCTGACACAACGATCCTTGAGTCACAAGACTTGGGTCAAGATGGTCTCACCAAGCGGTAACAAGCCGCCAATCAGCCTAATCCTAAGCCACAGGAAACGACAATGGATCATTGGATCCACGAACCCGTATAAAATGACACACGGAGACCTGAGGAAGCATCAAGACTCTCAAAGCACTTGGACACACAAACCGAGGTAAGACAGCGCCTCTAGGCATCAAGAACCATGTCTCGATTGGATGAGACACTTCCAAGGTCACTTATCGACCACTAGATCATACCGGATCGACCAGAAACTAAAGACGACTCTGAACCGTCACGGAACACTACTCGATGTGATGGCATTCCCGGCTACCTTATAGCATGGTCATAACCCTCATAGGACATCCAAGACGTCCACAGAACGACGGGCAGACCACCTGGCTAAGCCAAGATAAATGGAGGCCAAACCATTGGAAAAACAACACAAAACAGCACTCCAGGAAATAAACGGTCGTACACCTCACCACTTAACAGGTCAAATGGTCAGATAGGAGGCCGTTCCATTACCTAGAACACACAGGCAAATCACGGTCGCCGAGAAGCCGTGCAAAGCCAAAGACGGTCAAAAGGATGTCGTCCCTCTAAATAAAACGGTCAGGGGTATGGCCGCTCAAACCTATTAACGGTGTACAAAAGGGACGTCTACCTATAGAAAATAAAAACACTGGACGGTTAGCAAAGGGTCGTGCCAACGAGTAAACGGTCAAGGGAAGAGTTGTTCCCCTCAGAGACTCAACGACCAAAACTGCAACAGCATAGGCTTACATGGTCTCGTTGAGGCCGTGACTTGAACAGCACAGTCTCCTCAAAGCCGTGTAAAGACTATAGCAGTCAAAGCCTGGCCGTTCAACCTAGTCAACCCCTAACCGACTTAACCGGTCAAACCACTTAACAGTCCACTTTGAACCACTTCGCCAGGCCAGGTGGTCACCCAAAGGGCCGCCTAAACCATGGCACGGTCGGAGCTAGACCACTAACTCGAACCGACTTAAAACGTTGACAAAAGTCAACTTAACATACGCGGACGACCCAGCGCCCCGCAAACCACAGGGCGGAGGGTCGCATGGCCGCTTGGCCAGCGAGCCGACATAGCCAAAACAACGCAAAGAATAAGTGGTCGCCAATGGGCCGCTTACCCAACAACACGGTCTCTCGCGAAGCCGTTTAACTCTGAACCGACCAACATGAAACGGTCGCCCTTGAACCGCTTACAAGGTAGAACGGTTTTTGTAAAACCGTTTAAGCGTCACGGCGCGTAAAATAGGGGATCGGCCGGATCTCAGCCTTTCCACGCCCCGTTCGCTCTAAAACGAAGGGGAAACAATCCTAACGACGATACAAGCCTTCCACAGACCGGAAGGGATCAAATCGACGCCAAAATGACACGAATCAGATGATTCAAACGAATGGACCCTAATGGAGTCACATGGGTTCCCAGGCTTCTACCGGCCCCAAATGACCACCGATCGCGATGAAACTTGCGGGAATAGAATGCTAACATGCTGAGGGTTCCAATGGAACCAACTGATCTGAAAATCGTCGCCGTTTTTCGGCGAACCCAACAAACATCCCAAAAGCATGATTTTCTCGAACTTGAATGAAACCCACTCGTTCTCGCACCGTTTGGCGTGAAACTGTGAGGAAATGTAGAACAGGAGTAGGGCTTCCATCTCCCTACCTCCACCGACGATTTCGAGCGCTGAAGCGACTAAACTGCGTCGAAAACCATCTCACGAACCCATTCGTCGGCTTTGAATCCACCGATCGGGATCGCGCCCACCACGCTCCGATCCTCGCACCATCGCACACCACAACAGCTCCACGCCGTCGCCACCTCACCCACGGGCCTCCTCCATCTGCAGCCGGAGCAGAGAGGGCGAGAAGGGAGAGAACGGGAGAGAGAGGGTCGCGCGTGCGAATGAAGGAAAGGAGAGAGGAAAAGAAAAGAAAAAGGAAAGGAAAATAGGAATTTTCCTAATTTTCATAAATTCCTATTTTTAGGCCAAAAATCTACTAATTCATAAAAATACGTAAAAATAGTCAAAACGATCCTCTCAAAGAGTACATCGCAACTGTAGCGTCCTCGAGTCGATGAACTGAGAAATAAACTCTCCACTGGGTTCCGTAACTTGTACAAGATAAAAACTCACACGAATCCTAAAACTCAACTCAAGACCCACAAAAGCGATCTGAAACTCTCCGATAAGGATCCGAAAGATCCGATAAGAATCCAGGCTATTACAGCCTCCCCTCCTTCACGAAATTTCATCATCAATATTTAAGGAATGAACAAGAAGAAGCAGGGACAAACAAACCCCAAGACACAATTTGAAACAGCATGAATCTCGAAAAACACAGTTCAAAGGAACACTGTCAGACCATAATCACAAGCACACGCTTTAGATCTCAAGGTAAATCGATCCACAAAACGAGCATGGCACACAAGTGGACACAAGTCTGACACCTCCGAAACAAGGCAACGTCGCTTACGTCTCACAGGAAAGGAGACACGACCCATGCCACGACAATAGCTATCGGGAAAACAAAACGACAGACACGGCAAGCATCAGCGTAAACAAGGAAACATAGTCCTCTCAGCTGACACTTCACAACATCATCGGCTCCAGTGCCATGGGCAACCACGAAAGCCTGGCACACAGGATGCCAACGATAGCAGTGGACAACAAACACAATCAAGTTAGTCCTCACTCGGATATTACATCTGATCGAGTCGCATGCTAACTCTACCAGGAAAGAAGAGTACAGCACAACCAACTGACAAGACCATGGTCCACACGATGCTAAGATAGAATCATAGGGAAACAATGACAAAATGAGAACAACGATAACAACAGCACTTGCAGGATCCCGGCTCCGTACAGAACACAGAACCACGGAACACAACTGCAAGCTGGGTCACATCAAGGCACAATAACCGTTGAACACACGACTATAATGGACTAGCCATGCCTCAAGCAGCATACCAAGAAAAGACCAACTACAACAAGAACAACAATCTTGGGAAACGCATCTCAAGGACCACGATCACGTCCCGAGAACACAACACCCAAGAAAGAATTACAGAGCAAAGGCTACTCAACCAGCAGAAATGCCAGCAGATTCCCCAATACTCACAAATGCCAGTGCCAACAACATAATGCCTCCAAGAACAATGGCATGACAACAAACAACATCAAGGCACACCAAGCCAAGATGAAGTCACATCGAGAAAAATAATTCTCTCGACCGGCAAGAATCTTACCACACGATTCTCGACCCGTGGGTATCAACCCACACGCTTCTACTGCACACTCATACAACGCACACAGGCATCAGAAAATACCTCGGTATCCGCATCACAGTACACACTCGGCGCCATCTCAATTCATGAAAATCGTAATATAACATGCCACGAGTACTGATCCTGCTAACAACCGATCACAAGTCGCCTACGTGCAAGCGAAGGAGAGTACCAGCTTCAGCACAAAGCACAAAGAAAGGCTAATCTCAGCTTACCATTATGTCCTGAAAGAATAAATGAGCCTTCACAACACGTCGGCCACTAGACACGGCATGATAAACACGGTGCACAACGGCTCTCAACACAAAAGTTAGGTCCAAGGACAAGCAACCGTAGAACAAAGAGGCAGATCAGGCTCAAAATAAATATTGTCCACACTTAAGCAGACACAGGACAAAGGTCTCACTAAGATAGAAATTCTAAGGCTTACCTCGAAAAGACTCCACCAAACAGGATGAGAAGCATCAAGCTCACTAACAGTAGCTCACCAGGAAGGAAAATCCTAAGTTCGCTTGAGCATCTTCTCAATCGAGGCAACAAAACAACCACTTCAACAGAAGCGAAACACCTCAGGAGCTGCACAGACTTAAGCTGGGATGACCAAAACAACGTAAGAATGTGTACGGCCATCACACCAACTCGAAAAGTCACCAGCCACCTGAACAAACAACGGAAAAATCTTGAATAATGTGCTGCAGATTCAAGCCTACCGGTGAACTATGCCAAGTACAGCATGATCGAGACAAACACCATGATGAAAAAGAACATCCCGTCACGTTTTGACGAGAGCAAAACCATCTCGTACAATGCTAACACAGCACGCACAAGACAATACACGGAAACAAAGCGACAAGGAATCATGAAACCTAAGCCAGCGAAAGACTGTACTGGACTTTCAGGACTCTGGATACTGTATATCTCGGATTCCCATATACTTTCACACAACAACGCTCTGATGCCACCTGTGACGACCCGGACTCCAGATACCGGATATACCCGATAGGACTACCGAGTAGACCTGATACCACTTGAAACACGTGAAGCCTCCCAAGAGCGATAAAAGCTCCGAAGGGATAAAAGGATTGTTGTGTAGTACATTGAAGTCGCGGATATAACAGTAAGCAATAATATTTCATTAATCAGGTATGCTAAAGTAGCAGAAATACAATTACTTTTTAATTAACAGTTTAGATTAACAATTATCCCAGAGTCTAGTCCAAAGGAAAGATAAGTACAGTCCAACAGGAAAGAGCACGTACACTGAGGTCGGAGGAAGCCCGACGCAGGTACCGCTGGCAACTACGAGCACGCCACACCAGGAAACACGAAGGAAGCAGAGCGCCACACCTAAAAAGTAGGGGAGAGCCTCGTGTCACTAGCTCAGTAGGGGTCACACGGATCCCCACTGTAAAACACGCAGCAACACGGAACAACAGCTAAAACAGCAGTAGTAGTAAAGCAGGAAAAGCTAAACTACAACTAGAAAGTTGTAAAAGAAAATCGTAATAGCAGGAGTAGAATAGCTAAAAGAAAAGGGAAAAGCAAAGCCGTAAGGAACGAGAACATGGCTACCGAGCAAAGCACGGCTCCCTAAGCTACTCCGAATAGTGATACATGGGCGAACCCTAATCTCACAAAGTCAAGAGTTACTGATCCGTTATCCTACCATTAGCCCAGAGGCTAAAGCCCACGAAACCAGGCAAAAGCCCTAGAAAAGACCTAGACAGACAACAGACATTGACGCATACACGACTAGATTGCTGTGCACGCTACGTAGAGCCGACCTCGGGTAAAGTCAAGAACAGACTACCCCGGAAGAGGTAACGACATGAAGAACGAGAAACTCGAGAGTTACATGCCACGTGACGGAAGCACCTCCTCACTAGAAGAACGGCCAGATGCATCCACTGACGTCCTACACTGCGCCTCAAGTATCTCAGTCGTGTCGACCACGGACACTAGGACACCGTACCAAGTACAAGGAACAACAGTAACGAGTGACTAGTCAGGGTCACGCCCATCGGCGTTCGTCCAAAACGCCCCTGACCACGTGTGCACACACAAGCTCAATGCCTTGAGCCAAGCCTCTAGCTAGTTTTCTCCCCCAGCATGACGCTACTGTAAGGCAAGGGAGCCCACGGAAACTAGCCTACAAACCGTCTGAGTCGGGAATCGCCTAACCACCACTCCCAGGTGGGCCCACACTCGAGGTCGTTAGGCTACGACTAGTGGAGGCTCACTGGACATGGAGACTCTGAAACATGAGTGCTGAAGTACAGACAGGCTAAGCAAGCACAGCCACACGTACTGTGAAGTACCAAGACACATGGCGGTATGCCAACTGCCACCAGACTCGGGATAGGACAACTAGACCTGTTGACACAACGATCCTTGAGTCACAAGACTCGAGTCAAGATCATCACACCAAGCGGTAACAAGCCGCCAAACAGCCTAATCCTAAGCCACAAGAAATGACAATGGATCATCGGATCCACGAACCCATATAAAATGACACACGGAGACTTGAGGAAGCATCAAGACTCTCAAAGCACTTGGACACACAAACCGAGGTAAGACAGCATCTCTAGGCGTCCAGAACCATGTCTCGATTGGATGAGACACTTCCAAGGTCACTTATCGACCACTGGATCACACTGGGTCAACCAGAAACTAAAGATGACTCTGAAGCGTCACGGAACACTACTCGATGTGATGGCATTCCCGACTACCTTATAACATGGTCATAGCCCTCATAGGACATCCAAGATGTCCACGGAACGATGGGCAGACCACCAGGCTAAACCAAGACAAATGGAGGCCAAACCATCGAAAAAATAACATAAAATAGCACTCCGGGAAATAAACGGTCGTACACCTGACCACTTAACAGGTCAAATGGTCATATAGGAGGCCATTCCATTACCCAGAACACACTAGCAAATCATGGTCGCCAAGAAGCCGTGCAAAGCCAAAGACGGTCAAAAGCATGCCGTCCCACTAAATAGAACGGTCAGGGGTATGGCCGCTCAAACCTATAAACAGTGTACAAAAGGGCCGTCTACCTATAGAAAACACAAACATTTGATGGTTAGCAAAGGGTCGTGCCAACGAGTAATTGGTCAAGGGAAGAGCCATTCCCCTCAGAGACTCAACAACCAAAACTCCAACAGCATAGGGTTACACGGTCTCGTTGAGGCCGTGACTTGAACAACACAGTCTCCTCAAAGCCGTGTAAAGACTATAGCGGTCAGAGCCTGGCCGTTCAACCCAGTCAACCCCTAACCGACTTAATCGGTCAAACCACTGAACGGTCCACTTTGAACCACTTCACCAGGCCAGGTGGTCACCCAAAGGGCCGCCTAAACCATGGCACGGTCGGAGCTACACCACTAGCTCGAACTGACTTTAAACGTTGACGAAAGTCAACTTAACATACGCGGACGACCCGGTGCCGCGCAAACCACAGGGCGGACGGTCGCATGGCCGCTTGGCTAGCGAACCGACATAGCCAAAACAACGCAAAGAATAAGCGATCACCAATGGGCCGCTTACCCAACAACACGGTCTATCACGAAGCCGTTTAACTCTGAACCGACCAACATGAAACGGTCACCCTTGAACCGCTTACAAGGTAGAACAGTTTCTGTAAAACCGTTTAAGCGTCACGGCGAGTAAAATAGGGGATCGGCGGGATCTCGGCCTTTCCATGCCCCGTTCACTCTAAAACGAATGGGAAACAATCCTAACGATGATACAAGCCTTCCACAGACCGGAAGGGGTCAAATCGACGCCAAAACGACACGAATCGGGCGATTCAAACGAATGGACCCTAATGGAGTCACATGGGTTCCCGGGCTTCTACCGGTCCCAAATGACCACCGATTGCGATGAAACTTGCGGGAATAGAATGCTAACATGCTGGGGGTTCCAATGGAACCAACTGATCTAAAAACCGTAGCCATTTTCTGGCGAACCCAACGAACACCCCAAAAGCATGATTTTCTCGAACTTGAATGAAACCCACTCGTTCTTGCACCATTCGGCGTGAAATTGCGAGGAAACGTAGAACAGGAGTAGGGCTTCCATCTCCCTACCTCCACTGATGATTTCAAGCCCCGAAGTGACTAAACCGCGCCGAAAACCATCTCACGAGCCCGTTCGTCGGCTTTGACCGATCGGGATCGCGCCCACCACGCTCCGATCCTCGGACCATCACGCACCACAGCAGCTCCACGTCGTCACCACCTCACCCACGGGCCTCCTCCGTCTGCAGCCGGAGTAGAGAGGGTGAGAAGGGAGAGAACGGGAGAGAGAGGGTCGCGCGTGCGAATGAAGGAAAGGAGAGAGGAAAAGAAAAGAAAAAGGAAAGGAAAATATGAATTTTCCTAATTTCTGTAAATTCCTATTTTTAGGCCGAAAATCCACTAATTCAGAATAATACGTAAAAATAGTCTAAACGATCCTCTCAAAGAGTACATCGCAACTGTAGCGTCCTTGAGTCGATGAACTGAGAAATAAACTCTTCACTGGGTTTCGTAACTTGTACAAGAGAAAAACCCACGCGGATCATAAAACTCAACTCATGACCCACAAAAGTGATCCGAAACTCTCCGATAAGAATCCGAAAGATCCGATAAGAATCCAAGGTATTACATACACAGAGAGTGCTCGCTGGGTGGTAAGATCGTGAAGAGGGAGTTTTCTCTCTAGACGTCGTAGGGCGTGACCTCTCTGTCGCTGCAGTAGGGCTGGTTACTCTATTCTCAGTTAGAAGCTCTTTGGCAGAAGCATCCCCGTGTCTCTCTTTTCTGTCATTCCCCTTCTTATAGGGGTTGTCCTGGAGCGGGGAGCCTTATCCCTTGATAGGGAAGAGCGTAAGTAGTGGAGTAACGCTTTCCCGCTATAGTGGCGGGAGTTTCCCATTGGAGGGTGCTTACCCCGTCGTCGGTTGGTCCCGGGGCGAGTCTCACGGCGCTCATGGGGCGAGCTCGTCCGTTATGGGATGATGGCCGACGTCGTGGGGGGTAACGGTCGGTCGTCGGAGGGTCTTCCGCCGATCATAGCGCTTTCTTGCGCTGTAGAATCCGATGCCGAGTCAAATTGGGTCACGCTCTGGTGGGCCATACCTGTTGGGCCTGATGTAGAAGTAGGATTGGTTTGGGCGGTTTGGGCCCGTCGCTATTGGGCCAGTCTTGGGCCGAGCTAGATTTACCCTCCTCACTTCCCCCCCTACTCTCAGTTGCCGAGCACTTTGCAGGGGACTGAGAGTCGAACATGAGAGGGTCTGTTGGACCGTAAGACTCGAGGTCGATTCTTCTGAGGCACGAGTGTTGATGAATCTGGCGGCAAGCTTGGCACGCAAGGCGCCTTGGGTAGTGACAGGCGCTACTGCCGTAATCATGTCGTAGGTCCTGTTTTTTTCTGGGAGAGTGGGCTCCGAACGGGCGGTGGGCATTGGTGGCCGTATCACGACAGCGACGAGTGTCTTTTCACCTGCCTCTCGGTCTGGAAGCCCCAAGCTGTCGTGGGCAGTTATAAGGATGATCGTGAGGCATCCCCAGAGACTCCATCCTTGTTGGTCACTGCGCTCGTCGTAGGCTTCTTCTTCCTCCGCCTAGTGAGGACATTCTCCTTCGTGTCTTTCACCTTTTTCCTGCATGGCTGTGACTACTTCTCTTCGTCCTTCTTGGTCTGCAGGTGTGCGACGAGGTATCCTCTTGAGCCAAGGGGAGCGCTTCTCTGCTTGAAGATGACGGTAGGCAGAGCAGTAGGACTAGCTTGCTAGTTTGCAGGCATGGCCATTATGCTGCATCGGTCTTCGTAATGTGTGGGCCTTGATGCTCCAGTGCCTCCCGTCTACCAAGGATGGTCGGGTCGACCGATCTTGCTTCCTGGTGCAGGTCTCTTTGCCAGTGGCATCCCTGTTGGTCCGCTTCCACAGAACAAAGGGGATGCTAGGTGTGGTCTCCTCATGAGCGGGCCAAGGGATGGAGGGTTTGGCCCTCTTCTCTGGCAAAGGTAGCTCCCACTGTTGGTACACTTCCATAGAACAAAAGGGATGCTAGGTGTCCGCTCATGGACTTATCATAGCTGCTGGCAGATGACGGCGCCCAGAAAATGAGATGCTGGAGTTGCACATCGCCATGGTTGGGTGCATTTTGTTTTTCCATATGCTTGTGTTGTAATGTCCCAGGTTTTTTAGATATTTTTTGGGTCAGGATCCGTGAGTTTCGGATCACTTTCGGGGGTCCCGGAGCGTGTTTTGTGATTTACGCTTGTTTTTCCCTGACGGACCTACAGAACCTTGTATAGGGTAAACCAATGTGTTCTCCTACTCCGAGACTGTACCAGTGCGACGAGTGTGTTCCAAGGATCGAGGAAATGATTTTTCCTAATTTTCCCTATTTTTTGATTTTCCAGATTTTCTATAAATAACCATTTCTTTTTCTTTTTCTTTTTCTTTTCTTCTTCTTCTCTTCTTCCTTCTTCTTCTATCCCGTGAGCACCCCCCCTTTTTTGACCGTTGCGGCCCCCTCTCTCCCGGTGAACCTTGCGGCGCCCCTTCCTCCTCCGACGATGGACGGCGGATGACGGCGGCGGCACGGTGACAACGACGGTGGCACGGTGACGACGGTGGCGGCAAGAGGAACGCGGCGGTGCCTTCTTTGAGGCGTGGGAGAGGAAATCGTGTTCGGCCAAGGTTTTGAGATCGGCGGCGATCCGGCGGCTTTCGGGCTTCTTTGAGGTAGGGGGATGGATCCACACGCCTTTTACTGCTTTCCCGTTGATTCGTAGGCCGTGGGGAGGTCGAGAGGGGTGTTTTTTAGCCGGTAGGGTCAAAATCCATGTTTTGGGGTTGAGAGCCGGATCTCCCGTTTCATGGGGTTTTTGACCGATTCAAGGGTTTAGAATCACACTAGGAGGCTTGGGGATGGATTCTCCTTTGTTTCCCCATCATCAGGCGATGATCGGGGCGTGGATCGGGTTTTTTGGTGCTTCCCGCCGGTTTCGTGCTCGGGTGAGCCTTGCGGCCCTTCCAAGGACCGCTATGAAGAGTGATCTAGAGGGGGGTGCATAGATCAATCCCCCAATAAAAATTTATCACAGTAGCTACTAGTGCGGAATTAAAACAAGCTACTGCAGGACGGTCTAAAAGCACTCAATCGTAACCAAATTATAACTAATCAAGTCGATCGGTCCATATGCGATCCTAAACAACCATCTACTAAGCGATGAACTGAAAACTACTATGAACACAAGTCACAAAGCAATCGAACAGTAGAAGAAGATTTTTAGGTGGTTCAGCCTCAATCCAGAGGTCTACGTCCACCCCACACTTAAACCAGAGTGTGGCTTCACTGCTGACTCACAGCTTGCCGCTGATCCACAGCTTTGGGGACGAATCCCTACAACCAGTTGAGCTTCACAGCTTGCTATCCAGAGGAATCCTCCTCAGCAACCGCTGAGGATTACAGCTTAACCTCCACTGACACACAGCTTGTTTAAGAGTTACAAAAGCGAAATGAAACAAAGTGAAAGATCAGAAAACCCAAACGGGAATGTAGCTCAACAACGAGTAAAATCAGTTCTGGTTCTGAACCTGGAGACTGATGACAAACACTCTCTGAAATTCTTCTCTCCAAGCTCTCTTTCCTTTTCTCTTCTCAGATCTGCTCTCTATCAATCTGGATCGGGCTTAATCTTATTCTCACTATGCTTCTTCTCCGAATATCACACTTGACTCTTCAGCCCCCCAATCAGTCCTCTCTTGAACGAGCATCTCTTTTTAGATAGGCAGCAACATAGAGGTAGGGCGCATGCTCACCACATTTTCCACCCAATTGCCTTATGCAGATCTGACATTCCTAGGCCACGTGGCAGCATCCCAGCTCGACTACTTTCCAAGTGTCACGATCCTAGCAAATCTTCTATTCTTGGATCACAAGCCTTTCTTAACTTCCTCGAACAAGTATCCTGTCAAAGTATCAGACTTAATGTCAGCTTATGACAATTATATAAGAGAAGAGAGATTGCACGGAGTTGAAAAATAGTCAGAACTGAAGTGCACAGACTCAACACAGCATTTGATTATATGTGCACGGACTTAATGTACACGCATCACACATATGCATAGACCTTCTACGCTGTGCAATAGTGATGTGCACAGACTCTGCTAAACATAAGGCGTGACATGCACAGACATATTATGCAGCATCCCTTGACTTGCACAGACTCACGACTTACAGACTACTCATGCACAGACAAGCCAACGAAGTGTGTGCAGACTTTATGTGCGCAAACTGTGTTTGAATGAGATGCACATATGCACGGACTTAGTCGCGTACAGCAACGAAGATTGCACAGACTTGATGTATGCGTGCACAAACTTGATGTATGAGTGCATAGACCTTATTCAGTTGAAATGCAGCATATGCACGGACTCAATATAGAGTGAATTTAGTGTTGCACCGACTCTATTCTATGCACAGATTAAGTATGAAGGTGTAGACAACATTTATATGATAATCTGACAAATGAAACACATCAAAATTCACACATCATTATAGAGAGATAAAGTTGACAAAGTCAACTCTTCAGTCAACGAAGTCAGACAAAACTGTTGCCAATCATTCAAAACAATTCAGCACAAAGCAGTAACAACTTCTCATCTGTGACGACCCAGAGTTCAGGATACCGATATACCGATAACATCAGTATACCGACACCAAGAACTGGGGAGGCCACCCAAGAGGCTGATGAGGCCCCTGAAGGGTTAGTGGGGGGTTAGCTGGGGAATATGCATAATTAATTGCGAATTGGGGCGCGCAATACAAATAAGTATTTAAGATTTAAACACAAGTGTGGAAGCAATTTAAAATAACCAGAGTGATATATATAACTAGTCCAGAGTCACAAACACTAGTCCACAGGGCACAACTACGCGGGGCATACCCCGGCAAAAGTACAACACAAGCCTCAAAAAGGCAGCTCGTGCTCAGCTGGCAGCTAAGGAACGGTCCCGAAACAGCACGCTAAACTCCGGGAGATGTCGGGCGCGGCTCACCTGAAAGGAGAAGGGTGAGTCACAGCCAGACTCAGTAGGGGTCACGCGGATCCCTACCTCGCACTAAACAAGCGAACATACATAATTAACAGCAATTAAAGCATGCATTCAAATAAATACACAGGCAATGGCATGAATATCTAATCACAAGAAAGCTGTAAACTCTATCTAAGCAAGTATAACAGCTAACACATGCCGCTACTAATTAATGCAAGCGATTAAAGCTAAAACTACCAATTAGAATGAGCTGCAACTAGTCCAAGCAACAAGGAAGGACAACCACTGGAGCAGAAACCAGAAGCGTCCACTGACGGCTTACACTGCGTCTCAAGCACTCGCAGTCGACAAGCGACAAGCTAAGCGCGCAAACAGTACCAAACCAAGTGACCAGTCGGAGTGACACCCGTCGGCGTCAGTCCACAGTCTCCGACCACGTGTGCACACACTGACTCTAGCCTGAGCCAGGCCCTCTAACTAGTTTTCTCCCTTGGCAGGACGCTACCATTGGCTGGGAGCCCACGGAACTAGCTTACAAACCGTGAATGGGAAATATACCCCTCCGCCATCCTCAAGCGGGTCGGTACTCAACAGACCTTAGGGCAACAACAGTGGCTCCATTGCCTGGAAAGAAAAGCTACTCTATTGGCACATAAAACACGCCACAATATAGTAAAACAATACAACTATGGCATGAATATAGAACGGAACGCATAAGCAATGGGCTGGGAATATATTGCAGCCATCAGGGAAGTGGCGGTCAAGGACCCACGCGCCACATGCAAACGACGGTCGGGGGTCGGCGCGTTACTTCAAGAATGACGCTCCAGTCCCCATCCGTCACTCCCTTCAGGATTCCAGCTCAAGAGGCACCAAAGGCATGTACGGTGGGGGCCCTGCGCGTTACTTCGAAGCGACGCGTGGGGTCACCGCCGTCACATCCACCCGAGGCTCAAACCACCTATCAGCGTTCTAAATGGTAGCAGGCGAAGTAACGCCCCGGTCTAGGCGCGCCGGACCGAAACGACGGTCGGCCGACTGGCCGCCGGGCGCACCGCCTGACCAAAATCACGGAAAACAGTTGATGAGTAACGGATGGGAGCCCCACCGTTACTCTCCAAGTAACGCACCCCCATTGGGCCGCTATTTGGTAGTGACGCGTCCACCTTGGACCGTCGGGCAAGTGACGGTTCCTGGCAGGACCGTCACTGCACCTGGGTTACGGGCGGGTACGGTTGTAAACCGAAGCCCTCCCGGACGGCTGAAAACGCCGGGTATCGACGAGAAACCTAATAACCTGTCAAACCACGCATGCTAGACAACAATCTAACATCTAAATCTAGCACATGCAAGGCCTAAAACGCATTAAACTCAAGATTTAGGCTAAAACCCCAAAAATGGAAATATGAACATCATGCATGCTACGGGGTGCTAATCAACAAGCGAGCTAAAGGAAACGATCCTAGCAAGATCGAGGTTCCATCCCCCTACCTTTCGCAAGCCGAAACCGTCGAACGGGCCGCATGCAAGGAGGAATAGCCACGGAGCTTCCACGCTCCACCTCGCTCCCACGATCACCGATCCACGCCGAAGTGGACACCCACGCGCTCTACTCGACGCGAGGAATCCAACGGTGCCAACCTCGTCTCAATCCGACGCCGTCTCGACCCCGATCCCTAAGAGAGGAGAGGAGGTGGCCGCACGGAGGAGAGAGAGAGGGAGAGGGTGAAATGAGAGATCGACGGGGGAGAGAGAGTGAGGGTGAGAGATATAAAAAAAAAAATAAATAAAATTAATATATATATAATATAATCATTATATATATAAAAATCTTATTAATATTCAATAACCCTCAAACAGCTCCGAACAAATCCGGAAAAATGCCAGACAAATTCCTAAAAATCCAGGAGAATAGCCGGAATTTCCAGAACAATTAATAGAACAAATACCACGAAGGATCCATTAAGGCACGGGCCTTACAGTCCCTCCCTCCTTACAGAAATTTCGCCCTCGAAATTTACAATAACCGAAAAGGAGGAAACTGAGAAAGGACTTATACCTCACTGGAACAAGAAAGGAAAAAGCTGACGCATCTCATCTTCACGCTCCCAAGTAGACTCGTTACCAGAGTGACGCTGCCAAGCAACCCTTACCAGAGGAATAACCTTATTTCTCAACCGCTGCTCACGACGGTCTTCAATTCGGATAGGAAACTCTGGCGTGGACAAATCAGCAGTCACCTCGGGCCACACTGAATCATCGAGAACATGAGAAGCATCAGACACATATTTCCTCAACTGAGACACGTGGAACACATTATGAATAGCTTGCATGGCCGCCGGCAGTTGCAAACGATAAGCCACTGAACCAATAGCTTCAACAATCGGAAAAGGGCCAACATACCGCGGACTAAGCTTTCCACGCTTCCCAAACCTGGAAACACCCTTCATTGGAGATATTTTAACAAACACCATATCTCCTGGCTCAAATTGTAGTGGACGTCTGCGTCGATCTGCATAACTTTTCTGTCGACTCTGAGCCGTCAACAATCTCTGTCTGATCAGACGAACCACATCAGAACACTGCTGTACCATGTCCGGTCCTGTCAACAGTCGGTCCCCAACATCAAACCAGTTCAGAGGAGTACGACAAGGACGACCATACAGCGCTTCATAAGGAGCCATGCCAATACTGGAGTGAAAACTGTTATTATAAGCAAACTCAACAAGTGGCAAATGCTGACCCCACGAACCTTGCCAATCAAGGCAACACGATCTCAGCATGTCTTCCAAAGTCTGAATAGTTCTCTCTGACTGTCCATCTGACTGTGGATGATACGCTGAACTG
Organism: Amorphophallus konjac; assembly: GCA_022559845.1. Lineage (NCBI taxonomy): Eukaryota > Viridiplantae > Streptophyta > Magnoliopsida > Alismatales > Araceae > Amorphophallus > Amorphophallus konjac. The sequence goes on along the minus strand of CM040125.1, from coordinate 226,032,438 downwards.
AAAGCTAACTCAGTGCCCAAAGCTTTCTGGAAACTACGCCAGAAGCCAGAGGTAAAACGCGGGTCACGATCTGACACAAGTGAAACAGGAATTCCATGCAATGGCACGATCTTCTGCACATAGAGCTCGGCCAATCTCTGCACACTCCAAGTAACTTTAATTGGCAACAATCTGGCGGTTTTCGTCAATCTGTCGACAAGCAGCCAGATTCCATCAAAACCTTGAGAAGTTCGAGGCAAACCCACCACAAAATCTGTAGTAACATGGTCCCATTTCCACATCGGAATTTCCAATGGCTGAAGCAGACCACCTGGCTTTTGATGTTCGGCTTTAACTAATTGACAAGTCAAGCACTTAGAAACAAAAATAGCCACGTCCTTCTTTATGCCGGGCCACCAGAACTGCTTCTTCAAATTCTGATACATCTTGGTGACACCAGGGTGAATAGCAAAACGGGAACCATGGGCTTCACTCAAAATCTCATTCCTCAAATCATCATCAACAGGAATATACAATCTGCCCTGGAAACTGACGACCAGCTCGTCATCAAATTCCACATCATATCTTGATATAACACGGGCCAAATCAGAATCAGCTTGTTGGGCTTCTAGAATCTGCTGATACAAAGCTGAACCCAAAACCAAGCTAGCACAAACTGCCATCCTCGGATCGGCAGGAATCTCTACACACAATGCCTCGCTCGGAAGCTGTTCCCACAATTTCCATTCATGAAGCAACAAATGACTGACTTGTACTTTCCTGCTCAGAGCATCAGCCACAACATTCATTTTACCTGGCTGATAGGAGAGTGTAAAGTCATAATCTTTCATGTATTCCATCCATCGCCTCTGCCTGAGATTCAGATCTTTCTGGGAGAAAATATACTGTAAACTCTGATGATCAGTAAGAATCTGAAATTTCTCACCATACAGATAATGTCTCCAGATCTTCAAGGCAAAAATAACTGCAGCTAGCTCTAGATCATGAGTGGGATAATTTCCTTCATGCTGTTTCAATTGCCGAGATGCATATGCGATAACCTTACCATGTTGCATCAGCACTGCACCCAAACCTACTCGAGACGCATCTGTACAAACAAGAAAACCACCCGAGTCGGAAGGCAAAGTCAACACTGGAGAAGAAGTCAACAGCCTTTTCAATTCAACAAAGCTAGCCTCACACTGATCCGACCAGACAAATGGCACACCCTTCCGTGTCAAATTAGTCATCGGTGCTGCAATCTTCGCAAAATCCTGAATGAATCTGCGGTAATACCCAGCCAATCCTAAAAAACTTCGTATCTCCGTGATGGTCCTCGGTCTCTGCCAACTCAAAACGGCATCAATCTTTGCAGGGTCTACTGCTACTCCATCACTAGAAATCACATGGCCAAGAAAATGAATCTCCCGAAGCCAGAATTCACATTTACTGAGCTTCGCATAAAGCTCGTGATCTCTTAGAGTCTGCAGAACGATCCTCAAATGCTGCACATGATCATCAACAGAGGCAGAATATATCAAGATATCATCAACAAAGATCACCACAAAATGGTCCAGAAATGGACGAAAGATACGCTGCATTAGATCCATGAAGGCTGCTGGGGCATTAGTCAAACCAAACGGCATGACTAAAAATTCAAAGTGACCATATCGAGTACTGAAAGCAGTCTTCTCCACATCAGATTCCCGGATCCGCAACTGAAAATAGCCAGATCGGAGATCAATCCGTGAAAAGACAGCAGCAGACTGTAACTGGTCAAACAAATCATCAATCCTGGGGAGCGGATACTTATTCTTGATAGTCGCCTGATTCAGCTGCCTGTAATCAATACAAAGCCTCAGGTTTCCATCTTTCTTTTTCACAAACAGTACTGGGGCACTCCACGGAGAAAAACTGGGACGAATATAACCCTTCTCCAGTAACTCTAGTAGCTGTGCACGCAGTACTTTCAATTCAGCTGGAGCCATTCGGTACGGCGGCTTTGCTAAGGGGCCAGTACCTGGAATCAGTTCAATCACCATCTCAATCTCTCGCTCTGGGGGCAAGCCTGGCAACTCGTCAGGAAACACATCAGGGAACTCACAGACAACCGGAATATCACAAACATCCCGTCGTGGTTTTTCAACAGCCACCACTGAAGCAAGGAATCCCTGACAACCTGTGCTAAGCAACCTATAGGCTCGAATAGCAGAAATAATCATACGAGAAGAACGGGATCGAATACCTTGAAAATAAAAGGCTGATTTTCCCTGGGGCTGAAAATAGACTTTCTTCGATCTGCAGTCAACCACAGCTCCATAATGCTCCAACCAATCCATTCCCAGAATAACATCATAATCTGCCAGCTGCAACGCATACAATCTCGCCGGCAACTGGTGATCATCAATCATCACAGGAGACTCATCCAAACACAAGGGAGTAACCATGAAATCTCCAGAAGGCAATTCCACAAACAACTCACAAGACAGCTCAGAAGTTGGTTCCTCAATACAAGCCATAAAATCCTCAGAAATAAAAGAGTGAGAAGCACCAGAATCAAATAAGACATGAGCTGAATGACCATAAAGCATAATCGTACCTTCCACAAGATGGGACGCAGCAGCATCAGCTCTTGTCAAATGAGAAACTTTGCCTTTCTGCTTCTTAGAACCAACTGAAGATTGCTGAGAAGACGCCGACGCCTGAGAGAAAAATTGCTGTGGAGCTTGAGGTGCAGGAGGTCTAAACTGCGGCTGAGGTTGAGAAAACTGAGGAGCTTGCAATGGATTCGGCCTCAGCGGGCAATCTCGAACCACATGACCTGGCTGGTCACACCTAAAGCAAACAACAGGAAGAGAACACGGTTGGCCCTTATGATGACCACCGCATCTCCGACACGTCCACGGCTGACTAGCAGCTGAGCTCTGTCGAGTCTGAGAAGAAGGTGCTGTCGGCTGCTGAACAGAATCTGCACCGGACGGCTGCTGAACAAACTTCTTCTTCTTCTTGAACCTTTTGAACTTGGGCTTAGAAGGAGAGGAAGCACTGGAAACCTCTGACTGGACCGAAGGAACACTAGGCACGGGCTGTCGGTAAGCCTGCTGAACCTGAGCCACCGGCTGCACTGACCCTGCCTGGGGATATCCACCCGGTCTCGCCATCTCCAGCTCTAAAGCTACAGCTGTCTGGCACGCAGTATCGAGATCCGCAACACGACTCGCTATCAACGGCATCTTCAACTCTGGCCTCAACCCTCGCAAGAATTGCTGGGTCTTCAAAGCTTCGCTGGCCAGCACATGGGGCGCATACTGACCCAATTCCAAGAACTTATTCCTGTACTGAAGCACGGTCATACTGCCCTGGGTCAATTCCATAAACCGATACATCTTATCCATCTGCAAGCAGGCAGGAGTATAGGCACGCTCAAAAGCAGCAACGAACTCTGCCCAAGTGATTTGCCGAAGAGGTCTGGATCGAAAGGAAATCTGCCACTCGGCTTTCCACCACGCAATGGACGTACCCTGGAGTTGAAAGGCAGCGAGCATGACTTTCTCATCTTCAGCACACTCCATCGAGACAAAAACACGCTCTATCGCATCCATCCATTGCCTCGCGACTTCTGGATCAGCTTGGCCATCGAAAGCAGGCGGATTGAACATCAGAAATTCCTTCAAAGCCTTGCCTCGACTGCCAGGCACTTCAGCTTGAACGATCGGCACTGGAGGAGCAACTGGAACGACAGGAACAGCGGGAACTGCAGGAGGAGGTGCAGAACCGCTATCTTCCCTGGGCGCATCTCGAGGAACACGAGGAGCTCGAGGAGGTCTTCCTCGACGAGGCGGCATAATTATGCTGCCAAAAACACAATCAACAATGAAATCCATCAATCATACGGAAAACATCCTATGCCAGCAAGAGACAACAACAGGACTAGCTCTGGACCAAGCGTCAATTCCAATTCTTTACGCAAATCCTCAACTTCAAGCTCTGATACCATCTGTGACGACCCAGAGTTCAGGATACCGATATACCGATAACATCAGTATACCGACACCAAGAACTGGGGAGGCCACCCAAGAGGCTGATGAGGCCCCTGAAGGGTTAGTGGGGGGTTAGCTGAGGAATATGCATAATTAATTGCGAATTGGGGCGCGCAATACAAATAAGTATTTAAGATTTAAACACAAGTGCGGAAGCAATTTAAAATAACCAGAGTGATATATATAACTAGTCCAGAGTCACAAACACTAGTCCACAGGGCACAACTACGCGGGGCATACCCCGGCAAAAGTACAACACAAGCCTCAAAAAGGCAGCTCGTGCTCAGCTGGCAGCTAAGGAACGGTCCCGAAACAGCACGCTAAACTCCGGGAGATGTCGGGCGCGGCTCACCTGAAAGGAGAAGGGTGAGTCACAGCCAGACTCAGTAGGGGTCACGCGGATCCCTACCTCGCACTAAACAAGCGAACATGCATAATTAACAGCAATTAAAGCATGCATTCAAATAAATACACAGGCAATGGCATGAATATCTAATCACAAGAAAGCTGTAAACTCTATCTAAGCAAGTATAACAGCTAACACATGCCGCTACTAATTAATGCAAGCGATTAAAGCTAAAACTACCAATTAGAATGAGCTGCAACTAGTCCAAGCAACAAGGAAGGACAACCACTGGAGCAGAAACCAGAAGCGTCCACTGACGGCTTACACTGCGTCTCAAGCACTCGCAGTCGACAAGCGACAAGCTAAGCGCGCAAACAGTACCAAACCAAGTGACCAGTCGGAGTGACACCCGTCGGCGTCAGTCCACAGTCTCCGACCACGTGTGCACACACTGACTCTAGCCTGAGCCAGGCCCTCTAACTAGTTTTCTCCCTTGGCAGGACGCTACCATTGGCTGGGAGCCCACGGAACTAGCTTACAAACCGTGAATGGGAAATATACCCCTCCGCCATCCTCAAGCGGGTCGGTACTCAACAGACCTTAGGGCAACAACAGTGGCTCCATTGCCTGGAAAGAAAAGCTACTCTATTGGCACATAAAACACGCCACAATATAGTAAAACAATACAACTATGGCATGAATATAGAACGGAACGCATAAGCAATGGGCTGGGAATATATTGCAGCCATCAGGGAAGTGGCGGTCAAGGACCCACGCGCCACATGCAAACGACGGTCGGGGGTCGGCGCGTTACTTCAAGAATGACGCTCCAGTCCCCATCCGTCACTCCCTTCAGGATTCCAGCTCAAGAGGCACCAAAGGCATGTAACGGTGGGGGCCCTGCGCGTTACTTCGAAGCGACGCGTGGGGTCACCGCCGTCACATCCACCCGAGGCTCAAACCACCTATCAGCGTTCTAAATGGTAGCAGGCGAAGTAACGCCCCGGTCTAGGCGCGCCGGACCGAAACGACGGTCGGCCGACTGGCCGCCGGGCGCACCGCCTGACCAAAATCACGGAAAACAGTTGATGAGTAACGGATGGGAGCCCCACCGTTACTCTCCAAGTAACGCACCCCCATTGGGCCGCTATTTGGTAGTGACGCGTCCACCTTGGACCGTCGGGCAAGTGACGGTTCCTGGCAGGACCGTCACTGCACCTGGGTTACGGGCGGGTACGGTTTGTAAACCGAAGCCCTCCCGGACGGCTGAAAACGCCGGGTATCGACGAGAAACCTAATAACCTGTCAAACCACGCATGCTAGACAACAATCTAACATCTAAATCTAGCACATGCAAGGCCTAAAACGCATTAAACTCAAGATTTAGGCTAAAACCCCAGAAATGGAAATATGAACATCATGCATGCTACGGGGTGCTAATCAACAAGCGAGCTAAAGGAAACGATCCTAGCAAGATCGAGGTTCCATCCCCCTACCTTTCGCAAGCCGAAACCGTCGAACGGGCCGCATGCAAGGAGGAATAGCCACGGAGCTTCCACGCTCCACCTCGCTCCCACGATCACCGATCCACGCCGAAGTGGACACCCACGCGCTCTACTCGACGCGAGGAATCCAACGGTGCCAACCTCGTCTCTATCCGACGCCGTCTCGACCCCGATCCCTAAGAGAGGAGAGGAGGTGGCCGCACGGAGGAGAGAGAGAGGGAGAGGGTGAAATGAGAGATCGACGGGGGAGAGAGAGTGAGGGTGAGAGATATAAAAAAAAAAATAAATAAAATTAATATATAATATAATCATTATATATATAAAAATCTTATTAATATTCAATAACCCTCAAACAGCTCCGAACAAATCCGGAAAAATGCCAGACAAATTCCTAAAAATCCAGGAGAATAGCCGGAATTTCCAGAACAATTAATAGAACAAATACCACGAAGGATCCATTAAGGCACGGGCCTTACATCATCAATCCGGAGGAGACCCAACATTCTCCCCCTTTTTGATGATGGCAACCCCAATGGCAAACCTAAATATAAATGCCATGAAGATGATGTATTTTGACGAGTCATAAAACATGGTCAGATGATATGCAGACTCGCAGATGTTGTGCAAACTATATGAACATTCTCCCCCTGAATAAGTGACTCCTTCCCCTTAAACAAAATAGCATGAAACCTTTCTCTTCCCTTTCTCTCCCCCTTTATCAACAAAATCTCTCCCCTATCACAGACACCAGAACAATCTCTCTCCCTTTGCCATCAGCAAACAAGGAGTAAGGAGGCCAATGGAAGCTAAGAAGAACTGGGAGGATATAGGATACATACTAACATTCTTATGTAATAGTTCAGAATAGGAGCAAACTATTTGGCAATTCTTCAGACATAAGAGTCATCACTATGCAATTTGACAAGAAATTGGTTTAATAGTTGTAAAAGGTAAAGTGAATGGCACTGCTTTTCTGAAATAGTGGTATAGTGCCCGTTTATAGCAATGAACCTAAGTCACATAATCATGATTGACTAGGTCACGACTGTATCCTACTAATCTCAGAATCAATAAATGTCAAAGAGAGTAATCTAAATTTGTATTGAGGTTAAACAATTGACACTTAGTGAAATTAGAATTTTAAGGGTTACAGCAATTCTTTTTTTTTTTACTTCAGATTCTGAAATAGAGCTTAGTGAACAGACATGTGTCATTTACACGTTTGACATTAAGGGTACACATTTATCAGACGTCAGTACCCCCAGTTACTAAGTATAAACTGCCCTTTTTGTCTCTGATCAGAAACTACATAGATGATTTACGCGTTTGACATTAAGGGTACACATTTATCAGACGCTAGTACCCTCAGTTACTAAGTGAAACCAGCCCTATAGTTTTGACCATATGAACAGAGGTAACATGAAGCACTTCATGACATGAATTCCTCTCCATTTCCTTGGCGGAGGGTTCAGTTTCTCAGTGCAATTCATTCATTGCTCTGCCACTATATTCATTTCTTTTACTAATGATTCTACTGTTGTTGCCCTTTTAATTTTTAAAGTGACTTGTTTAAAAACAATACTCTTTCTGATTTTCCCAGCCTAGACTTCACCAAGTCTGTAATTTTCAGATACAGTAAAGATCTTATCTGTCATTGTTATGAAAGAGAGGTTGAGTGCCATAAAAGGTTTTCTATCACCTTATATTCTGAAAATAGTCTTTAAACTCTACAATTTATTAAAATTAAACCATCAGTTCATTCAAAGAGCAAATGTTATTCTTATAAAAGAAGACTTGAAATAATTCATGCTCATGACAATGAACCAATTACTAGACTGTCATCCATCCTGAGTAAAAAAAGTAGACAATGAAGTGCAGAATCAACTCAAGGGAATTTCAAAGAGAGAAGATCCATGCAAGGCCCATTAATACCAAATGTACATAATGCCATGTGATAATAGCTTCAGAGAGTTAGGAGAGAGTAGAATGGTTCGTACTCAGATCAGATTCTACTTAACTCCCCCTGACATCATGATGCATCGACTTTGATATACAAAAAGTAGACCTTGCACCGACCTTAACATGCAGGACGTAGACAATGCATCGACTATGTATGCAAATGATGTGAAGATGCATCGACTATGACATGTGAAGACACGAGGTGCACGGACTTTACATGTGGCTTAGACACAAGGTGCACTGACCTTGTATGCAGAGGACTCACATTATGCATCGACTATATGCGAGGTATGCAACGACTTATACTCTGTGCAAGAATATTCATCGACTTCAAAACTCAACAGTGCAAGGCATGCATATTACATTTTAATTGTGCAAACCAATTGTTCAGACATCAGAAGTTGTTTATTCAAAATTCAGAAACAGGCAAACACAGAATTATTTTTCAAGCCATTTACATTTCAATTAAAGAAAGAAATCATGAATCATTTTCATGCTAAAATTTACATAGCCCCAATTCTCTTCTTAGATATTTAAATCTTTCATTTCCAGGAGACTTAGTAAAAATATCAACAATTCATTTTTCAGTTTCAACAAAATGTAATTCAATTTCATTCTTGCTTACTGCATCTCTATGAAAATGGTGTTTTATTGCAATGTGCTTGGTCCTAGAGTGATGAACATGATTCTTTGTTAGGTAAATAGCACTAGTATTATCACATAAACTTGGAATACATCCCAAGTTTATCTGATAATCTGAAAGTTGGTGCTTGATCCATAGTACCTGAGCTGCACAGTTCCCTGCAGCGACATATTCTGCCTCTGCAGCGGATAAAGCAACAGTGTGTTACTTCTTTGAAGCCCAAGATACAAGGCAACCACCTAGGAACTGGCAGTAGCCACTAGTGCTTTTCCTATCTACCCGACACCCAGCATAGTCTGCATCAGTGTATGCTAGAAGCTCTAGCTCACACTTAGCATGGTAACAAAGACCAAGCTCTTGGGTGTCTAATAAATACCTAAAAATCTTTTTCACTGCACTAAAGTGAGACTCCTTAGGACTAGCATGAAATCTAGCACATAAACACACTACAAACTGTATATCAGGCCTAGATGCAGTAACGTAAAGAAGGGATACGATCATACCTCTATACAACTTGTTATCAACTGTTTTACCTTTGGAGTCTTCATCAAGACTTGTTGAAGTACCCATTGCTGCTGCAATTTCCTTGAGGTTTTCAAATTTGAACTTATTCAGCAGGTCCCTTATGTACTTAGACTGGATGATGAATGCTCCATCTTTAGTTTGTGTCACCTGCAGTCCAAGAAACAGTTTTAGCTCACCCATTGAACTCATCTCAAATTCTTGTGTCATCAAGTCAAAAAATTCCTTACACATCTTCGGGTTAGTTGAACCAAAAATAATATCATCCACATATATTTGAACTACGAGAATGTCTGGATTACATACCTTGGTAAACAATGTTTGGTCAATCTCACCTCTTGAGAATTTCTTTTCAATAAGGAATTTGCTGAGCCTGTCATACCAAGCTCTAGAAGCTTGCTTCAAACCATAGAGGGCTTTATTCAATTTATAAACATGACTAGGGAAATTTAAACATTCAAAACCAGGAGGTTGTCTTACAAAGACATCCTCTTTTATTTTCCCATTAAAGAAAGCAGATTTCACATCCATCTGCTGGAGAGATATTCCTAGTGTGCATGCATAAGCAAGTAAAATCCTGATTGCCTCTAACCTAGCTACAGGGGCAAAAGACTCTTCAAAGTCAATTCCAAATTCTTGGTTATACCCCTGAGCTACAAGTCTGGCTTTATTCTTCACCACATTTCCCTGCTCATCATCTAAAACCCCATTTAGTCCCAATGACAGTCCCATGATCAGGAGGTGGGACTAGGTGCAACACTTTGTTCCTGTCAAATTGATTCAGCTCCTCGTGCATGGCATTGATCCAATGCACATCATTTAGGGCATTGTCAATGGTCTTGGGCTCAACATGTGAAACTAATGCAAAGGCATTCAATTCATTTTGAGCTCTAAAATAATCTCTGGTTCTAGGGGGTTCATGCAAGTTACCAATTACATTATCTACAGGGTGCTCTCTAAGAAATATCAAATTGATAACTTGGTTACCTTGACCTTCATTTACCTCCCCCTGAACATCAGGCTCCTCTGCATTGTTATCTTCAGGTTCATCTTCCTGATCTGATTAGTCTGCAGACTTTCCTTCCTTCAGAATTTCTCCATCATCTTCTTTTCTACATAGACCATTATCAGATTTAGTTAGGGTTTCATCGAAGGCTACATGTGGAGACTCTTCAACAGTTTTGGAATTTAGATTGTACACTATATGCTCTAGTAATTTCAGAATATCCTAAGAAGATTCTTGAACCACTTTTAGGTTCAAACTTATCAAGGTCTCTTTTATCATTGACGTGAATAAAGCACCTACAGCCAAAGAACTTGAAGTAAGCAAGTGAAGGTTTCTTACCCTTGAGGATTTTATATGGAGTTTTCTGTGTAAACGGCCTTACCATGGCTCTGTTAATTGCATGGCATGTAGTATTGACTACCTCTGCCCAAAACTTCCTTGGTAGGCTACCTTCCACTAGCAGAGTACGGGCCATCTCCACAAGAGTCCGGTTCCTCCTTTCCACTACTCCATTTTGCTCTGGTGTTCTAGGGGAGGAGAACCGATGAGTGATGCCATTGTCCCTGTAAAAAATATCAAACTGTGAGTTTTCAAACTCACCACCATGATCAAATAAAATATTCTGCATTGAATTTTCATTTTTCTATTTTATTTTCAAATAGAACTCCTAAAATTCATTAAAAACATCATTTTTATGAGTAAGGAAGAATACCCAAGTAAACATAGAGAAGTCATCAACAAGTACATATCCATATCTCCTACTTAACAAGCTGACAGATCTTGTGGGTCCAAAAAGGTCCATATGAATCAGCTCATAACCGAAAGACATGTTTTCAGTTCTAGATTTAAATGACTTCCTAGTTTGCTTGGACTGTATGCATGCATCACAAACCTTATTTTCCTTTTTGAATGAAATTTCAAGAAGTCCTCTAACCATGCTATATTTATTCAATTTATGCAAAACAGTGTAGCTAGCATGACCTAGTCTACGATGCCACAAAAATGCTAAATCATCTTTATTTGCAGTGAGGCACAGATTAGAGTGGGCAAAGTCATCTAAATCTACCAAGTATATATTATTTACTCTCTTTCCAAAAAACTTAACTACATTAGAATCTGGTTCAAAAATTTTGCAATTATGAGAATCAAAAACTACCTTATGTCCTTTATCACATAGCTAGCTGATACTAAGTAAATTATATGCAAGACCATCAACCAGCAACACCTCCTCAATGCAGCAAGTAGTACACTTACCTACCTTACCTGACCCGATGATTTTACCCTTTGTATTTCCTCCAAAGGTAACAAGGCCTCAATTCTTATCAGTCAACATGCAAAATTTAGCCTTGTCTCCTGTCATATGCCTGGAGCAGCCACTATCCAGGTACCACATGTTGTGCTTGGCTGCCAAGCATACCTGCAATCACAATCACGGAGAGAAGTTTGGAATCCAAGACTGTTTGGGCTCCAGAGCAGATGCAGAGCTACTCAAACAAGACAACAAATTCCTTAGAATCCACATTTGTTTAAGCCTTGTTTGTTTGGTGGATTTTTCAACATCTTTTTTATTGTTTCTCTTCCTTTCAGCATTGACAAATTGAGTCTTTCCTTTCTTCTTTTGTGTCCTGGCATCATGGTTATTAGCAGTGCGAGTTTGTTTGTGCCAGTGACTAGGTAGATGAACATTCAGAAAATTGTGGCCAGTGTTGGTTTTAGGCTGACCGAAAGAAGTTTGTCTGCTAGGAGCCCATGTCTTAGACTTCCTAACCCAGTTCATGGTTTGAGGTCTGTAACTCTGAGTAGGATATAGATGAAATTCAGACCTCCCTTGCATTCTATTCCATCCAGACTTATTGATATGATGTGACTGTGCATGATAATGGGTGTGATAGGTCTGGACTCTGGGTTGGTAGAACCGACTTGATTGACCCCTAATCTGATCCCTTCCCTGAGGAGTGGGACAGTGTGTACTAACATGGATAGACTCACCAACTTTCTGCTTGTCCTTGTCTATGGCACTAGGTATTCTGGAATTAGCATTTTTAACAGTAGAATTTCCGCAGTTCATCTTAATACGAGGTCTCTTCTCCTTCTCACCCACAAATGAGATTGTTTTCAATTCAAAGCTTTTCTTGGCTATGGGATTAAAGCCGAGACCCTCGTTTCTGAAATTAACTTTACACCCCAACAGAGCATTCAATTTTTCTGTTCCTTGGGTCATGTTTTCAATGATCTTTTGTTTGTCCTCATTATCTTTTTCAGCTTTTTCTATCGTTTTCTTCAATTCATCATTAACACACAACACATCATCATATTTCTCATTTACCATTCTCATTTCATTCTCACATTTCTACAATTTAAGTTTCAATTCATCAATGTCATTTTTCAGCATTTCATTTTCTTCTCTAGCATCAGTCAAGGTAATTTTCATGTCATCAAATTCAGCACAGGTTTTCTTTAGTATATCATTCTCAATTTCAAGATAGGCAACTCTGTTAGACGGAGTAGTATCATTCATGAGAGAATTAACTTTCTTCCTTAAATGTCTATTTTCTTTTCTGATGTCGTCAGATTTATCTAACAAATCACCATATGCATCCTCCTAATCAGCAATAGTATAATGTTCAAAAGGAGAGGATACCTCATCAGCTTCTTCTTCATTGTCACCATCTTTAGCCATCAGGCAGATTGGCTTTTCTTCATCTTCACTTTCCGAGGTACAGCTCAAGGTGCCCTCGTCCTCATTGCTCCAGGTACTCACCATGGCTTTTCTATTAGGATTCTTCTTCTTGCCTTTCTCCTTAAACTTCTGGAGCTCTGGGCAGTCTGCCTTCATGTGGCCCGCCTTTCTACAATGATAGCAGACAGTAGTATCAATTTTCGTTGCAGGATTAGATTTATACCAGGTTTGCCTTTGCCCACCATACTATCTTCTGCCAAAATTTCTTCCTTCCTTTCTCAAAAACCTTCTGAACTTTCTGGTCAGCATAGCAAGCTGATCTCCTTCAAACTCTAACCCAGAGAGGCTCTGATCACTGGACGTTCCACTATGATTGGATCGGCTAGAGCTAGCTTTCAGAGCGATTAGTTTCTTCTTCTTCTCCAGCTCTTCGGTCTTCGGTAGATTCATCTTGTAAGTCATCAATGAGCCAATCAACTCATCAACCTTAGTGTTCCGCAAATCCCTGGACTCCTCGATAACAGTTACTTTGGTGTGCCAAACCAGAGTCAGAGATCGCAGAATCTACCTGACAATCTCGTAGTCAGAATAAGTTTTCCCCATACTTCTAAGACCATTGGTGATTATCGTGAGGCGTGCGTACATCTCTGTAATGGTCTCGTTGGGCTTCATTCTGAAAGCTTCATATTCTGAGACCAGTAGATTTGCCTTGGTCTCCCTCACATGCGAGGTCCCCTCATATATTACCTCTAGTTTATCCCACATCTCCTTTACAGTCACACATGACGAAATCTTGGAGAACTCTGTGGGGTGAAGAGCACACTGAATTGTGTTGATGGCGCTCCAGTTGAGAGTGGACTTTCTGATTTCCTCTTTCGTCCAAAAATCCTCGTTCGGGTGCAGCTTGAACGGTCCTTTGCTTATCACCTTCCAGATTTCATAGTCCTTCGCTCTCAGAAAGACTTGCATACAATTCTTCCAGTATGTGTAGTTAGATCCATCGAAGTATGGGGGCTTGGTGGTAGAATATCCCTCAGCAGTCAACCCTCTTGCATCCATGGTTGTTTCCTCTTTAGGATGTTGATCTCTATAAAAGAGTTAGGCTCTGATACCAACTGAAGAGTGATCTAGAGGGGGTGAATAGATCAATCACCCAATAAAAACTTATCACAGTAGCTACTAGTGCGGAATTAAAACAAGCTACTACATGACGGTCTAAAAGCACTCAATCGCAACCAAAATATAACTAATCAAGTCGATCGGTCCATATGTGATCCTAAACAACCATCTACTGAGCGATGAACTGAAAACTACTATGAACACAAGTCACAAAGTAATCGCACAGTAGAAGAGGGGTTTTAGGTGGTTCAACCTCAATCTAGAGGTCTACGTTTGTGGACGCACTTTTTATTTATTAATTAAGATCTATGATTATTTGTTTTTTGGGTTTATTAAGTGCGTGGGCGTGCCAGCCACAAAGTGACGATTTATTGTGCGCTCAATCTGACTAATCAGACGATTGTGTGGTTCGTGTCGGGACCGGAACCCGCCGCGCCATAAAAGTCACGGCGTTATTTACATCCCCTCGGAGAGGGGAACACCCTTGATTAATCGTCGGGAATCAGGGCCTCATGGCCAGGAAATTATATCGAGAGAAACTAGCCGATAGCGGTCCCGAATCAGTCGAAAAGCTCGATGTCTAGGGAAGCGAGCATTCGAAATATGTCGGTCACTCAAGGGACCATTTTGATATTCGAACGAGCGTCCGGCTTCAGAGAATCGTGATCATCACAGGGAAAACTGGAGCATATGTATGCCGGGGTACGGCAAGTTTATTGTTCAAAGGGATAGGAGACATTCGGTTGAATCCCGGTTAGAGTGGTTGGAAATCAGCGAGCTTATTGGCCCGGTGCGAGATCGAGCAACGACCATACTGCGGTGGGCCCCCCGTGGTCGAAGTCGGTCTCGCATGGGCATCGTCAATATTTCCGGTGCCAAAGGGGGGAAAGGGGAGGATGTCCTGGGACCAGATTCCAAAACAAAGATGTGTACAGAGATAGCCGGCTATAGGCCTAGGATGTGGGTCAGGCGATGACCATGGTTGGGACGAACCCAAGGTCCGAACGCGACTCACGAAGGTCTTATTGATATTCCCACACGTAGGGTTCGGGAAAGACGAGAGCCGTCTCGTTCCATTCAAATTTTATCGGTCATACACGGACCATTTTACGTTCGGACAAAGGTCCGTATAGAAAACAAGATGGTGACGGGAGTGAATCCGCGTAAATGTCTGCCGTGAGTACGGCAAGTTTAATGCAAGTGCGGGATTAGATCCCGTTATATATATATCGGTCACTAGCGGACCATTCATTGTTCGGACGAGAGTCCACATTTGAAGCATCGAAAATGACGATAAACCGTACGAATGTCTGCCGCGAGTACGGCAAGTTTAATATGGGTGCGGGATCGAATCCTGATGAAGACGGGTCGAGCTAACAAATTATCGGACCGGGATGAGTTCGGATCATGGTCACGTCCGGGCGGGGGCTCCCGAGATCCAAGTCTGATCTAGTGGGGCATCATTACTTTTCTCTACACCAAACCGTACAAATGTCTGCCGTGAGTATGGCAAGTTTAATGCAGGTGCGGGATTAAATCTCGGTATATATATGTCGATCGCTAATGGACCATTTCTTATTCGGATAGAAGTCCGTGTTTGTAACATAAAAGACGATGACAAAACAGTACGAATGTCTGCCGCAGATACGGCAAGGTTAATGTGGATGCGGGATTGGATCCCGATAGAGGTGAGTCAAGCTGATGATCTATTGGCCCGAGGTGGTTGCGGACTATGGCCATATCGGGGTTTCCGAGGACCACGTCTGATGCCACGGGGCGTCATTGCTTTTCTCTTCACGCACAGTCCAGGGAAGTGAGTCATTAGGTATGGAGCCCGAACTCACCATCGTGCGCCCTCGCACGCGGATCGACCTACGCGGTCAGGTCGCGGGGATCGACCTGCCCGGTCAGGTCGCGGGGGTCAAGGGGGCAGCGCCCCCGGAACAAAATTTTAATTATAGCAAGGGCAACTTTGATTATTGGTTTCATACTCCTTTTATCTGTTTGGTTAATTAGATTTCTTTTTATGGAAGGCACGCCGGATTAAGGAAGCCAAGGGGCGCGCCGGAATAAGAGGTGAAAGAGGGGGGGCGCCGGTTTAATGGCACCAAGAATAGGGCGCGCCGGTTTAAGAAGAATGCCAGGGGAGGATAGGGCGCGCCGGATAAGGGACCCAAGAGAGGGGCACGTCGGATTGGCCAAGAAGAGGGGCGCGCCGGTTTTGCAGGATGAATAGTGAGGCGCGCCGGATCAAGGCTCAAATAGTAGTGAGGGGTGCACTATTAATCTCAGGAATTTGAAAGTGGATTTGAGTGTGAAGCTAATCCAGTGCGGGGGGGAGCGCGCCGGATTAACCCACGCCAGATTAGGGGGCCGCCGGATTAAACTCTGTGGGTTTTATTTCATTCTTGTTGTGCTCTGTTTCTTATTTCTTTCAACTGCAAGTTAATTTGTTGATTGATTTGTTCACCGAATTGGTGAATTATGTTTGAGGGGAGAAAGTTTAAGTGTTTTAATTGTTTATTAAGGTGGATTAGTATGAAGATTCGAGTGTTTTATTAGAAGAGTTTGTTGTGGGACAGTTCAGTTTACTTCGGAGGCAGCTTCAGGGTTGGGCAGTTCTTGACAGGAAGGAGTCCAACTGGTTCATTTATTCCTAGAAAAAATTGGGCAGCACCTCCCCCGGACTGACGCTTGCCAGAGAAGAATGGGGAACACCAAACGGATTGCTCCGGGGTGAACATCAAAACACGGAGTAAAGCCTCCATTAACCCATAAGTGCACGTGGAGACTCGAGGACAAGCCTTCAAGAGTTCCAGCAGCTTACAGGTGGTGATTTTGTGGAAGTTCCATAGGGACGGATGTTCGCCATGAATGGCTATGCATATTCACCCTTCAAACGGGTTCCCTCAAAGTTCATGCCACAGATGGGCAAGCTTCCGAGGACCCCGGGTGATGTAGGAAATTGAGAGAAAGAAAAAACTAAAGGAAAGGGGAAGATATCTGTCACGCCCCGGCGCGGAATATCAAGGCACGACAGGGGAGAAAACCCCTCACTCAATCAAGACTAGAAATTCTAATTACATCACTTGATATAAAAATCTCCACTATAAAATTTTAATTTTTACAACTCTTCCAAAATTTCAAGGACAACACTAACTCTCAAGCAAATTACAAGAATACTCTTATAATAAAATAACTCTCAATTCTATACTGAGAAACAGGGTCTACTATGACATCTTGGTACACTCCAACACTCTTGCCCATGCTTGCTAGCTATCCTCGAGACAACCTGAAAAATATTAATTGACACTGAATGAGCATAAAGCTCAGTAGGAATTACATCTCAAGATTTAACATGCTTTAAGTGGTTTACAAGTTCTATTAATGTCATTAAAGCTATGCATGTAGATGAGTAGATATCAAGGATTGTAAAAAAAATCGACAAGAGTAGTGAAGGAATAACGAGTGAGAGTATAAGGATTTCAACTTCAATACAGCAATAGCAGGAGATTCAAGCAAGTAATGACTGGAATTAACAAAATCTTTCAAAGAGAGTAAGAACTCATGTCAAGCAAGTAATAGAAAGTAATATAAATTCAAGCATGTAAAATTGGAATTGGCTATTTATCAATTTCATTCAAGCAAAACTTTACCCTTCTGCGGGTCTCAAGTCAAATCAATCAAGTAATATCATGAGAATGAGTGGAATGCCTAAAGTCTAGCAAGCAAGTACTCCGGTGCAATGCCAAACACCATGGTCAATAAACTCCCATGGGCACAAGTACCTTCAGGTGCTCCCCCCAGGACCAGACCGGGCCCTATATGCACAGTATTTCATGTAATACCTTTGACATCCACTTTCATTTATAGCCAATATAGAATTTCAAGAATCTAGAAACGTAGTATTACAGACGAGATTAACTAGTCACTTGGTTATGGAGGATTCTAGAGGTGGCCCCTACAGGCTCAAGAGGTGGCTCCCGTTGTGTAGTACTTTGCGCCGTACGGCCTCAAGAGGTGGCTCCTACAACGTAGCACTTTGCCCTGCATGGCACTTAGTTCCTACACTCCCAAATGGTAGTTTAAGAGTTTCAAGGTTTGACCATGTAGGGAATAGAATTCAAGAATTTATGAAAAACTCATGATTATAATCAGGGTTTACGGGTGGCAGTTTTTGTCCATTTTATGTTTAGAACAAGTGTCTGTTGTATAGTCATTGTTATAGTGTCCGGGTCATGGGCACACTTCAATTAAAGCTGATTTATGTAAAATTGAGGACATGGACAGATAAGGAAATTTGTGCGGTTTACATGCATTCGTTTCATGCTTTACATATCAAATTTGTAACATTTCGTATCATATTAGTTTACATTTTACAGGAAACTTAATGGAGACATAGTTTATAGATAGGCATAACTCTATCTATACCAAATCTGGTGTATAGATTATGTAGACTAACAAGTTAATTAGGTATGCTAATTGATGAGTATATCAACTAACAGGTTAAGTATTACCCTGGATTGAAGTTAATACATGCTGATTATTACGGGGTATGAGACTAAACTTGCTGGTGTTGACACAAATGTCGATATTAGTTATATATATATATATATTTTTATCCAATAAGTATATATATATATATATCCGATTATAAAATTCTGCCCAATATATATATATAATGGAGGTTATAGATATGTATATCTTCTGTCCGATATATATATATATGAGTTAGCCAAAATGGTAATTTATTATCATAATCAGAATTTGATTATGAAAATAAGTTTTTATGTTGAAAATAGTTCTAATTTGCTAAAAATAATAATAACATGCTGAGAATGAGTTTCATATGTTACTTTACCAGTAAGATGATAAAAATAAATTTTTCATACTGGATTTAATTTTTACATGCTGAAAATTAATTATTAACATGCTAAACTTAATGCTTAACATGCTAAAATAATTAGCTTACTGATAGGATGATAAGATAAGGTTGCCATGCTGATTACAGAAATTTTCTGATAACAACATAATTTTTATCATGCTAAAAATTATTTTTCTACACTTATTTGCTAATTATTTGATAGGAAAATAGAATTATCATGCTGAAAAATAGTTTTAATACACTGAAAATAATTATAACATGCCAAAAATAGTTATAACATGCTGGAATAATTTTACCATACTGGAAGAAATATTATCATGCTGGAAGTAATTTTCATACATCAATTTACTAATTTATTTAATAGGAAAGTAAGTTTTATATGCACAAAAATAGCTTTAAATAGATTTTAACATGTTGAAAATAATTTTTATATCTCAGTATGTATAAAATAATTCTATCATATTGGAAGTCACTTTAACATGATGGAAATAGTTTTAACATGTTGGAGATAATTTTTAGTATGTATAAACTAATGTTGTGAAAATTAGATTTTTACATAAAAAAAAATAATTTCATTCTACAAATATATATATATACTCTATAAGAATGAAGGACTCCATTTTATATTATACTGTTCTCTATATGTTTTGTATATACAATTAATGGAGTATATATATGAATTTATATACATATATAGACATTTATATATATGGAAGTGTCGACACTTCCATTAGGAGGTGTTGACACTTGTATACATAAGTGTCGACACTTTTATATGTAAGTGTCGACACTTGCATATGCAGGTGTCGAACATTTGACTATAAATCTATATATATATTACTGTTATATATTTAAGTATGAAAGTGTAGGTGTGACGACCCAGAGTTCAGGATACCGATATACCGATAACATCAGTATACCGACACCAAGAACTGGGGAGGCCACCCAAGAGGCTGATGAGGCCCCTGAAGGGTTAGTGGGGGGTTAGCTGGGGAATATGCATAATTAATTGCGAATTGGGGCGCGCAATACAAATAAGTATTTAAGATTTAAACACAAGTGCGGAAGCAATTTAAAATAACCAGAGTGATATATATAACTAGTCCAGAGTCACAAACACTAGTCCACAGGGCACAACTACGCGGGGCATACCCCGGCAAAAGTACAACACAAGCCTCAAAAAGGCAGCTCGTGCTCAGCTGGCAGCTAAGGAACGGTCCCGAAACAGCACGCTAAACTCCGGGAGATGTCGGGCGCGGCTCACCTGAAAGGAGAAGGGTGAGTCACAGCCAGACTCAGTAGGGGTCACGCGGATCCCTACCTCGCACTAAACAAGCGAACATGCATAATTAACAGCAATTAAAGCATGCATTCAAATAAATACACAGGCAATGGCATGAATATCTAATCACAAGAAAGCTGTAAACTCTATCTAAGCAAGTATAACAGCTAACACATGCCGCTACTAATTAAATGCAAGCGATTAAAGCTAAAACTACCAATTAGAATGAGCTGCAACTAGTCCAAGCAACAAGGAAGGACAACCACTGGAGCAGAAACCAGAAGCGTCCACTGACGGCTTACACTGCGTCTCAAGCACTCGCAGTCGACAAGCGACAAGCTAAGCGCGCAAACAGTACCAAACCAAGTGACCAGTCGGAGTGACACCCGTCGGCGTCAGTCCACAGTCTCCGACCACGTGTGCACACACTGACTCTAGCCTGAGCCAGGCCCTCTAACTAGTTTTCTCCCTTGGCAGGACGCTACCATTGGCTGGGAGCCCACGGAACTAGCTTAC
This sequence comes from Amorphophallus konjac, assembly GCA_022559845.1. NCBI lineage: Eukaryota > Viridiplantae > Streptophyta > Magnoliopsida > Alismatales > Araceae > Amorphophallus > Amorphophallus konjac. The sequence goes on along the minus strand of CM040125.1, from coordinate 226,011,956 downwards.
AAACCGTGAATGGGAAATATACCCCTCCGCCATCCTCAAGCGGGTCGGTACTCAACAGACCTTAGGGCAACAACAGTGGCTCCATTGCCTGGAAAGAAAAGCTACTCTATTGGCACATAAAACACGCCACAATATAGTAAAACAATACAACTATGGCATGAATATAGAACGGAACGCATAAGCAATGGGCTGGGAATATATTGCAGCCATCAGGGAAGTGGCGGTCAAGGACCCACGCGCCACATGCAAACGACGGTCGGGGGTCGGCGCGTTACTTCAAGAATGACGCTCCAGTCCCCATCCGTCACTCCCTTCAGGATTCCAGCTCAAGAGGCACCAAAGGCATGTAACGGTGGGGGCCCTGCGCGTTACTTCGAAGCGACGCGTGGGGTCACCGCCGTCACATCCACCCGAGGCTCAAACCACCTATCAGCGTTCTAAATGGTAGCAGGCGAAGTAACGCCCCGGTCTAGGCGCGCCGGACCGAAACGACGGTCGGCCGACTGGCCGCCGGGCGCACCGCCTGACCAAAATCACGGAAAACAGTTGATGAGTAACGGATGGGAGCCCCACCGTTACTCTCCAAGTAACGCACCCCCAATGGGCCGCTATTTGGTAGTGACGCGTCCACCTTGGACCGTCGGGCAAGTGACGGTTCCTGGCAGGACCGTCACTGCACCTGGGTTACGGGCGGGTACGGTTTGTAAACCGAAGCCCTCCCGGACGGCTGAAAACGCCGGGTATCGACGAAAACCTAATAACCTGTCAAACCACGCATGCTAGACAACAATCTAACATCTAAATCTAGCACATGCAAGGCCTAAAACGCATTAAACTCAAGATTTAGGCTAAAACCCCAAAAATGGAAATATGAACATCATGCATGCTACGGGGTGCTAATCAACAAGCGAGCTAAAGGAAACGATCCTAGCAAGATCGAGGTTCCATCCCCCTACCTTTCGCAAGCCGAAACCGTCGAACGGGCCGCATGCAAGGAGGAATAGCCACGGAGCTTCCACGCTCCACCTCGCTCCCACGATCACCGATCCACGCCGAAGTGGACACCCACGCGCTCTACTCGACGCGAGGAATCCAACGGTGCCAACCTCGTCTCAATCCGACGCCGTCTCGACCCCGATCCCTAAGAGAGGAGAGGAGGTGGCCGCACGGAGGAGAGAGAGAGGGAGAGGGTGAAATGAGAGATCGACGGGGGAGAGAGAGTGAGGGTGAGAGATATAAAAAAAAAATAAATAAAATTAATATATATATAATATAATCATTATATATATAAAAATCTTATTAATATTCAATAACCCTCAAACAGCTCCGAACAAATCCGGAAAAATGCCAGACAAATTCCTAAAAATCCAGGAAAATAGCCGGAATTTCCAGAACAATTAATAGAACAAATACCACGAAGGATCCATTAAGGCACGGGCCTTACAGTCCCTCCCTCCTTACAGAAATTTCGCCCTCGAAATTTACAATAACCGAAAAGGAGGAAACTGAGAAAGGACTTATACCTCACTGGAACAAGAAAGGAAAAAGCTGACGCATCTCATCTTCACGCTCCCAAGTAGACTCGTTACCAGAGTGACGCTGCCAAGCAACCCTTACCAGAGGAATAACCTTATTTCTCAACCGCTGCTCACGACGGTCTTCAATTCGGATAGGAAACTCTGGCGTGGACAAATCAGCAGTCACCTCGGGCCACACTGAATCATCGAGAACATGAGAAGCATCAGACACATATTTCCTCAACTGAGACACGTGGAACACATTATGAATAGCTTGCATGGCCGCCGGCAGTTGCAAACGATAAGCCACTGAACCAATAGCTTCAACAATCGGAAAAGGGCCAACATACCGCGGACTAAGCTTTCCACGCTTCCCAAACCTGGAAACACCCTTCATTGGAGATATTTTAACAAACACCATATCTCCTGGCTCAAATTGTAGTGGACGTCTGCGTCGATCTGCATAACTTTTCTGTCGACTCTGAGCCGTCAACAATCTCTGTCTGATCAGACGAACCACATCAGAACACTGCTGTACCATGTCCGGTCCTGTCAACAGTCGGTCCCCAACATCAAACCAGTTCAGAGGAGTACGACAAGGACGACCATACAGCGCTTCATAAGGAGCCATGCCAATACTGGAGTGAAAACTGTTATTATAAGCAAACTCAACAAGTGGCAAATGCTGACCCCACGAACCTTGCCAATCAAGGCAACACGATCTCAGCATGTCTTCCAAAGTCTGAATAGTTCTCTCTGACTGTCCATCTGACTGTGGGTGATACGCTGAACTGAAAGCTAACTCAGTGCCCAAAGCTTTCTGGAAACTACGCCAGAAGCCAGAGGTAAAACGCGGGTCACGATCTGACACAAGTGAAACAGGAATTCCATGCAATGGCACGATCTTCTGCACATAGAGCTCGGCCAATCTCTGCACACTCCAAGTAACTTTAATTGGCAACAATCTGGCGGTTTTCGTCAATCTGTCGACAAGCAGCCAGATTCCATCAAAACCTTGAGAAGTTCGAGGCAAACCCACCACAAAATCTGTAGTAACATGGTCCCATTTCCACATCGGAATTTCCAATGGCTGAAGCAGACCACCTGGCTTTTGATGTTCGGCTTTAACTAATTGACAAGTCAAGCACTTAGAAACAAAAATAGCCACGTCCTTCTTCATGCCGGGCCACCAGAACTGCTTCTTCAAATTCTGATACATCTTGGTGACACCAGGGTGAATAGCAAAACGGGAACCATGGGCTTCACTCAAAATCTCATTCCTCAAATCATCATCAACAGGAATATACAATCTGCCCTGGAAACTGACGACCAGCTCGTCATCAAATTCCACATCATATCTTGATATAACACGGGCCAAATCAGAATCAGCTTGTTGGGCTTCTAGAATCTGCTGATACAAAGCTGAACCCAAAACCAAGCTAGCACAAACTGCCATCCTCGGATCGGCAGGAATCTCTACACACAATGCCTCGCTCGGAAGCTGTTCCCACAATTTCCATTCATGAAGCAACAAATGACTGACTTGTACTTTCCTGCTCAGAGCATCAGCCACAACATTCATTTTACCTGGCTGATAGGAGAGTGTAAAGTCATAATCTTTCATGTATTCCATCCATCGCCTCTGCCTGAGATTCAGATCTTTCTGGGAGAAAATATACTGTAAACTCTGATGATCAGTAAGAATCTGAAATTTCTCACCATACAGATAATGTCTCCAGATCTTCAAGGCAAAAATAACTGCAGCTAGCTCTAGATCATGAGTGGGATAATTTCCTTCATGCTGTTTCAATTGCCGAGATGCATATGCGATAACCTTACCATGTTGCATCAGCACTGCACCCAAACCTACTCGAGACGCATCTGTACAAACAAGAAAACCACCCGAGTCGGAAGGCAAAGTCAACACTGGAGAAGAAGTCAACAGCCTTTTCAATTCAACAAAGCTAGCCTCACACTGATCCGACCAGACAAATGGCACACCCTTCCGTGTCAAATTAGTCATCGGTGCTGCAATCTTCGCAAAATCCTGAATGAATCTGCGGTAATACCCAGCCAATCCTAAAAAACTTCGTATCTCCGTGATGGTCCTCGGTCTCTGCCAACTCAAAACGGCATCAATCTTTGCAGGGTCTACTGCTACTCCATCACTAGAAATCACATGGCCAAGAAAATGAATCTCCCGAAGCCAGAATTCACATTTACTGAGCTTCGCATAAAGCTCGTGATCTCTTAGAGTCTGCAGAACGATCCTCAAATGCTGCACATGATCATCAACAGAGGCAGAATATATCAAGATATCATCAACAAAGATCACCACAAAATGGTCCAGAAATGGACGAAAGATACGCTGCATTAGATCCATGAAGGCTGCTGGGGCATTAGTCAAACCAAACGGCATGACTAAAAATTCAAAGTGACCATATCGAGTACTGAAAGCAGTCTTCTCCACATCAGATTCCCGGATCCGCAACTGAAAATAGCCAGATCGGAGATCAATCCGTGAAAAGACAGCAGCAGACTGTAACTGGTCAAACAAATCATCAATCCTGGGGAGCGGATACTTATTCTTGATAGTCGCCTGATTCAGCTGCCTGTAATCAATACAAAGCCTCAGGTTTCCATCTTTCTTTTTCACAAACAGTACTGGGGCACTCCACGGAGAAAAACTGGGACGAATATAACCCTTCTCCAGTAACTCTAGTAGCTGTGCACGCAGTACTTTCAATTCAGCTGGAGCCATTCGGTACGGCGGCTTTGCTAAGGGGCCAGTACCTGGAATCAGTTCAATCACCATCTCAATCTCTCGCTCTGGGGGCAAGCCTGGCAACTCGTCAGGAAACACATCAGGGAACTCACAGACAACCGGAATATCACAAACATCCCGTCGTGGTTTTTCAACAGCCACCACTGAAGCAAGGAATCCCTGACAACCTGTGCTAAGCAACCTATAGGCTCGAATAGCAGAAATAATCATACGAGAAGAACGGGATCGAATACCTTGAAAATAAAAGGCTGATTTTCCCTGGGGCTGAAAATAGACTTTCTTCGATCTGCAGTCAACCACAGCTCCATAATGCTCCAACCAATCCATTCCCAGAATAACATCATAATCTGCCAGCTGCAACGCATACAATCTCGCCGGCAACTGGTGATCATCAATCATCACAGGAGACTCATCCAAACACAAGGGAGTAACCATGAAATCTCCAGAAGGCAATTCCACAAACAACTCACAAGACAGCTCAGAAGTTGGTTCCTCAATACAAGCCATAAAATCCTCAGAAATAAAAGAGTGAGAAGCACCAGAATCAAATAAGACATGAGCTGAATGACCATAAAGCATAATCGTACCTTCCACAAGATGGGACGCAGCAGCATCAGCTCTTGTCAAATGAGAAACTTTGCCTTTCTGCTTCTTAGAACCAACTGAAGATTGCTGAGAAGACGCCGACGCCTGAGAGAAAAATTGCTGTGGAGCTTGAGGTGCAGGAGGTCTAAACTGCGGCTGAGGTTGAGAAAACTGAGGAGCTTGCAATGGATTCGGCCTCAGCGGGCAATCTCGAACCACATGACCTGGCTGGTCACACCTAAAGCAAACAACAGGAAGAGAACACGGTTGGCCCTTATGATGACCACCGCATCTCCGACACGTCCACGGCTGACTAGCAGCTGAGCTCTGTCGAGTCTGAGAAGAAGGTGCTGTCGGCTGCTGAACAGAATCTGCACCGGACGGCTGCTGAACAAACTTCTTCTTCTTCTTGAACCTTTTGAACTTGGGCTTAGAAGGAGAGGAAGCACTGGAAACCTCTGACTGGACCGAAGGAACACTAGGCACGGGCTGTCGGTAAGCCTGCTGAACCTGAGCCACCGGCTGCACTGACCCTGCCTGGGGATATCCACCCGGTCTCGCCATCTCCAGCTCTAAAGCTACAGCTGTCTGGCACGCAGTATCGAGATCCGCAACACGACTCGCTATCAACGGCATCTTCAACTCTGGCCTCAACCCTCGCAAGAATTGCTGGGTCTTCAAAGCTTCGCTGGCCAGCACATGGGGCGCATACTGACCCAATTCCAAGAACTTATTCCTGTACTGAAGCACGGTCATACTGCCCTGGGTCAATTCCATAAACCGATACATCTTATCCATCTGCAAGCAGGCAGGAGTATAGGCACGCTCAAAAGCAGCAACGAACTCTGCCCAAGTGATTTGCCGAAGAGGTCTGGATCGAAAGGAAATCTGCCACTCGGCTTTCCACCACGCAATGGACGTACCCTGGAGTTGAAAGGCAGCGAGCATGACTTTCTCATCTTCAGCACACTCCATCGAGACAAAAACACGCTCTATCGCATCCATCCATTGCCTCGCGACTTCTGGATCAGCTTGGCCATCGAAAGCAGGCGGATTGAACATCAGAAATTCCTTCAAAGCCTTGCCTCGACTGCCAGGCACTTCAGCTTGAACGATCGGCACTGGAGGAGCAACTGGAACGACAGGAACAGCGGGAACTGCAGGAGGAGGTGCAGAACCGCTATCTTCCCTGGGCGCATCTCGAGGAACACGAGGAGCTCGAGGAGGTCTTCCTCGACGAGGCGGCATAATTATGCTGCCAAAAACACAATCAACAATGAAATCCATCAATCATACGGAAAACATCCTATGCCAGCAAGAGACAACAACAGGACTAGCTCTGGACCAAGCGTCAATTCCAATTCTTTACGCAAATCCTCAACTTCAAGCTCTGATACCATCTGTGACGACCCAGAGTTCAGGATACCGATATACCGATAACATCAGTATACCGACACCAAGAACTGGGGAGGCCACCCAAGAGGCTGATGAGGCCCCTGAAGGGTTAGTGGGGGGTTAGCTGAGGAATATGCATAATTAATTGCGAATTGGGGCGCGCAATACAAATAAGTATTTAAGATTTAAACACAAGTGCGGAAGCAATTTAAAATAACCAGAGTGATATATATAACTAGTCCAGAGTCACAAACACTAGTCCACAGGGCACAACTACGCGGGGCATACCCCGGCAAAAGTACAACACAAGCCTCAAAAAGGCAGCTCGTGCTCAGCTGGCAGCTAAGGAACGGTCCCGAAACAGCACGCTAAACTCCGGGAGATGTCGGGCGCGGCTCACCTGAAAGGAGAAGGGTGAGTCACAGCCAGACTCAGTAGGGGTCACGCGGATCCCTACCTCGCACTAAACAAGCGAACATGCATAATTAACAGCAATTAAAGCATGCATTCAAATAAATACACAGGCAATGGCATGAATATCTAATCACAAGAAAGCTGTAAACTCTATCTAAGCAAGTATAACAGCTAACACATGCCGCTACTAATTAAATGCAAGCGATTAAAGCTAAAACTACCAATTAGAATGAGCTGCAACTAGTCCAAGCAACAAGGAAGGACAACCACTGGAGCAGAAACCAGAAGCGTCCACTGACGGCTTACACTGCGTCTCAAGCACTCGCAGTCGACAAGCGACAAGCTAAGCGCGCAAACAGTACCAAACCAAGTGACCAGTCGGAGTGACACCCGTCGGCGTCAGTCCACAGTCTCCGACCACGTGTGCACACACTGACTCTAGCCTGAGCCAGGCCCTCTAACTAGTTTTCTCCCTTGGCAGGACGCTACCATTGGCTGGGAGCCCACGGAACTAGCTTACAAACCGTGAATGGGAAATATACCCCTCCGCCATCCTCAAGCGGGTCGGTACTCAACAGACCTTAGGGCAACAACAGTGGCTCCATTGCCTGGAAAGAAAAGCTACTCTATTGGCACATAAAACACGCCACAATATAGTAAAACAATACAACTATGGCATGAATATAGAACGGAACGCATAAGCAATGGGCTGGGAATATATTGCAGCCATCAGGGAAGTGGCGGTCAAGGACCCACGCGCCACATGCAAACGACGGTCGGGGGTCGGCGCGTTACTTCAAGAATGACGCTCCAGTCCCCATCCGTCACTCCCTTCAGGATTCCAGCTCAAGAGGCACCAAAGGCATGTAACGGTGGGGGCCCTGCGCGTTACTTCGAAGCGACGCGTGGGGTCACCGCCGTCACATCCACCCGAGGCTCAAACCACCTATCAGCGTTCTAAATGGTAGCAGGCGAAGTAACGCCCCGGTCTAGGCGCGCCGGACCGAAACGACGGTCGGCCGACTGGCCGCCGGGCGCACCGCCTGACCAAAATCACGGAAAACAGTTGATGAGTAACGGATGGGAGCCCCACCGTTACTCTCCAAGTAACGCACCCCCAATGGGCCGCTATTTGGTAGTGACGCGTCCACCTTGGACCGTCGGGCAAGTGACGGTTCCTGGCAGGACCGTCACTGCACCTGGGTTACGGGCGGGTACGGTTTGTAAACCGAAGCCCTCCCGGACGGCTGAAAACGCCGGGTATCGACGAGAAACCTAATAACCTGTCAAACCACGCATGCTAGACAACAATCTAACATCTAAATCTAGCACATGCAAGGCCTAAAACGCATTAAACTCAAGATTTAGGCTAAAACCCCAAAAATGGAAATATGAACATCATGCATGCTACGGGGTGCTAATCAACAAGCGAGCTAAAGGAAACGATCCTAGCAAGATCGAGGTTCCATCCCCCTACCTTTCGCAAGCCGAAACCGTCGAACGGGCCGCATGCAAGGAGGAATAGCCACGGAGCTTCCACGCTCCACCTCGCTCCCACGATCACCGATCCACGCCGAAGTGGACACCCACGCGCTCTACTCGACGCGAGGAATCCAACGGTGCCAACCTCGTCTCTATCCGACGCCGTCTCGACCCCGATCCCTAAGAGAGGAGAGGAGGTGGCCGCACGGAGGAGAGAGAGAGGGAGAGGGTGAAATGAGAGATCGACGGGGGAGAGAGAGTGAGGGTGAGAGATATAAAAAAAAAAAATAAATAAAATTAATATATATATAATATAATCATTATATATATAAAAATCTTATTAATATTCAATAACCCTCAAACAGCTCCGAACAAATCCGGAAAAATGCCAGACAAATTCCTAAAAATCCAGGAGAATAGCCGGAATTTCCAGAACAATTAATAGAACAAATACCACGAAGGATCCATTAAGGCACGGGCCTTACAGTAGGTGTTATATATATAAGGTATAAATTGTTCACATTTTACTTCTTTGGTTTTTCAACATGTTTCTGCATGTGTCGACACCAAGTGTCGACATTTACTGTTCCTTTTTAGTCTCTGTTGTACAGTGTAGTTACACGAAGTGTCGACACCTGTGTAGACACTTAACTATATATATAGACACGAGGGTATAGATTTGGTAGATTAACAGGTTAATTAGGTGTGCTAATAGATTAGTCAATGAAACTAATACTTTACTAAGTTTACTACTTTTCTAATACATGCTAACTATGAGGTTTTTCTTAGATTAAAGCTAATACATGCTAACTATGAGGCTAACACATGCTGTATAAAAACGAAATATCGCATGGAGATGAGCCTAAGACTAACTGCTTAGACTAATCATCCTAGATTAGCTACTAGTTTAGTTAAAAATTGAGAACACCTACTAAACATGCTATATAATTACCTATATTAACTACGGTTTAGCCAAAAATTGAGAAAACCTACCTTGTTGGAAGATCGTAGTAGCAGACCCTTCTTGCGCAATCCCTGCAGAGCTTTGCCCCAACCTTAGCTAGCCTAGAATGGGGTAGCTACAGGTATGTTTATAGGGTCTATCATGACCGAATAGGGGGCAAGATCTGGAATAATGGGGCTTTACAGCTTGTACAGGTTGGAGAGATAAGAGATACTGTTTGTACAACTAATTTATGGCCCAAATCGTATGTGCAAGTTTTGCTAGCTTATAACATATAATTATTTGGCAAAAAGGGTAAAATGGTGTGGATGCTAGAATTGGAACCCTGGTCACTAAGTTGAAAGACACATCACTTAACCAACTACTCTAGGAAGTCACTTATTAAGTAAATAATCTTTACATATGATAACTCCGTGTTCAAACTTCTTACTTAAGCTTCCTATAGAGTTTATCTAATTTTTTTTTCTTATTTGGGAAAATATTATTAATAAATTTTTTAATCATTTTTTTATACGGGGTGCTACACCCTCCCCCACTTAATAGAATTTGGTCCCCAAATTCACATGATATTTAAATAATTAAATTAAAGAAGATTATTAAAAATACTAACCTGCGAATAAGTTCCAATTATACTTCTTAAGTACTTCTTCAATCTTCAAGTAGCTTCCTTTTATTACACTTACAATATAAAAATTATAACATAATTCAAAATAAATTATAATAAATACTTATCTTATTTACTAGGACTATAGCTTATTCTAGCACATAACCCAATGCTCTACCCAATCTCACTGGGCAACTACAAGATGTTAGATCTAGAACTCCAACCTAAGACACCTAAATGAGTTTTTAATAACAAGGAAACTTAGAAACCTAGGGTCTAAATAACTTAGGCTCTGATACCACAACTGTCACGCCCCGACGCGGAATATCGAGGCACGACAGGGGAGAAAACCCCTCACTCAATCAAGACTAGAAATTCCAATTACATCACTTGATATAAAAATCTCCACTATAAAATTTTAATTTTTACAACTCTTCCAAAATTTCAAGGACAACACTAACTCTCAAGCAAATTACAAGAATACTCTTATAATAAAATAACTCTCAATTCTATACTGAGAAACAGGGTCTACTATGACATCTTGGTACACTCCAACACTCTTGCCCATGCTTGCTAGCTATCCTCGAGACAACCTTAAAAATATTAATTGACACTGAATGAGCATAAAGCTCAGTAGGAATTACATCTCAAGATTTAACATGCTTTAAGTGGTTTACAAGTTCTATTAATGTCATTAAAGCTATGCATGTAGATGAGTAGATATCAAGGATTGTAAAAAAATCGACAAGAGTAGTGAAGGAATAACGAGTGAGAGTATAAGGATTTCAACTTCAATACAACAATGGTAGGAGATTCAAGCAAGTAATGACTGGAATTAACAAAATCTTTCCAAGAGAGTAAGAACTCATGTCAAGCAAGTAATAGAAAGTAATATAAATTCAAGCATGTAAAACTGGAATTGGCTATTTATCAATTTCATTCAAGTAAAACTTTACCCTTCTGCAGGGTCTCAAGTCAAATCAATCAAGTAATATCACGAGAATGAGTGGAATGCCTAAAGTCTAGCAAGCAAGTACTCCGGTGCAATGCCAAACACCGTGGTCAATAAACTCCCATGGGCACAAGTACCTTCGGGTGCTCCCCCAGGACCAGACCGGGCCCTATATGCACAGCATTTCATGTAATACCTTTGACATCCACTTTCATTTATAGCCAATATAGAATTTCAAGAATCTAGAAACGTAGTATTACAGACGAGATTAACTAGTCACTTGGTTATGGAGGATTCTAGAGGTGGCCCCTACAGGCTCAAGAGGTGGCTCCCGTCGTGTAGCACTTTGCGCCGTACGGCCTCAAGAGGTGGCTCCCACAACGTAGCACTTTGCCCTGCATGGCACTTAGTTCCTACACTCCCAAATGGTAGTTTAAGAGTTTCAAGGTTTGACCATGTAGGGAATAGAATTCAAGAATTTGTCAAAAACTCATGATTATAATCAGGGTTTACGGGTGACAGTTTTTGTCCATTTTATGTTTAGAACAAGTGTCTGTTGTATAGTCATTGTTATAGTGTCCGGGTCATGGGCACACTTCAATTAAAGCTGATTTATGTAAAATTGACGACATGGACAGATAAGGAAATTTGTGCGGTTTACATGCATTCGTTTCATGCTTTACATATCAAATTTGTAACATTTCGTATCATATTAGTTTACATTTTACAGGAAACTTAATGGAGACATAGTTTATAGATAGGCATAACTCTATCTATACCAAATCTGGTGTATAGATTATGTAGACTAACAAGTTAATTAGGTATGCTAATTGATGAGTATATCAACTAACAGGTTAAGTATTACCCTGGATTGAAGTTAATACATGCTGATTATTACGGGGTATGAGACTAAACTTGCTGGTGTTGACACAAATGTCGATATTAGTTATATATATATATATATATTTTTATCCAATAAGTATATATATATATATCCGATTATAAAATTCTGCCAATATATATATATAATGGAGGTTATAGATATGTATATCTTCTGTCCGATATATATATATATGAGTTAGCCAAAATGGTAATTTATTATCATAATCAGAATTTGATTATGAAAATAAGTTTTTATGTTGAAAATAGTTCTAATTTGCTAAAAATAATAATAACATGCTGAGAATGAGTTTCATATGTTACTTTACCAGTAAGATGATAAAAATAAATTTTTCATACTGGATTTAATTTTTACATGCTGAAAATTAATTATTAACATGCTAAAATTAATGCTTAACATGCTAAAATAATTAGCTTACTGATAGGATGATAAGATAAGGTTGCCATGCTGATTACAGAAATTTTCTGATAACAACATAATTTTTATCATGCTAAAAATTATTTTTCTACACTTATTTACTAATTATTTGATAGGAAAATAGAATTATCATGTTGAAAAATAGTTTTAATACACTGAAAATAATTATAACATGCCAAAAATAGTTATAACATGCTGGAATAATTTTACCATACTGGAAGAAATATTATCATGCTGGAAGTAATTTTCATACATCAATTTACTAATTTATTTAATAGGAAAGTAAGTTTTATATGCACAAAAATAGATTTAAATAGATTTTAACATGTTGAAAATAATTTTTATATCTCAGTATGTATAAAATAATTCTATCATATTGGAAGTCACTTTAACATGATGGAAATAGTTTTAACATGTTGGAGATAATTTTTAGTATGTATAAACTAATGTTGTGAAAATTAGATTTTTACATAAAAAAAAATAATTTCATTCTACAAATATATATATATACTCTGTAAGAATGAAGGACTCCATTTTATATTATACTGTTCTCTATATATTTTGTATATACAATTAATGGAGTATATATATGAATTTATATACATATATAGACATTTATATATATGGAAGTGTCGACACTTCCATTAGGAGGTGTTGACACTTGTATACATAAGTGTCGACACTTTTATATGTAAGTGTCGACACTTGCATATGCAGGTGTCGAACATTTGACTATAAATCTATATATATATTACTGTTATATATTTAGGTATGGAAGTGTAGGTGTTATATATATAAGGTATAAATTGTTCACATTTTACTTCTTTGGTTTTTCAACATGTTTCTGCATGTGTCGACACCAAGTGTCGACATTTACTGTTCTTTTTTAGTCTCTGTTGTACAGTGTAGTTACACGAAGTGTCGACACCTGTGTAGACACTTAACTATATATATAGACACGAGGGTATAGATTTGGTAGATTAACAGGTTAATTAGGTGTGCTAATAGATTAGTCAATGAAACTAATACTTTACTAAGTTTACTACTTTTCTAATACATGCTAACTATGAGGTTTTTCTTAGATTAAAGCTAATACATGCTAACTATGAGGCTAACACATGCTGTATAAAAACGAAATATCGCATGGAGATGAGCCTAAGACTAACTGCTTAGACTAATCATCCTAGATTAGCTACTAGTTTAGTTAAAAATTGAGAACACCTACTAAACATGCTATATAATTACCTATATTAACTACGGTTTAGCCAAAAATTGAGAAAACCTACCTTGTTGGAAGATCGTAGTAGCAGACCCTTCTTGCGCAATCCCTGCAGAGCTTTACCCCAACCTTAGCTAGCCTAGAATGGGGTAGCTACAGGTATGTTTATAGGGTCTATCATGACCGAATAGGGGGCAAGATCTGGAATAATGGGGCTTTACAGCTTGTACAGGTTGGAGAGATAAGAGATACTGTTTGTACAGCTAATTTATGGCCCAAATTGTATGTGCAAGTTTTGCTAGCTTATAACATATAATTATTTGGCAAAAAGGGTAAAATGGTGTGGATGCTAGAATTGAAACACTGGTCACTAAGTTGAAAGACACGTCACTTAACCAACTACTCTAGGAAGTCACTTATTAAGTAAATAATCTTTACATATGATAACTCCGTGTTCAAACTTCTTACTTAAGCTTCCTATAGAGTTTATCTAATTTTTTTTTCTTATTTGGGAAAATATTATTAATAAATTTTTTAATCATTTTTTATACGGGGTGCTACACCCTCCCCCACTTAATAGAATTTGGTCCCCAAATTCACATGATATTTAAATAATTAAATTTAAGGCGATTATTAAAAATACTAACCTGCGAATAAGTTCCAATTATACTTCTTAAGTACTTCTTCAATCTTCAAGTAGCTTCCTTTTATTACACTTACAATATAAAAATTATAACATAATTCAAAATAAATTATAATAAATACTTATCTTATTTACTAGGACTATAGCTTATTCTAGCACATAACCCAATGCTCTACCCAATCTCACTGGGCAACTACAAGATGTTAGATCTAGAACTCCAACCTAAGACACCTAAATGAGTTTTTAATAACAAGGAAACTTAGAAACCTAGGGTCTAAATAACTTAGGCTCTGATACCAAATCTGTCACGCCCCGACGCGGAATATCGAGGCACGACAGGGGAGAAAACCCCTCACTCAATCAAGACTAGAAATTCTAATTATATCACTTGATATAAAAATCTCCACTATAAAATTTAATTTTTACAACTCTTCCAAAATTTCAAGGACAACACTAACTCTCAAGCAAATTACAAGAATACTCTTATAATAAAATAACTCTCAATTCTATACTGAGAAACAGGGTCTACTATGACATCTTGGTACACTCCAACACTCTTGCCCATGCTTGCTAGCTATCCTCGAGACAACCTGAAAAATATTAATTGACACTGAATGAGCATAAAGCTCAATAGGAATTACATCTCAAGATTTAACATGCTTTAAGTGGTTTACAAGTTCTATTAATGTCATTAAAGCTATGCATGTAGATGAGTAGATATCAAGGATTGTAAAAAAATCGACAAGAGTAGTGAAGGAATAACGAGTGAGAGTATAACGATTTCAACTTCAATACAACAATGGTAGGAGATTCAAGCAAGTAATGACTGGAATTAACAAAATCTTTCCAAGAGAGTAAGAACTCATGTCAAGCAAGTAATAGAAAGTAATATAAATTCAAGCATGTAAAACTGGAATTAGCTATTTATCAATTTCATTCAAGTAAAACTTTACCCTTCTGCAGGTCTCAAGTCAAATCAATCAAGTAATATCACGAGAATGAGTGGAATGCCTAAAGTCTAGCAAGCAAGTACTCCGGTGCAATGCCAAACACCGTGGTCAATAAACTCCCATGGGCACAAGTACCTTCGGGTGCTCCCCCCAGGACCAGACCGGGCCCTATATGCACAACATTTCATGTAATACCTTTGACATCCACTTTCATTTATAGCCAATATAGAATTTCAAGAATCTAGAAACGTAGTATTACAGACGATATTAACTAGTCACTTGGTTATGGAGGATTCTAGAGGTGGCCCCTACAGGCTCAAGAGGTGGCTCCCGTCGTGTAGCACTTTGCGCCGTACGGCCTCAAGAGGTGGCTCCCACAACGTAGCACTTTGCCCTGCATGGCACTTAGTTCCTACACTCCCAAATGGTAGTTTAAGAGTTTCAAGGTTTGACCATGTAGGGAATAGAATTCAAGAATTTGTCAAAAACTCATGATTATAATCAGGGTTTACGCGTGGCAGTTTTTGTCCATTTTATGTTTAGAACAAGTGTCTGTTGTATAGTCATTGTTATAGTGTCCGGGTCATGGGCACACTTCAATTAAAGCTGATTTATGTAAAATTGAGGACATGGACAGATAAGAAATTTGTGCGGTTTACATGCATTCGTTTCATGCTTTACATATCAAATTTGTAACATTTCGTATCATATTAGTTTACATTTTACAGGAAACTTAATGGAGACATAGTTTATAGATAGGCATAACTCTATCTATACCAAATCTGGTGTATAGATTATGTAGACTAACAAGTTAATTAGGTATGCTAATTGATGAGTATATCAACTAACAGGTTAAGTATTACCCTGGATTGAAGTTAATACATGCTGATTATTACGGGGTATGAGACTAAACTTGCTGGTGTTGACACAAATGTCGATATTAGTTATATATATATATATATTTTTATCCAATAAGTATATATATATATATCCGATTATAAAATTCTGCCCAATATATATATATAATGGAGGTTATAGATATGTATATCTTCTGTCCGATATATATATATATGAGTTAGCCAAAATGGTAATTTATTATCATAATCAGAATTTGATTATGAAAATAAGTTTTTATGTTGAAAATAGTTCTAATTTGCTAAAAATAATAATAACATGCTGAGAATGAGTTTCATATGTTACTTTACCAGTAAGATGATAAAAATAAATTTTTCATACTGGATTTAATTTTTACATGCTGAAAATTAATTATTAACATGCTAAAATTAATGCTTAACATGCTAAAATAATTAGCTTACTGATAGGATGATAAGATAAGGTTGCCATGCTGATTACAGAAATTTTCTGATAACAACATAATTTTTATCATGCTAAAAATTATTTTTCTACACTTATTTGCTAATTATTTGATAGGAAAATAGAATTATCATGCTGAAAAATAGTTTTAATACACTGAAAATAATTATAACATGCCAAAAATAGTTATAACATGCTGGAATAATTTTACCATACTGGAAGAAATATTATCATGCTGGAAGTAATTTTCATACATCAATTTACTAATTTATTTAATAGGAAAGTAAGTTTTATATGCACAAAAATAGATTTAAATAGATTTTAACATGTTGAAAATAATTTTTATATCTCAGTATGTATAAAATAATTCTATCATATTGGAAGTCACTTTAACATGATGGAAATAGTTTTAACATGTTGGAGATAATTTTTAGTATGTATAAACTAATGTTGTGAAAATTAGATTTTTACATAAAAAAAAAATAATTTCATTCTACAAATATATATATACTCTGTAAGAATGAAGGACTCCATTTTATATTATACTGTTCTCTATATATTTTGTATATACAATTAATGGAGTATATATATGAATTTATATACATATATAGACATTTATATATATGGAAGTGTCGACACTTCCATTAGGAGGTGTTGACACTTGTATACATAAGTGTCGACACTTTTATATGTAAGTGTCGACACTTGCATATGCAGGTGTCGAACATTTGACTATAAATCTATATATATATTACTGTTATATACTTAGGTATGGAAGTGTAGGTGTTATATATATAAGGTATAAATTGTTCACATTTTACTTCTTTGGTTTTTCAACATGTTTCTGCATGTGTCGACACCAAGTGTCGACATTTACTGTTCTTTTTTAGTCTCTGTTGTACAGTGTAGTTACACGAAGTGTCGACACCTGTGTAGACACTTAACTATATATATAGACACGAGGGTATAGATTTGGTAGATTAACAGGTTAATTAGGTGTGCTAATAGATTAGTCAATGAAACTAATACTTTACTAAGTTTACTACTTTTCTAATACATGCTAACTATGAGGTTTTTCTTAGATTAAAGCTAATACATGCTAACTATGAGGCTAACACATGCTGTATAAAAACGAAATATCGCATGGAGATGAGCCTAAGACTAACTGCTTAGACTAATCATCCTAGATTAGCTACTAGTTTAGTTAAAAATTGAGAACACCTACTAAACATGCTATATAATTACCTAGATTAACTACGGTTTAGCCAAAAATTGAGAAAACCTACCTTGTTGGAAGATCGTAGTAGCAGACCCTTCTTGCGCAATCCCTGCAGAGCTTTACCCCAACCTTAGCTAGCCTAGAATGGGGTAACTACAGGTATGTTTATAGGGTCTATCATGACCGAATAGGGGGCAAGATCTGGAATAATGGGGCTTTACAGCTTGTACAGGTTGGAGAGATAAGAGATACTGTTTGTACAGCTAATTTATGGCCCAAATCGTATGTGCAAGTTTTGCTAGCTTATAACATATAATTATTTGGCAAAAAGGGTAAAATGGTGTGGATGCTAGAATTGAAACACTGGTCACTAAGTTGAAAGACACGTCACTTAACCAACTACTCTAGGAAGTCACTTATTAAGTAAATAATCTTTACATATGATAACTCCGTGTTCAAACTTCTTACTTAAGCTTCCTATAGAGTTTATCTAATTTTTTTTTCTTATTTGGGAAAATATTATTAATAAATTTTTTAATCATTTTTTATACGGGGTGCTACACCCTCCCCCACTTAATAGAATTTGGTCCCCAAATTCACATGATATTTAAATAATTAAATTTAAGGCGATTATTAAAAATACTAACCTGCGAATAAGTTCCAATTATACTTCTTAAGTACTTCTTCAATCTTCAAGTAGCTTCCTTTTATTACACTTACAATATAAAAATTATAACATAATTCAAAATAAATTATAATAAATACTTATCTTATTTACTAGGACTATAGCTTATTCTAGCACATAACCCAATGTTCTACCCAATCTCACTGGGCAACTACAAGATGTTAGATCTAGAACTCCAACCTAAGACACCTAAATGAGTTTTTAATAACAAGGAAACTTAGAAACCTAGGGTCTAAATAACTTAGGCTCTGATACCAAAACTGTCACGCCCCGACGCGGAATATCGAGGCACGACAGGGGAGAAAACCCCTCACTCAATCAAGACTAGAAATTCTAATTATATCACTTGATATAAAAATCTCCACTATAAAATTTTAATTTTTACAACTCTTCCAAAATTTCAAGGACAACACTAACTCTCAAGCAAATTACAAGAATACTCTTATAATAAAATAACTCTCAATTCTATACTGAGAAACAGGGTCTACTATGACATCTTGGTACACTCCAACACTCTTGCCCATGCTTGCTAGCTATCCTCGAGACAACCTGAAAAATATTAATTGACACTGAATGAGCATAAAGCTCAGTAGGAATTACATCTCAAGATTTAACATGCTTTAAGTGGTTTACAAGTTCTATTAATGTCATTAAAGCTATGCATGTAGATGAGTAGATATCAAGGATTGTAAAAAAATCGACAAGAGTAGTGAAGGAATAACGAGTGAGAGTATAAGGATTTCAACTTCAATACAACAATGGTAGGAGATTCAAACAAGTAATGACTGGAATTAACAAAATCTTTCCAAGAGAGTAAGAACTCATGTCAAGCAAGTAATAGAAAGTAATATAAATTCAAGCATGTAAAACTGGAATTAGCTATTTATCAATTTCATTCAAGTAAAACTTTACCCTTCTGCAGGTCTCAAGTCAAATCAATCAAGTAATATCACGAGAATGAGTGGAATGCCTAAAGTCTAGCAAGCAAGTACTCCGGTGCAATGCCAAACACCGTGGTCAATAAACTCCCATGGGCACAAGTACCTTCGGGTGCTCCCCCCAGGACCAGACCGGGCCCTATATGCACAACATTTCATGTAATACCTTTGACATCCACTTTCATTTATAGCCAATATAGAATTTCAAGAATCTAGAAACGTAGTATTACAGACGATATTAACTAGTCACTTGGTTATGGAGGATTCTAGAGGTGGCCCCTACAGGCTCAAGAGGTGGCTCCCGTCGTGTAGCACTTTGCGCCGTACGGCCTCAAGAGGTGGCTCCCACAACGTAGCACTTTGCCCTGCATGGCACTTAGTTCCTACACTCCCAAATGGTAGTTTAAGAGTTTCAAGGTTTGACCATGTAGGGAATAGAATTCAAGAATTTGTCAAAAACTCATGATTATAATCAGGGTTTACGGGTGGCAGTTTTTGTCCATTTTATGTTTAGAACAAGTGTCTGTTGTATAGTCATTGTTATAGTGTCCGGGTCATGGGCACACTTCAATTAAAGCTGATTTATGTAAAATTGAGGACATGGACAGATAAGAAAATTTGTGCGGTTTACATGCATTCGTTTCATGCTTTACATATCAAATTTGTAACATTTCGTATCATATTAGTTTACATTTTACAGGAAACTTAATGGAGACATAGTTTATAGATAGGCATAACTCTATCTATACCAAATCTGGTGTATAGATTATGTAGACTAACAAGTTAATTAGGTATGCTAATTGATGAGTATATCAACTAACAGGTTAAGTATTACCCTGGATTGAAGTTAATACATGCTGATTATTACGGGGTATGAGACTAAACTTGCTGGTGTTGACACAAATGTCGATATTAGTTATATATATATATATATATTTTTATCCAATAAGTATATATATATATATATATATATATATATCCGATTATAAAATTCTGCCCAATATATATATATAATGGAGGTTATAGATATGTATATCTTCTGTCCGATATATATATATATGAGTTAGCCAAAATGGTAATTTATTATCATAATCAGAATTTGATTATGAAAATAAGTTTTTATGTTGAAAATAGTTCTAATTTGCTAAAAATAATAATAACATGCTGAGAATGAGTTTCATATGTTACTTTACCAGTAAGATGATAAAAATAAATTTTTCATACTGGATTTAATTTTTACATGCTGAAAATTAATTATTAACATGCTAAAATTAATGCTTAACATGCTAAAATAATTAGCTTACTGATAGGATGATAAGATAAGGTTGCCATGCTGATTACAGAAATTTTCTGATAACAACATAATTTTTATCATGCTAAAAATTATTTTTCTACACTTATTTGCTAATTATTTGATAGGAAAATAGAATTATCATGCTGAAAAATAGTTTTAATACACTGAAAATAATTATAACATGCCAAAAATAGTTATAACATGCTGGAATAATTTTACCATACTGGAAGAAATATTATCATGCTGGAAGTAATTTTCATACATCAATTTACTAATTTATTTAATAGGAAAGTAAGTTTTATATGCACAAAAATAGCTTTAAATAGATTTTAACATGTTGAAAATAATTTTTATATCTCAGTATGTATAAAATAATTCTATCATATTGGAAGTCACTTTAACATGATGGAAATAGTTTTAACATGTTGGAGATAATTTTTAGTATGTATAAACTAATGTTGTGAAAATTAGATTTTTACATAAAAAAAAATTATTTCATTCTACAAATATATATATATACTCTGTAAGAATGAAGGACTCCATTTTATATTATACTGTTCTCTATATGTTTTGTATATACAATTAATGGAGTATATATATGAATTTATATACATATATAGACATTTATATATATGGAAGTGTCGACACTTCCATTAGGAGGTGTTGACACTTGTATACATAAGTGTCGACACTTTTATATGTAAGTGTCGACACTTGCATATGCAGGTGTCGAACATTTGACTATAAATCTATATATATATTACTGTTATATATTTAGGTATGGAAGTGTAGGTGTTATATATATAAGGTATAAATTGTTCACATTTTACTTCTTTGGTTTTTCAACATGTTTCTGCATGTGTCGACACCAAGTGTCGACATTTACTGTTCCTTTTTAGTCTCTGTTGTACAGTGTAGTTACACGAAGTGTCGACACCTGTGTAGACACTTAACTATATATATAGACACGAGGGTATAGATTTGGTAGATTAACATGTTAATTAGGTGTGCTAATAGATTAGTCAATGAAACTAATACTTTACTAAGTTTACTACTTTTCTAATACATGCTAACTATGAGGTTTTTCTTAGATTAAAGCTAATACATGCTAACTATGAGGCTAACACATGCTGTATAAAAACGAAATATCGCATGGAGATGAGCCTAAGACTAACTGCTTAGACTAATCATCCTAGATTAGCTACTAGTTTAGTTAAAAATTGAGAACACCTACTAAACATGCTATATAATTACCTAGATTAACTACGGTTTAGCCAAAAATTGAGAAAACCTACCTTGTTGGAAGATCGTAGTAGCAGACCCTTCTTGCGCAATCCCTGCAGAGCTTTGCCCCAACCTTAGCTAGCCTAGAATGGGGTAGCTACAGGTATGTTTATAGGGTCTATCATGACCGAATAGGGGGCAAGATCTGGAATAATGGGGCTTTACAGCTTGTACAGGTTGGAGAGATAAGAGATACTGTTTGTACAGCTAATTTATGGCCCAAATCGTATGTGCAAGTTTTGCTAGCTTATAACATATAATTATTTGGCAAAAAGGGTAAAATGGTGTGGATGCTAGAATTGGAACCCTGGTCACTAAGTTGAAAGACACATTACTTAACCAACTACTCTAGGAAGTCACTTATTAAGTAAATAATCTTTACATATGATAACTCCGTGTTCAAACTTCTTACTTAAGCTTCCTATAGAGTTTATCTAATTTTTTTTTCTTATTTGGGAAAATATTATTAATAAATTTTTTAATCATTTTTTTATACGGGGTGCTACACCCTCCCCCACTTAAAAGAATTTGGTCCCCAAATTCACATGATATTTAAATAATTAAATTAAAGAAGATTATTAAAAATACTAACCTGCGAATAAGTTCCAATTATACTTCTTAAGTACTTCTTCAATCTTCAAGTAGCTTCCTTTTATTACACTTACAATATAAAAATTATAACATAATTCAAAATAAATTATAATAAATACTTATCTTATTTACTAGGACTATAGCTTATTCTAGCACATAACCCAATGCTCTACCCAATCTCACTGGGCAACTACAAGATGTTAGATCTAGAACTCCAACCTAAGACACCTAAATGAGTTTTTAATAACAAGGAAACTTAGAAACCTAGGGTCTAAATAACTTAGGCTCTGATACCACAACTGTCACGCCCCGACGCGGAATATCGAGGCACGACAGGGGAGAAAACCCCTCACTCAAT
The DNA here is from genome assembly GCA_022559845.1 of Amorphophallus konjac. Lineage (NCBI taxonomy): Eukaryota > Viridiplantae > Streptophyta > Magnoliopsida > Alismatales > Araceae > Amorphophallus > Amorphophallus konjac. The sequence goes on along the minus strand of CM040125.1, from coordinate 225,989,445 downwards.
CAAGACTAGAAATTCTAATTACATCACTTGATATAAAAATCTCCACTATAAAATTTTAATTTTTACAACTCTTCCAAAATTTCAAGGACAACACTAACTCTCAAGCAAATTACAAGAATACTCTTATAATAAAATAACTCTCAATTCTATACTGAGAAACAGGGTCTACTATGACATCTTGGTACACTCCAACACTCTTGCCCATGCTTGCTAGCTATCCTCGAGACAACCTGAAAAATATTAATTGACACTGAATGAGCATAAAGCTCAGTAGGAATTACATCTCAAGATTTAACATGCTTTAAGTGGTTTACAAGTTCTATTAATGTCATTAAAGCTATGCATGTAGATGAGTAGATATCAAGGATTGTAAAAAAATCGACAAGAGTAGTGAAGGAATAACGAGTGAGAGTATAAGGATTTCAACTTCAATACAACAATGGTAGGAGATTCAAGCAAGTAATGACTGGAATTAACAAAATCTTTCCAAGAGAGTAAGAACTCATGTCAAGCAAGTAATAGAAAGTAATATAAATTCAAGCATGTAAAACTGGAATTAGCTATTTATCAATTTCATTCAAGTAAAACTTTACCCTTCTGCAGGTCTCAAGTCAAATCAATCAAGTAATATCACGAGAATGAGTGGAATGCCTAAAGTCTAGCAAGCAAGTACTCCGGTGCTGTAAGGCCCGTGCCTTAATGGATCCTTCGTGGTATTTGTTCTATTAATTGTTCTGGAAATTCCGGCTATTTTCCTGGATTTTTAGGAATTTGTCTGGCATTTTTCCGGATTTGTTCGGAGCTGTTTGAGGGTTATTGAATATTAATAAGATTTTTATATATATAATGATTATATTATATATATATTAATTTTATTTTTATTTTTATTTATCTCTCACCCTCACTCTCTCTCCCCCGTCGATCTCTCATTTCACCCTCTCCCTCTCTCTCTCCTCCGTGCGGCCACCTCCTCTCCTCTCTTAGGGATCGGGGTCGAGACGGCGTCGGATTGAGACGAGGTTGGCACCGTTGGATTCCTCGCGTCGAGTAGAGCGCGTGGGTGTCCACTTCGGCGTGGATCGGTGATCGTGGGAGCGAGGTGGAGCGTGGAAGCTCCGTGGCTATTCCTCCTTGCATGCGGCCCGTTCGACGGTTTCGGCTTGCGAAAGGTAGGGGGATGGAACCTCGATCTTGCTAGGATCGTTTCCTTTAGCTCGCTTGTTGATTAGCACCCCGTAGCATGCATGATGTTCATATTTCCATTTTTGGGGTTTTAGCCTAAATCTTGAGTTTAATGCGTTTTAGGCCTTGCATGTGCTAGATTTAGATGTTAGATTGTTGTCTAGCATGCGTGGTTTGACAGGTTATCAGGTTTTTCGTCGATACCCGGCGTTTTCAGCCGTCCGGGAGGGCTTCGGTTTACAAACCGTACCCGCCCGTAACCCAGGTGCAGTGACGGTCCTGCCAGGAACCGTCACTTGCCCGACGGTCCAAGGTGGACGCGTCACTACCAAATAGCGGCCCAATGGGGGTGCGTTACTTGGAGAGTAACGGTGGGGCTCCCATCCGTTACTCATCAACTGTTTTCCGTGATTTTGGTCAGGCGGTGCGCCCGGCGGCCAGTCGGCCGACCGTCGTTTCGGTCCGGCGCGCCTAGACCGGGGCGTTACTTCGCCTGCTACCATTTAGAACGCTGATAGGTGGTTTGAGCCTCGGGTGGATGTGACGGCGGTGACCCCACGCGTCGCTTCGAAGTAACGCGCAGGGCCCCCACCGTTACATGCCTTTGGTGCCTCTTGAGCTGGAATCCTGAAGGGAGTGACGGATGGGGACTGGAGCGTCATTCTTGAAGTAACGCGCCGACCCCCGACCGTCGTTTGCATGTGGCGCGTGGGTCCTTGACCGCCACTTCCCTGATGGCTGTAATATATTCCCAGCCCATTGCTTATGCGTTCCGTTCTATATTCATGCCATAGTTGTATTGTTTTACTATATTGTGGCGTGTTTTATGTGCCAATAGAGTAGCTTTTCTTTCCAGGCAATGGAGCCACTGTTGTTGCCCTAAGGTCTGTTGAGTACCGACCCGCTTGAGGATGGCGGAGGGGTATATTTCCCATTCACGGTTTGTAAGCTAGTTCCGTGGGCTCCCAGCCAATGGTAGCGTCCTGCCAAGGGAGAAAACTAGTTAGAGGGCCTGGCTCAGGCTAGAGTCAGTGTGTGCACACGTGGTCGGAGACTGTGGACTGACGCCGACGGGTGTCACTCCGACTGGTCACTTGGTTTGGTACTGTTTGCGCGCTTAGCTTGTCGCTTGTCGACTGCGAGTGCTTGAGACGCAGTGTAAGCCGTCAGTGGACGCTTCTGGTTTCTGCTCCAGTGGTTGTCCTTCCTTGTTGCTTGGACTAGTTGCAGCTCATTCTAATTGGTAGTTTTAGCTTTAATCGCTTGCATTTAATTAGTAGCGGCATGTGTTAGCTGTTATACTTGCTTAGATAGAGTTTACAGCTTTCTTGTGATTAGATATTCATGCCATTGCCTGTGTATTTATTTGAATGCATGCTTTAATTGCTGTTAATTATGCATGTTCGCTTGTTTAGTGCGAGGTAGGGATCCGCGTGACCCCTACTGAGTCTGGCTGTGACTCACCCTTCTCCTTTCAGGTGAGCCGCGCCCGACATCTCCCGGAGTTTAGCGTGCTGTTTCGGGACCGTTCCTTAGCTGCCAGCTGAGCACGAGCTGCCTTTTTGAGGCTTGTGTTGTACTTTTGCCGGGGTATGCCCCGCGTAGTTGTGCCCTGTGGACTAGTGTTTGTGACTCTGGACTAGTTATATATATCACTCTGGTTATTTTAAATTGCTTCCGCACTTGTGTTTAAATCTTAAATACTTATTTGTATTGCGCGCCCCAATTCGCAATTAATTATGCATATTCCTCAGCTAACCCCCCACTAACCCTTCAGGGGCCTCATCAGCCTCTTGGGTGGCCTCCCCAGTTCTTGGTGTCGGTATACTGATGTTATCGGTATATCGGTATCCTGAACTCTGGGTCGTCACAGATGGTATCAGAGCTTGAAGTTGAGGATTTGCGTAAAGAATTGGAATTGACGCTTGGTCCAGAGCTAGTCCTGTTGTTGTCTCTTGCTGGCATAGGATGTTTTCCGTATGATTGATGGATTTCATTGTTGATTGTGTTTTTGGCAGCATAATTATGCCGCCTCGTCGAGGAAGACCTCCTCGAGCTCCTCGTGTTCCTCGAGATGCGCCCAGGGAAGATAGCGGTTCTGCACCTCCTCCTGCAGTTCCCGCTGTTCCTGTCGTTCCAGTTGCTCCTCCAGTGCCGATCGTTCAAGCTGAAGTGCCTGGCAGTCGAGGCAAGGCTTTGAAGGAATTTCTGATGTTCAATCCGCCTGCTTTCGATGGCCAAGCTGATCCAGAAGTCGCGAGGCAATGGATGGATGCGATAGAGCGTGTTTTTGTCTCGATGGAGTGTGCTGAAGATGAGAAAGTCATGCTCGCTGCCTTTCAACTCCAGGGTACGTCCATTGCGTGGTGGAAAGCCGAGTGGCAGATTTCCTTTCGATCCAGACCTCTTCGGCAAATCACTTGGGCAGAGTTCGTTGCTGCTTTTGAGCGTGCCTATACTCCTGCCTGCTTGCAGATGGATAAGATGTATCGGTTTATGGAATTGACCCAGGGCAGTATGACCGTGCTTCAGTACAGGAATAAGTTCTTGGAATTGGGTCAGTATGCGCCCCATGTGCTGGCCAGTGAAGCTTTGAAGACCCAGCAATTCTTGCGAGGGTTGAGGCCAGAGTTGAAGATGCCGTTGATAGCGAGTCGTGTTGCGGATCTCGATACTGCGTGCCAGACAGCTGTAGCTTTAGAGCTGGAGATGGCGAGACCGGGTGGATATCCCCAGGCAGGGTCAGTGCAGCCGGTGGCTCAGGTTCAGCAGGCTTACCGACAGCCCGTGCCTAGTGTTCCTTCGGTCCAGTCAGAGGTTTCCAGTGCTTCCTCTCCTTCTAAGCCCAAGTTCAAAAGGTTCAAGAAGAAGAAGAAGTTTGTTCAGCAGCCGTCCGGTGCAGATTCTGTTCAGCAGCCGACAGCACCTTCTTCTCAGACTCGACAGAGCTCAGCTGCTAGTCAGCCGTGGACGTGTCGGAGATGCGGTGGTCATCATAAGGGCCAACCGTGTTCTCTTCCTGTTGTTTGCTTTAGGTGTGACCAGCCAGGTCATGTGGTTCGAGATTGCCCGCTGAGGCCGAATCCATTGCAAGCTCCTCAGTTTTCTCAACCTCAGCCGCAGTTTAGACCTCCTGCACCTCAAGCTCCACAGCAATTTTTCTCTCAGGCGTCGGCGTCTTCTCAGCAATCTTCAGTTGGTTCTAAGAAGCAGAAAGGCAAAGTTTCTCATTTGACAAGAGCTGATGCTGCTGCGTCCCATCTTGTGGAAGGTACGATTATGCTTTATGGTCATTCAGCTCATGTCTTATTTGATTCTGGTGCTTCTCACTCTTTTATTTCTGAGGATTTTATGGCTTGTATTGAGGAACCACTTCTGAGCTGTCTTGTGAGTTGTTTGTGGAATTGCCTTCTGGAGATTTCATGGTTACTCCCTTGTGTTTGGATGAGTCTCCTGTGATGATTGATGATCACCAGTTGCCGGCGAGATTGTATGCGTTGCAGCTGGCAGATTATGATGTTATTCTGGGAATGGATTGGTTGGAGCATTATGGAGCTGTGGTTGACTGCAGATCGAAGAAAGTCTATTTTCAGCCCCAGGGAAAATCAGCCTTTTATTTTCAAGGTATTCGATCCCGTTCTTCTCGTATGATTATTTCTGCTATTCGAGCCTATAGGTTGCTTAGCACAGGTTGTCAGGGATTCCTTGCTTCAGTGGTGGCTGTTGAAAAACCACGACGGGATGTTTGTGATATTCCGGTTGTCTGTGAGTTCCCTGATGTGTTTCCTGACGAGTTGCCAGGCTTGCCCCCAGAGCGAGAGATTGAGATGGTGATTGAACTGATTCCAGGTACTGGCCCCTTAGCAAAGCCGCCGTACCGAATGGCTCCAGCTGAATTGAAAGTACTGCGTGCACAGCTACTAGAGTTACTGGAGAAGGGTTATATTCGTCCCAGTTTTTCTCCGTGGAGTGCCCCAGTACTGTTTGTGAAAAAGAAAGATGGAAACCTGAGGCTTTGTATTGATTACAGGCAGCTGAATCAGGCGACTATCAAGAATAAGTATCCGCTCCCCAGGATTGATGATTTGTTTGACCAGTTACAGTCTGCTGCTGTCTTTTCACGGATTGATCTCCGATCTGGCTATTTTCAGTTGCGGATCCGGGAATCTGATGTGGAGAAGACTGCTTTCAGTACTCGATATGGTCACTTTGAATTTTTAGTCATGCCGTTTGGTTTGACTAATGCCCCAGCAGCCTTCATGGATCTAATGCAGCGTATCTTTCGTCCATTTCTGGACCATTTTGTGGTGATCTTTGTTGATGATATCTTGATATATTCTGCCTCTGTTGATGATCATGTGCAGCATTTGAGGATCGTTCTGCAGACTCTAAGAGATCACGAGCTTTATGCGAAGCTCAGTAAATGTGAATTCTGGCTTCGGGAGATTCATTTTCTTGGCCATGTGATTTCTAGTGATGGAGTAGCAGTAGACCCTGCAAAGATTGATGCCGTTTTGAGTTGGCAGAGACCGAGGACCATCACGGAGATACGAAGTTTTTTAGGATTGGCTGGATATTACCGCAGATTCATTCAGGATTTTGCGAAGATTGCAGCACCGATGACTAAATTGACACGGAAGGGTGTGCCATTTGTCTGGTCGGATCAGTGTGAGGCTAGCTTTGTTGAATTGAAAAGGCTGTTGACTTCTTCTCCAGTGTTGACTTTGCCTTCCGACTCGGGTGGTTTTCTTGTTTGTACAGATGCGTCTCGAGTAGGTTTGGGTGCAGTGCTGATGCAACATGGTAAGGTTATCGCATATGCATCTCGGCAATTGAAACAGCATGAAGGAAATTATCCCACTCATGATCTAGAGCTAGCTGCAGTTATTTTTGCCTTGAAGATCTGGAGACATTATCTGTATGGTGAGAAATTTCAGATTCTTACTGATCATCAGAGTTTACAGTATATTTTCTCCCAGAAAGATCTGAATCTCAGGCAGAGGCGATGGATGGAATACATGAAAGATTATGACTTTACACTCTCCTATCAGCCAGGTAAAATGAATGTTGTGGCCGATGCTCTGAGCAGGAAAGTACAAGTCAGTCATTTGTTGCTTCATGAATGGAAATTGTGGGAACAGCTTCCGAGCGAGGCATTGTGTGTAGAGATTCCTGCCGATCCGAGGATGGCAGTTTGTGCTAGCTTGGTTTTGGGTTCAGCTTTGTATCAGCAGATTCTAGAAGCCCAACAAGCTGATTCTGATTTGGCCCGTGTTATATCAAGATATGATGTGGAATTTGATGACGAGCTGGTCGTCAGTTTCCAGGGCAGATTGTATATTCCTGTTGATGATGATTTGAGGAATGAGATTTTGAGTGAAGCCCATGGTTCCCGTTTTGCTATTCACCCTGGTGTCACCAAGATGTATCAGAATTTGAAGAAGCAGTTCTGGTGGCCCGGCATGAAGAAGGACGTGGCTATTTTTGTTTCTAAGTGCTTGACTTGTCAATTAGTTAAAGCCGAACATCAAAAGCCAGGTGGTCTGCTTCAGCCATTGGAAATTCCGATGTGGAAATGGGACCATGTTACTACAGATTTTGTGGTGGGTTTGCCTCGAACTTCTCAAGGTTTTGATGGAATCTGGCTGCTTGTCGACAGATTGACGAAAACCGCCAGATTGTTGCCAATTAAAGTTACTTGGAGTGTGCAGAGATTGGCCGAGCTCTATGTGCAGAAGATCGTGCCATTGCATGGAATTCCTGTTTCACTTGTGTCAGATCGTGACCCGCGTTTTACCTCTGGCTTCTGGCGTAGTTTCCAGAAAGCTTTGGGCACTGAGTTAGCTTTCAGTTCAGCGTATCATCCACAGTCAGATGGACAGTCAGAGAGAACTATTCAGACTTTGGAAGACATGCTGAGATCGTGTTGCCTTGATTGGCAAGGTTCGTGGGGTCAGCATTTGCCACTTGTTGAGTTTGCTTATAATAACAGTTTTCACTCCAGTATTGGCATGGCTCCTTATGAAGCGCTGTATGGTCGTCCTTGTCGTACTCCTCTGAACTGGTTTGATGTTGGGGACCGACTGTTGACAGGACCGGACATGGTACAGCAGTGTTCTGATGTGGTTCGTCTGATCAGACAGAGATTGTTGACGGCTCAGAGTCGACAGAAAAGTTATGCAGATCGGCGCAGACGTCCACTACAATTTGAGCCAGGAGATATGGTGTTTGTTAAAATATCTCCAATGAAGGGTGTTTCCAGGTTTGGGAAGCGTGGAAAGCTTAGTCCGCGGTATGTTGGCCCTTTTCCGATTGTTGAAGCTATTGGTTCAGTGGCTTATCGTTTGCAACTGCCGGCGGCCATGCAAGCTATTCATAATGTGTTCCACGTGTCTCAGTTGAGGAAATATGTGTCTGATGCTTCTCATGTTCTCGATGATTCAGTGTGGCCCGAGGTGACTGCTGATTTGTCCACGCCAGAGTTTCCTATCCGAATTGAAGACCGTCGTGAGCAGCGGTTGAGAAATAAGGTTATTCCTCTGGTAAGGGTTGCTTGGCAGCGTCACTCTGGTAACGAGTCTACTTGGGAGCGTGAAGATGAGATGCGTCAGCTTTTTCCTTTCTTGTTCCAGTGAGGTATAAGTCCTTTCTCAGTTTCCTCCTTTTCGGTTATTGTAAATTTCGAGGGCGAAATTTCTGTAAGGAGGGAGGGACTGTAAGGCCCGTGCCTTAATGGATCCTTCGTGGTATTTGTTCTATTAATTGTTCTGGAAATTCCGGCTATTTTCCTGGATTTTTAGGAATTTGTCTGGCATTTTTCCGGATTTGTTCGGAGCTGTTTGAGGGTTATTGAATATTAATAAGATTTTTATATATATAATGATTATATTATATATATATTAATTTTATTTTTATTTTTATTTATCTCTCACCCTCACTCTCTCTCCCCCGTCGATCTCTCATTTCACCCTCTCCCTCTCTCTCTCCTCCGTGCGGCCACCTCCTCTCCTCTCTTAGGGATCGGGGTCGAGACGGCGTCGGATTGAGACGAGGTTGGCACCGTTGGATTCCTCGCGTCGAGTAGAGCGCGTGGGTGTCCACTTCGGCGTGGATCGGTGATCGTGGGAGCGAGGTGGAGCGTGGAAGCTCCGTGGCTATTCCTCCTTGCATGCGGCCCGTTCGACGGTTTCGGCTTGCGAAAGGTAGGGGGATGGAACCTCGATCTTGCTAGGATCGTTTCCTTTAGCTCGCTTGTTGATTAGCACCCCGTAGCATGCATGATGTTCATATTTCCATTTTTGGGGTTTTAGCCTAAATCTTGAGTTTAATGCGTTTTAGGCCTTGCATGTGCTAGATTTAGATGTTAGATTGTTGTCTAGCATGCGTGGTTTGACAGGTTATTAGGTTTTCGTCGATACCCGGCGTTTTCAGCCGTCCGGGAGGGCTTCGGTTTACAAACCGTACCCGCCCGTAACCCAGGTGCAGTGACGGTCCTGCCAGGAACCGTCACTTGCCCGACGGTCCAAGGTGGACGCGTCACTACCAAATAGCGGCCCAATGGGGGTGCGTTACTTGGAGAGTAACGGTGGGGCTCCCATCCGTTACTCATCAACTGTTTTCCGTGATTTTGGTCAGGCGGTGCGCCCGGCGGCCAGTCGGCCGACCGTCGTTTCGGTCCGGCGCGCCTAGACCGGGGCGTTACTTCGCCTGCTACCATTTAGAACGCTGATAGGTGGTTTGAGCCTCGGGTGGATGTGACGGCGGTGACCCCACGCGTCGCTTCGAAGTAACGCGCAGGGCCCCCACCGTTACATGCCTTTGGTGCCTCTTGAGCTGGAATCCTGAAGGGAGTGACGGATGGGGACTGGAGCGTCATTCTTGAAGTAACGCGCCGACCCCCGACCGTCGTTTGCATGTGGCGCGTGGGTCCTTGACCGCCACTTCCCTGATGGCTGTAATATATTCCCAGCCCATTGCTTATGCGTTCCGTTCTATATTCATGCCATAGTTGTATTGTTTTACTATATTGTGGCGTGTTTTATGTGCCAATAGAGTAGCTTTTCTTTCCAGGCAATGGAGCCACTGTTGTTGCCCTAAGGTCTGTTGAGTACCGACCCGCTTGAGGATGGCGGAGGGGTATATTTCCCATTCACGGTTTGTAAGCTAGTTCCGTGGGCTCCCAGCCAATGGTAGCGTCCTGCCAAGGGAGAAAACTAGTTAGAGGGCCTGGCTCAGGCTAGAGTCAGTGTGTGCACACGTGGTCGGAGACTGTGGACTGACGCCGACGGGTGTCACTCCGACTGGTCACTTGGTTTGGTACTGTTTGCGCGCTTAGCTTGTCGCTTGTCGACTGCGAGTGCTTGAGACGCAGTGTAAGCCGTCAGTGGACGCTTCTGGTTTCTGCTCCAGTGGTTGTCCTTCCTTGTTGCTTGGACTAGTTGCAGCTCATTCTAATTGGTAGTTTTAGCTTTAATCGCTTGCATTTAATTAGTAGCGGCATGTGTTAGCTGTTATACTTGCTTAGATAGAGTTTACAGCTTTCTTGTGATTAGATATTCATGCCATTGCCTGTGTATTTATTTGAATGCATGCTTTAATTGCTGTTAATTATGCATGTTCGCTTGTTTAGTGCGAGGTAGGGATCCGCGTGACCCCTACTGAGTCTGGCTGTGACTCACCCTTCTCCTTTCAGGTGAGCCGCGCCCGACATCTCCCGGAGTTTAGCGTGCTGTTTCGGGACCGTTCCTTAGCTGCCAGCTGAGCACGAGCTGCCTTTTTGAGGCTTGTGTTGTACTTTTGCCGGGGTATGCCCCGCGTAGTTGTGCCCTGTGGACTAGTGTTCGTGACTCTGGACTAGTTATATATATCACTCTGGTTATTTTAAATTGCTTCCGCACTTGTGTTTAAATCTTAAATACTTATTTGTATTGCGCGCCCCAAATTCGCAATTAATTATGCATATTCCTCAGCTAACCCCCCACTAACCCTTCAGGGGCCTCATCAGCCTCTTGGGTGGCTTCCCCAGTTCTTGGTGTCGGTATACTGATGTTATCGGTATATCGGTATCCTGAACTCTGGGTCGTCACAGGTGCAATGCCAAACACCGTGGTCAATAAACTCCCATGGGCACAAGTACCTTCAGGTGCTCCCCCAGGACCAGACCGGGCCCTATATGCACAACATTTCATGTAATACCTTTGACATCCACTTTCATTTATAGCCAATATAGAATTTCAAGAATCTAGAAACGTAGTATTACAGACGATATTAACTAGCCACTTGGTTATGGAGGATTCTAGAGGTGGCCCCTACAGGCTCAAGAGGTGACTCCCGTCGTGTAGCACTTTGCGCCGTACGGCCTCAAGAGGTGGCTCCCACAACGTAGCACTTTGCCCTGCATGGCACTTAGTTCCTACACTCCCAAATGGTAGTTTAAGAGTTTCAAGGTTTGACCATGTAGGGAATAGAATTCAAGAATTTGTCAAAAACTCATGATTATAATCAGGGTTTACGGGTGGCAGTTTTTGTCCATTTTATGTTTAGAACAAGTGTCTGTTGTATAGTCATTGTTATAGTGTCCGGGTCATATGCACACTTCAATTAAAGCTGATTTATGTAAAATTGAGGACATGGACAGATAAGGAAATTTGTGCGGTTTACATGCATTCGTTTCATGCTTTACATATCAAATTTGTAACATTTCGTATCATATTAGTTTACATTTTACAGGAAACTTAATGGAGACATAGTTTATAGATAGGCATAACTCTATCTATACCAAATCTGGTGTATAGATTATGTAGACTAACAAGTTAATTAGGTATGCTAATTGATGAGTATATCAACTAACAGGTTAAGTATTACCCTGGATTGAAGTTAATACATGCTGATTATTACGGGGTATGAGAGTAAACTTGCTGGTGTTGACACAAATGTCGATATTAGTTATATATATATATATATATTTTTATCCAATAAGTATATATATATATATCCGATTATAAAATTCTGCCCAATATATATATATAATGGAGGTTATAGATATGTATATCTTCTGTCCGATATATATATATATGAGTTAGCCAAAATGGTAATTTATTATCATAATCAGAATTTGATTATGAAAATAAGTTTTTATGTTGAAAATAGTTCTAATTTGCTAAAAATAATAATAACATGCTGAGAATGAGTTTCATATGTTACTTTACCAGTAAGATGATAAAAATAAATTTTTCATACTGGATTTAATTTTTACATGCTGAAAATTAATTATTAACATGCTAAAATTAATGCTTAACATGCTAAAATAATTAGCTTACTGATAGGATGATAAGATAAGGTTGCCATGCTGATTACAGAAATTTTCTGATAACAACATAATTTTTATCATGCTAAAAATTATTTTTCTACACTTATTTGCTAATTATTTGATAGGAAAATAGAATTATCATGCTGAAAAATAGTTTTAATACACTGAAAATAATTATAACATGCCAAAAATAGTTATAACATGCTGGAATAATTTTACCATACTGGAAGAAATATTATCATGCTGGAAGTAATTTTCATACATCAATTTACTAATTTATTTAATAGGAAAGTAAGTTTTATATGCACAAAAATAGCTTTAAATAGATTTTAACATGTTGAAAATAATTTTTATATCTCAGTATGTATAAAATAATTCTATCATATTGGAAGTCACTTTAACATGATGGAAATAGTTTTAACATGTTGGAGATAATTTTTAGTATGTATAAACTAATGTTGTGAAAATTAGATTTTTACATAAAAAAAAATTATTTCATTCTACAAATATATATATATACTCTGTAAGAATGAAGGACTCCATTTTATATTATACTGTTCTCTATATGTTTTGTATATACAATTAATGGAGTATATATATGAATTTATATACATATATAGACATTTATATATATGGAAGTGTCGACACTTCCATTAGGAGGTGTTGACACTTGTATACATAATTGTCGACACTTTTATATGTAAGTGTCGACACTTGCATATGCAGGTGTCGAACATTTGACTATAAATCTATATATATATTACTGTTATATATTTAGGTATGGAAGTGTAGGTGTTATATATATAAGGTATAAATTGTTCACATTTTACTTCTTTGGTTTTTCAACATGTTTCTGCATGTGTCGACACCAAGTGTCGACATTTACTGTTCCTTTTTAGTCTCTGTTGTACAGTGTAGTTACACGAAGTGTCGACACCTGTGTAGACACTTAACTATATATATAGACACGAGGGTATAGATTTGGTAGATTAACATGTTAATTAGGTGTGCTAATAGATTAGTCAATGAAACTAATACTTTACTAAGTTTACTACTTTTCTAATACATGCTAACTATGAGGTTTTTCTTAGATTAAAGCTAATACATGCTAACTATGAGGCTAACACATGCTGTATAAAAACGAAATATCGCATGGAGATGAGCCTAAGACTAACTGCTTAGACTAATCATCCTAGATTAGCTACTAGTTTAGTTAAAAATTGAGAACACCTACTAAACATGCTATATAATTACCTAGATTAACTACGGTTTAGCCAAAAATTGAGAAAACCTACCTTGTTGGAAGATCGTAGTAGCAGACCCTTCTTGCGCAATCCCTGCAGAGCTTTGCCCCAACCTTAGCTAGCCTAGAATGGGGTAGCTACAGGTATGTTTATAGGGTCTATCATGACCGAATAGGGGGCAAGATCTGGAATAATGGGGCTTTACAGCTTGTACAGGTTGGAGAGATAAGAGATACTGTTTGTACAGCTAATTTATGGCCCAAATCGTATGTGCAAGTTTTGCTAGCTTATAACATATAATTATTTGGGAAAAAGGGTAAAATGGTGTGGATGCTAGAATTGGAACCCTGGTCACTAAGTTGAAAGACACATCACTTAACCAACTACTCTAGGAAGTCACTTATTAAGTAAATAATCTTTACATATGATAACTCCGTGTTCAAACTTCTTACTTAAGCTTCCTATAGAGTTTATCTAATTTTTTTTTCTTATTTGGGAAAATATTATTAATAAATTTTTTAATCATTTTTTTATACGGGGTGCTACACCCTCCCCCACTTAAAAGAATTTGGTCCCCAAATTCACATGATATTTAAATAATTAAATTAAAGAAGATTATTAAAAATACTAACCTGCGAATAAGTTCCAATTATACTTCTTAAGTACTTCTTCAATCTTCAAGTAGCTTCCTTTTATTACACTTACAATATAAAAATTATAACATAATTCAAAATAAATTATAATAAATACTTATCTTATTTACTAGGACTATAGCTTATTCTAGCACATAACCCAATGCTCTACCCAATCTCACTGGGCAACTACAAGATGTTAGATCTAGAACTCCAACCTAAGACACCTAAATGAGTTTTTAATAACAAGGAAACTTAGAAACCTAGGGTCTAAATAACTTAGGCTCTGATACCACAACTGTCACGCCCCGACGCGGAATATCGAGGCACGACAGGGGAGAAAACCCCTCACTCAATCAAGACTAGAAATTCTAATTACATCACTTGATATAAAAATCTCCACTATAAAATTTTAATTTTTACAACTCTTCCAAAATTTCAAGGACAACACTAACTCTCAAGCAAATTACAAGAATACTCTTATAATAAAATAACTCTCAATTCTATACTGAGAAACAGGGTCTACTATGACATCTTGGTACACTCCAACACTCTTGCCCATGCTTGCTAGCTATCCTCGAGACAACCTGAAAAATATTAATTGACACTGAATGAGCATAAAGCTCAGTAGGAATTACATCTCAAGATTTAACATGCTTTAAGTGGTTTACAAGTTCTATTAATGTCATTAAAGCTATGCATGTAGATGAGTAGATATCAAGGATTGTAAAAAAATCGACAAGAGTAGTGAAGGAATAACGAGTGAGAGTATAAGGATTTCAACTTCAATACAACAATGGTACGAGATTCAAGCAAGTAATGACTGGAATTAACAAAATCTTTCCAAGAGAGTAAGAACTCATGTCAAGCAAGTAATAGAAAGTAATATAAATTCAAGCATGTAAAACTGGAATTAGCTATTTATCAATTTCATTCAAGTAAAACTTTACCCTTCTGCAGGTCTCAAGTCAAATCAATCAAGTAATATCACGAGAATGAGTGGAATGCCTAAAGTCTAGCAAGCAAGTACTCCGGTGCAATGCCAAACACCGTGGTCAATAAACTCCCATGGGCACAAGTACCTTCAGGTGCTCCCCCCAGGACCAGACCGGGCCCTATATGCACAACATTTCATGTAATACCTTTGACATCCACTTTCATTTATAGCCAATATAGAATTTCAAGAATCTAGAAACGTAGTATTACAGACGATATTAACTAGCCACTTGGTTATGGAGGATTCTAGAGGTGGCCCCTACAGGCTCAAGAGGTGACTCCCGTCGTGTAGCACTTTGCGCCGTACGGCCTCAAGAGGTGGCTCCCACAACGTAGCACTTTGCCCTGCATGGCACTTAGTTCCTACACTCCCAAATGGTAGTTTAAGAGTTTCAAGGTTTGACCATGTAGGGAATAGAATTCAAGAATTTGTCAAAAACTCATGATTATAATCAGGGTTTACGGGTGGCAGTTTTTGTCCATTTTATGTTTAGAACAAGTGTCTGTTGTATAGTCATTGTTATAGTGTCCGGGTCATATGCACACTTCAATTAAAGCTGATTTATGTAAAATTGAGGACATGGACAGATAAGGAAATTTGTGCGGTTTACATGCATTCGTTTCATGCTTTACATATCAAATTTGTAACATTTCGTATCATATTAGTTTACATTTTACAGGAAACTTAATGGAGACATAGTTTATAGATAGGCATAACTCTATCTATACCAAATCTGGTGTATAGATTATGTAGACTAACAAGTTAATTAGGTATGCTAATTGATGAGTATATCAACTAACAGGTTAAGTATTACCCTGGATTGAAGTTAATACATGCTGATTATTACGGGGTATGAGAGTAAACTTGCTGGTGTTGACACAAATGTCGATATTAGTTATATATATATATATATTTTTATCCAATAAGTATATATATATATATCCGATTATAAAATTCTGCCCAATATATATATATAATGGAGGTTATAGATATGTATATCTTCTGTCCGATATATATATATATATGAGTTAGCCAAAATGGTAATTTATTATCATAATCAGAATTTGATTATGAAAATAAGTTTTTATGTTGAAAATAGTTCTAATTTGCTAAAAATAATAATAACATGCTGAGAATGAGTTTCATATGTTACTTTACCAGTAAGATGATAAAAATAAATTTTTCATACTGGATTTAATTTTTACATGCTGAAAATTAATTATTAACATGCTAAAATTAATGCTTAACATGCTAAAATAATTAGCTTACTGATAGGATGATAAGATAAGGTTGCCATGCTGATTACAGAAATTTTCTGATAACAACATAATTTTTATCATGCTAAAAATTATTTTTCTACACTTATTTGCTAATTATTTGATAGGAAAATAGAATTATCATGCTGAAAAATAGTTTTAATACACTGAAAATAATTATAACATGCCAAAAATAGTTATAACATGCTGGAATAATTTTACCATACTGGAAGAAATATTATCATGCTGGAAGTAATTTTCATACATCAATTTACTAATTTATTTAATAGGAAAGTAAGTTTTATATGCACAAAAATAGCTTTAAATAGATTTTAACATGTTGAAAATAATTTTTATATCTCAGTATGTATAAAATAATTCTATCATATTGGAAGTCACTTTAACATGATGGAAATAGTTTTAACATGTTGGAGATAATTTTTAGTATGTATAAACTAATGTTGTGAAAATTAGATTTTTACATAAAAAAAAAATAATTTCATTCTACAAATATATATATATACTCTGTAAGAATGAAGGACTCCATTTTATATTATACTGTTCTCTATATGTTTTGTATATACAATTAATGGAGTATATATATGAATTTATATACATATATAGACATTTATATATATGGAAGTGTCGACACTTCCATTAGGAGGTGTTGACACTTGTATACATAAGTGTCGACACTTTTATATGTAAGTGTCGACACTTGCATATGCAGGTGTCGAACATTTGACTATAAATCTATATATATATTACTGTTATATATTTAAGTATGGAAGTGTAGGTGTTATATATATAAGGTATAAATTGTTCACATTTTACTTCTTTGGTTTTTCAACATGTTTCTGCATGTGTCGACACCAAGTGTCGACATTTACTGTTCCTTTTTAGTCTCTGTTGTACAGTGTAGTTACACGAAGTGTCGACACCTGTGTAGACACTTAACTATATATATAGACACGAGGGTATAGATTTGGTAGATTAACAAGTTAATTAGGTGTGCTAATAGATTAGTCAATGAAACTAATACTTTACTAAGTTTACTACTTTTCTAATACATGCTAACTATGAGGTTTTTCTTAGATTAAAGCTAATACATGCTAACTATGAGGCTAACACATGCTGTATAAAAATAAAATATCGCATGGAGATGAGCCTAAGACTAACTGCTTAGACTAATCATCCTAGATTAGCTACTAGTTTAGTTAAAAATTGAGAACACCTACTAAACATGCTATATAATTACCTAGATTAACTACGGTTTAGCCAAAAATTGAGAAAACCTACCTTGTTGGAAGATCGTAGTAGCAGACCCTTCTTGCGCAATCCCTGCAGAGCTTTGCCCCAACCTTAGCTAGCCTAGAATGGGGTAGCTACAGGTATGTTTATAGGGTCTATCATGACCGAATAGGGGGCAAGATCTGGAATAATGGGGCTTTACAGCTTGTACAGGTTGGAGAGATAAGAGATACTGTTTGTACAGCTAATTTATGGCCCAAATCGTATGTGCAAGTTTTGCTAGCTTATAACATGTAATTATTTGGCAAAAAGGGTAAAATGGTGTGGATGCTAGAATTGGAACCCTGGTCACTAAGTTGAAAGACACATCACTTAACCAACTACTCTAGGAAGTCACTTATTAAGTAAATAATCTTTACATATGATAACTCCGTGTTCAAACTTCTTACTTAAGCTTCCTATAGAGTTTATCTAATTTTTTTTTCTTATTTGGGAAAATATTATTAATAAATTTTTTAATCATTTTTTTATACGGGGTGCTACACCCTCCCCCACTTAATAGAATTTGGTCCCCAAATTCACATGATATTTAAATAATTAAATTAAAGAAGATTATTAAAAATACTAACCTGCGAATAAGTTCCAATTATACTTCTTAAGTACTTCTTCAATCTTCAAGTAGCTTCCTTTTATTACACTTACAATATAAAAATTATAACATAATTCAAAATAAATTATAATAAATACTTATCTTATTTACTAGGACTATAGCTTATTCTAGCACATAACCCAATGCTCTACCCAATCTCACTGGGCAACTACAAGATGTTAGATCTAGAACTCCAACCTAAGACACCTAAATGAGTTTTTAATAACAAGGAAACTTAGAAACCTAGGGTCTAAATAACTTAGGCTCTGATACCACAACTGTCACGCCCCGACGCGGAATATCGAGGCACGACAGGGGAGAAAACCCCTCACTCAATCAAGACTAGAAATTCTAATTACATCACTTGATATAAAAATCTCCACTATAAAATTTTAATTTTTACAACTCTTCCAAAATTTCAAGGACAACACTAACTCTCAAGCAAATTACAAGAATACTCTTATAATAAAATAACTCTCAATTCTATACTGAGAAACAGGGTCTACTATGACATCTTGGTACACTCCAACACTCTTGCCCATGCTTGCTAGCTATCCTCGAGACAACCTGAAAAATATTAATTGACACTGAATGAGCATAAAGCTCAGTAGGAATTACATCTCAAGATTTAACATGCTTTAAGTGGTTTACAAGTTCTATTAATGTCATTAAAGCTATGCATGTAGATGAGTAGATATCAAGGATTGTAAAAAAATCGACAAGAGTAGTGAAGGAATAACGAGTGAGAGTATAAGGATTTCAACTTCAATACAACAATGGTACGAGATTCAAGCAAGTAATGACTGGAATTAACAAAATCTTTCCAAGAGAGTAAGAACTCATGTCAAGCAAGTAATAGAAAGTAATATAAATTCAAGCATGTAAAACTGGAATTAGCTATTTATCAATTTCATTCAAGTAAAACTTTACCCTTCTGCAGGTCTCAAGTCAAATCAATCAAGTAATATCACGAGAATGAGTGGAATGCCTAAAGTCTAGCAAGCAAGTACTCCGGTGCAATGCCAAACACCGTGGTCAATAAACTCCCATGGGCACAAGTACCTTCAGGTGCTCCCCCCAGGACCAGACCGGGCCCTATATGCACAACATTTCATGTAATACCTTTGACATCCACTTTCATTTATAGCCAATATAGAATTTCAAGAATCTAGAAACGTAGTATTACAGACGATATTAACTAGCCACTTGGTTATGGAGGATTCTAGAGGTGGCCCCTACAGGCTCAAGAGGTGACTCCCGTCGTGTAGCACTTTGCGCCGTACGGCCTCAAGAGGTGGCTCCCACAACGTAGCACTTTGCCCTGCATGGCACTTAGTTCCTACACTCCCAAATGGTAGTTTAAGAGTTTCAAGGTTTGACCATGTAGGGAATAGAATTCAAGAATTTGTCAAAAACTCATGATTATAATCAGGGTTTACGGGTGGCAGTTTTTGTCCATTTTATGTTTAGAACAAGTGTCTGTTGTATAGTCATTGTTATAGTGTCCGGGTCATATGCACACTTCAATTAAAGCTGATTTATGTAAAATTGAGGACATGAACAGATAAGGAAATTTGTGCGGTTTACATGCATTCGTTTCATGCTTTACATATCAAATTTGTAACATTTCGTATCATATTAGTTTACATTTTACAGGAAACTTAATGGAGACATAGTTTATAGATAGGCATAACTCTATCTATACCAAATCTGGTGTATAGATTATGTAGACTAACAAGTTAATTAGGTATGCTAATTGATGAGTATATCAACTAACAGGTTAAGTATTACCCTGGATTGAAGTTAATACATGCTGATTATTACGGGGTATGAGAGTAAACTTGCTGGTGTTGACACAAATGTCGATATTAGTTATATATATATATATATATATATATATTTTTATCCAATAAGTATATATATATATATCCGATTATAAAATTCTGCCCAATATATATATATAATGGAGGTTATAGATATGTATATCTTCTGTCCGATATATATATATATGAGTTAGCCAAAATGGTAATTTATTATCATAATCAGAATTTGATTATGAAAATAAGTTTTTATGTTGAAAATAGTTCTAATTTGCTAAAAATAATAATAACATGCTGAGAATGAGTTTCATATGTTACTTTACCAGTAAGATGATAAAAATAAATTTTTCATACTGGATTTAATTTTTACATGCTGAAAATTAATTATTAACATGCTAAAATTAATGCTTAACATGCTAAAATAATTAGCTTACTGATAGGATGATAAGATAAGGTTGCCATGCTGATTACAGAAATTTTCTGATAACAACATAATTTTTATCATGCTAAAAATTATTTTTCTACACTTATTTGCTAATTATTTGATAGGAAAATAGAATTATCATGCTGAAAAATAGTTTTAATACACTGAAAATAATTATAACATGCCAAAAATAGTTATAACATGCTGGAATAATTTTACCATACTGGAAGAAATATTATCATGCTGGAAGTAATTTTCATACATCAATTTACTAATTTATTTAATAGGAAAGTAAGTTTTATATGCACAAAAATAGCTTTAAATAGATTTTAACATGTTGAAAATAATTTTTATATCTCAGTATGTATAAAATAGTTCTATCATATTGGAAGTCACTTTAACATGATGGAAATAGTTTTAACATGTTGGAGATAATTTTTAGTATGTATAAACTAATGTTGTGAAAATTAGATTTTTACATAAAAAAAAAATAATTTCATTCTACAAATATATATATATACTCTGTAAGAATGAAGGACTCCATTTTATATTATACTGTTCTCTATATGTTTTGTATATACAATTAATGGAGTATATATATGAATTTATATACATATATAGACATTTATATATATGGAAGTGTCGACACTTCCATTAGGAGGTGTTGACACTTGTATACATAAGTGTCGACACTTTTATATGTAAGTGTCGACACTTGCATATGCAGGTGTCGAACATTTGACTATAAATCTATATATATATTACTGTTATATATTTAAGTATGGAAGTGTAGGTGTTATATATATAAGGTATAAATTGTTCACATTTTACTTCTTTGGTTTTTCAACATGTTTCTGCATGTGTCGACACCAAGTGTCGACATTTACTGTTCCTTTTTAGTCTCTGTTGTACAGTGTAGTTACACGAAGTGTCGACACCTGTGTAGACACTTAACTATATATATAGACACGAGGGTATAGATTTGGTAGATTAACAAGTTAATTAGGTGTGCTAATAGATTAGTCAATGAAACTAATACTTTACTAAGTTTACTACTTTTCTAATACATGCTAACTATGAGGTTTTTCTTAGATTAAAGCTAATACATGCTAACTATGAGGCTAACACATGCTGTATAAAAATGAAATATCGCATGGAGATGAGCCTAAGACTAACTGCTTAGACTAATCATCCTAGATTAGCTACTAGTTTAGTTAAAAATTGAGAACACCTACTAAACATGCTATATAATTACCTAGATTAACTACGGTTTAGCCAAAAATTGAGAAAACCTACCTTGTTGGAAGATCGTAGTAGCAGACCCTTCTTGCGCAATCCCTGCAGAGCTTTGCCCCAACCTTAGCTAGCCTAGAATGGGGTAGCTACAGGTATGTTTATAGGGTCTATCATGACCGAATAGGGGGCAAGATCTGGAATAATGGGGCTTTACAGCTTGTACAGGTTGGAGAGATAAGAGATACTGTTTGTACAGCTAATTTATGGCCCAAATCGTATGTGCAAGTTTTGCTAGCTTATAACATATAATTATTTGGCAAAAAGGGTAAAATGGTGTGGATGCTAGAATTGGAACCCTGGTCACTAAGTTGAAAGACACATCACTTAACCAACTACTCTAGGAAGTCACTTATTAAGTAAATAATCTTTACATATGATAACTCCGTGTTCAAACTTCTTACTTAAGCTTCCTATAGAGTTTATCTAATTTTTTTTTCTTATTTGGGAAAATATTATTAATAAATTTTTAATCATTTTTTTATACGGGGTGCTACACCCTCCCCCACTTAATAGAATTTGGTCCCCAAATTCACATGATATTTAAATAATTAAATTAAAGAAGATTATTAAAAATACTAACCTGCGAATAAGTTCCAATTATACTTCTTAAGTACTTCTTCAATCTTCAAGTAGCTTCCTTTTATTACACTTACAATATAAAAATTATAACATAATTCAAAATAAATTATAATAAATACTTATTTTATTTACTAGGACTATAGCTTATTCTAGCACATAACCCAATGCTCTACCCAATCTCACTGGGCAACTACAAGATGTTAGATCTAGAACTCCAACCTAAGACACCTAAATGAGTTTTTAATAACAAGGAAACTTAGAAACCTAGGGTCTAAATAACTTAGGCTCTGATACCACAACTGTCACGCCCCGACGCGGAATATCGAGGCACGACAGGGGAGAAAACCCCTCACTCAATCAAGACTAGAAATTCTAATTACATCACTTGATATAAAAATCTCCACTATAAAATTTTAATTTTTACAACTCTTCCAAAATTTCAAGGACAACACTAACTCTCAAGCAAATTACAAGAATACTCTTATAATAAAATAACTCTCAATTCTATACTGAGAAACAGGGTCTACTATGACATCTTGGTACACTCCAACACTCTTGCCCATACTTGCTAGCTATCCTCGAGACAACCTGAAAAATATTAATTGACACTGAATGAGCATAAAGCTCAGTAGGAATTACATCTCAAGATTTAACATGCTTTAAGTGGTTTACAAGTTCTATTAATGTCATTAAAGCTATGCATGTAGATGAGTAGATATCAAGGATTGTAAAAAAATCGACAAAAGTAGTGAAGGAATAACGAGTGAGAGTATAAGGATTTCAACTTCAATACAACAATGGTAGGAGATTCAAGCAAGTAATGACTGGAATTAACAAAATCTTTCCAAGAGAGTAAGAACTCATGTCAAGCAAGTAATAGAAAGTAATATAAATTCAAACATGTAAAACTGGAATTAGCTATTTATCAATTTCATTCAAGTAAAACTTTACCCTTCTGCAGGTCTCAAGTCAAATCAATCAAGTAATATCACGAGAATGAGTGGAATGCCTAAAGTCTAGCAAGCAAGTACTCCGGTGCAATGCCAAACACCGTGGTCAATAAACTCCCATGGGCACAAGTACCTTCAGGTGCTCCCCCCAGGACCAGACCGGGCCCTATATGCACAACATTTCATGTAATACCTTTGACATCCACTTTCATTTATAGCCAATATAGAATTTCAAGAATCTAGAAACGTAGTATTACAGACGATATTAACTAGCCACTTGGTTATGGAGGATTCTAGAGGTGGCCCCTACAGGCTCAAGAGGTGGCTCCCGTCGTGTAGCACTTTGCGCCGTACGGCCTCAAGAGGTGGCTCCCACAACGTAGCACTTTGCCCTGCATGGCACTTAGTTCCTACACTCCCAAATGGTAGTTTAAGAGTTTCAAGGTTTGACCATGTAGGGAATAGAATTCAAGAATTTGTCAAAAACTCATGATTATAATCAGGGTTTACGGGTGGCAGTTTTTGTCCATTTTATGTTTAGAACAAGTGTCTGTTGTATAGTCATTGTTATAGTGTCCGGGTCATAGGCACACTTCAATTAAAGCTGATTTATGTAAAATTGAGGACATGGACAGATAAGGAAATTTGTGCGGTTTACATGCATTAGTTTCATGCTTTACATATCAAATTTGTAACATTTCGTATCATATTAGTTTACATTTTACAGGAAACTTAATGGAGACATAGTTTATAGATAGGCATAACTCTATCTATACCAAATCTGGTGTATAGATTATGTAGACTAACAAGTTAATTAGGTATGCTAATTGATGAGTATATCAACTAACAGGTTAAGTATTACCCTGGATTGAAGTTAATACATGCTGATTATTACGGGGTATGAGACTAAACTTGCTGGTGTTGACACAAATGTCGATATTAGTTATATATATATATATATTTTTATCCAATAAGTATATATATATATATCCGATTATAAAATTCTGCCCAATATATATATAATGGAGGTTATAGATATGTATATCTTCTGTCCGATATATATATATATGAGTTAGCCAAAATGGTAATTTATTATCATAATCAGAATTTGATTATGAAAATAAGTTTTTATGTTGAAAATAGTTCTAATTTGTTAAAAATAATAATAACATGCTGAGAATGAGTTTCATATGTTACTTTACCAGTAAGATGATAAAAATAAATTTTTCATACTGGATTTAATTTTTACATGCTGAAAATTAATTATTAACATGCTAAAATTAATGCTTAACATGCTAAAATAATTAGCTTACTGATAGGATGATAAGATAAGGTTGCCATGCTGATTACAGAAATTTTCTGATAACAACATAATTTTTATCATGCTAAAAATTATTTTTCTACACTTATTTGCTAATTATTTGATAGGAAAATAGAATTATCATGCTGAAAAATAGTTTTAATACACTGAAAATAATTATAACATGCCAAAAATAGTTATAACATGCTGGAATAATTTTACCATACTGGAAGAAATATTATCATGCTGGAAGTAATTTTCATACATCAATTTACTAATTTATTTAATAGGAAAGTAAGTTTTATATGCACAAAAATAGCTTTAAATAGATTTTAACATGTTGAAAATAATTTTTATATCTCAGTATGTATAAAATAATTCTATCATATTGGAAGTCACTTTAACATGATGGAAATAGTTTTAACATGTTGGAGATAATTTTTAGTATGTATAAACTAATGTTGTGAAAATTAGATTTTTACATAAAAAAAAATAATTTCATTCTACAAATATATATATATATACTCTGTAAGAATGAAGGACTCCATTTTATATTATACTGTTCTCTATATGTTTTGTATATACAATTAATGGAGTATATATATGAATTTATATACATATATAGACATTTATATATATGGAAGTGTCGACACTTCCATTAGGAGGTGTTGACACTTGTATACATAAGTGTCGACACTTTTATATGTAAGTGTCGACACTTGCATATGCAGGTGTCGAACATTTGACTATAAATCTATATATATATTACTGTTATATATTTAGGTATGGAAGTGTAGGTGTTATATATATAAGGTATAAATTGTTCACATTTTACTTCTTTGGTTTTTCAACATGTTTCTGCATGTATCGACACCAAGTGTCGACATTTACTGTTCCTTTTTAGTCTCTGTTGTACAGTGTAGTTACACGAAGTGTCGACACCTGTGTAGACACTTAACTATATATATAGACACGAGGGTATAGATTTGGTAGATTAACAGGTTAATTAGGTGTGCTAATAGATTAGTCAACGAAACTAATACTTTACTAAGTTTACTACTTTTCTAATACATGCTAACTATGAGATTTTTCTTAGATTAAAGTTAATACATGCTAACTATGAGGCTAACACATGCTGTATAAAAATAAAATATCGCATGGAGATGAGCCAAAGACTAACTGCCTAGACTAATCATCCTAGATTAGCTACTAGTTTAGTTAAAAATTGAGAACACCTGTGTAGACACTTAACTATATATATAGACACGAGAGTATATATTTGGTAGATTAACAGGTTAATTAGGTGTGCTAATAGATTAGTCAATGAAACTAATACTTTACTAAGTTTACTACTTTTCTAATACATGCTAACTATGAGGTTTTTCTTAGATTAAAGCTAATACATACTAACCATGAGGCTAACACATGCTGTATAAAAATGAAATATCGCATGGAGATGAGCCTAAGACTAACTGCCTAGACTAATCATCCTAGATTAGCTACTAGTTTAGTTAAAAATTGAGAACACCTACTAAGCATGCTATATAATTACCTAGATTAACTACGGTTTAGCCAAAAATTGAGAAAACCTACCTTGTTGGAAGATCGTAATAGCAGACCCTTCTTGCGCAATCCCTGCAGAGCTTTGCCCCAACCTTAGCTAACCTAGAATGGGTAGCTACAGGTATGTTTATAGGGTCTGTCATGACCGAATAGGGGGCTTTACAACTTGTACAGGCTGAAGAGATAAGAGATAGGCTAGAGAGATAAGAGATACTGTTTGTACAGCTAATCCATGGCCCGAATAGAGGGCAAGATCTGGAATAATAGGGCTTTACAGCTTGTACAGGCTGGAGAGATAAGAGATAGGCTCGAGAGATAAGAGATACTGTACAGCTAATCCATGGCCCAAATCGTAAGTGCAAGTTTTGCTAGCTTATAACATATAATTATTTGGCAAAAAGGGTAAAGGTAAATGGTGTGGATGCTAGGATTGGAACTCTGGTCACTAAGTTGAAAGGCACATCACTTAACCAACTACTCTAGGAAGTCACTTATTAAGTAAATAATCTTTACATATGATAACTCTGTGTTCCAACTTCTTACTTAAGCTTCCTATAGAGTTTATCTAATTTTTTTTTTCTTATTTGGGAAAATATTATTAATAAAATTTTTAATCATTTTTTTATACGGGGTGCTACAATATCATAGCAATAGAACACCATACGTCGCAAAAGCCTTTCTTTTATTCATCCGCAAGGGGAAAGACAGCAAAGCAAAAGGAGAAATACATCAGAGGAAAAAAAAAAAGAAAGGCACATCGGTGGGGGAAGGGGGAAGAAGCACAAGCTCCTCGCCCTCCGAACTCACCCCTCTTCTCTCACAGACCCTCCCTTCTTCTTCACCTCACGGGCGCCGGGGGATGGAGCTTCTCTTCTCTCTTTTCCTTCTTCTCTTCAACGGCCAGCCAGGGAGTTCCAGCTTCTTTCTTTTTTTGTTCTGCTCTTCACTGCTCACCACCGAGGGCCCTCTCTTCTCTCTTCAATTGTAATGCCCTGGATCTCGTTGGATCTCGTAGGATCTTTAATGGATCTTTCGGATCTGTTTCGGATTGGTTTCGTTGAGTTTCGGTTCGCTTTTGTGGCTTCCGAGTTGAGTTTGACGAGCCGTGTGGGTTTTTCTCACGTACTAGTTACGGAACCCTACGGTGAGTTTATTTGTCAATTCTCGAACTCGTGAATGCTACAGCGTCGATGTACTCTTCGAGCCGGTCGTTTCGACTATTTTTGTGTATTTTTCTGAATTTGTGCATTTTCGGCGCATTTTCGGAATTTTTGGAAATTAGGAAAATTTCCTAATTTCTTTTCCTTTTTCTTTTTCTTTTCTTTTTCTCTTTCTTCCCTCATTCGGCCGCGACCGTTTCTCTCTCCCGTTCTCTCTCGTTTCTCCCCCTCTTTGGCTCCGGCTGCAGACGGAGGCGTAGGTGGGCGAGGTGGCGAGGACGTGGAGCTGGATTGGTGCGCGATGAGGCGAGGATCGGATCGATTCTGGCGCGATCCCGAACGGTGGATTCAAAGCCGGTGAAATCGGTTCGCGAGTGGTTTTCGGCGTGGTTTAGTCCCTTCGGGGCACGGTTTCTTCGGTGGAGGTAGGGTGACGGATCCTTGCTTCTTCACCTTCGTTTTCCCTGCCATTGCACGGCGTTCGGCTAGGAAACGAGCGTGTTTGGGCTTGTTTTGCCTAAACCGTGATTTTCGTGGTTTTTAGGGTCGGCCGGTAAACGGTGACCGTTTGCGGTTCAGTTAGTTTCTAAATGACCGCAGGGATGTTAGAATCCCATCCACGTTGATTTCGTGCGATTCGGTGTTCATTCGAGGCCGGTAGAAGCCCGGGAACCTCGGTGACCTACTTAGGGTGGATTTGTCTAAATCGCCCGGATCGAGCGTTTTTGGTGTTGCATGTGGGCATTTTGGCCCTTGAATGTTGTTATTCGGTGTTGCGGTGTGTTTCCCCTGCGTTTCGGCGTGAATGGGGCGTGGAACGGGCCGATCCGGCCATTCCTATGTTTTCCCGCCGTAACCGAAGTAGCGGTCATGCCAGCGACCGTTACTTGTCTTTTAGCGGCCCTACGACTGACCGTCGTTTGGTCTGCATCGTTTTAGCGCTTTGGCTTCTAGGTGAGTGACGGCCCTAGAGTGGCGCGTCGCTTCCTTGTAACGCGCCTAGGTTAGTGCGTTACTTCGCCTTCGTCGTTTTATGTTGGGGTTGAGTCGGTTAGTCTAACGCGCTTGACCCAGTGCGTTAGATGGAAGTGGCGCGCCTTGCCCAGGCCGTTACTTGCCAGTTGACTGACGTTGACTCGTTGAGGCGGTGCCTCTAGCGGTCGTGCCCCTATGCGTTGTTTGAGTGTGACGTGCCCGCCCCTGGCCGTTACATTCTCTTTTGGTCGAGGTTGGGTTGACTGCACCGTTGGGTGTGACGGTGGGGACCCCGTGCGTCGTTTGTGAGTAGCGCCCCTAGTCCCGTGCGTTACTTGGCTTTTGAGTGGTTTGTAGGTTATCAGGGTGGTGTGAGTGACGGCCTGGTGTCCGTCCGTCGTTTGGGAAATAACGGCCCTAACCTAGACCGTCGCTTGCTTGTAGCGGTCTAGAGCTGGTGCGTTACTTTCCTTGTGCCTTGGTTTTCCGCCCGATGATTCTGTGTGTCTTGGCTTGGCCTTGTGGTCTGCCCGTTGTCCCGTGGATGTCTCTTGACGTCCTATGAGGGTTAAGACTACGTTGTAAGGTAGCCAGGAGTCTTCTTGCTTGTGGTAGGGTTCCTTATCCTACCTTTGCATGTGCTTGTTTGGGTTTCGGTCAACCTGGTCTGACCCAGTGGTTGACATGTGACCTTGTTTGCGCGTGTCTTAGCGGTTCTGTCCTGCCTAAGACACTGCTTCTGGATGCTTCGAGGTATTGTTCTACCTCGGTTTGCGTGTCCAGGTGTGCTGAGGGTTCTTGATGTCTCCCTCAGGTCTCCGTGTGTCGTTTTCTGCGGAGCGTGGTTTCTTTGGCTTAGGATTAGACCGATTGGCGGCTTGTTCCGCTGTTGTGACGATCTTACCTCTGAGTCGTTTGGCTCAGGATCGTTACGTAGGAGGTCTAGTGCTTGTCCTGAGTTGTCGGCAGTGGTGATACTGTCACTTGGTGCCTCGAAGTGCGTGTTGAGGGGCGTGGTTGCCCGTTAGTACTTCGGCACTCGTGTTTTGAGCTTCTGTGTCGTGTGAAGCCTCCACTTGTTCTTGCCTAAGGCCGCGGGCCGACCCGCTAGCGGATGGCGGAGGGTTTTTCCCAGTGAGCGGTTTTTAGTTAGTTCCGCGGGCTCCTAGCCAACGGTAGCGTCCTGCCGAGGGAGAATACTAGCTAGAGGACCTGGCTTAGGCTATAGCCAGTGTGTGCACACGTGGTCAGGGGTTAGGACTTACGTCGACGGGCGTGACCCTGACTAGTTACTTGTTTTGCTGTTACTGTTTGGTTCAGCTGGTGTCTACATCTCTGCTGTTGTTACAGCAGTACTGTAGGTGAGACACTTGAGGTGCGGCGTCAGACGTCAGTGGACGCAGCTGGCTTTTAAGGGGGTGCTTCCGTCACGTGACGCGTAGCTTTCGGCGTTTTCCTGTACGCTGTGACCTTTGCGAGTTGCCCGTTCGTGGCTGCACTCGGGGTCAGTGGTTTGTCGTCCGCGCGATGTTCCGATCGTGCGCGGGGCTTTGTGCACGACGTTCCCTGTCGTGTTTTGTCTGTTTCCCGGTGTCGGCGTTCGCCTTCGCCTTTGTGTGGGGCTGGTTGACAGACTGGTGTACCCTTCTGTGTGAGTTTAGGGTCATCCATCTGTTGCCTTTGTTTGGAGTAGTTTGGGATACCGAGGTTAGTTCGGTAGCCGCTTGTTTGGTGCGGGTTCTCACCCTCTCCTGCGTGTTCCCTACTCCTACTTCCCGTCTGTTCCTTTACAGCTTTGTAGTGTAGCTTTCCTGCTTTGCTACGTTGCTGTCCTTGCTACGTTTGTTGCTGCTTCCGTTGCCTTCGCTTTGTGCGGTTTTCCAGTGGGGATCCGCGTGACCCCTACTGAGTTTCTGTTGAGACTCACCCCTGCTGCTTTTCAGGTGGGTTTCGCCGTCTGCCTCTGCTGTTCCTGGCGGAGTGCTCGCTTGCTGTTGTAGCTGCCAGCTGTACCTGCGGTCGGGCTTCTTCCGACTTCTGTGTACGTTTCTTTCTGTCGTACTGTACTGTGCTAGACTTGTTGTCTTTCCTTGGGCTAGACTCTGGTGTATAATTGAAAACTTGAATATTAATGAAAAGGTAATTTTATTTCTGCTACTTTAGCAATCCATTGTAATGAAATTTAATTGCTTACTGTTATATCTGCTGGCTCCAATGTATTCCACACACTCCTTTTTCCCTTCGGCGCTTTCCCGCGCTTGGGAGGCCTCGCGGGTCCCATGTGGTATCACGTGTATTCGGTATTTATACCGGGTGCACCGGGTATCCGGAATCCGGGTCGCTACAGGTGGTATCAGAGCAGTGTTCTGAGATGTTCGGAGTTCTTTTCTGAGCTATCAGATCATTGTCGTGTGAGATACATGGAAATCCAGATATACAGTTACCAGAGTCTTTAGGCCCAGTACAGTCTCTTGCTGGCGTAGGTGTTGCGATGGTTTATCGCGGTGCTTTTTGCGTGTGGTCTTGTACGTGCTTGGTTGGCACTGTGCGAGATGGTTTTGCTCTCGTCTAGATGAGACGATGTGCTTCGTTCGGTTTTGAAGTTGGTCTCGATCGTGGTGCACTTTGCAGTGTTTGTCGGTTGGCATGAACCTGCAGTGCCTTGTTCGAGCTATTTTCTGTATTTTGCTCAGGTGGCTTATGACTTTTAGCGTTGGTGTGATGGCCACGCACGTTCTTACGTTGCTTGGGTTGTCCCAGCTTGAGTTTGTGTAGCTCCTGATGCTTCGTTGTTTTGGTTGCTTCGATTGACGTGTTGCCTCGATTGAGAAGTTGCTCGAGCGAGCCTTGGATTTTTCCCTTCCTGGTGAGCTGTTGTTGTTGAGCTTGTTGCTTCTCATCCCTCTTTGGTGAAGCTTTACGAGGTTTGCCTTGGAATTGCTGTCTTGGTTGTGCCTTTGTCCTGTGTCTGCTTAAGTGTAGACAGCTTTATTTTGAGTCTGATCTGCTCCTTGTTGTACGGTTGCTTAGCTTTGGACTCCATGATGGTGTTAAGAGCTGTTGTGTACCGTAGTTGTCGTGCTGTGTCTAACGGCCGATGTGTTGTGAAGGCTCATTTATCGTGTCAGGACGTGATGGTGAGCTGAGATTGATGCTTTCCTTGTGCTTTGCGCTGAAGCTGGTGCTCTTCTCTTGTTGCACTTAGGCTCTTTGTGATCGGTTGTTCGCCTGATCAGTGCTCGTGGCGTGTTAATTGCGATCTTTGTTGATTGCGATGACGCTGGTGTGTGCTGAGATGCGATTATCGATGTTGTTCTGTTGCCTGTGCACGTTGTTGAGAGTACAGCTGGAGTGTGTGGGTTGGCTACCCATTTGTCGAGAGGTCTTGTTCCTTTCTCGATGTGGCTTCGTCTTGGCTTCTTGTGCCTTGACTTTGGTTGTTGCCGTGCCGTTGTTCGTGGTTTTCTTGTGTTGGCATCGACATTGTGCGAGTGTTGGGGAATTTGTCGGCATCTTTTGCGGATTGAGTACCCTCTACTTTGTATTTTCTTCTTGGGTGTTGTGCTCTTGAGGCGTGTTGCTAGTCCTTGAGTTGCATTCCCCGAGATCATTGTTGTTGTTTTTCGTTGTTGTGGGTCTTTCTATTGGTGAGCAGTCTGATGCGTGACCTGTCTCTTGTGGTCGTGTGTTCAGCTGTTTTTGTGCCTTGTTGTGACCCTGCTTGCAGTTGTGTTCCGTGGTTCTGCGTGTTAAGTAGAGCCGGAATTCTGCAGGTGTTGCCGTTGTGTTGTTTTGGCGCTGTTTCTTTATGATTTTGTGTCTCTGCCTTGGACCATGGTCTTGTCAGTTGGCTTGCTGTGCTCTCTTTCCCTGGTGGAGTTAGCTTGCGACTTGATCAGATGTGATGTCTGAGTGAGTACTGACTTGATTGTGTTTCGGGTCCAGCAGCGTTGTTGTTGTCGTTGGTGTCCTGTGTGCTAGGTGTTCCCTGTTGCCTTTGGCACTGGAGCCGATGATGTTGCGAGCTGTCATCTGTGGGGGCTGCGTTCCTTGTGTAAGCTGCCGCTTGCCGTGTTGTCGTTGTGTTTCTCAGTTGTCTGTTGTTGTGGCTGTCGTGTCTCTATTTCTGGTGAGACGTAAACGACGTTGCCCTTGCTTCGGAGGTGTCAGATGTATTCACTTTGGTGCCATACTCGTGCTGTAGACTTGCTGTCTTGGAAGCTGAGTGTGTACCTGTAATTGTGATCTGACGGTGTTCCTCTGAGCTGTGTTTTCCGAGTTTTGTGCTGTTGGGTTGTTCTTCCCTGCTTCTCCTTTGCTAGTCCTGAATTTCGGGGGCGAAATTCTTTGAAGGGGGGGAGGATGTAATGCCCTGGATCTCGTTGGATCTCGTAGGATCTTTAATGGATCTTTCGGATCTGTTTCGGATTGGTTTCGTTGAGTTTCGGTTCGCTTTTGTGGCTTCCGAGTTGAGTTTGACGAGCCGTGTGGGTTTTTCTCACGTACTAGTTACGGAACCCTACGGTGAGTTTATTTGTCAATTCTCGAACTCGTGAATGCTACAGCGTCGATGTACTCTTCGAGCCGGTCGTTTCGACTATTTTTGTGTATTTTTCTGAATTTGTGCATTTTCGGCGCATTTTCGGAATTTTTGGAAATTAGGAAAATTTCCTAATTTCTTTTCCTTTTTCTTTTTCTTTTCTTTTTCTCTTTCTTCCCTCATTCGGCCGCGACCGTTTCTCTCTCCCGTTCTCTCTCGTTTCTCCCCCTCTTTGGCTCCGGCTGCAGACGGAGGCGTAGGTGGGCGAGGTGGCGAGGACGTGGAGCTGGATTGGTGCGCGATGAGGCGAGGATCGGATCGATTCTGGCGCGATCCCGAACGGTGGATTCAAAGCCGGTGAAATCGGTTCGCGAGTGGTTTTCGGCGTGGTTTAGTCCCTTCGGGGCACGGTTTCTTCGGTGGAGGTAGGGTGACGGATCCTTGCTTCTTCACCTTCGTTTTCCCTGCCATTGCACGGCGTTCGGCTAGGAAACGAGCGTGTTTGGGCTTGTTTTGCCTAAACCGTGATTTTCGTGGTTTTTAGGGTCGGCCGGTAAACGGTGACCGTTTGCGGTTCAGTTAGTTTCTAAATGACCGCAGGGATGTTAGAATCCCATCCACGTTGATTTCGTGCGATTCGGTGTTCATTCGAGGCCGGTAGAAGCCCGGGAACCTCGGTGACCTACTTAGGGTGGATTTGTCTAAATCGCCCGGATCGAGCGTTTTTGGTGTTGCATGTGGGCATTTTGGCCCTTGAATGTTGTTATTCGGTGTTGCGGTGTGTTTCCCCTGCGTTTCGGCGTGAATGGGGCGTGGAACGGGCCGATCCGGCCATTCCTATGTTTTCCCGCCGTAACCGAAGTAGCGGTCATGCCAGCGACCGTTACTTGTCTTTTAGCGGCCCTACGACTGACCGTCGTTTGGTCTGCATCGTTTTAGCGCTTTGGCTTCTAGGTGAGTGACGGCCCTAGAGTGGCGCGTCGCTTCCTTGTAACGCGCCTAGGTTAGTGCGTTACTTCGCCTTCGTCGTTTTATGTTGGGGTTGAGTCGGTTAGTCTAACGCGCTTGACCCAGTGCGTTAGATGGAAGTGGCGCGCCTTGCCCAGGCCGTTACTTGCCAGTTGACTGACGTTGACTCGTTGAGGCGGTGCCTCTAGCGGTCGTGCCCCTATGCGTTGTTTGAGTGTGACGTGCCCGCCCCTGGCCGTTACATTCTCTTTTGGTCGAGGTTGGGTTGACTGCACCGTTGGGTGTGACGGTGGGGACCCCGTGCGTCGTTTGTGAGTAGCGCCCCTAGTCCCGTGCGTTACTTGGCTTTTGAGTGGTTTGTAGGTTATCAGGGTGGTGTGAGTGACGGCCTGGTGTCCGTCCGTCGTTTGGGAAATAACGGCCCTAACCTAGACCGTCGCTTGCTTGTAGCGGTCTAGAGCTGGTGCGTTACTTTCCTTGTGCCTTGGTTTTCCGCCCGATGATTCTGTGTGTCTTGGCTTGGCCTTGTGGTCTGCCCGTTGTCCCGTGGATGTCTCTTGACGTCCTATGAGGGTTAAGACTACGTTGTAAGGTAGCCAGGAGTCTTCTTGCTTGTGGTAGGGTTCCTTATCCTACCTTTGCATGTGCTTGTTTGGGTTTCGGTCAACCTGGTCTGACCCAGTGGTTGACATGTGACCTTGTTTGCGCGTGTCTTAGCGGTTCTGTCCTGCCTAAGACACTGCTTCTGGATGCTTCGAGGTATTGTTCTACCTCGGTTTGCGTGTCCAGGTGTGCTGAGGGTTCTTGATGTCTCCCTCAGGTCTCCGTGTGTCGTTTTCTGCGGAGCGTGGTTTCTTTGGCTTAGGATTAGACCGATTGGCGGCTTGTTCCGCTGTTGTGACGATCTTACCTCTGAGTCGTTTGGCTCAGGATCGTTACGTAGGAGGTCTAGTGCTTGTCCTGAGTTGTCGGCAGTGGTGATACTGTCACTTGGTGCCTCGAAGTGCGTGTTGAGGGGCGTGGTTGCCCGTTAGTACTTCGGCACTCGTGTTTTGAGCTTCTGTGTCGTGTGAAGCCTCCACTTGTTCTTGCCTAAGGCCGCGGGCCGACCCGCTAGCGGATGGCGGAGGGTTTTTCCCAGTGAGCGGTTTTTAGTTAGTTCCGCGGGCTCCTAGCCAACGGTAGCGTCCTGCCGAGGGAGAATACTAGCTAGAGGACCTGGCTTAGGCTATAGCCAGTGTGTGCACACGTGGTCAGGGGTTAGGACTTACGTCGACGGGCGTGACCCTGACTAGTTACTTGTTTTGCTGTTACTGTTTGGTTCAGCTGGTGTCTACATCTCTGCTGTTGTTACAGCAGTACTGTAGGTGAGACACTTGAGGTGCGGCGTCAGACGTCAGTGGACGCAGCTGGCTTTTAAGGGGGTGCTTCCGTCACGTGACGCGTAGCTTTCGGCGTTTTCCTGTACGCTGTGACCTTTGCGAGTTGCCCGTTCGTGGCTGCACTCGGGGTCAGTGGTTTGTCGTCCGCGCGATGTTCCGATCGTGCGCGGGGCTTTGTGCACGACGTTCCCTGTCGTGTTTTGTCTGTTTCCCGGTGTCGGCGTTCGCCTTCGCCTTTGTGTGGGGCTGGTTGACAGACTGGTGTACCCTTCTGTGTGAGTTTAGGGTCATCCATCTGTTGCCTTTGTTTGGAGTAGTTTGGGATACCGAGGTTAGTTCGGTAGCCGCTTGTTTGGTGCGGGTTCTCACCCTCTCCTGCGTGTTCCCTACTCCTACTTCCCGTCTGTTCCTTTACAGCTTTGTAGTGTAGCTTTCCTGCTTTGCTACGTTGCTGTCCTTGCTACGTTTGTTGCTGCTTCCGTTGCCTTCGCTTTGTGCGGTTTTCCAGTGGGGATCCGCGTGACCCCTACTGAGTTTCTGTTGAGACTCACCCCTGCTGCTTTTCAGGTGGGTTTCGCCGTCTGCCTCTGCTGTTCCTGGCGGAGTGCTCGCTTGCTGTTGTAGCTGCCAGCTGTACCTGCGGTCGGGCTTCTTCCGACTTCTGTGTACGTTTCTTTCTGTCGTACTGTACTGTGCTAGACTTGTTGTCTTTCCTTGGGCTAGACTCTGGTGTATAATTGAAAACTTGAATATTAATGAAAAGGTAATTTTATTTCTGCTACTTTAGCAATCCATTGTAATGAAATTTAATTGCTTACTGTTATATCTGCTGGCTCCAATGTATTCCACACACTCCTTTTTCCCTTCGGCGCTTTCCCGCGCTTGGGAGGCCTCGCGGGTCCCATGTGGTATCACGTGTATTCGGTATTTATACCGGGTGCACCGGGTATCCGGAATCCGGGTCGCTACATCAATAGCCCATTTTCTTCTCTCTATCGAACATGTAGAGTATATATAGCCGGCTGCCCTTTCTTCGCTCGGACGGAAGGAACTCCCGCCATCTTCCTCCTCGTTCGTTGAGGCATCCGGAGTTGACATGTCGTGGTGTCGTCTGTTGATTTGCGCAGTACGCTGGCATTTATCCGAGGACGGGATGTTTACGGGTTTGCCGGAAGATCTGCTGCTGCTACTCCCCCCATCGATGCTTGCCTTCACCGTCGATGCAGCTGCGTTGTCGAACGGAGGTGGAGACAGGGCTCCAGAGCATTGAATGCCCATGGAGACAGGGCTTCAGAGCATTGAATGCCCTCTAGGCACCAGGCTGATGCGAAAATAGGGTATCGGCTGGCGGATTGGATGGCATTTGAGTTAAACCGACGTGGTGTTGAGCACGCCGGATTAACAACATACCAAGGGGCGCGCCGGTTTGCAGCTAAGAAGGGGGGCACGCCGGACTAAGGACCCTTGGGGGGGGCATGCCGGTTTAAGGCCCAAGCAAGGGTGCACCGGTTTAAGTGCAGGCCGGGCTGGTTTAGACTTCGTCTCGGCTTCGCGGCTATTCGAACGGAAGCTTGTCCTCCCATGTTGCTTTAGTCGTAGTGCACCGCCGTCGGGGTGTTTAGTTCAGGGCCTCTGAATCCCGATTCGGAACTTTGAGTGATCTCCGGCGCGTGCCGAACATGTGTTCGAATTCCTGAGTTTCTTTTGATTTGGCCTTTGGCAATGCCGACTGGAGAGCCGGGGCCATCTCTTCAGCCCGAGGGGCTTCTTTGTTGGGTGGCGGAGCACCGGGTAGGTATTCGTCCTGCTTGGAGGAGGCATAGGGTTTATTCGGCTTTCCCGTCTTCGACTCGCTCTCGAGTGCTGAGACGTGCATGGCGCATGATCGTCATCATTTTTTTGACGTCCACAACATCCACCCCACACTTAAACCAGAGTGTGGCTTCACTGCTGACTCACAGCTTGCCGCTGATCCACAGCTTCGAAGATGAATCCCTACAACAAGCTGAGCTTCACAGCTTATTGTCCAGAGGAATCCTCCTCTGCAACTGCTGAGGATTACAGCTTAACCTCCGCAGACGCATAGCTTGTTTAAGAGTTTCAAAAGTGAAATGAAACAAAGCAAAAGATCAGAAAACCCTACAGGAATGTAGCTCAACAATGAGCAAAATCAGTTCTGGTTCTAAACCTGGAGACTGATGACAAACACTCTCTGAAATTCTTCTCTCCAAGCTCTCTTTCTTTTTCTCTTCTCAAATCTGCTCTCTATCAATCTGGATCGGGCTTAATCTTATTCTCACTATGCTTCTTCTCCCAATATCACACTTGACTCTTCTGCCCCCCAATCATTCCTCTCTTGAACGAGCATCTCTTTTTAGATAGGCAACAACATAGAGGTAGGGCGCGTGCTCACCACGTTTCCCTCGTTTGATCGAGCACCCTTGGGGTGCGTGTTTCCGACCGTTGAGGGCCACGTGTCGGCTAGCAGTCATGGCATGACCGTTTTTGGCTACCTTGCGGTCTTGTGAGGACAGTTTGGCTGGGGATAACGGCCTGGCGATGGACCGTTATGCCCCTTGTGACTCGTCCCCTTGCGGTCCTGGGTTGACCGTTTGACTCCGCCTTGTGGTCCAAAGAGGACCACTAGGTCTACCTAGCAGTCCAAAGAGGGGCTGTCCTGAGAAGACCGCCACTCTGTTTCCTTTCGCTCTGTGGTTTCCGTGAGTCGAGTCTCACCTCCAGGTGACCCGTCCACTAGACGTAGCTTTCCTGCGCACGCGTATGCGAACCCACTTGGGAGTGGTGGGGAGCGTGACCCAGAGAGATGATTTTTAAGCTGGTTACCGTAGGGCCCCAACGTGCAGCCGAGTCCGAGCTTTGGGGGAAGAACTAGCTAGAGGATCTGACCTAGGGTGCATTGTCTGTGTGTGCACACTGGGTGGTACGGACACCCGAGCAGTTGAGCGGCGCGACACGCCGAGCCACCGGTACCGCACACGGAGCACGACTCGAGCCACCTCAGCGTCCATCTGGCTCGGAGACAGCCTGGAGACTCCGCCTTGAGCCTCCCCATTTATCATATTAGTTAGACTTTATTTGTGTGTAATTAGTGTTTATTTCATTGTATTTGGTTTGCTATTTTGATTGTAATAGGGGCTTGTGTGCAATTTGGACCCCGTGGACCCCACGGGCCCCCCAAGCCCCATCCCATTGAGCCACCTCAGCCTAGGGTCCCATGTGGGGTCAGTCAACCTTCCACATGGAGGCTTCTAGAAGGGTGGGCCAAGTGGGGGGACATTGAAATACAAATGTCAACAAAATCCACCCATTCGCACCTACCATGTCCCCTTGACCCACCCTAGTCAATGGGCCCCCCCCTTAATTTATTTATTGTATTTTATGTGTGTGTGTCACACTCAATCCAGGCCACCCATTCCCATCCCCTAGATCCAACGGTGGACAATGGATGTGAGATGTAACACATAAATACTTGTAATTTCCCATTTTGAGGAATTAATGCCATTTGAACTTGGAAAATTGCTTGAGCAAAGGCCGAGGCCGCCTCTCTCTCCCCCTTGGAGCTGTGAAGGCTTCCCTCTGGAGGTGTGACTCCTCCCCTTATCATTCCGGTCGCCGCCGCCGCCACGAGCCGCCATCGCATCACCGCCGAGATCGCCGGAGTTCTGCCTTCATCCGACCACAGTAGATTCCATGAAATTCAGCCATCAGCCACGAGCTCAGATCGACTTGAAATTTATAAGGGATGTTCCAGAGGTGTCAAGCACATCCCAAAAAATTTGGTTGGTCATAAAGATCCCCTTTGATATTTTTTCATTTTCGTCCAACCTTAACTTCCAGATCTGTCTGCTTGTTGTTTCAATTTCCACCCGCCCTGTGTTTCAAATGTTCGGATCCCTTTCCGATTTTTGTTAGAGCTCCCAATTTTACTGGGAGTTCTGTCCATCTACTCCACCGTCCCCAAATTTTCTTGAATTTTTGTGAGGCCATCCCATATTTTTCAAAAATCGATCTCAGAGATAGCTACAGTGCTGTCCACCCGTTCCCAGATCCGACCACCCTCCAGTAAACAAATCATAACAACTCACAGCCACCTCCAATCAGTCCACAAAAACTATCCCCGTTCTCCTTGTTCAAAATCCCACAAGTTGGATGAAGAGCTCAGGAGCTAAATCGGCCATCTTCCTCACGGTCAACGGTAGTTCTCAGACTAATCACCTGCAGATCTAAGAGCTCGATTACTGTACAATAGGGACTTGTAAATTCAATAAAGTTCTGATCCGGCCATATCCAGTAGATCTCTCTGGGTCTAGATTGTAGGATTTGAAGAGAGCTTTCCAACGATAGCTCATGCGCCCCGATTCGACATCGGGATTGATCGCAGCGGCCATTCTCGCCGGAGCGCGCGCAGGAAAACAGAAATCAAAATCCGTGGGCAGCTAGTTCAACAATTGGGAATCGGGGCCAATCGACCCCCGATCGGTGTTCCCGGCCGACCACCGTCCGTGGAGGCGGGCCACCAGAGGTACCCATCACAGTGGGTCCCACTCCTGCAGATCCGGAGGCCAGCGCCACCCGTGGACCCCACGGGCCCGCAGAACCCGCCGTTCGGAAAGCACGAAAATACGGAGTTCGGCACCGCCGGGCGACATCAAGATGCTGCCCGTCAACCAAATTTGCGTGATTCCCGGGCCCCACATGTGACCTTTTACCTCCCTGCGTGGAGTGGGTCAAATTATTGTACTGCTATAAAATTGTGTTAACCGGGAGTCCGTGATTGGCCAGGGTTGTCATCGCCACGCCGGGTGCGTGGAGGTAATGGTCCGAACTTCTTGGCGTTCATTTGCTTAGCTAGTATATGGTCTTTGCCGCTGTCGAGAGCGATAGGTACTAGCCCGTGTGTTCATGTCACCGCTGTGAGTGTGAGAGTGACCCGTCCTGCGACTCGATCCGAGTCCGGAAGTGAGTCTGACTACCTTGAACTCTGCCGGTTCTTCAACCGCGCACGATCCGCATTTCCCTCGCTTGGGACGACGAGTGAGGTTGCGTTCTGTTAGCGACGTATAGCCCA
The DNA here is from genome assembly GCA_022559845.1 of Amorphophallus konjac. Classification (NCBI taxonomy): domain Eukaryota; kingdom Viridiplantae; phylum Streptophyta; class Magnoliopsida; order Alismatales; family Araceae; genus Amorphophallus; species Amorphophallus konjac. Next base: position 225,949,878 of record CM040125.1, on the reverse strand, counting down.
TAGGAGCTCTCCGTGTCGGGCCTAATGTCTCTCCCATCATGTGTTGCTGGTCGTGTCCGCATCTAGTGTCCGAGGTCCATACCACGTAGAGTCGATTCCCGTGTCCGTCCCGCATCAGTTTGGTATCAGAGCGAGTCGAGTCTAGGGTAGTCGTTGCATAGTATAAGTCGAGTCTAGGATCATCATCATTTTCAAAACAAAAAAAAGTGTTTTAAAATTACATTTCATCCCGATAATTCGGTATATTAAAAGGTGTCGTCCGAACGTTAGGCTATGCCTATCGGGAAGGCCGCACACTTGCGCGAGTGGTCTTCGGATCGATTAGCTCCGTCACGTACCGAATAGTGGGTTAAGTCTAGGTTCCTAGTTAGTGCATTCTAACATCATCATGTCTAAGTGTGTAGTCGAGTCTCTTGCCGACTTTGCATTAGTATTTTGGGGTCGTGTCTAGTGTCTTGTCCAAGTGTCGGCATGTCTAACTTGTAGTTCCCCAATTTCTCATGGAGTCCCAATCACCCGGGTGATATGACCGTTGGCCCACCCATGGGCTTGGCAACCATCCTCTCCGCTTCTGTAGGCCTGAAGTCTCAGATTTTTTTGGCTCCAATGGCCCGGGCGACTACCTCAAGTGGGAGGCCACCATGGACACATACTTTGATTGTTATACTATGTCGAGGCAATGCAATTCCCTTTTGCCAAAGAGCGGCTTCTTCATGAGGCTGCCGAAAAGTGGGATTACATCGAAAGAATGAGAGAGGTTAGGGGGCAATGGCCCATCGAGTCATGGTGGGACATGAAGAGAGTGCTTAGGAAGATCTACGTGCCCCAACCGGTCACCTCCAACCAGCCCCACCCAATCACTTCCAACCAAGTGGGTCCTAGTCGGAGGCAAAGAGCCCCACACATAGATGAGCCAAGACCCAATCCTAGGACGGTTGACTACGGGTGAGTCCACCAGGATATCCCTATTCCAACCCACTCCATTGCCGAACTTATGCAAATGATTTTGTACCGGTTGGATGGGGTGGATAGGACACGTACTCCTAGTGATGTACTCCTACCCGAGCCTAAAGAGGTCATCGCCGGTAGTCTTAACCCGGCCCCATCAACGGAGTCCCCAATCCCTCTCCCCATCATAGTGGATCCTCCTTCCCCACCCATGAGAGCTCCATCACACTCACCTTCCGATCTTAATTCAGAACCATCTCATTTGGAGCCACCAAAGCCCGAGCCACCCGTATTTCTAACAGGTACACTTTACATAGCTGAGCCGCTTCTTAGTTGGCTCAAGAAGGGCTTGGTCCCACTTCCCTTCCCATCTATGGAAACTATCCTACCTCTGGTGCCAATCAATTCATTTCACACCACTTTCCGGTCTAGTCACTATGTGGATACATTGGATGACCTTCTTAAAGGGTTAGACCGGCAGTGGATATTTACGCACTTGTTGGCTCCAGGCTTCGACCGACCCACAGGTCGTAGTTTCACTCATCCCGCTTTAGGGTCCATTACCTCCATGTACACCGTGGGTCATGTTACCACGGAGATTCTTCTACTCCTCCCTATGTCGGTCGAGTCCGACTTCATTCCCCTTTGCCCAAGGGAGGAATCTTACATTCTACCTATGACTGTCATCCCATCCCTTACAATGAATGAAGGTGATCATTTGCACCTCCAGGATTTCCAAATGTGGGACAGTGATTTGTGGAAGCCTAGTCCGAGGGGTCATACCTTCTTTGATCCCTTCGACCCATTCTCTTGTGGACCCCGTGACCCACCATATTTACTCCACCTTTTCGAGAGAGTCCACCATCATACCCCCACCGTCTTATCTCCCTTCACGGATGAAGGTGACCATCAACACCATCTAGAATTCCACACATGGGACCTTGAAATGAGAGAATCCATACCGAGGGGTCACACATTCTTTGATCCCTTCGATCCCTTTCTTCATGGGCCCTTTGGCCCACAACCTCCATTCCACCGCTTTAAGAAGGTCCACTATCACACCCCTCCTACTCGGGCCTGGCAACCTTCACATGGCAATAGGTCCGAACCGTCATTTGGGGGTAATGAAGACTTTGGTTCACTCGGCCCACCTAAATCACCCAAACCTCCCAGACATCCCACATCCAAACCCAATGTCCATGACTGGTGCATCGTAGGATGTCTAGGAGTCCACCATGACATTAACCTCCGGTTATGTCAAATGCATGCATGGCACATATTCGGATGTCCTGGCCCACCTTGCACATGATTGGGTTTTACTAATTGTAGGGTTATTTAGGGTCGTGTGTGCATCTGTATGTTTTTCTTTTTGCTAAGCATGTTAGGAGTCTGCATGACGACGTCCGTCGTCACTTTGAGGTCAGCAATGCACGTTACAAGGAGTTAGCCGATGCCCACCGACACCACCGAGAGTTCCAAGAGGGCGAATATGTCATGATCAGGGTAAGACATGAACAGTTTTCTCTGGAACCGTTAAGAAGTTGCAAGCTCGCGGAGCCGGTCCATTCAGAGTGTTGAAACGCGTTGGATCCAATGCGTACGTTGTGGACTTGCCCGAGGAATACGGTATAAGCTCTACTTTCAATGTATCGGATCTAGTTGCATATAGGGACCCAGCGGTGATCCCTAGTGAGCCTTTAGAGCCATCTCCTCCCCTTGTGAGTGACCCCACACCTGAGTGTCCACCTCCAGTCCCGTTGTCCCGGCAGCGTGAGCATATAGATCATATACTGGATGAGCAGGTGACAGTTACTAGGAGTGGATCCTACCCGCGCTACCTAGTGCGATGGAGAGGACGGCCCGCTATCGAGGACACATGGATCACGCATGGCGAGTTGCAGCGGATCGATCCGGACCTTCTGGAGCGATACAGGAGCGATGCAGACCCTTACTCAACAGGGTCGAGTTTCTCCCACCCGGGGAGAATTGGTGTGGACACCCGAGCAGTTGAGCGGCGTGACACGCCGAGCCACCGGTACCGCACACGGAGCACGACTCGAGCCACCTCAGCGTCCATCTGGCTCGGAGATAGCCTGGAGACTCCGCCTTGAGCCTCCCCATTTATCATATTAGTTAGACTTTATTTGTGTGTAATTAGTGTTTATTTCATTGTATTCGGTGTGCTATTTTGATTGTAATAGGGGCTTGTGTGTAATTTGGACCCCGTGGACCCCACGGGCCCCCCAAGCCCCATCCCATTGAGCCACCTCAGCCTAGGGTCCCATGTGGGGTCAGTCAACCTTCCACATGGAGGCTTCTAGAAGGGTGGGCCAAGTGGGGGGACATTGGAATACAAATGTCAACAAAATCCACCCATTCCCACCTACCATGTCCCCTTGACCCACCCTAGTCAATGGGCCCTCCCACCTTAATTTATTTATTGTATTTTATGTGTGTGTGTCACACTCAATCCAGGCCACCCATTCCCATCCCCTAGATCCAACGGTGGACAATGGATGTGAGATGTAACACATAAATACTTGTAATTTCCCATTTTGAGGAAATAATGCCATTTGAACTTGGAAAATTGCTTGAGCAAAGGCCTAGGCCGCCCCTCTCTCCCCCTTGGAGCTGTGAAGGCTTCCCTCTGGAGGTGTGACTCCTCCCCTTATCATTCCGGTCGCCGCCGCCGTCGCCACGAGCCGCCATCGCATCACCGCCGAGATCACCGGAGTTCTGCCTTCATCCGACCACAGCAGCTTCCATGAAATTCAGCCATTAGCCACGAGCTCAGATCCACTTGAGATTTTTAGGGGATGTTCCAGAGGTGTCAAGCACATCCCAAAACATTTGGTTGGTCATAAATATCCCCTTTGATATTTTTTCATTTTCCTCCAACCTTAATTTCCAGATCTGTCTGCTTGCTGTTTTAATTTCCACCCGCCCTGTGTTTCAAATGTTTGGACCCCTTTCCGATTTTTGTTAGAGCTCCCAATTTTGCTGGGAGTTCTGTCCATCAACCCCACCGTCCCCAAATTTTCTTGAATTTTTGTGAGGCCATACCATATTTTTCAAAAATCTATTTCAGAGATAGCTACAGTGCTGTCCACCCGTTCCCAGATCTGACCACCCTCCAGTAAACAAATCATAACAACTCACAGCCACCTCCAATCAGTCCACAAAAACTATCCTCGTTCTCCTTGTTCAAAATCCCACAAGTGTGATGAAGAGCTCAGGAGCTGAATCGGCCATCTTCCTCACAGTCAACGGCAGTTCTCAGACTAATCACCTGCAGATCTAAGAGCTCGGTTATTATACAACAGGGACTTGTAAATTCAATAAAGTTCTTATCCAGCTAGATCCAGTAGATCTCTCTAGGTCTAGATTGTAGGATTTGAAGAGAGCTTTCCAACGATAGCTCATGCGCCCCGATCCGACATCGGGATTGATCGCAGCGGCCATTCTCGCCGGAGCGCACGCCGAAAAATAGAAATCAAAATCCGTGGGCAGCTAGCTCAACAATTGGGAATCGGGGCCAATAGACCCCCGATCGGTGTTCCAGGCCGACCGTCGTCCGTGGAGGCGCGCCACCAGAGGTACCCATCATAGTGGGTCCCACTCCTGTAGATCCGGAGGCCAGCGCCACCCGTGGATCCCACGGGCCCGCAGAACCCGCCGTTCGGAAAGCACAAAAACGCGGAGTTCGGCACCACCGGGCGACATCAAGATGCTGCCCGTCAACCAAATTTGCGTGATTCCCGGGCCCCGCATGTAACCTTTTACCTCCCTGCGTGGAGTGGGTCAAATTATTGTACTGCTGTAAAATTGTGTTAACCGGGAGTCCGTGATTGGCCGGGGTTGTCGTCGCCACGCCGGGTGCGTGGAGGTAATGGTCCGAACTTCTTGGTGTTCATTTGCTTAGCTAGTATATGGTCTTTTTCACTGTCGAGAGCGATAGGTACTAGCCCGTGTGTTCATGTCACCGCTGTGAGTGTGAGAGTGACCCGTCCCACGACTCGATCCGAGTCCGGAAGTGAGTCTGACTACCTTGAACTCTGCAGGTTCTTCAACCGCGCACGATCCGCGTTTCCCTCGCTTGGGACGACGAGTGAGCTTGCGTTCTGTTAGCGACATATAACCCATAGGAGCTCTCCGTGTCGGGCCCAATGTCTCTCCCATCATGTGTTGCTGGTCGTGTCCGCATCTAGAGTCCGAGGTCCATACCACGTAGAGTCGGTCCCCGTGTCCGTCCCGCATCACTGGGCTGGGGACGTCAGACCCGTGCTGACGAGTGCGGCCCCAGCTTGTCCTTGTTTGTGGTATTGGTTACTATTGTGTCTCAATCTCCACCTGGGGCGTTGTAGGGAGACACTGAGGCGCGGTGTAAGACGTCATGGGACGCATCTGGCTTTGCTTCTAGTGGGTGGTGCTTCTATCTCTTGGCAGGTATGAACTTGTTTTCCCGCCGGTTCGAGGTCGGTTTGTTAGGTGTGGTTAGTTGTAGAGAGCTTTTCTGTTTATTTATTATTGCTTGCTACTTCTACCGAACTCCCGTAGGTAGTGTCACCTTTCGTGTCTGTTTGCGCCTTGCTGTCTCGTTTTCCTCGTTGTGCGGTGGGGGTCCGAGGGATCCCTACTAAGCCAATGAAATGAGACTCACCCCTGAGTTTTCAGGTGATGCGGGGTCGTCGCGTGGCGTGGCGGAGTTTTAGCGTGGTTCCAGTAGCCAGGGTTAGTCACCAGTTTGCTAGAGCCGGGGTATGCCCCGTGTACTTGTACTTTTCTGTCAATTGACTATACTTATTGTGGACATGAGATACACTGGACCTTGTAGCAGTTTAGTTATTTATTTAATTTCCAGCATTATTATTTAATTATTTATTGTGCTGTTTCTACAGTTATTTTAGCTTCTCTTATATCCCCACACCATCCTTTAACCCTTCCGAGTCTTCGGGCTCATAGGAGGTGGCCGAGGTTCAAGTCACGCCGGTTCCTTTCCGGTCCTCGGATCTCGAGTCGTTACAGTTGGTATCAGAGCGAGGTTGTGGAGGTTCATAAGAACCTGAGATGATTGCAGTGGTCCAGAAGGTCCATGAATGTCCTGTACAGTCGGCGACTGGCGTAGGGCTCTGTGTGTTTTATTAATTGTACTGATTGTTTTGTGAATAGGAGGTTATGGCGCCCAGGGGAGCGACTCGTTCCCAGCAGGGAGAGTCAGGTGGGGGCCAGGAGGGGCAGAGCAGGGCATTGCTTCCAGATGATGCAGTTGGGGGAGCAAGAGCCCCTAGAGCCAAGGAGTTTCTCCGGGGCATGTATGAGTATGTTCTTCAGTAGCAGTAGGGCGGTGATACTGGCGAAGGTTCGTTGTCTCGAGGTGGTCATGGTCGTGTGTTGAGAGATTTCTTGCAGTCCAAGCCGCCTCTTTACAGCGGGCTGCCAGATCAAGAGGTGGGCAAAGAGTGGCTCGATGACTTGGAGCGGGTATTCAGTTCAATGGAGTGTCCAGAGGAGGAGAAGGTAGTGTTGGCCACGCATCGATTGCAGGGATCATCCCGGTCTTGGTAGACGTCAGAGTGGGGGGCGGTGTTTCGGTCCCGTCCTCTTCGGCAGATCGAGTGGCGGGAGTTCGTCATGGCTTTCGAGCGTGATTTTTGTCCGTCCTTCCTCAGGTCATAGAAGCTGCGCAAGTTTCTAGAGCTGGTTCAGGGTGACATGACCATCATGCAGTATAGATCCAGGTTTATTGAGCTGGGCCGTTATGCACCTCATATTGTGGCAGACGAAGAGGTGAGGTCCGAGCAGTTTGTCGGGGGCTTGAGGCCAGAGCTGAGGCATCCCTTGCTTGCATCGGGTTTGACCAACCTGGATGCGGCTTGCAGAGCAGCAGTGACACTGGAGACAGACTTACAGAAGGTTCAGGGGCAGGGTAGTTCAGGTTAGTTGCAGGCAGGTTTTAGTCAGCCGATGGATGTGCAGCAGTAGAGTACCGTCCAGCCCTCAGCAGGCGGTTCAGGGGCATCTCCGTCCGTGGCGTCAGCAACAGACTCAGAGTCCTTCGGGTTGAAGCTGAAGAAGTTGTTCAGTGAGATCGATTTTGGCAGGAGGCGTCTAGACCATAGGGTGGCGAGACAGACATCGGCGAGCAGTGTTCAGCAGCCCATGTCTTATCGGCGTCAGGGTTCAGTGAGTGGTTCTCGGGATGGGTGCCCTCGGTGCGGCGATTCCCATCCAGGTAGGCAGTGCTCCGCGCCCGTGATTTGCTTCAGGTGTGACCAGCCAGGGCACATGGCACGTGACTGTCCGCAGAGACCGCGCCAACTGTATGAGTTTCAGCAGCAGCAACATTTCCAGCCCTAGCAGATGCCATCACAGCCGTAGCACTACCAGCAGCACAGACAGTTCCCTCAGTTGACTCGGTCAGCTACCGTAGGGAGGCAGAGATCTCGAGGTAGAGTTACTCACATGACTAGAGCAGAGGCTGAGACGTCGCAATTGGGGGAAGGTACTATTCCGATTATGGGTTGTGCAGCTTGAGTTTTGTTCGATTCTGGTGCATCTCATTCGTTCATATCCGAGGATTTTTCTCAGAGTATTGAGGACCCGGTGGCCGAGATGTCCTGTGATTTGGCAGTGGAGTTACCTACCGGTGATTTCATGCTCACCCCGTATTTTTTTGAGAAGGTGCCTGTGTGGGTGGATGGGCGAAACATGCCGACTAGGCTTTATGCATTGCCGCTTTAGGACTTTGATGTGATCTTGGGCATGGATTGGCTCGAGGCCCATCATGCCATGGTGGATTGCAGCTCGAAGAGGGTTTACTTCCGGCAGCTTCGTGGACCCACCTTACTACCAAGGTATCCGCTCTTCCTCCTCCCATTTCCTTATTTCGGCCATTAAGGCTCGTAGATTGCTTGATGCGGGTTGTCAAGGTTTTCTCGCTTCTGTGGTTTTGGTCGATCGACAGTGTCCGGATGTGGAGGATATTCCGGTTATGTGCGAGTTTTCTGATGTTTTCCCCGAGGAGTTGCCAGGGTTGCCACCGCAACGGGAGATTGATTTCGTGATTGAGGTGGTACCAGGTACAACACCTATGTCGAAGGCCCCTTATCGTATGGCGCCTACGGAGTTGAGAGAGCTGAAGGCGCAGGTTCAAGAGTTGATGGCCAAGGGGTACATTCATCCTAGCTTTTCCCCTTGGGGTGCGCCTGTGTTATTTGTGAAGAAGAAGGATGGTAGTGTGAGGTTGTGCATTGACTACCGGCAGTTGAACCAGGCGACCGTCAAGAACAAGCATCCATTGTCTCGGATTGATGACTTGTTCAACCAGCTTCAGTCGGCCCAGGTGTTTTCATGGATCGATTTGAGATCGGGTTATTACCAGCTGCGGATTCGAGAGTCTGATGTTGAGAAGACTGCGTTCCGCTCGAGGTACGGGCACTATGAGTTCTTGGTGATGCCGTTTGGGCTCACCAATGCCTCTGTGGCATTTATGGATTGGATGCATAGGGTGTTCCGTCCGTATCTAGACCAGTTCGTGGTCGTATTTGTGGACAACATCCTCGTGTATTCACAGTCTGCTGAGGAGCATATGCATCATTTGAGGATGGTGTTGCAGACCTTGCGTGATCACCAGTTGTATGCCAAGATCAGCAAGTGCAAGTTTTAACTTCAAGAGGTGCACTTTCTAGGGCACATGATTTCTGGTGATGGTGTTTTCGTGGACTCAGCCAAGGTCGAGGCTGTGGTGCAGTGGCCGCGGCCGAGTTTTGTCATGGAGATTTGGAGCTTTTTAGGGCTGGCAGGTTATTATAGGAGATTCATTCAGCATTTTGCTCGTATTGCGACCCTAATGACCAGGCTTACGCGGAAGGATGTGCCGTTTGCCTGGACGGAGGAGTGTGAGCGGAGCTTCATGGAGCTGAAGAGATTACTCATGACCGCTCCGGTATTGGTGTTACCTTCGGGTTCGGGAGGTTTCGTGGTATGTACGGACGCTTCCAGGGTAGGTTTGGGCGCCGTGCTGATGCAGCATGGTAGAGTTGTGGCATATGCATCTCGGTAGTTGAAGCCACATGAGGAGAACTACCCTACTCATGATCTTGAGTTGGCGGCGATGGTTTTCGTTCTAAAGATCTAGAGGCACTCTCTGTACGGAGAGAAGTTCGAGATATTCACTGACCATCAGAGTTTGAGGTATGCGTTTACCCAAAAGGACCTTAAATTCAGGTAGAGGAGGTGGGTGGAGTACATGAAGGATTATAATTTTACTCTATCGTATCAGCATGGCAGGATGAATGTCGTGGCTAACGCCTTGAGTAGGAAGGTGGTGGTCAGTCAAATTTTGCTAAGGAAGTAGAGGTTATGGGAGCAAGTGCCGGCCATGACTTTTAGGCTCAAAGTCCCTCGAGATCAGGGTTCAATCGTCCTTGCGAGCCTGACTGTCACACCAGCTATTCGTCATCAGGTGACTGAGGGTCAGTGTGCGGACCCCGAGCTGCCTCGAATTTTGTCAATGGCCGAGGTAGAATTTGGTGAGGATGGAGCTGTGCGGTTTCAAGGTAGGTTGTACGTCCCAGCCGAGGAGCAGACGAGGCGTGCGGTGTTGCGAGAGGCTCATGGGAGTCGGTATGCCGTGCACCCCGGATTGGCAAAGATGTACCAGAACCTGAAGAGGCAGTTTTGGTGACCTGGTATGAAAAGAGATGTTGCGGAGTTTGTGGCCAGGTGTTTGACCTGTCAGTAGGTGAAAGTTGAGCACTAGCGACCGGGAGGTACACTTCAGCCCTTGGAGATTCCCGCGTGGAAGTGGGACCACGTGACCACTGATTTCATGGTTGGGTTGCCGAGGACATCTAGTGGGCATGATAGTATTTCATTACTAGTGGATAGACTGACGAAGACGGCTCGGTTGTTGCCGATCAAGGTTAGTTGGAGCGTGCATAAGTTGGCCCGATTATATGTGGAACAGATCATTCCGTTGCATGGAGTCCCCATCTCCATTGTGTCCGATCGTGATCCGCGCTTCACTTCGAGATTCTGGAGGAGTTTCCAGAAAGCTCTAGGCACCGAGTTGGCTTTTAGCTCAGCGTACCATCCTCAGTCAGACGGTCAGTTTGAGAGGACCATCCAAACCTTGGAGGGTATGTTGAGGTCGTGTTGCCTGGAGTGGTGGGGGAGTTGGATCCACCATTTACCATTAGTGGAGCTTGCCTACAACAATGGCTATCATTCGAGTATTGGCATGGCTCCTTATGAGGCATTATACGGGGACCTTGTCGAACTCCGCTTGATTGGTTTGAGGTGGGTGAGCGCATTCTAACAGGATTGGATTTGGTGCAGCAGTGTGTTGAGGTGGTGCATTTCGTTCGGCAGAAGATGTTGACAGTGCAGAGCCGACAGAAGAGTTATGCCGATCGGAGGAGGCAACCTCTCAGCTTTGTTGTGGGAGACCGGGTGTTTCTGAGAGTTTCTCCCATGAAGGGTGTAATGCGCTTCGGCAGGCATGGGAAGTTGAGTCGCCACTACATTGGTCCTTTTCTCATTATCGAGCGTATTGGTGAAGTTGCCTATCGGTTGCAGTTACCGCTAGAGCTATCTGCCGTGCATGACGTGTTCCATGTGTCTATGCTATGGAGGTATATGCCCGATGATTCCCATGTTCTAGAGGATGTCGTTTGGCCCGAGGTGGCCCCAGACTTGTCCCTTCTGAAGTACCCTATCCGCATCGAGGATCGGCGTGAGCAGCGCTTGCAGAACAAGGTCATTCCCCAGGTTAAGGTAGTTTGGCAGCGCCACTCTGGTGGCGAGGCATCATGGGAGCGTGAGGATGAGATGCAGCAGCTGTATCCATACTTGTTCGAGTGAGTCTCCTCCCCCGTTCCTGTGCATCGTTCTTAATTTTGAGGATATAATTTAGTTAAGGGGGGAGGGCTGTAATGTCCCTGATTTTTTAGACATTTTTCGGGTCAGGATCCGTGAGTTTCGGATCACTTTCGGGGGTCTCGGAGCGTATTTTGTGGTTTACACGTGTTTTTCCCTAACGGACCTATGGAACCCTATTTAGAGCAAACCGTTGTGTTCTCCTACTCCAGGACGGTACCAGTGCGACGAGCGTGTTCCGAAGATCCAGGAAATGATTTTTGCTAATTTTTGCTAATTTTTGATTTTTCAGATTTTCTATAAATAACAATTTCTTTTTCTTCTTTTTTTCTTCTTCTTCTTTTCTTCGTCCTTCTTCTTCTCTCCCGTGAGTGCCCCCCCCCTTTTTTGACCGTTGCGGCCCCCTCTCTCCTGTTGAACCTTGCGACGCCCCTTCCTCCTCCGGCGACGGATGGTGGACGACGGCGGCGGCACGGTGACGACGGCGGAGGCAAGAGGAACGCGACGGTGCCTTCTTTGAGGCGTGGGAGAGGAGATCGTGTTCGGCCAAGGTTTTGACATCGGCAGCGATCCGGCGGCTTCCGGGCTTCTTTGAGGTAGGGGGACAGATCCACATTCCCTTTACTGTTTTCCCCTTGATTCGTAGGCCATGGGGAGGTCGAGAGGGGTATTTTTGAGCCAGGATGGTCAAAATCCATGTTTTGGGGTTGAACGTCAGATGACCCATTTCGTGGGGTTTTTTACCGATTCAAGGGTTTAGAATAATGCTAGGAGGCTTGGGGATGGATTCCCCTTTGTTTACCCATCATCGGGCGATGATCGGGGCGTGGATCGGGTTTTTTGGTTCATCCCGTCGGTTTCGCGCTCGGGTGAGCCTTGCGGCCCTTCCAAGGACCGCTAGGCTCCCATGGCGGTCTCAAAGAGACCGCTAGTCAATGTTGAATGTCAGTAGCCCTTAGCGGTCCTCTTGGGACCGCTAGGGCTAGGGTGGCGGTCACGTGATAGACCGCTACCCTCGGATTAGCGGTCGTCAGATGACCATTTTTCCCGTTCGACTGAGCACCCTTGGTGTGCGTGTTTCCGACCGTTGAGGGCCACGTGTCGGCTAGCGGTCATGGCATGACCGTTTCTGGCTGCCTTGCGGTCCTGTGAGGACCGTTTGGCAGGGGATAACGGCCTGGCGATGGACCGTTAGGCCCCTTGTGGCTCGTCCCCTTGCGGTCCTGGGTTGACCATTTGACTCCGCCTTGTGGTCCAAAGAGGACCGCTAGGTCTACCTAGCGGTCCAAAGAGGACCGCTAGGCTTTGGGGCTGTCCTAAGAGGACCGCCACTCTGTTTCCTTCCGTTCGGTGGTTTCCGTGAGTCGAGTCTCACCTCCGGGTGACCCGTCCACTAGACGTAGCTGTCCTACGCACGCGTGTGCGAACCCACTTGGGAGTGGTGGAGAGCGTGATCCGGAGAGATGATTTTTAAGCTGGTTACCGTAGGGCCCCCACGCGCAGCCGAGTCTGGGCTTCGGGGGAAGAACCAGCTAGTGGATGTGACCTAGGGCGCATGATCTGTGTGTGCACACTGGGCTGGGGACGTCGACCCACGTTGACGAGCGCGACCCTAGCTTGTCCTTGTTTGTGGTACTGGTTACTGTTGTGTCTCAGTCTCTGCCTAGGGCGTTGTAGGGAGACACTGAGGCGCGGTGTAAGATGTCAGGGGATGCATCCGGCTTTACATCTAGTGGGTGGTGCTCCTATCGCTTGGCAGGTACGGACTTGTTTTCCCGTTGGTTCGAGGTCAGTTTGTTAAGTGTGGTTAGCGTGGGTCCGACGTCCTAATAATAAATAAATGAAGGGAGCCTAGCAGTCCCTGGAAGGGCCGCAAGGCTCACCCGAGCACGAAACTAGCGGGAAGCACCAAAAATCCCGATCCACGCCCTGATCATCGCCTGATGATGGGGAAACAAAGGGGAATCCATCCCCAAGCCTCCTAGCATGATTCTAAACCCTTGAATCGGTAAAAAACCCCACGAAACGGGAGATCTGGCGCTCAACCCCAAAACATGGATTTTGACCCTCCCGGCTCAAAAACACCCCTCTCGACCTCCCCACGGCCTACGAATCAAGGGGAAAGCAGTAAAGGGTGTGTGGATCCCTCCCCCTACCTCAAAGAAGCCCAGAAGCCACCGGATCGCCGCCGATCTCAAAACCTTGGCCGAACACGATCTCCTCTCCCACGCCTCAAAGAAGGCACCGCCGTGTTCCTCTTGCCGCCACCGTCGTCACCGTGCCGCCGCCGTCGTCCGCCGTCCGTCACCGAAGGAGGAAGGGGCACCGCAAGGTTCAACGGGAGAGAGGGGGCCACAACAGTCGAAAAAGGGGGGGCGCTCACGGGAGAGAAGAAGAATGAAGAAGAAAAAAAAGAAGAAAAAGAAATTGTTATTTATAGAAAATCTGAAAAATCAAAAAAATTGAGAAAAATCATTTCCTCGATCCTTGGAACACACTCGTCGCACTGGTACAGTCCCGGAGTAGGAGAACGCAACGGTTTTCCCTACACAGGGTTCCATAGACCCGTCAGGAAAAAATACACATAAACCACAAAACATGCTCCGAGACCCTGGAAAGTGATCCGAAACTCACGGATCCTGACCCGAAAAATGTCCAAGAAACTTGAGACATTACATGTGTATTGGTCGCGTAAGAGTGACTCGCCAGTCTTTGGCAGCTTGTATTTTGACTAAGGGAATAAAACTATCCAGTTCGGATCTTGTTGCATACCTTTTGGTGGAAGACTCCTGCGAGCTTTTGGGTAGACTTCCCTCATGTGCATCGCAATATTTGTGCCTTTGCTTGCTACCATCATTTTCAAGGGGAGCGGTGCTCGTCTCCAGGGAACCCTTAGGTAACCTTCTCATTTTCAAGGGGAGCAGTGCTCGCCTCTAGGGAATCCGTAGGTTACCTTCTTATTTTTCAAGGGGAGCAGTGCTCGCCTCTAGGGAACCCGTAGGTTACCTTCTCGTTTCCAAGGGGTGCAATGCTCGCCTCTAGGGAACCTGTAGGTTACCTTATTGTTTTCAAGGGGAGCAGTGCCCGCCTCTAGGGAACCCGTAGGTTACCTTCTCGTTGTCAAGGGGAGCAGTGCTCGCCTCTAGAGAACCCGTAGGTTACCTTCTTATTTTTCAAGGGGAGCAGTGCTCACCTCTAGGGAACCCATAGGTTACCTTCTCATTTTCAAAGGGAGCAGTGCTCGCCTCCAGGGAACCCGTAGGTTACCTTCTTATTTTCAAGAGGAGCAGTGCTCGCCTCTAGGGAACCCGCATATTACCTTCTCATTTTTAAGGGGAGTAGTGCTCGCCTCTAGGGAACCCATAGGTTACCTTCTCATTTTCAAGGGGAGCCGTGCTCGCCTCTAGCCTCTAGGGAACCCGTAGGTTACCTTCTCATTTTTAAGGGGAGCAGTGCTCGCCTCTAGGGAACCCGTAGGTTACCTTCATGGAGTATGGCTTGTGACGATTCACTGGAAGAGTTTTCTGAGGTTTATAGAATTCCACGTGTTGGGTACCTCTTGCCCCCCCCAGCGTTGCCAGCCTGTACGCTCCTTTGCCAAGTACTTCGGTTACCTTGTATGCCCCTTCCCAGTTTGGTGCGAGTTTTCCGACGGCTCCCCTGGGGTCTACCACGCTTGCCCGCTGTAATACCAAGTCTCCGGGGAATAAGTGTCATTCCTTGACTCGAACGTTGTAGTATTGAACCAGTTTTTGTTGATAAGCCACGAGCTTTACCTGGGCATTTGCTCTGTTTTCTTCGAGTAGATCCAGGTTTTCTCGTAACGCTTGGTTGTTTCTAGCTTCGTCGAAGTGTTCCACACGCAGCGAGGGGTTGGCTATCTCTAATGGAACTACTGCCTCCGCACCGTATGCAAGGTGGAATGGGGTTTCGCCTGTAGCAACTCTGGCAGTGGTTCTGTGGGCCCAAAGGATGCTCGGGATCGAGTCTATCCACGAGTCGCCTGCTTGATCTAGCCGGGTTTTGATACCATGGAGGAGTGTTCTATTGGCATTCTCCACCAATCCATTGGCCTGAGGGTGCCCCACTGAAGTATAGTGGTTCCAGATCCCTAATTCCGAGCACTTCCCTTGGAAGGCCATGCTCGCAAATTGTCTACCATTGTCAGTGGTGAGGACTCTCGGTATCCTGAACCTACAGATGATGCTTCGTAGCACGAACTTCCATGTTGCTTCGCTCGTAATCTTCCCTAATGGTTCAGTCTCGATCTATTTAGTGAAGTAGTCAATAGCGACTATGAGGAATTTCTTCCTCCCTTGCGCTTCGGGGAAGGGACCCAATATGTCCACTCCCCATCGAGCAAATGGGCGAGGCTCCATCAGGGTATGAAGTTGCGTAGCCGGTTGGTGGTGTAGGTTGGAGAATTTCTGGCACTATGGACACCTCCGGACATACTCGAGGCAATCTTGCTACAGAGTGGGCCACCAGTACCCCTGCCAGATCATCGTTCGCACTAGTGCTCACCCCCTCACGTGACTTCCGCATAGTCCTTCATGGACTTCTTGGATAGCTTATCTGACCTCCGTGGGGAACAAGCATTTTAGTAGTGGGGCTGAGAGGGATTGGCGATATAACCGATCATTCACTATTGTGAAATGGGCTGCTCGGGCCCTTGTGCAACGGGCTTCGGCATGGTCGCCTCGGAGTTGTTGCCGTAGGAGAAAATCCAACAGGGGAGTCATCCAGGATGGTTCATAGTCGATGGCGTTTACCTGTGGCATTGGCTCTTCTATGCTCGACGCTGATAATTCTTCCACCAAAATTGACCTCGAGTTGGAGACCGTGGTGGCGGACGCCAAGCAAGACAGGGCATTTGCTCAGACGTTCTCCTCTCTAGGGATGTGGATCATCTCGAAGTGGGAGAATTCATCTACTGCAGCCCTGGCCATCTCCAAGTATTTGATCATAGAAGGATCGTGTGCTTCGAATTCTCCTCTGACCTGGTTAGCGATGAGCATGGAGTCACTGTATGCTCGCACGCTTGACGCCGCCAAGTGTTTTGCCATGCGCATCCTTGAGAGGAGGGCTTCGTACTCGGCCACATTATTTATGGTCGGGAAGTTGAAGCGCAGGGCGTATTGAAGTTCTACCTCTTCTGGTGAAAGTAAGACCAGTCCTGCACCGCTACTGGCAGCGCAGGATGATCCATCGACATATTGTTCCCAGGTCGATCCCGAGGAGTGCTCGGGCGAGTTTTTGGCCAATATCGTACATTCGGCGACGAAGTCGGTGAGGGCCTGGGCTTTGATTGCAGTCCTCAGACGGAACTTAATGTCGAACTCGCCTAGCTCGATCGCCCACTTGATCAGCCTCCCTGAAGCGTCAGGATTTTGGAAGATTTGTCGTACCGGCTGATCAGTGAGGACGGCGATTGGGTGAGCCAAGAAGTATGGATGCAGTTTGCGAGTAGCCGTGACTAGGGCTAAGGCGAACTTCTCGGTTCATGAGTACCAAAATTTTGGCCCTTGTAACGCCCGACTAACGTGGTAGACAGGCTTCATGACACCGGCTTCTTCTCGGGTGAGTACGGCACTCATCGTGCTCGGCGTCACCGATAGGTACAGGAGTAACTATTCTTCTTTTCATGGCTTGGAGAGTACGGGAGGGGTGGCTAGATAGCGCTTTAACTCTTCGAATGCTTGCTCACACTCCTGGTCCCAGTCGATCTATCCTTTCCTCTCCGGCGTCTTGTTAGCCTACTTGATTAGTCGAAAGAAGGGGAGGCACCTTTTGGCTGCTTGGGACAGGAAGCGGGTTAAAGCAGCAATGCATCCGGTGAGACATTGTACATCCCTTACTCGTCCTGGTCGATTCATCTCCAACACTGCGCGGATCTGATCTGGGTTGGCCTCGATCCCTCGATGGGTAACGAGGAATCCGAGGAACTTTCCAGATCTGACACCAAACGCACATCTAGCGGGCTTGAGCTTCATATTGTACCTTCTAAGTGTGGCGAAGGTCTCCGCCAAGTCTCCCAGATGCTCGGCAGCTTGGAGGCTTTTTACGAGCATGTCATCGATGTAGACCTCCATATTGCGGCCGATCTGTAAGTCGAACATATGGTTGATGAGGCGTTGATAGATTGCACCCGCGTTCTTCAACCCAAACAGCATGCGGGTGTAGCAGTACAGGCCGTGGTCAGTGACGAATGCCATTTTGTCCTGGTCGGGCTCGTGCATACTGATTTGGTGGTACCCAGAGTAGGCATCCAAAAAGCTCAGCATTTCGTGCTTGGCCGTGACGTCGACTAGTTGGTCGATCCGTGGCATGGGGAAGTTGTCCTTAGGCGTAGTCTTGTTGAGGTCGGTATAGTCTACACACATTTGCCATTTCCCATTGCTCTTAGGGACTAAGACCACATTGGCCACCCAATCCGGATATCGGGTAGGCCTAAGTAGTCCTGAGCGCAGCTACTCCCCCACTTGCTCCCTGATGATGGTTTTTCGCTCGGGGTTGCAGCACCTTCGGCGCTGCTAGATCGGGCAGCAGGTTGGATCCAGCCGGAGTTGGTGGGTGATGACCTCTGGTGGGATTCTGGGGAGTTCATCTTCAGACCAGGCGAATACATCCTGGTTGGCCGTAAGGAATCGTATATAGGCGTCCTTGTCACCTTTGGGTAGAGCGGCTCCGATCCTCAGCATTCTGCCTGGGTCTTCTCCCACTTGGATGAGGTACAGGTCTTCTGTCGGAGTGCTCGCGCTCGAATCTGGGTCTTCAGTCCTCACCTTCTTCTCAGGTGGAGTCTCCTCAGGCTATCGGTCGTGCATCGAGATGAGATAGCACCTCCTAGACTCCCTTTGATATCCTCGGACCTCCCCTACCCCTCGAGGGGTAGGGGACTTGAGCTTTTGGTGGTATGAGGAGGGGACGCCGCGAAGGGTGCCAAGGATCTCGCGCCCAATGATGGCGTTGTACCCGGTCATCGCTCGAATGACTGTGAAGTCGGTGAGGAAGGTTACCTCTTTTGGTGCGGTCCCGAACGTGATTGGGAGTGATATACATCCTTCGGGGTGGACCGTTGTGCTGGAGAATCCGTATATCGGTGTATGCAATGGCGCAAGTTTAGACAGATCTACACCCATAAGCACGAGACAGTCATACGCGATAACATCAGGGTCGCTTCCATTATCCACTAAAATGCGACGCACGGTACACTAGTTGATAGTGGCTGAAACCATGAGTGCGTCAGAATGGGTAGTGGTTACACCGTCCAGGTCATCATCTGAGAAGATAATAAGATCTCTTGGATGGCCTGGGGCGGTGGCTTCTGGTCGAGTATGCTCGCATCGTTCCACGGTGTGGACGGATGATGCGTATCACCGTCGCCTGCTCACGCTGTCTCCCCCCCGTGGCCGGCTCCCCTGAGATCATCATGATCTCCTTTCTGTTGGGCCGATTGTCGATGGGCAGAGGTGTCCGCTCTCATTTTTCAACGGCTTTGGCGCGGAATTTGTCGAGGAGTCCTCTGCGGACGAGGTCCTCAATAGCGTCCTTTAGATTAATGCACTCGATAGTGTCGTGTCCGTGGTCGCGGTGATAGTGGCAATACTTCTTCTTGCTCCTCGAGCTCGGATCTGACTTCATCCGGGGAGGCCATTTGAAGAATGGCTCCTCGCGGATCTCCATCAGGATTTGGTCAGGCGGAGCCATTGGGGGTGTGTAGTTGCGATAACTGTCCCTTTCCCTTTCTGGGCGATCGTGGCGGTCTCCATCACGACGTTCCCGCTTATCCCGCCCTTCTCGTGATGAGTTGGCGGATC
Source organism: Amorphophallus konjac (assembly GCA_022559845.1). NCBI lineage: Eukaryota > Viridiplantae > Streptophyta > Magnoliopsida > Alismatales > Araceae > Amorphophallus > Amorphophallus konjac. The sequence continues at coordinate 225,931,231 of CM040125.1, read as the reverse complement.
TCTTCCGGTCGGACCTCTCGGTTTCGGTCGCACGACCCAAGGCTGCAGTGTTCTCCTCGCAGCGTGCATGCTTCTGTGCCAGGGCGAGGAGGTCTGGAAGGGTCATCGGTGCTTCGACTCAAAGCACACGTCAGAGAATGTGATCTCGCGTCCCCTGAGTGAGGGCGGTAGTCGCGAGGCTGATGTCGAGGTGCGGGATCCGGAGTGCCTCCGTGTGGTAGCGGGAGACAAAGTCCCATAGCGTTTCTTCTTTCCCCTGCCTAAGAGAGAGCAGGGTCACCGTTGACTTAGCCACCTTTCAATAGCCGATGAAGTTCTCCTTGAATAGCTTCTTGAGCTGTTGGAAGGAGGAAATGGTCCCGGCCGGTAGAGACTCAAACCAGGCCCAGGTGTTCTCCCGAAGGGTCGTAACGAATGCCAGGCACTTCACAGTATCCGAGGCCCGGTGAAACACCAGATGGGACTCGAAACTGTGCATGTGGTCGGCCGGATCGGTGGTGCCATTGTAGGAGGTGAATGACGATAGCTGGAGCTTCGGCAGGATAGGGACTTCCATGATCTCCCTAGAGAAGGGAGCATGAAAGTCTTGGTCATCATCGATCAAGCCGCGATTTCTCGTAGCCAGGAGGACGTCGCCCAGGTGTCGAAGCTTGTCCTCTATCTCGTCGATGGGCTGGAGCCGACGATCCATCTCGGGGTTAGAGTGCAATGGGCTGCGCACCCTGGGTGCGAGTGTGCTGTGTGATCGTCGGGTCCTCGCGACTGAGGCATGGGAAGCTTCCCATCCCCGGTGAGGATTCTCTCCAGTCTGGGACCTCTCGTCTTGCCGTCGCTCAGGCAAGATTGGTTGGGGTCCCATTGGCCGGTTCGCAAGCTCTCGGTAGAGCCTGGTTAGGGCTCGGATCTCCTGACGGAGTTCATCTAGGTCACCCGACGTGACCACTTGTCGGGGATGGGCGGAGGAGGCTTCCTGCGACCCCCGGTGAGAGTTGGGTCCCTGATGGGAACCACGCCCCCGATTACTGGCGTTGCGAAGGCTTCCACGAGGTGTCATAGCTTTTTGCTCGGGTTCCCACAGACAGCGCCAAGAAGTGTAGAGGCAAGAAAATGGTTCCTACGCCATGTACCACCTTCTCTATTTATTTATTGGTGAAGTCATCCCGCACCTGTAGAGGCCTGCAAGCACCAAGAAACAAGGGGCGTTCGAAGGAGTCATGGGTGTTACTCCAGGGGACAACCCTCTGATGCTTAAGTCAGCAATGGTTTTAAGAAAAGAGTAGAGGAGAGCAGAGGAGAGAGATGTGGAGGCCATAGTAGAGGGTCCAAGAGACGTGTAGGCCTTCACCACGAGTGCTCGCCACTCCCAGTAGGCACACGGAGAGTGCTCGCTGGGTGGTAAGATCGTGTAAAGGGAGTTCTCTCTCTGGACGTCGTAGGACGTGGCCTCTTTGTCGCTGTAGTAAGACTGGTTGCTCTATTCTCAGTGAGAAGCTCTTTGGCAGAAGCATCCCCCGTGTCTCTGTTCTCTGTCATTCCCCTTCTTATAGGGGTTATCCTGGAGCGGGGAGCCTTATCCCTTGATAGGGAAGGGCGTAAGTAGTGGAGTAACGCTTTCTCGCTATAGTGGCGGGAGTTTCCCGTTGGAGGTCGCTTACCCCGACGTCCGCTGGTCCCAGGGCAAGTCTCATGGCGCTCATGGGGAGTGGTCGCCCATTATGGGATGATGGCCGACGTCGTGGGGGGTAACGGTCGGTCGTCGGAGGGTCTTCCAACGATCATAGCACTTTCTCGTGCTGTAGAATCCGATGTCGAGTCGAATTAGGTCACCCTCTAGTGGGCCGTACCTACTGGGCGTGATGTAGAAACGGGATTGGTTTAGGCGGTTCTGGTCCATCGCTATTGGGCCAGTCTTGGGCCGAGCTAGATTTACCCTCCTCAATGGTCATAGCCCGACTTTGTCCCGGGCCAATAATTCATCGAATCTGACCTATTCTCGCTATTAAATATTAAACTTGTTGCCTTCGGCATACATTCGCTCAAAGATCTTTATATTTTTTTGTTATGCTTCCAGCCCGGACTTCTGTCCGAATATAAAAGGTCAATGATATGATCGACATGATTTGAATGCTTTGACCCCTTGATACGGGTGGTTTTATGCAATTTAAGACATCCTTCGTCTATTTTGTCAGCAATAATTTTAGGCCATAGGGCCCCTTTTCCTGACGACTAATCAAAGGTTTTCTCCTCTCCGAGAGGATGTAATTAACACCGTGACTTTTATGGCACGGCGGGTTCTGATCCCGACACGAAACCCACTATCGTCTGATTAGTAAGACGATGTGCACCATTGGCTTCAGACCACCCTAGTCTCGAAGCCTGAATAAATTGTCACTTTGTGACTGGCACGTCCATGCACTAATAAACTGATATAAAAGATAAACGATATAAAGATATCATAATTTTAATAACGATAAAAAGTGCATCCGCATGCGCTCGCCGTCACTTTCGGCTTCGTACGACCGCGTTCGCCGCGCCGTCCTCCGGTTCTGCCCACCGCCGCCGCCCGTCGGCCGCCGGAGAGGTGGTGGGAGAGAAAGGGGGAGAAACAGGAGGGAGAGAGTGAGCCGCGAGAGTGAGGGAGAGAACCCGGTTAAAAGAGTTTTAATTTTAATTTTTTATTATTATTTTTATTTTTGAAAAATACACATTATTAACTACAGAAATTCCAGAAAAATACCATTTAACTCCAAAAAAAAATTGGAAAAAAGTAAGGCGACTCCACTCATCGCCACGGACCCGGAATGACCCACAAAAGTATGATCCAAGGGTCCAAAAATTTGAAATAATAATCCAAAACTCACTCGAACTCGATCTGCGACCCAGAGAGAGAGAGAGAGAGAGAGGAATGACTAACCAAAAGTTGGATAATCATTTTCTACTTTAACTCATGTTTTCACCATGGTTAAGTGGACGGAGATTATATTGAGAGCGAAAAAAAATTATCTTGAGAGCATAATCATATCCCATCAAACTATTTAGAAGGTATTTTTGATAATAGATCTAAATAAGGAGTTTATTTGACAATACATACATTGACATAGGTATATATGCAAAAGTACTTTCAAATATATGATAATTGGAGAGGGGAAATCTTACCGCCTGAACGGAGAGGGCAAACGAGATCCGACCCGACCCAACGAGGCCCAGCTCCTTGGAGTGATAGCCCTAGGGCCCACTCAATACAAGTCTAATAACTCACTCGGATCAAGCACTTCCTATGCGGCCTTCGGTTGGGAAGTCCGAGCATCATATCGATCGGGAAAGCTCTTTCGGAGCCTAGTATTCCCTGCCCAAAATCACGCACTCATTGCTCGGGAGGCATCTCCTGGGCCAGTGCCTCACGCTCGGGCCAACTGATGGAAGCTTATCTGTGCGGCCGTTACGAGCCCTTTAAAAGCTGGGAGCTCAAGAGGATAAGGGAGATCAAGAGTCCGAGTGCTATAAAGAGCCCGCAAGAAGGATGTAACCCCCCCTGAAACTCCTCAGCTTACAGGGATCATGCACTCAACGAGCCATTATTTAAGCCGGAAGAGCCCTACCATGAGGAGGTAAGCCAAAAAACCCTGAGCAGGAACCACTTCACCTCTTGGTGGAGAGGGATCTGATAAGTGTCCATTTTCTATAGTGATTCATCGCATGTACACCATTTTATGTGCATATAATTAGGCAATTATGCATATTTCATAGTTAACCTCAACTCTGTATTTAAATTAAAACTTTCACGTAAATTGATTAATTTGGTGATATTATTTAATAAATTAAAGTTGAGGGTCATGGGTATTAATTCTCCATTACATAACTATGAGCATTTGAGATTTATGTGCACATTATGATAATTTTTATGGACTAGATTGCAATTATATGTGTGCAGGACACCGAAGGTAATTGCGAAAGAAGCCGGGGGCAAAACTGTCGTCACCACTTTGACCAAGTCAAATAAAGAATTTAAAATATTTTGGTTGAAGAGAAAAGAAAGTTCAAAATTTTGAATTCAAAGTTTGAAAAGGAGGAATTCAAAGTTTAAGTTTGAAAAGGAGGAAAATGACATTCAAAATTTGAAGTAAAGGAGAGACATGATGAGCCTTGAGAAATGGGGTGCCCAAAGTCCAAGAAAGGGGCTGCCCACCTCCTTTTTATTTTCCCCATACATCATCTTCTATCTAAATCCCAGTCATACATCTCCTTTTGATATAATCTCCAGCCTCCATTGACCCAACTTTTCCTATAAATAGCCCATGACAAGGAGGAGAATGGGAGTTCTTTTTTTGGCAATCTCTTTCTCTCTCTTCCTCTCCCACCTTCACCTTAGGCCATCAGTTTCTCCCCCTTCTGCTCCTATTCACCTCATGTGTTCTTCATGAACATTCTTCATTTTTAAATGCTCTACAATTTATTCTTCTAATTCTCTCTAGTTTTCAAGTTATTTCTTATTTTTCACTATACTGTCTTGTTCATCTACGAATCAGTGTTCCTCTCTGATCTTCCCATTATTTCTTCCCCTTTCTTCCATTTTCTCCTCCTGCTATATTCATAAACGTTCTTTGTTTTTAAATGTTCTACAACTTCTTCTTCTAACTCATCTTCTAATTCTTTCAGGTTTTTAAGTTATTTCTCATTTTTCACATTGATGTCCTGTGAGTTTACTGTTCATCTAAAGTGCTAGAATTTGTTATTCCTTCGTTTTGAAGCCTTTCTTCTCTTCTTTTCTCTCTAAGTTCTTCATAAAAGTTCTTCCTCTCTTCCTCCTATTCAACTTATTCTTCTTAGGAATCCCCTAATTCATCTTGGTTTCAAAGTTATTCACCCTCCAAAGGCAGCTTCAACGATGAAGGTGACTTCCTCCCGGCGTAGATGATATCTTCCGCAAGGTGGTTCGTGATCCCAGGCCAAGAGAGGACGGCGCCGTCATCACCATTGCTGCTACCGTCTTCACATCTCAGGTTCCTCTTGTTGTTATTGCTTTTGTGTTATTTTACTTCAGTGTAATCTTGTCACCTCTTTGTTGTAAGCTTGTCTTGCACTTCATACTCTTTCTTTTAAGTTAATGAAGAGAGTTGTTCTTGTGATCTAGTTCTTGATCTTCTTCCCTCTCTACCCCCTTCTTCTATCTCTTCTTTTCACTTTATGTAATTAATTTCTATAGCATACGCGCATAATCATAGGTGTTTTTAATTAAGTGTTTGGTTTGTTCTTCATTTCACTATTTTCTTTAAGCAAAGTAAAATCACAAGTATTTTCTAAAGGACTCCAAGGTTTTTAACTTTAAAAATCTCTTCTTCCATGTGGATTCGACCCTTCTCGCCACCATATTACGTCTTTCTTTCATCTAGTGCGAGTTCGAATTTTTAAGATTGATACGTGTATTTTAAACGACGAACTTTCACGTTATCAAGATCTCATGCCCCCATCTTCCCCATATCTCTTCCCTGTGCACCAATGCTCTACTACACTTGCTGACTTAAGCATCGGAGGGTTTTCCCTGGGGATCCATCCCTGGGCACCCCTGACTTGTTTCCCTTCTTGCAGTTCATACTTCAAGGGTACGTGGTTATTCTCTTCCCCGCTCAGGAGTAGCACGAGATCACCCCTCTTCATCTGGCGCCGTCTGTGGGAAACGCGCAAAGAGCCATCATGGTGCGAAGAAGTTCCGGTAGGAGAACCACCGGCGACAAGGGAAAGGCCTTGGCGATGGAGGAAGACGCACCTTCCCTCCCCACGGAGAATTCCCCGTCGAACAACCAATCCAATGAAATACCTCCGTCGGTGGCGGGGGAACAACTCCCCGGCGGGAGCACCGGCGCCCTCCAAACCCTCAACGTAAAACTGGATGTCCTCGTGGATCTCATGAGGGCCCAGGCGGCTAGGGAGGAGAAGTCACATCCCCCCCGGAGAAGCCCCCCCCCCCCCCCCCCGCGCGGAGATGCCTCCCAGCAAACCGTTGGAGGTCGTTTTACCCTCCGGGGGCGGCGGCTCATCTGCAATCGGTCAGGAGGACCATCGCATGCCCCTCCCCCGGAGCAAGAAGCCTCCTCCACCCCGAGGAGGGAGAATTCCGGAACATGCCGACTGATCCCGGAACCTGAGGCCCCCGAGAAGTGCCATGACTGCATGTAGGTGCACCCCCCAGCCCCTCGGGCCAACGACAGCCAGAGCTATCTCTCCGGCTATGAGACTTTGAGAGGTGTTTCACAGAGCAAGAGCGCGCCCTCCGTGCCTTGCAGAAGACCACTCCTGTGGAGGACGAGGAGCGATCCTCGTTCTCCGATTATATCTTGAAGGCCGACATTTCCCCCAGGATCTCACTTCCGACCTTCAAATCGTATGATGATCGGGGAGACCCGGCCGATCACTACTGAAGAGGCGTAATCTCGGGCGGATCCTGAGCGGGCAGAAGATCACCAGATTGTGAACTGCAAGAAAGGGAAACGGATCAGGGGGCCCAGGGATGAGTCCCTGGGGAAAAACCCTCTGATGCTTAAGTCGGTAAAGCTATGGTGGGAGCAATATAGGGAGGAAGTAGGTTCTGCGCGAGATCCCTCTCCACCAGAAGGGTGAAGTGGTTCCTGCTCAGGAGTTTTGAGCGTGTGGTTTCCCTTACCTTTCGCCGGAGGGTATCTCTGGTTTAAATAGTATGCCGCCTTCTGGAGTCCTGTAAGTCGAGGGGTTTCATGTGGGAGTTACATCCTCAACGTGGACTTTTATTGCCTCATCGTGGGAGCGTTATCACCTTGATGAGCTGGAGTCCCTCACCCTTATGAATTCTTGCTCACAGAGGACTCTTAACGGCTGCATGGATAAGCATTCAACGGTCGACCGTTTCGAGCTTAGGGGGGCCAGCCGTATCCGGGTGATGGGCCTAGCTCAGACGGAGATGGGTTGGAACGATCGTGTGCGCCTCCCCATATCCTGGCTGAGGATAGATCGGGCGTAGATCATTCTGACGACCTGACCGTCACTTGGGCCTTCCGAGCCTAAGGGCCGCCTAGGAAGGTTGGGTCCCCGAGCGATCTTTTTATTGGGCTTTTAGTCTGGAGTGGGCCCTGTGGGCTATCACTCGGGCGAGCGTGGCCTTGTTTGGTCCTGATGGGCCTAGTTCGGCTGCTCTTTGTCTGGGCTGTAGAAATCCCCCTCTCCACTTGTCCCCCTCCTACTCCCGAGCCAGGGAAGGCTCGGAAGAGTAGATGTTCGAGGGTTTAGGACCAGCGTGGCTCAGGTGGGTGGAGATCTGGTGGTGTGAGTAAGCCACGCGTCGTGGTCACCAAGGCCCGTAATGATAGTAATCTTGACGGATTTGAAACGAAGGGGCCCCCTTTTCTCGGAGGTCGGAACGGCGCGCCGCCTCTCGTGAGGGGATATAGGCGTTTGGGCGCTCTTCGACATTCCAGACTTCCTCCGTTTTTAGGGTCTAGCCTCCCTTCGAATTTCTAGGCTCCTTGATGCGTAGTGAGGGCACGACGGAAGAGCAAAAACTTGCGGCGGCGTTCGCAGAGTTGGCCGAGGCGACGGCGGAGGCCATCCGGCACCTCCCACTTCCCCCAGAGTCTTCGAGGTCGCGAGAGTGCTTTTCGTCGAGCTCTTCCTCAGAATCCATGGCTGACCAGCATTCAGGGGAGTGGAGCGATGTGCCCGTGGCGAAGGCGCCGGTCCCCAACTGCAACGAGCTAAGGGAGGCCGATTTGAGGAGGTTAGAGCACCAGTTCCGCCTTCCCTACAAATACTATTTCATTGCTGCCGCCCCGCACGAGGTTCTCCCATCTACAAAAAGTTTCATTGCCGCCTTCCATTTCACAATCGGCGGGAGTTCTCCGCAGTTCTATTTTCCACAGACGGCGCCAGATGAAGAGGCGTGATCTCGCGCGGATCCTGAGCAGGCAGAAGATCACAAGATTGTGAACTGCAAGAAAGGGAAATGGATCAGGGGGCCCAGGGATGAGTCCCTGGGGAAAAACCCTCTGATGCTTAAGTCAGTAAAGCTATGGTGGGATCAATATAGGGAGGAAGTAGCTTCTACGCGAGATCCCTCTCCACCAGAAGGGTGAAGTGGTTCCTGCTCAGGAGTTTTGAGCGTGTGGTTGCCCTTACCTTTCGCCGGAGGGTATCCCTGGTTTAAATAGTATGCTGTCTTCTGGAGTCCTGTAAGTCGAGGGGTTTCAGGTGGGAGTTACGTCCTCAATGTGGACTTTTATTACCTCATCGTGGGAGCGTTATCACCTTGGGGAGCTGGAGTCCCTCACCCTTATGAATTCTTGCTCACAGAGGACTCTTAACGGCTGCATGGATAAGCATTCGACGATCGACCGTTTTGAGCTTAGGCCAGCCGTATCCGGGCGATGGGCCTAGCTCGGACGGAGATGGGTCATGAAGATCGTGTGCGCCTCCCCATATCCTGGCTGAGGATAGATCGGGCATAGATCATTCTAACGACCTGACCGTCGCTCGGGCCTTCCGAGCCTAAGGGCCCCCTAGGAAGGTTGGGTCCCCGAGTGATCTTTTTATTGGGCTTTTAGTCCGGAGTGGGCCCTGTGGGCTATCACTCTGGCGAGCGTGGCCTTGTTTGGTCCTGATGGGCCTAGTTCGGCTGCTCTTTGTCTGGGTTGCAGAAATCCCCCTCTCCACTTGTCCCCCTCCTACTCCCGAGCAAGGGAAGGCTCGGAAGAGTAGATGTTCGAGGGTTTAGGACCAGCGTGGCTCACGTGGGTGGAGATCTGGTGGTGTGAGTAAGCCACGCGTCGTGGTCACCAAGGGCCGTAATGATGGTAATCCTAACGGATTTGAAACGAAGGGGCCCCCTTTTCTCGGAGGTCGGAACGGCGCGCCGCCTCCTGTGAGGGGATATAGGCGTTTGGGCTCTCTCGACATTCCAGACTTCCTCCGTTTTTAGGGTCTAGCCTCCCTTCGAATTACTAGGCTCCTTGATGCGTCGTGAGGGCACGACGGAAGAGCAAAGACTTGCGGCGGCGTTCGCAGAGTTGGCCGAGGCGACGGCGGAGGCCATCTGGCACCTCCCTCTTCTCCCATAGTCTTCGGGGTCGCGAGAGTGCTTTTCATCGAGCTCTTCCTCAGAATCCATGGCTAACCAGCATTCGGGGGAGTGGAGCGATGAGCCCGTGGCGAAGGCGCCGGTCCCCAACTGCAGCGGGCTAAGGGAGGCCGATGTGAGGAGGTTAGAGCACCAGTTCCGCCTTCCCTACAAATACTGTTTCGTTGCCGCCGCCCCGCACGAGATGAGCTTGGACTCTCGTACGGGACACTTCTGCTCCTTTCTCTTGGCGTGGAAGAGTGGGTTCTGTCTCCCTTTCGAGCCCTTCGTCCTCACGCTCCTTAATTTTTTTTCGTTGGCGCCGGTCCATCTGGTGGCCAATTCATATCTTCTCCTCTCTGCCTTCCGCATCCTCTGCCATCAGTGCAGGGTCCCCCCTTCCCTGGACCTCTTCCACTATTTCTTTGAGTTGAAAGCACATCTGTCGGCCAGAAAGGGTTTCTATTTCATCCCAGCGAGGAGGAATAGGGGCTGCATTTCGCTGGCGGCGAAGGATTCTTCTCACAAGGGATGGAAAACCCAGTTCTTTTGGGTGAAGACGCAATTGGTGGGGGTATCCTGGGAGTGCCCGGTGATTCTGAACTTCCACCTGAATATTCCCCCCCGACAGGACGAGTTCCCTCCACAGGTGGAGGAGTACGCAGCCATTTTGTTGAAGCATCACCGTTCTACAGAGGAGCTGGTCACTCCGAAGAATGTGGAGCGATGTCTCCTCACACGGCTGCTCCCATCAGGTTCGCACGCCACAAACTTGACTCTTCTTCGGGTGCCGGGGTTGCTTTTGCATTTCTGACCGTCTTCTTCTTTTGTGCAGATAACAGGCGAGAGCCTCTGAAGGAGGTCGCTGAGGTGGTCGATCTTGGCGATGACTCGGCTGACGGAGAACCGGCCGCTTCAGAGGGCCGTTCCCAAGCCCGGGACAAGGGCAAGGGGGCAGTCTCCGAGGGGACTTCTCGGCCGCGCGGGGCGAAGTGCAAGGACCCCGTTGCGGGTATGTTGCGGGCCGCCGCCAAGGCCAAGAAGCGAGCCAAGAAGGCTGGGGTCATCCCCACCGCTGGGGGCAATTCTGGCTCGGTGGCGCTCCCCTCTCCGGGGCAAAATAGGGCCGACCCTATCGAGCCAGCTCTCCTATCTGTCGAGCGAGAGGGGGCCGAGGAGACCAGGGACGCCTCGGAGGGTGACGATGATGGGTCGGCTCTCCCCTCGGTGGGAACAGAGGGGGCCAAAGTTGAAGCAACCGCGGCCGAGGCCAGGGCGTCGGTCGAGGTGGGCGATGCCTCGGGCGGCGACGCGCGAGCCGGGATGGTCGAGGCTGGGGGTTCCCCTGCGGAGGCGTCGCCGCTCCAACCAACCGTGGCGCCAAGAGCAGTTGAGGTTCGATCCGGGCTGGCTGGCGGGGCGCCCGGCGCCGGGAAGGTTCCCATGCCGGTGGCGCTGGAGCGGCTCGGCGTGTGGCGCACCTTGTACGAGATGTGTTGCGGTGTTGCGGCGAGGGTGAAGGGGGGAAGCGCGTGTCATTCCCCGGCCGGGGTCCTCAACGTCATTATGGAGGGCGGCCTGGTCATGGCTCAGATGGGGGCCATGATGGCGGAGACTTATGCTCGGTTAGAGTCAGAGCGGTCACAGCTGGCTTGGACCCTCGGCGGAGCCGAGAGGAAGCTGGTCTGACTCACCGATGAGAACGAGGGGCTTCGGCGGGAGTTCTCCGCGAACAGGGAGTGATCTCGCGCGTATCACTTATTCTATGCTGCGGGAGTTAGAAATAGAACTGCGGAGATTTCTCCCAACTCCCGAACTATGGAGAACTCCCGAACTGCGGAGAACTCTCGACCAGGGAAATAGAACTGCGGAGAACTACGCGAGATCACTTGTTCTATGCTACTTACACAATGTTTGGTACTAAGAAATAGAACTTGCGTAGCGTAGTTACGTTCCAAGTTCGAGTGATGGTTTCTCCTTCCATCGTAGATAACTGGTAAGCTCCCTTCCCGAGCGTCTCGACCGCTCGGTAGGGGCCTTCCCAGTTAGGGGATAGCTTGCCCGCCGCCTCAAGTGGTCGAGAGGCTTCGACTTTTCTGAGGACGAAGTCTCCCGGCTGACAGTGTCTATCTCAGACTTTGGCGTTATAGTATCGAGTGAGGCGGCGCTGGTATTCCATTGCTCGGATGCTGGTAATCTCTTGGACTTCATCTGCTAGGTCAAGGTTTTCGAGCAATTTATGCTCATTTGCCTCGGGCGAGAAGCAGACGACTCGAAGGGAGGGATTGGGGATCTACAACGGAATGACGGCCTCGGTGCCGTATACCAACTGGAAAGGACTTTCACCGGTTGCCGTTCTAGGAGTCGTTCTATGCGACCAAAGCACGCTAGGCAATTCCTCGAGCCAGCTGCCCTTGGCCTTGCCGAGCCTGGTCTTGATGCCTTTTAAGATAGTCTTATTGGCATTCTCGACCAGTCTGTTAGCCTACGGGTGGGCGACCGAGGTGAAGTGATCGCGGATGCCTAGGTCGGCACATCTGTCTCAGAAATAGCGAGAATCAAATTACCGACCATTATCGCTCACTATCACCCGGGGGATGCCGTAGCGACAGATGATCGACTTCCAGATGAAATTCCAAACGATTGTCTCTGTGATCCTTGCCGTGGCTTCAGCCTCGATCCACTTGGTGAAGTAGTTGATGGCGACGATGATGAACTTTTTCTGGGCCTGAGCTGTAGGGAACGGCCCAAGGATGTCGATCCCCCACCGAGAGAACGGATATGGCTCGTCTAGGGTGACGAGCTCCTTTGCCGGCCGATGTACCAAGTGGTCAAACCGCTGGCACCGGTCGCACTGTTGCACGTGGGCTGAGCAGTCGCGCTGAAGAGTGGGCCACCAATAACCCTGCCGCAGCAGGATCCTGGCAAGCGACCTTCCACCCGAATGCGCTCCGCACAGGCCTTCGTGGATCTCTTGGATAGCTCGGTGGGCTCCGTCGGTGCTGAGGCACTTCAGGAGGGGACTGGAGAAAGATCTCCGGTAGAGAGTGTCATCTAGAATAACGAAGCGCCGGGCTTGATACTTCAATCTGCGGGCCTCTCATGGGTCGGAAGGCTCTTGAGAGTCCCGGTGCCACGACAGATAGGGGGTGCGCCAGTCGCTCGGAATGGCCGAGTCAACAGCAAGGAGCTCTGAGTCAATGCTCGGGCGCTCTAGCTCTTCAAGGAGGACCGATCGGGTACCTTCGGGGTTAAGAGAAGAGGCTAGCCGAGAGAGGGCGTCCGCTCGGGAGTTTTCCTCCCGAGCTATTCGGACTACCTCGAATCTCTCGAACTGTTGGACCAGGGCTCTGACCAGTTGGAGGTATTTGATCATTGGTGCCTCTCAAGCTTCGTACTCATCGTTGACTTGGCTAGCGACCAGCTGGGAGTCAGTGTGGATCTTGACTCGCTCAGCTCCCAACCGTCGGGTCATGCGCGCTCCCGAGATAAGGGCCTCATACTCGGAAGCGTTGTTGGATGCTTGAAAGCTGAATTTCAAGGCGTGCTGCAGTTCTGCTCCTTCGGGGGACTTCAGAAGGATCCCGGCACCGCTCCCGACCGAATTGGAGGACCCATCAACGAACAATTCCCAGGTCAGCCCGGGTGCGGATGGGGATCTTTCTTCAGTCGGGATGGTGCTTTCGGCGATGAAGTCGGCGAGCGCTTGGCCTTTCACAGCGGAGCACGGCCGATAGGATATATCGTAGGCCCCAAGCATGATGGCCCACTTGACGAGTCATCCCGAGGCTTCGGGGTGGGTAAGGATCTTCTTCAATGGTTCGCCGGTTAGCACGGTGATGGGGTCACCCTGGAAATAGGGCCGGAGGCGCTTGGCGGAGGTGACCAACGCTAGCACGAGTTTCTCGGTTGCGGGGCACCTCCTTTCAGCCTCGTTGAGCACCTTGCTAGTGTAGTAGACCGGCCTCTCGACTCCCGAGTCATTTCTGACTAGGACCGAGCTAACCGTAGATGGCGTTGCCGAGAGATAGAGTAGCAAGACTTCACCCAGAACGGGCTTCGAGAGCACCGGGGGTGAGGCCAAGAAATCCTTGAGCTCGGCGAACGCTCTCTGGCATTCCTCATCCCATGCGAACGTAGCAGATGCCAATTTGGGCCCCCTCAACAGCTCGAAGAAGGGCAAGCATCGTTCGGCCGCACGGGATAGGAACCGACTGAGAGCGGCGACACGCACAGTTAGGCGCTGGATGTCCTTGATGCAGGTGGGCGGGCGCATGTCCAGGATGGCCCAGACTTTGTCTGGGTTGGCCTCGATCCCACGCTGAGTGACTAGGAAACCCAGGAACTTTCCGGATCTCACTCCGAAGGCACACTTGGCAGGATTGAGCTTCATGTTGTACCTCAGGAGGGTGTCGAAGGTCTCAGCGAGGTCGGTGAAGTGGTCTTCGGACTTGGGGGTCTTGACGAGCATGTCATCAATGTAGGCCTCGACGTTCCGACCTAGCTATCCTTCAAACATGTGATTGACCAACCTTTGGTACGTGGCTCCAGTGTTCTTCAACCCGAAAGGCATCCGGGTGTAGCAGCACACGCCGTAGTCGGTGATGAAGGCGGTCTTCTCGATATCTTCTGGATCCATTCTGATCTGATGGTAACCCGAATAGGCATCTAGGAAGCTGAGTATCTCATTGTCCGAGGTTGAGTCAACCAATTGGTCGATGCTCGGCAACAGATAACAGTCCTTAGGGGTGGCCTTATTCAGGTCGGTGAAATCCACGTACATCCGCCACTTGCCTGAAACTTTCGGTACTAGGACGACGTTGGCTAGCCATGTCGGGTACATGACTGGTCTAAAAAGGCCGGTCTCTTATCCCTTGGTGACTTGCGCCTTGATGATCGCCTGCTTCTCTGGTGCATGCTTCCTTCTGCGTTGTTGTACGGGCTTCACGGCAGGGTCGAGGCTGAGCTTGTGCATTACAGTCTCCTCTGGTATCTCAGGGAGTTGATCATCTGACCAAGCAAAAACTCGGATGTACTCAGAAAGGAACTTTTTATATTACTGTTGAACCTCAGATGGTAGGTCGGCTTCGATCTTTACTCCCAGGGCCGGGTCATCATTTAGGAAAACCGCCAGCAATTCGCCACCAGGTTCGGTGGTTGCGGATTTACCCTCGACTCCCCGGGGGTCCTTGTCCTTCCCGTCCGGTCTTGTGGCCTCTACCGAGATATTGTAGCACCTTCTGGCCGTGGCCTGGTTACCTCGGACTTCCCCCAACCCGTTTTTGGTGGGGAACTTCATTTTCTGGTGATAGGTAGACGGCACCGCTATTATTCGGCTGAGGATTCCCCGGTCGAAGATGGCGTTGTATGCTATCATACCTTTAATCACTATGAAGTCCACCATGACCGTATCGGTTTTGGGTGGGGTGCCGAGGGTAACCGACAGACGTAGGGCTCCCTCGGGATAGGTGGCCTAGCCATTGAACCCGCAGAGAGGGGTTCGGATCGGGCGGAGCTTAGATGGATCCTCCCCCATCTTAAGGAAACAATCATAACCCCTTACATCAGGGGCACTCCCATTGTCGACTAGAATCCTATCTACGTTACAATGGTTTATTGTAGCCAAAATTACGAGGGCGTCGTCATGCGGGGTGCTCAGCCCTTCTAGGTCTTGGTCTGAGAAGACTATGACCTGGGGCTCACTCGGCGAGGCCTTTTGAGGCTCTATGGCTCGGCTCGCCCGCTCGGCATGACGCTTCCTTCCTCGGCTGCTGTCGCCTCCTGACGATGCTCCTCCAGAGATGACGTTGATGTGGACCCCTCGGGGGGCGTTGTCGATCTCCTCTGGGGCACCTCGGTCTTCCTTGCGCTCGGCTACGAACCCAGCTAGGTGCCTCTGACGGAAGAGGTGCTCGATCTCGTCTTGGAGCTGGTGGCAGTCCCCTGTATGGTGTCCGTGATCGCTGTGGAACAAGCAGTGCTTGCTATGATTACGGTTCTTCGACCTCATTGGCTCGGGTGGGCGGAGGAGACCCGAGTCTTTGATGTCTTCATATATCTCATAGACCGGTGCGGCTAGTGGGGTGTACCGCTCATACTTCCGTGACAGTTCCTTGCATTCCCCGTCCCGGTTCCGCCTTTTTCCCGAACCTGAGCTTGGCTCGGAAGCCCGCTTCTTGTCCCCCCCCCCCCGACCTAGCCGTTCAAAGATATCTCGGCATGCACTGAGTACTTCTTCACACTCGGCATGGCGCAACGCCAGAGTCACTAGCTCGGCAATGGTCGGGGGAGGGTGGAGGACAAGCTCGCGGCGGAGATTCTCGTCCTGGGTGCCCCCAGTCAGTGCGGTTATAGCTGAGGCCACGTCTAGGCGGGGGATTCTCAGGGCTTTCGACTTGAATCGGTGAATATAAGCCCGGAGTCTCTCCCCTTGCGCTTGTTTAAGGGATAGGAGCCCCGCTACCGACCTTGGGGGGGCACTTCCGGCGAAACTCTCTTTGAAGATTCGGCCAAACTACTTGAAATCTTGGATGGATCCGGGGGCGAGGGCCCGTAACCAAGCTTGAGCGCCTTGGACCAGGGTGGTTACGAAGGCTCGGCATTTCATGGCATCGGACGCTCCGTGCAGGGTCATCAGAGCGTCGAAGTTGTCGTAGTGATCGGCCGGGTCGCCATGGCCGTCGTAGAGCTTGAAGGTTGGGATGGAGGTTCTGGGAGACACCTCTGCCTTCAAAATATACTCGGAGAAAGGGGATCTCTCCTCATCCTCTGGGAAAGAGGCCTTCTGCAGGGCGCGCAAGGCACGCTCTTGCTCTGCGAAGCGTCTCTCGAACTCTCGCAGTTGGAGAGACAACTCTGGCTGCTGTTGTGGTGTGAGGCTGGGGGGAATGTCTTGGCGATCCTCGAGAACGTCGGACTCCGGGTTCGGACAGCGTGCCCCAGGTTTTCCCCGCCTCGGTGTGGAGGAAGCCTCTTGCTCCGGTGGCGGAGCTTGCGAGGGTCCTCCAATCCTGTTACAGATAATCTGTTGGCCGCGGATTGTGAAGCGGCCTCCGGCAGTGTGTTGAGATGCATTCTCGCGGGGAGGGCTCCCTGACGGGGCGCGTGACCTTCCATCCCTGGCCGCCTGGGTCCTCAAGAGCTCCACGAGGATATCCAGTTTTGCATTGAGGGCCTGGAAGGCGTCCGCACCACCGCTGGGTAGTAGCCCTACTGCTGCAGGGGGGGTGGTGGTGGTCTGTCAGCGGGGGAGCTGGAGTAGGAGGGGGGGTTCTGCGAGGCCTGAGAGGGGCCATCCCCTGCCGCTACCATGGCCTTTCCCCTGTTGCCGGTGGACCTCCTCCCTGAGCTCCTTCACACCATATTGGCTTCTCGTACGTTTCCCACAGACGGTGCCAAATGAAGAGGCGTGATCTCGCGTGGATCCTGAGCGGGTAGAAGATCACCATATTGTTAACTGCAAGAAAGAGAAACGGATCAGGGGGCCCAAGGATGAGTCCCTGAGGAAAAACCCTCCGATGCTTAAGTCAGTAAAGCTATAGTGGAAGCAATATAGGGAGGAAGTAGCTTCTGCGCGAGATCCCTCTCCACCAGAAGGGTGAAGTGGTTCCTGCTCAGGAGTTTTGAGCGTGTGGTTGCCCTTACCTTTCGCCAGAGGGTATCCCTGGTTTAAATAGTATGCCACCTTCTGGAGTCCTGTAAGTTGAGGGGTTTCAGGTGGGTGTTACATCCTCAACGTGGACTTTTATTGCCTCATCGTGGGAGCGTTATCTCCTTGGGGAGCTGGAGTCCCTCACCCTTATGAATTCTTGCTCACAGAGGACTCTTAACGGCTACATGGATAAGCATTCGACGGTCGACCGTTTCGAGCTTAGGGGGCCAGCCGTATCCGGAAAATGGGCCTAGCTTGGACGGAGATGGGTCGGAACGATTGTGTGCGCCTCCCCATATCCTGGCTGAGGATAGATCGGGCGTAGATCATTCTGACGACCTGACCGTCGCTCGGGCCTTCCGAGCCTGAGGGCCGCCTAGGAAGGTTGGGTCCCCGAGCGATCTTTTTATTGGGCTTTAGTCCGGAGTGGGCCTGTGGGCTATCACTCGGGCGAGCGTGGCCTTGTTTGGTCCTGATGGGCCTAGTTTGGCTGCTCTTTGTCTGGGCTGCAGAAATCCCCCTCTCCAACTACTGTTGACATGTTTTTTTACTTACCTTTCATTCTCTACCCGGACTCCAAAGTCCTTCCTATCCCTTCTACTAAATCGATGTGAAAGATAAATGGAAAATAGAAGGGGGCACAGAAGGGCTATGTGAACCTGTGTGATCACCACCAAGGTGCCGAACGTGATGGACACGCCGTACCATGGAAAGAGGGAGAGGTACTCGCCTGGTGTGCAGCGTTGGAACGATATACGGCTCAGGAGGAACCGCCGATACAGACGAACGGTCTCACTACAGACCGTCTAAGAGCGCTGCAGAGGATGCGGGATGAAGCATTCCTGGCAGATGAACGGTTTCAACACGACCGCAGGAAGAAGAAGAACGGTCCGGATTGCACTGCACATATCTTTGAACGGCTAGGTGGGAACCGCACAAGACCACCACGCCAGGAATTGTAAAAGGGGTCCAACCTCCACCCTTTTCGGCCGGCCAGAAAGGATGGGCCTCGTGTTAGTGTGTTGCTGACTTACGAAACAGAGTGTAGAACATAAAAAGAAACCCAAATTAGAACTATAGGATGTAGCAAATGCTCAAAGGGAAGGAAATAAACATAACTAAACGGAATGGGGGATACTTGGGGGGTTTTAAACCCCTAGGGGCGTCAACAACATAGGAGGGTGTCTGTAATGACAGTGCAAGTGAAGAAAAACGTGGAGAATGGGTGTGAAGAAACAAGCATGCGACTAGAGGAGACAGGACTATCAAATGAAAAAGACTCAAAACAAAAAAAAAATACTCCCTGGACCGGAGGCCTGTATGGACGTAGAAGGTCTCCCTCCCTGGTCAGATCCTGGAACACATTGATAACCAACTGGTTCTCGAGATAATATAGTATAGTACCATATAGTAATGCAATAAGGATGTAGGGATAGAAGGTCATACCTGACTTACCTGTGCAGGTGAAACGACATTTTTTTTTTGGATTTTCATTTTCAGATTTTTGTGGATTTTTATGTATAAGACAAACAAGATAAGCATAATGAACATAACACAATGATTAACTGAACGACAAACAACATGACATAACATAACGATCAACATAACATAACAAAGGCCAATGAGCACATATGCAAGGGCATAAATAGACAATACACATGCACGAACACGGTGTGACAAGAGAACAATGCGGTGGGACAATACACGGTTGGGACAAGAACATGATGGATGATCACGTGGGTTGGGACAACACACAGATCATCACGTGGTTGGGACAACATACGGAACATGGGGGATGACTATCAACATGTGCAAGACAACCAACAACATGCGGTGAGGGACAAAACAAAATGCGTGGGACGACATGGTGGGACATAGACACGAGACAAGGACACGGCGAGATAAAAGACACGAACAAAATACGCACTTCAATCAACACCCAAGGTCAGAATGAAGCAGAACCGCCAGGTTCATAATCGTGAGGCGAAGCCCTCTCATAGATATGATCATTGCAAACAAAAGCTGAGAAGGATATGAGCTTTAGAATAGATCGAGAGATAAGATTGAAGAAGAGAACAGATCAAGAGATGTGAACAAGAGGCAGATAGAACAAAATATAGAGCAATGAATGCCTGAGTACTTGCTACCTGCACACTTGGCAAACAGATTACGTATCTATCATTAAAATAAATAGATAGAAAGAAACAAAAGATAAATATATTTTTGATTTTACAATTTTCTTGATCTTTTGGATTTTTGAAAATATTTGATTTTTCTATTTTTGTTGACAATATTTTGTTTTTTTTTTAATCTCATTTTTTTGGATTTTTGACAATATCTCATTTTTTTCAGATTTTTGAAATGGCGATCCGCAGCATCCAAAGACAGGCACAAACTTCTAGCCAAGGATCGTCGTTCCTCCCCCTTTCATTAAAGACTTCCCTTGAGCAGGGCGTGCATGTGAGGGTGGCTCACCACAACCAACCACTTTTAAAGAACGGTGTCCCTACTAAGGCCATACCCGAGATACAACCCAGCCTAAGAGGGAGAAATAGAAGAAAAATTAGAGACAAGCTTTATGCAGGATGGGAGATATCAAGATTCGACTTCCTTCCAGGGCGCTACCCCTCAAAGAGATAGGTCTGCTGCGTCGGGACTTTGTGTCTTTGATTTTGAGACCCATAATTATTAGGCACTCATGCGACCGGGCTCATGACGTCCCGCGGGGAACTGTACTGCCACTCTTGCCATGCCTTTGATTTCATAATTTTGCATTCGATTCATTTTTTCATTTTGATAGCCCTTATCGGCTAGATATAGCACAAAAGCTCATTTCTTTTGAGGGTCAAGACTGCCCCTATTTGTGACCTCTCTCGTATTAGGGAGCATCTAGGTTAGTCATCTTATCCATCAATCTCTTGCCCCTGCACTTGACCGAGAAGAGAAAATGCCTTCGTGTATACCCAGCGTATGGTCAAAGCAGCAACGGTGTGCCTTAGAGAGATAGGCTATGGCTCGCCGTGTAGTGTGTAAAAACCCATACTCAAAGGTCACCCTCAACGATCGGGGAAAGAACTAGACTCCCAGCGCGGCTATCACTAGCCTAAGGATGTTGCAGAAGCAGACTCATTTTATTTGACACAAAGTTAAAAAACTTCTAAAGCCACTCAATCATGTTGAGGAAACAACATTATAATCGCGTGCAGGTGTAAGAGAGATAATAGCGATGATAACATTTTCTTGCACAAAATAAAGATACCTTTACAAATCTATGGCATGGAAACCGACATCCTGAAGCGAACATGACCATCGAGCTTTGATCAGCATGGGCTTTATATTCCTTGCTTTCCAGGATAAAAATGGATAGGATAGCAAAGTGTAGAGATTCCTTGACATGGAGGAGTGGCAGACACCATACTGGATGAAGAAAGATAAAAAGGAGGAGAGACGAGGGCTAGAACTCCCTCATTAAGACACAGAGGCCCTGATATCAAGGAACCGAATACAGAATGAGCATAGATTAACTGAGATCAAGGCGGACTAAAGCCTCGAAAATAGCAAGAAAAATGGTAAGAACCATGAAAGGGTGAGGACGAAAGAATAGAAAGACGACGAAAGGATAACTACGAAGATAAGGAAGAAGGAGAACGATCATCCGACGTGGTCGGAGAAAAGGAATAGCGATCACCCGCCAGAGGCGAGGAAGAAGATGCATGAACGCCCGACAAGATCGGGGAAAAGAAATAGAAACCACCCGACAAAGTCGGGGACAGATCAGAAAAACCACCCTACAAGGTCGGGGAATGAGCACAAGGAATCCCCAACAGGGTCGGGGGAAAAAGATGAGAAGCTGAATCCGGACGTTTCTGGGGAGAAAAACTAGAAGATGCCCCTAGATCAGGGGAAGAGGAGGACATAGGTCTGTTGACACCCGTTTTAGCCCACAAGTTGTGTCATTTCTCTTATTCATCATTTTTGATGCCCCGAATTAGCCATTATTTTGGAGCTTTCTCGGATGGATTTTAAGCCCATTCTTACCATTTCATATCCTTTAAGTCTTGGAGATCATGATTTCCTAGAGCCTTGGAGCTTATTTTATCAACTTCTAGCTTCCAAGTCAAACTTACGGCCCATTTAGGCCGGCTTCCCTCAAGTAATCGGCTCTCTCTCACTACGCATTCTTGAAAGTGGTCTTTTTTCATCTCCTTCAGTTCCTCTTTTCAAAAAGTTGTCTTTATCAAAGTTGTTCATCTTTCAAAGATCTACAATTTCTTCTTCTACGTCGTTGGCCAGTTCTGCCTCTATTGTGAGCTATTTACATTTCTCCGGCATGCTGTGCTGTTCACCTATTTTCCAGAATTTTCCTCTCTATTCTAGCCCCATTTTCTCCCTCTTATTATCATTTTCTCAACTTACTTTTTTCATAAAAGTTGCTCCTCGCTCAGTTATCTACAATTTTTTATTCTACCACTTTTGCTAGTTCTGCCCCGTTTGAGAGATACGCTTCAATTTCTAAAGTCACGCGTAGTCTGCCCAGAATTTTCCTTCATCGGTGTGAAGATCTACTGGAGGTGCGTTAGAGCATCATGTAACGGCCCAGTGTAGACCGCCAGAGTAGTGTGGCGGTCCTACGATAGACCATCACACCGAAACTTTCCCAAAAACACCATGTTCGACCCCTAGAGCGTGGCGGTCCTACCCTAGACCGTCAGAGTCCATGTGACGGTCTAGTATGGGTGCGTTACACCGAAACTTATCCGAAATCGTCCCGTTTGACCCCCAGAGTGTGACGGACCTACCCTAGTCCATTACATAACTCTGACGGTCGTACGATAGACCGTTACACACACCTGAGAGTCCAATTCGTGCTGGACTCTGCTCCGCTTCTGTGCGCCGTGGCCCCCTTGCAGAGCCCATAACTTCTTGAATTCTACTCCGAATTGAGCGCCGTTTGTTCCTATGGTTTCTCCTTGGTATTATTTTGAATTCAGTCCAAAGAAATCCAAATTTCATTGGCTATCTTGCTCAGAATCACGCTCAAAAGATCAGGATTTAAGTATCCTAGTTCAACTAAAACTCTGTAGATAAGCTCTGGGGCTACCTTCTAAGAGCCATATCTTCTAGAATCCTCCTCCGAATTGATCCCCGTTTGTTCCTCTCTCTTGTCCTTAGTATTATCTCGAGTTTGATCTAGAGAACTTGATTTATCTTGGACTCTATCTCTGGGAATCATGATAAGAAGATGAGGCTTTCTTACAAAACTCTATAAAAACTGCCCAGTTCGCAGTTGCTAAGGGGGGCTCTTTCCGGACATGGGGCGAAGCCGTGCTGCAACTCCAACTCACAACTTTGACCCTATCTTGTAGAGGGAAGTATTAGCTTTCCATTACATCCTTTTGGACTTGATTTCATGGTCTACACTCTTAGTTCTAGTCTCCTCAAAATCACAAATCATCACAGTTTTCTGCACTTTCTGCTACACATGCGTTTTTCTCCATTTTACATCATCGTTTTCTCTCTATTCTCTCAATCAAATCTCGTGATTTCAAATCGCATGCATGCACAACACACCCACCTATCTTTTCCACCCTTCCACAGGGGTTAAAAACCTCCCCCGGGTGCGTTCTCCCCCTTTTATTCATGCTATTTTATCACTTTGGGCAGATTTCTACAAATGCATGTTCTAATTGGTTTTTTGTCCTTATTTTGACTTTGTTTTGCAGGAGAGCATGAATACAACGTGAGGCCTTCTTCATCTAGCCGGTTGGAAGGAGAAGAGGTTTGAGTCCACAAGTTCCCCGCGTTCCGTTCTTAAGCGCGATCAATTCTTTAAGTTCCAAGGTACACGGCGTCGTTCCTCTCATTTCTTCATCCTTTGGCATTGTTGGAACCTTGGTGGCTGAAGAGGTGAGATCTCGCGCGGGGTCCTGAGCGGGCTATGGATCACCAGAAGATGAATCTGCAAGAGAGGGAAACGTATCAGAGGGCCCAGGGGATCTCCCTAGGGCAAAACCCTCCGATGGCTAAGTCAGTAGAGCTATGGTGGAAGCAATAATGGGGGGAGGAGAGAGCTGATGCGAGAGAATCCTCTCCACCAAAGGGTGAAGCGAATTGTGCTCAGGAGCTTAGGGTGTGTGAATGCTTAGTTCATCTTACCATCTTCCGGAGGGTATCCCTTGCTTAAATAGTGCGCCGCCTTTAGGAGTCCTGTAAGCTGAGGGGTTACCGGCGGGAGTTACGTCTTTAACGGGGGCTTTCATGGCCTGATCGTGGGAACGTTATCCCCTTGGAGTCCGGCAGCTCCCATGACTCTCCCGCTGGCGGAGGACTCTGAACGGCCGCACCTGCAGATAATCAACCGGTCTTCCCGAGCCTCGGGGATGCTAGCTCATGTCCGAGCGATAGGCATGGCCCGGCGAGGGTGGGGTCGGATAGGTCGGCTGGAGCCTATCTCTCTTGGATGGGGAGAGGGCTTTAGGCCGGACCTTCCTTGGGACCTGACCGTTGTCTCGGGCCCTCCGAGCCTAGAAGACCGCCGGGGAGAGTTAGTTCCTCGAGTCTTATTTATTGGGCTTTTCTCCCTAAGTGGGCCCTGTGGGCTATCACTTGGGTGGGCTCGCCTGGTTGGACCTTGTGGGTCTTGTTGGGCTGCCTTTGTGGTGGGCTGCGAAAATCCCCCTCTCCACTTGTCCCCCTCCTACTCCCGAGCCAAGGAGGCTCGGATGAGTAGTTTTTCGAGACTTTGGACCGGCGTGGCTCAAGTGAGTGGAATTCCGTTGCGTTATGGAGCCGCTTATAGCAGTCGCCGAGGCCCGTAATGATGATCCTAACGGATTCAAAACGAAGGGGCCCCCCCTTTTTCTCAGAGCACGGAACGGTCGCGCCGCCACCCTCAGGGGTTTATTGGGGGCGCTGTTCATCGTTCTAGGCTTCCAGGGTTTTAGGCTTTCCTTGCTTCTTGATGCGCCGTGAGAGCACAGCGGAGACGCGGAGCCTTGCGGCGGCGTTCGAGGAGTTGGCGAGGATAACCGCAGAGGCGGTCCGGCAACTTCCTTCTCCCCCGGAGTCTTCAAGCTCGTACGAGGGACCTCTTCCCGACTCGATGGCGGATCAGAGTCCGGAGCTTGCGCCGGTGAGGCGGGAACCCGTCCCCAACTATAGTGAGTTGGGGGAAGCGGAGGTGCGGAGGCTGGAGCATCGTTTCCGCCTGCCTCTCAGATACAGCTTCGTCGCCGCTACTCCGTACGATACGAGTCTGGATGATCGTGACGAGCTCATTTGCACCTTCCTTCTGGCTTGGAAGAGTGGATTTTGGCTTCCTTTCGATCCTTATGTGCTGCAGCTTCTTAATTTTTTCCGGTTGGTGCCTATTCAGTTGGTGGCCAATTCATATCTGCTGCACTCGGCCTTCGGGATTCTTTGTCGTCAGCACAACATTTTTCCTTCTTTGGACCTCTTCCACTTCTTTTTTGAGTTGAAAGCGCACCAGTCGGCGGGGAAAGGCTTCTACTTCATCCAGGCGCGGAGGAATAGGAGCTGCATCTCGCTCGCGGCGAAGGACTCCTCGCACAAGGGGTGGAAGACCCAATTCTTCTGGGTGAAGGCGGTGGCGACGGACGAGATCTGGAGATGCCGGACCTCGCCCAACTTTCACCCGAATCTGCCCCCTCGCCAGGAGGAGTTCCCCCCCCACGTGGAGCAGCAGGCTGCCCATCTGCTGGAGAACCGCCAATCGACCGAGGAGCTGGTGACGCCGGAGAACATCGAACGGTGTCTTCTCTTGCGGTTGACGTCGACAGGTACGGCTCTTGAGGCTCTTCTTCGGGGGTGGTAGCTCTTTTCCTCCTTCTGACTGGGGCTTCTTCTTGTTGCAGACGTGAGGCGGGAGCCTCTGGAGGAGGCGGCCGAGGTCATCGATCTGGGAGATGACTCGGCAGCCGATGAGCCCGATGTCTCGGCGGGTCGCGTCCATGCCCGAGATAAGGGCAAGGGGGCGGCCCCCGAGGGGACTTCTCGATCGACCGGCCTGAAGCGCAAGGATCCCCTGGCGGGGAAGTTGCGGGAGGCCGCGAAGGCTAGGAAAAGGGCCAAGAAAGCCGGCCTTCCTACCGCCGTCGGGGGCGATTCTGGCTCGGCGGCGCTCCCCCCTCGGGGGCAGGATGGGGCCGACCCCTCCGGGCTGGCCCTCCCATCCGCCGGGCGAGAGGGGGCCGAGGAGACCAGGGGCCCCGTAGAGGGAGGTGATGGGTCGGCTCTCCCCTCTGTGGGGGAAGAGGGGGCCGATGCCGGTGTGGCCGGTGCTGGGACCGAGGGATTGGTCGGCGCGGATGGGGGTTCACCCGCGAGGGGGTCGCAACCCCAAGTGCCGGCAGCTTCTGGTGCGATGGATCCTGCGGCGCCGGTCGAGGCTGGGGGTTTGCCCGGGGAGGCGTTGCAACCCCAACCGACTGTGGCGAGCGGGGCGGTCAGCTTCGCTGCCCAAACAGGGTCTTCTGGCGGGGTGCCCAGGGTGGAGCAGTCCCCTTTACCGGAACCTCTGGTCAGGCTCGGTATCTCGGGCGACTTGTACCGGCTCTGCCGGTCGATCGCCGAGAGGACGAGAGGGGGAGAAAGGCGCAGCACTCCCGCCGGGGTCCTTAATATCCTGATGGAGGGCGGCCTGGTCATAGCTCGGACAGCGGCCGTGATGGCAGAGGTGCACGCCCGGACGGAGGCGGAGCGGTCGAGGCTCGCCTGGACCCTTGGTGGATGCGAGGGGAAACTAGCCCGGCTCGAGGGGGAGCATGAGGGGCTCCGGCGGGAGTTCCTCGCATTCAGGGAGTTGGCGCGGTCGAGCCGACGGGAAGCCGAGGCGCTGGCCAAGCAGCTAGCAAGGGCCCGAGAATCGCTCGAGAGGAAGAGCAAACGTCTAGAAGACGAGCGTCAACGTCACATCGAGCTGGACGGCCTCTGGGAGCTTGAGCGCGGCGAGCTATAGGATCGGGCGAAGGACGCGGAGCGCCTTCGCGCTGAGGCCGAGGCGGACCGAGCCCGGGCGGAGGGTCGGACGATCGAAGCCGAGCAGAGGATGACCGAGCTAGAGGAGCGTCTGGCGAGGGCGGAAGAGCGTGCGGCCGAGGCGGAGCGGGCTCGGGACGGGCAGGTCGAGGCGGAGGCAATCGAGCGCTACAAAGGCTCGGAAGCTTACTCGGTCGACCTGATTGAAGCTACCCTACCCTACTACGAGGTAGCGCTCCGCCGGGGTGCCCGAAAGGGATTCAGGCAGGGCTATCGCCGGGCGATGAGCTATGCCAATGAGCACCTTGCCGGGGGTGATTTTCCTTACGGCCAGAGTTATGACTCGGATGAGTCAGTTTCCAGCTCCTCATCCTCGGCCGGGGAAGAACCGGAGGAGTCACCTCCAGCGGGGTCACCAACTCTGGAGGCTCCAGGAGGGCTCACGACCGGGACAGTTCTCGCACAGGCGAGGTCAGTGTCCGGGCCGGCCGTCATCGAAGCACCGGGGGTGACGCGTCCCCTACTGCTGTTCCCGAGCTTCAAAGTGGGCCCGAGGCCTGATGTATTATGCTTTATTTTGCCCCTTCCCCTTTTTGTCTGTCTTTCCTTCTGTAAGAGGATTTCTTTATGGGAGGCAATAAAGGACTTACTTCGTTTGATCGTTATCTTTGCCGTGATTTGGCTGGCGTATCGGGGGCAGTTGGAAGGTGCCGATATTTTCTACACCGTTCTCGCATGCCGATTCGGGAGACTTCTGGCGGGGCGTCCTTTCATTCCACCATGCTTTGAAAGTCGAGGCACTTCGCGAATCCCGCTAGGGCGGGGGCCGAGGAATTGGAGGTGACCTTCCAAGGGAGGTCCTATAGCGTGTTTTCGAGGGGGGAGTCATTTAAGGCGCGTGGCCTCCCTTGGCCTATAAAAAGGACCGAAGGGTGCTCCTTCCCTCTTAACACTTAGGACTCTCGCCGGTGGTCTGCTCTTATTCCCTCGTCTTCGCTTCTGCGTTGCGCCGCCGCGATCGGAGCATGGAGGACCCTTCAGAAGATGACGCTGCAGATGACGGGAAGCGGCCGGTTCCAGCTGTCCTGGAATATCGGTCGGGTCCCACGGTCGCCGCGCGTGCATGGGACGGGTCCGACGGTCGCCGCGCGGATCTGGAGAGGGCTTCGACGTGCGGGGGCACACCATTTGCCTCCTCTTGGCTCCGGCGAGGCTTCCTGGTGGACGCCGAGATGGAGGGCGGATGGGGGAGTTAGGGATGCCGGCCGCCATTCCCCTCCGTGGGAGGGGAGGAGGCGGCTCCAGTCCCTTCCTCACCCCTGTCCGCAGCCTCTTTCTCTCTCTTTTGTTCTTCATTTCTCTCACTCTTCGGGGGCTGCTTGCTTTCTGTTCGCCTCCAAAGAGTTGGTAGTTTGGCAGAGAGGAGACCTTCACGGCGCTCCTTTTTCCAGGTTGTTGCCAACTTGGAAGGTAGCCTTCCTCGCGTGAAAGGTGGCCTTCTCCTTGCTGTCCCTCTGTCACCTTTATCACGGTCCACCCGAGCCAACTGGGTCGACCATCTCTTGTCCGAGCCAGTTTCTACGCGAGGCAGAGTCAGTGGCTGGATGCGAGAAGGTCAAGATCGGGTCGGCCGGGCGATGGCCGTTTGCCGCGGTGCTAGATGGATTTTTGCTTTTCACTATGTAATGTACTGGCAGTTGCCTTTCTGATGTATCAACAGTTATCTTGAATGAATGCAAAAAAGGGGGTTTATTTTACCCGATTTGTTGATACAGTTTTCAGAAATAAAATCTGCGTAGTGTGGTTGCGTTCCATGTCTGGGGAATGGGTTCCCCTTCCATTGTGGCTAACCTGTACGCACCTTTCCCGAGCGTCTCGATCACTCGGTAGGGGCCTTCCCAGTTGGGGGATAGCTTGCCCGCCGCCTCCAGTGGTCGAGAGGCTTCGGTCTTCCTGAGGATGAAGTCCCCTGGTTGGAATTGTCTGCCTCGGACCTTGGTGTTGTAGTACCGAGTGAGGCGGCGCTGGTATTCCATAGCTCGGACGTTCGCGATCTCTCGGAGTTCATCTGCCAGGTCGAGGTTCTCGAGCAACTTCTGCTCGTTTGCCTCGGGCGAAAAGCTGATCACTCGGAGAGACGGATTGGCGATCTCTAATGGAACGACGGCTTCGGTGCCATATACCAGCTGAAAAGGGGTCTCACCGGTTGCCGTCCTGGGGGTCGTTCGATGCGACCATAGTACGCTAGGCAGTTCCTCGAGCCAGCTACCCTTAGCCTTGCCGAGTCTGGTTTTTATGCCCTTCAAGATGGTCTTGTTGGCATTTTCAACCAGCCCGTTGGCCTGAGGGTGGGCAACCGAAGTGAAGTGGTTGCGGATATTTAGGTCGGCGCATCTGTCTCGGAAGTACCGAGAGTCGAATTGCCGCCCGTTATCGCTCACTATCACTCGGGGGATGCCAAAGCGACAGATGATCGATTTCCATACGAAGCCCCAGAGGACTGTCTCGGTGATCCTAGCTGTTGCTTCAGCCTCGATCCACTTGGTGAAGTAGTCGATGGCGACGATGATGAACTTCTTCTGGGATTGAGCCGTTGGGAATGGCCCAAGGATGTCGATCCCCCACCGAGCGAAAGGGTAGGGCTCGGTAAGGGTGACAAGTTCCGTGGCCGGCTGATGGACCAAATGGTCGAACCGCTGGCAACGGTCGCAATGTTGTACGTAAGCCGTGCAGTCGCGCTGCAGGGTCAGCCACCAGTACCCTTGCCTTAGCAGGATTCTGGCCAGCGACCGACCTCCTGAATGTGCTCCGCACAGGCCTTGATGAATCTCTTCAACAGCTTGGCTTGCTTCGTCTGGACCGAGACACTTCAGAAGGGGCCCGGAGAACGATCTTCGGTAGAGAGCGTTGTCGAGGATGACGAAGCGCCGAGCTTGGTATTTCATTCGGCGGGCTTCCCGAGGGTCGGAGGGCTCCCGGGAGTCCCGTAGCCAGGACAGGTAGGGGGAGCGCCAGTCGCCGGGAGTGGCCGAGTCAATGGCGAGGAGCTCCGAGTCTATGCTCGGGCGCTCTAGCTCTTCTAGGAGGACCGATCGTGTACCTTCCGGGTCTAGGGAGGAGGCCAGTCGGGAGAGAGCGTCCGCCCGAGAGTTTTGCTCCCGAGCTATTCGGACTACCTCGAACTCCTCGAACTACTGGGCCAGGCTCCGAACCAACTGGAGGTATTTGATCATAGGTACCTCTCGAGCTTCGTACTCGCCATTGACCTGGCTTGCAACTAGCTGGGAGTCGGTGTGGATCCTGACTCGCTCGGCCCCCAACCGTCGGGCCATGCGGGCTCCCGAGATAAGGGCCTCGTACTCGGAAGCATTGTTGGACGCCAGAAAGTTGAACTTTAGGGCGTATTGCAACTCTATTCCTTCGGGGGACCTTAGGAGGATCCCTGCGCCGCTATTGACCGAGTTGGACGATCCATCGACGAACAGCTCCCAGGTTGGCCCGGTTACCGTCAGAGGCCTGTCCTCGACCGGAACGGTGCTCTCGGCGATGAAGTCGGCGAGTGCTTGTCCTTTGATAGCTGATCGCGGCCGATACGAGATGTCGTAGGCCCTGAGCATGATGGCCTATTTGACAAGTCGCCCCGAGGCTTTGGGGTGGGCCAGAATCTTCTTCCGTGGCTCGTCAGTTAGCACGGTGATGGGATGCCCCTGGAAGTAAGGTCGGAGGTGCTTTGCGGAGGTAACCAACGCTAGCACGAGTTTCTCGGTTGCGGGGTACCTCCGCTCGGCCTCGTTGAGCACCTTGTTGGTGTAGTAGACCGGCCTCTCGATTCCTGAGTCATTCCTGACTAGGACCGAGCTGACCGTTGATGGCGTTGCCGAGAGATAGAGCCACAAGACCTCGCCCGGGACGGGCTTGGAAAGCACCGGGGGTGAAGCCAGGAACTCTTTGAGCCCGACGAACGCTGTTTGGCATTCCCCATCCCATGCGAACGTAGCAGATGCTATCTTGGGCCCCCTCATCAGCTTGAAGAAGGGCAAGCATCGTTCGGCCGCACGGGACAGGAAACGACTGAGAGCAGTGACACGCCCCGTCAGACGCTGGACGTCTTTAATGCACGTGGGCGGGCGCATGTCCTGGATGGCCTGGACCTTGTCGGGGTTGGCTTCGATCCCTCGCTGAGTGACCAGGAAACCCAGGAACTTCCCGGATCTTACTCCGAAGGCGCACTTGGCGGGGTTGAGCTTCATGCAGTGCTTCAGGAGGGTGCCGAAAGTCTCGGCGAGGTCGGTGAAGTGGTCTTGGGCCCTCGGGGTCTTGACGAGCATGTCGTCGATGTAAACCTCGACGTTCCGACCTAACTGTCCCTCGAACATATGGTTGACCAGTCGCTGGTATGTGGCTCCAGCATTCTTCAATATCCGGGTGTAGCAGTACACGCCGTAGTCAGTGATGAAGGCGGTCTTCTTGACATCTTCAGGGCTCATTTGGATCTGATGATAACCCAAATAGGCATCCAGGAAACTGAGTATCTCGTTGCCCGAGGTTGAGTCAACCAATTGGTCGATGCTCGGTAGCGGATAGCAGTCCTTGGGGGTGGCCTTGTTCTGATCGGTGAAGTCTATGCACATTCGCCACTTGCCTGTAGTCTTCGGCACCAGGACGACGTTGGCTAGCCATGTTGGGTACAGGACCGGTCTGAAAAGACCAGTTTCTTGTCCCTTGGTGACCTGTGCCTTGATGATTGCCTGTTTCTCGGGCGCATGCTTCCTTCTCCGCTGCTGTACGGGTCTCACGGTGGTGTCGAGGTTGAGCTTGTGCGTCACGGTCTCCTCTGGTATACCAGGGAGTTGATCATCGGACCAAGCGAAGACCCGAACCTACTCAGAAAGAAACTCCTTGTATTGCTGCTGTTCCTCTGGTGGTAGGTCGGCGCCAATCCTTACTCCTAGGGCCGCGTCGTCGTTCAGGAATACCGTTAATAATTCGCCACCAGGCTCGGTGGTCACGGCTCTTCCTTCGACTCCCCTGGGGCCCTTATCCTTCCCGTCCGGCCTTGAGGCTTCCACCGAGATATTGTAGCACCTTCTAGCCGTGGCCTGGTTACCTCGGACTTCCCCCAACCCATTTTTGGTGGGAAACTTCATTTTTTGGTGATAGGTAGATGGTACGGCCTTTATTCGGCTGAGAATTTTTCGGCCGAAAATGGCGTTGTACGCTATCATACCTTTAATCACTATGAAGTCCACTATGACCGTAACGGTTTTGGGTGGGGTGCCGATAGTGACCGGCAGGCTTAGGGCTCCCTCGGGGTAGGTGGCCAGGCCATTAAACCCGTAAAGGGGCGTTCGGATCGGGCGGAGTTTGGATGGGTCTTCCCCCATCTTGAGAAAATAGTCATAAGATAATACAACGGGGGCGCTCCCATTATCAACCAAAATCCTGTCTACATTACAGTGATTTATCGTGGCCGAGATAACGAGGGCATCGTCATGCGGGGTGCACAGCCCTTCAAGGTCTTGGTCGGAGAAGACTATGACCTGGGGCTCCATCGGCGGACCTCTGGGGGGCTCTAAGGCTTGGCTGGCCCGCTCGGCATGACGTTTCCTTCCTCGGCTGGTGTCGCCACCCGATGCCGCTCCTCCGGAGATGACGTTGATGTGGACCCCTCGGGGGGCGTTGTCGATCTCCTTTGCGGCGTCTCGGTCTTCTTTGTGCCC
Source organism: Amorphophallus konjac (assembly GCA_022559845.1). Lineage (NCBI taxonomy): Eukaryota > Viridiplantae > Streptophyta > Magnoliopsida > Alismatales > Araceae > Amorphophallus > Amorphophallus konjac. Next base: position 225,899,784 of record CM040125.1, on the reverse strand, counting down.
GGTCGTGAACCGGGCTAGGTGCCCCAGACGGATGAGGCGCTCGATCTCATCCTGGAGCTGATGGCAATCTCCGGTGTGGTGCCCGTGGTCGCTGTGGAACAGGCAATGCCTGTCCCGCTTGCGGTTCTTCGACCTCATTGGCTCGGGCTGGCGGAGAAGTCCTGAGTCTTTGATGTCTTCATAGATCTCGTAGACTGGCGCGGTCAAGGGGGTGTACCGCTCGTACTTTCTCTTGCGCTCTCCTTCTCGATCGCGCTTCTTACTCGAGCCAGGATTTGGCTCGGAGGTCCGCTTTTTATCCCCCTCCCGACCTGAGCCGGTTGCGTCTCGGCAGGCGCTGAGTACTTCTTCGCACTCGGCGTGGCGCAGTGCCAGAGTCACTAGCTCGGCAAGGGTCGAGGGAGGGTGGAGGACAAGCTCGCGGCGGAGATTCTCATCCCGGGTGCCCCCGGTCAGTGCGGTTGTGGCTGAGGCCACATCCAGGCGGGGGATCCCGAGGGCTTCCGATTTAAATCGGTGGACGTAAGTCCGGAGCCTCTCCCCTTGCGTCTGTTTGAGGGCCAGGAGCCCCGCTACTGACCTTGGGGGGGCGCTACCGGCGAAACTCTCCTTGAAAATTCGCCCGAACTGCCTGAAGTCTTGAATGGACCCAGGGGCGAGGGCCCGGAACCATGCCTGAGCACCTTGGACCAGGGTGGCCGTGAAGGCTCAGCATTTGATGGGATCCAGCGTTCCTAGAAGGGTCACCAGGGCGTCGAAGCTATCGTAGTGGTCGGCTGGGTCGCCCTGGCCGTCGTAGAGCTTGAAGGTTAGAATGGAGGCTCTGGGAGAGACCTCTGCCTTCAAGATGTACTCGGAGAAAGGGGATTTCTCCTCGTCCTCCGGGAGAGAGGTCTTCCGCAGGGCGCGGAGGGCGCGCTCTTGCTCTGCGAACCGTCTCTCGAAATCACGCAGCCGGAGGGACAGCTCTGGCTGCAGTGGCACCGTGGGGCTGGGGGGGGCATCTTGGCGATCTCCCGGGGCACTAGTGCCCGGGCGCGGCGGCCTCGCCCCCTGCTTCCCTCTCCTCGGCATGGAGGAAGCCTCTTGCTCCGCAGGCGGAGCATGCGAGGGTCCTCCGACGTCGTTGCGGAGGAGCTGTCGGCCGCGGAGGGTGAAGCGGCCTCCGGCGGTGTGCTGCGTCGCACTCCTTCGAGGGGGACTTCCTGACGGGGCGCGGGACCTTGCGTCCCTAGCCGCCTGGGCCCTCATGAGCTCCACGAGGACGTCCATCTTTTCGTTGAGGGCCTGGAAGGCGTTGGCGTCACCGTCGAGGGGTGCCCCTGTCTCCGCCGGGGGGGGTGGTGGCCTGTTGGTGGGGATGCTGGCGTTGGAGGGGGGGGCTCTGCGAGACCCTAGAGGGGGTGCCTCCCGCCGCCGCCACAGCCTTACCTGCCCCACCGGCGGATCTCCTCCCTGAGCTTCTTCTCACCATCTCGACTTTTCGTGTGTTTCCCACAGACGGCGCCAGATGAAGAGGCGAGATCTCGCGCGGGTGTTGATTGTTTGTTTACCTATCTCTTCTTATCTTCTTTCTTTTTTTTTTGTTGATTGTGAGGGTTTTGAAAAATGATATGGCGAGATGATAAATAAACTACCAAAGATCAGCTCAACCTATGCACATGTGAACATGAACCTAGGCAATCAATTCTAACTCTAGCATGGGCATGCTATCTCAATCAAATTATGCTAAGGGAAAAACAAAAACACACGCCGGGGCGTGGAGCGAAGATAAATAAAAACACACCGCTAGGGGTGGAACAATCAAGGGGAATAAAGAGATTTGATGAAAAAGACAGCTAGTGCCCAACACTAAGGAAAGTCGTGATCGCCACCAAAGTAAACACAAGTCAAAGACTCGAATATACCTTGGAAGTAGGTGGATGAAACACCCGCCCACGGGAGAGAAAACCAAGAAAAGCCTGCAGATCAACTTGCAAATAACGGTCCAAACCCTGTGCGTCGCTTAGAAATAACGGTCGTACGATAGACCGCCAGAAGGAAATAACGCTCCTGCACCTGACCGTCAGATAACCCGCAGTGAAAAGATGTGAATTCTTTGAACTCCAACCCTTCCAGCCGGCTAGAAGGCTTGGGCCTCGTGCTAGTGATCCTGTAAAACCTGCCAAGGATGTAGAAAGCAAAACAACACAACCTCAATTAGCCCTCAACATAAGTATAGCATCAATCCTTAAAAAGCTTAAGAACATCAAAAGGAGAGGGGATTACCGGGGAGTTGTTGGTTTTTTAACCCCTCTGGGCGTTTTTTAAGTTTAGGAGGATATGTGTATGCTCAGCAACAGTGAAAAACGTGGAGGAAGAGGAGGGACAATGCTTTTGATTGATAAAATTAAGGGAAACTTGAGCATGCAATGATGATCTTGACAAGCTAAAACCCAAAATTACTCCCTTGACTTGGAAGATGGACGTGGGAAGCAGCTCCTCCTGGATGTAGATGGCTCCTGAATTTGGCAGCACTTCGTCGTGAATCAAATCTTCCTCTCTCTTGGGTCATGAAATCAAGGGCTCTATTTATAGACTCCCTCAAACTCTCAGGTCGAGTTGAAGATAAATCAGCCAAGAAAGGAGGATAATCCTTAGCAAATCCTTGAGGATAATATCAACAAGAGTCCAAAGAAACAAACGAGAGGTCCTGAGGATTAGAATTGAAGGAGATAATGCCAATCCAAAACCCCATCTCGTCCACGGAGTAGCAGAGAAAAGGCCTGAACTGTCAGGACTCTCTGAAGGAAGTAACGGTCTTACGATAGACCGCCACTTGGAAATAACGCTCCAAGGCATTACCGTCATTTTCAACCCTATCCAAAGGATAAGATCGACGGGAAGAAGATCTAAACAATAGGACTCTGCAAGTAAGTAACGGCCAGGGTATAGGGCGTCATAAGTAAAAAACGGCTAGGGAGTAGACCGTTATTATCAAAGGACAACGAGGCCCTAAATCTTGGGACTCTTCAAAGAGTAACGGCCTAGGCTTCATGCGTTATTATGAAATGACGCGCCTCGTCCAGACCGTTATTGTCATTGATTTTCAAGAAAATAGAATGGAGGGATTGCCAAGCTTTTGAACGAAGTGCCACCAGGAACCAGGTCTAATCCAGGAATTGAGACTCAGAAAACAGGCTTCAACTGATTAAAAGGAATTCAATGAAGAGTGAACAACTCGGAGCATCATATTGAATAAATAAGGAGATGACCCGACTTATTGGGTATAAAACGGGTGTCAACAGATGCCCCTCCTTAACGTCCTCTTTGCAGGGGAACGAGCGGAAGTGAAGCGAAAGTGAAATGGAACACGGAGATGAAGCGGAAATGAAGCGGAGTGGATCAAAAAGAGGGCGTTAAGGTAAACGACACCCGTTTTTTACCAACAAGCGATAAGAATTTTCTGAAAAAACTTCAAAACTGATCACAAGGAAATAGCTAACCAAAGGATGCAAGTCTGGAGGATTTAATTAACTAAGGAAAGGAAACACGGCTGGCCGCCGGAGGCAACGGAAAGGAAAGAGACTAAACTCCAGACAGGGATCTTCAGTCAACCAGATCAAGCGAGCAAATCGAAGGAAACTTTCAAATTCAGAGTGGAATAATTCTCCTTATCTAGGATCAAGAACACAGCTGTTCACCGTCAATGAGACCTCTTGAACAAATGAAGCTCATGAATGCTCAAAGAATGCGTATGATGCATGCTGAGCTAAAGAAAAACAAATCTTCAAAGCAAATGCAAAGAAAGATAAAATAACAAGATACTCGAGAATAATATTGCTAGATTGGGGAAACCAGAGTCAAGACACTATCTGCAACCACGGCGTGCAAGATAGAACCATCATCCCTAAATTTTCCAACCTAACGGCCTATCCAACGA